>CAWUFW010009080.1:0-600000 GCA_963921515.1 Calotriton arnoldi
CGGCGATGAGTCCTTGAGAATATGCCCCTCTGTGCCTTGTTAATAAGACCACATTTAGCAGTTAGGAAGTCAAACATGCTTGTCTGAGCTGGTAGAATGCACCACACTTTGTTTGCATTCAATTGTAAACACGGTGTGTAAGCAACCTTGAATTAAACGAGACTTTGATGAGCAGGTACAATGCTGTCACCGCCCAGCTTCTGTAAACATTCAGTAAAAAGTAATACACGTAATAATGTAATGTCATTTTCATATTTCCTGGTATACTTTCAAGTGACCTTTTTGTGACAGGGTTAATATAAGTGAATTTATAATTCACAATAATTTTAAAAATCTTAATTTCTAGGTAGGGAATTGTGTGTAGGTTCTATTGTGGCACCTTGCCATGGGAAACTGATACAGAAGAGAATATATGCCTTCATGTTAAAGTATCGATAGCGGAGCCATGCCTTTTTTTCATTTTCAGTTTATTTAATTGATTTTATGTTTTTTAAATACTTTTGCTGGTCAAAAGGTCCCGAAAAGAGATAGTTATAGGGTTAGCACATCTCAACACATCAGAGTCCAGTATAGGGTTTTTAAGGCATCAATATTCCAACAGGAATGAACAGAGGATTAACACGTGAAAGAGCACTAGGGCACTCTGTAGCCTAGTTATTCATCAAACTTTGGTGATAGTGTCACAAGAACTGTTATTCTTTATCTAGAACTAAATATTTTCTTTCCATTTTTTTCTTTTTTAAATTCTTTTTAAGCAAAATTGTCCAAATATAATAATAGAGAACACTTACAGTACAGACTGTTACATCACAAATCAATATTAAATTACTGCCACAGCAAATCAGCATAGCCCTAACCTCAACTTCTCATAACTGCTCAACAAGACATAGATCTCAATTAAGGCCACAAATCTCTCACATCCACTTGCCCTTACAGGCAATCTATTGTTTGATGGTTCTATAAGTTTGGATAACCTCGTACCCCAAGTAGTAAGGTCCTCCGTGAGCTTATCGCCTCTCCATGTCACTTTCATGTGTTGTTAGTATGCCAGTGGCCATTCAGTGAAGTCTTTTTTCCAGCTAGTCACCCCAGGTGCATTTGAGGGCACCTAGCGTATCTCAATCCTGTCTTTCGCAAGCTCTGCCCCTAGTGCTAGCATTCAGAGTGTCATCTTACCTCACTGTCTCCTCCGCAGCATTCGAAATAAGCACACTTTTATGGACTTTTCCGTTATCTTGCCGGTAACATCACCCATGATGCGCATTACCTCTCCACAAAAACCATTCAACTTTGGACAGGTCCGGATCATTTGAAGAAATCAGCAGCAGCATGACCACGTCTACCAGACACATGTCTTATCAGGGTACATCAGTGCTAATTTCCTCAGTGCAAGATATGCTTGATGCAAAAAATACATTGTATCAACTTGAACCTAGTATTAGGGGATATACTTTTACCAGTTTGAATGCTTTTTTCCATTCAGGTGCAGTTTATCGGGGCAATCCAACGCTATAGCGATTGTAGTCCCCAACTGCTGCTCAGTTGCTAGCTGCCGGTATGCCCCACGGACGGTTATCCTCATAGCGAGTCTGAGGTGCGCAGGAGCAGAACCGTGCTTGAGGTATCAGTAGTAAGCATGCCTTAATTTCTCCTCATAGCGGCAGTACCTCTCTATTTCCTTATATAGTAGCCATAAGCATTCCCTTCTTCCATCCCCCCAGTCAATCAGCAATGCACAGAGCTGGCTCTTGTTTGAAGAGGCAGTGATGGGTGTGGCTTTATATCTACTTATGGGAGCCTGGGTTGGAATTCCCTTTCTAACTCCTTAGGTCTGGTTGCTGTTATCTCAAAATGAAACTAGTTTTAGTGTAGTTTACGGACAGGAGTTAATGTTGTGACATTGCTGTGTTTCATTCACGTCTCTTTTAAACAAGGTAGAAGAATAAACACTACACAGAACATATGCATTCAAGGACTCTTTTTGGAAAGCAGAAACATTAGATTACCAGTTCCGTACATTCACTACACCAGCCAGCAAAAAACACAAACTCGAGTAGTTTCTTCACTGCTCTTAGCAGATTCAGAAACAACACACAAGAAAGCAAACGTCTTGTAGCAAGAAGCATGAGCATTATACTTAGTAAGAAAAACCAGTATTTTTGTAAGAACTGTGAGCAGCACTAACAGCCTGGGGATTACAGATTTGATGAGAGTATCTGGCGCACAGCCACAAAATGAGACACAAGAGACATACATTTTAAAAATGAGAAGCAAGCTGATTTATTTTAGTGTGATGACATGATCCTCTAGAAACACTTTTTAGTATTCTTTGCTCTCTGCTCGCCTACATCAGGGGAGGTGGTTCATTAAAAAATGAAAGGCCAGATGTATTAAGGCATAGGTCGAAAAAATGGGTCACAATTTTGTGTTCTCCATGCCTCGTTCCTTATTGGTCAAAGTCATGTGTTGAGCGACCACCATTTTGTTGAGCCAGTGGATGATTCTGAATGTTCACCGTTTTATTTCATTTTCTAGAAGTCTTGATATTAGAAGACCATCCCATTTTTGTTCATTTTTTTTGTTTTTTTCTCCTGATATATTTTGTCCTTCTGGGTGATTGTAGTTCGTATCTTGGGACTCTGAGAGGATTTTCCGTGATGCTGATAGGTGAAGCACAGGCTTATCAAGGCCACGTGCAGGGCGAGCCTAATTATACTTGTTTGGGTCGACCCATTACACTTCCTGGATTTTTCACGTTTTATGTACATGCCAAGGAGTTCGGTTTCAGCAAAACAATTATACAGCAGCTTCATGACATTGCAGCTTAGAGGGTGCTAAGTACCGTGTGCTCTTTTCGTCAGGCGCTATTTCAATTTGTTCATCTGACAGGCCTTGAAAAAGTCAATAGGACGAAACACGTGTCGGCTGCCAGTGTGTTCACCGATTTCGTAAGAAAAGCATTGGAAAATAAAAGAAAGGAAATTCTGAAATTGGACTGTTTTTGATTACTTGTATGGTGACTACACCTATATACTGTATGGACTACCTATTGTGTGCCTCGGTATTTATGGACATAAATAGTTATCTCTCTAGAGGTCTGTTTCTCTAGAGTATACACCTTCCTAGTGGCTGGAGGGATCATACCTTGAGAGCACCAAAACGTACTGTTTTCGACATTACTATCATCCGGAAAACAACTACATTAGATGTGCATTCGCAAAGGGCATTGCCACGTTTTGTTGTTGTCTGTCAAGAATGATTGTAGTAGTCTGTAGTCACAGTTGTTACTTTTGATTAATGTATTCATTTTTTGCCTGTCTTATATGTGCCCTGGAGGGATACCAGGTATTATTTTTAATTCATTTATTTGATATTTGCCTGCCTTCCTTACAGGACTCTATGGTCCTTAGAGGAATCCCAGGTATTTTTATATTATTCGTTTTTATTTTTGTCTAACTTCCCCAGCCTCCCATAGGGACCCCGTGGGCTCTGGTGGGATACCAACTAATAATTAATGTATTTGATTGTTGCCTGCCTGCCACAGGGGCGTCATGGGTCCTGGAGGGACTCCAACTATTCATTAATTAATTTATTTGATTTTTGCCTGCTTGTCCCTAACTCTCAAAGGAGTCCTATGGGCCCTGTAGGGGCATGATGCATTTATATATATATCAATTTATCATAATATTGCTATGATGATGATAACATTTCTGACATGTATTGCACTGACAAGAATTGTCAAGTCTCACTCACTTCGTTGTTTTTTTTTATTGCCTGCAGGTGTACAAGAGGATACTTTTTACGACAGAGAGAAGTCTATGACTTCGCTGACTCAGGAGACCAGAGAGACCTCTCTGCTAAGTTCACCTGCTTGTACTGCTGACCTACACAAGCAGAAAAAGAAAATGGCCCCAAAGAAGGTGGTTCCTTCCCAGAAAGGGGGCAGGAGGAAAAGTTGTCTGTTGCCAGAATTCCACTGGTGAGAAGCGCTCATCCTTTTTCCAGCAATGTTGGATACCTGCTGCAGCCCCCCCTGGGAAGGAAGAGGGGCATCCCTGGATCAACAACCACAACACCACCACCAAAACTGAAGCAAAGGTCTTTCAGCACTACAGTAACTGCAATCATGGCTGACAGCAGTGAAATGGAAAGTAAACTGTCCCAGCAGCAAATTGAATCTTCACAAGAAACTCAATAGCAACAACCCGCTGATCCACCTGATCCACTGGAGGTAGGAGCAGAACAGGAATTTGAGCTTGCTTTCTGCAGAGCAAGATGCTGTTGCGACTGGTCTTCCATTGGAGACATCAGTTTCGCAATCTCCTGCAAGGAAAAGAAAGTATACTCCCCCATCTTCTCCATGCCCTCCCTTTTGATGACCTTGACATGGATTGGACCATGACCAAGACCCGCCACAAGAGAGAAAGGAAAAACAAGGTTACCAAAAGCCTTGGAATTGAGGAAGATGAAGAATCAGTGATTGTTTGTATGGGGAGTGGCACAGAGGAAATGCAGATCACCTCTATTCAACCTGCTCTGAGTCATGTAGTACCACAAACACAACCTGCTTTCCCCTTGTCAAGTAGCAAAAAACAAGCAGCAACTACCACCGCCCCTGCTGAAGTCACAGCCCAAGCTAGAGGAAGGCAAGCACAACTGCCTAGCTCCTCTTAACATGTTCTTCAGGTGTTGGCTTGATAAGAAAGCTCTCCTCATCAGTTTACACTTGGGCCACATGAGGAGCACATCTCAGTAAACTCACTTTAACGCAAACTAGTTTGTCGTGGTAAGCGAGGTGCACATTAGAGTTCCAGGGCTTAACTGGCTTATCTGAAAAATTAAAATGCAATCGTGTGGGAGGAGCACCTCAAAATTATAGGTGCTGATGACAGAGGAGAAGAAGTTGACTTGATAGGAGGTGATGGTGAGGAGGATGTAATGCGAAGCAGCCCTTTGACTGTTGCTCATATGTTATGTTATTTCAATTTATACTGTGCATGAATCACCCCGGGAGGGTTATCTCGGCACAGCTAATAATGCACAGTCTTCACCTGCAGCAACCTAGACATGACACAAAGAAAGAGGAATATAGTCATCCCGATGCATCCACGCAGCTAGGTCCGTAATTCATGTCTTGTGAAGGTATTCTTACAGAGAAAACAGGCACAACAACCCACTATCAAATTTATGTCCAGTAAAGAGTGCATACCACTGAACCCGTAAGCTAATTCATTTATACATTATCAAGTGCAGCATTAATTTGGCAAGCAATGAAGGCGAAGTCGACTCCATCCACCTCAAGACAGACATGGACCAGTTGTCAAGCCACAGACTATATCACACTGGATCTTCTTCAAGGGGGTTAAACAAAGGTTAGCCATTTGTCTTACCTTGAGCATGCTTTTTGAGTTATACGTTGGCATAGAACAATTTCAGTGATGTTCTCCATGGAGAAATCACATAAAGCTGCCAACATCTTGAAAGAATTTAACACCTAAGTCTACAAATAATTTCAACCCAAATGTCTCAGAATTGGATTTGTTGCCACTGACAATGGTAGTAATATCATCAAAGTCATGTCTGATGGAGAATACTTCAGAGTCCTATGTTAAGTGCATTGCATCAAACTATTTGTACAGGCATGCCGCAAAAAAGAAACAGTAGTCAACAACATACTGTCTAGTTGTCACCAGATTTACACCCATTACACTCATTCTTTCAAAGCCTGGAAACAGTTGAGAATCATTCAGCGTGCTAATATGGTTTCTGTAAAAGCTCTCTTTCAGAAGGTGCCTACGAACTGGAACTCCCCCTTCTAATTGCTGCGACACCTGTTTAAGCATTACACGTTTATCAATGATTATGTACTTTTGGACTTGCCCTCCTCTGCAGGGTCAACCCCAAATTGTTTGCCTTCACCCCTCCTATTTTTTCAGAATTTGTTTTTGTTAGCCTTAGGACTCTGTGCACTTTACTACTGCACTGCTGACCACTGGTAAAGAACTTGTGCTTTCTTCCCTAAACATGGTACAATTGACTTACATGCAATTGTCATATTTAGTTTACTTGTACGTTCCTAGTAAAGCGATACAGCTTGTACCCAAGGCCTGTAAATTAAATGCAACTAGTGGGCCTGTAACACTTATTGTGCCACCCATCTAAGTAGCCCTTTAAACATGTCTCAGGCCTGCCATTGCAGAGCCTGTGTGGGCATTTTAAACTGCCATTTCGACCTGGCAAGATAAGCCTCTTGCGAGGCCCAAATCTCCCTTTTTAATACACATAAGTCACCACTAGAGTAGGCCCAACACAGCCCAGAGGGCAAGGTGCATTGTATTTAAAAAGTTGGACATGAACTTTTAAGTTTTACACGTCCTGGTAGAGAAAAACTCATACATTCATTTTTCACTACTGTGAGGCCTACCTCTCCTGTAGGATAACATTGGTTACCTTATTAAATTTAATAAGTGCTAAGTTTCAATTGGGAGCAGATAGGAATGTCATGTTTGGAGTCTGAGAGATTGTAATTAAAAATCCCCTTTAATGGTAAAGTCTGATTTTATGTTACAATTTTTAAAATACCACTTTTTCCTGCCTTAATCATTTGGTGCCTGAAGCCTGTTCCTGGGTCACATGACTGGGTATAGTTGACAGTTGGACATTGTTTCTTCCTCCTAACAAGCCACCCAATAGAGGGATTAGTTGGGCCTGGATGGGCCATCAACTGACAGGATGTGGGGGGGCGGATCTGGGCACAGCCCCACTTAAAACTGAATATGCTGTGCTCTGCCTTCACAAAAAGGACTTGTCATCACTGCATTGTTTCTGCAGTCGCTTAGAGCCAGGATAGGGGAGGCATGAAACTTCAAGAGCTTCAAAAGGAATTCTCTAAAAATGTCTCCTACTTCAAAGTGAGCACTAGGTATAAACAGTAGATCCTCATACCCAACTCTTCAGTGGACCACTGGAAGACTCAGAAGAAGGAATGCTGTGCTGTTTTGCTGCAAGAAAGACCACCACTCCGTTGTCCTGCTGTGCTGACCTGCTGCCCTCCTGCCTAAGTGAGAAGGACTGCACCTGCATCTTGGACCCAAAACCACCAGAGGGACATCAAGGTCTAGTTGGCTGGACTCCTGATCAGAGCCTAAGGGACAGAACAGGCTCCAAAAATCTTAAGCCCAGCACCTGGAATCTGCCAGCTGTGAGTCTCGACCCCCAAGTGTTGCCAGTACAGTCCTGGACCCTGGGAAGTGGGCCTGAAAGTGCCCTGCCAGCCTAACTGTGGCCCCAGCAGAACTAACGCAGCGCAATGCATTGCCTTGCCAAACTTCACATCAGAACTGCTGCGCAACGCACCCCCCACAGGATTGCACATTGCAAACCCGCTGCCCATCGGAGCTGCTGCTGTGCAACGCATCTCCTCACAAGAACTTTAGATCATCCCCAGCAGCTCCCTGGAACCGCTGCTGCACGAGGCATCTCCATGCAAGGACCTCACATTGCCTCTGCTGCACAAGGTATCCTCGGTGCATGACTTCACATCGATCACAACCAGGATTTAAGGTACTCTGTTCAGCAGACCTAGCTTGGTCCCTGTTGCTGGCCTGCGCTCCATCATGCTCGGCCTTAACTTGTGACTTTGTCCTGGTCCAGCACGACTAAATATGCGCAGCTTTTTGTTGCCAACTTCATTTAAATCTTTAAAATTGCATATCTCTGGTTTTACTGATTGGATTTTTGTCATTTTGCTCTTAAATTATTTCTTAAAGTTGACTCATGTTTCTAAATTGATGTGGGATTTTTCATGCATTGTATTTTCACTTTATTACTGCTTGAAGTGCTGCATAAATACTTTACTCATTGCCTCTAAGTTAAGCCTGACTGCTTTTGTGCCAAGCCACCAGAGAGATAAGCACAGGTTACTTTGGGGTTTGCTTGTGTTTCACTCTGACAGAGATTGCTCCTGCTTGAGTAGGGTTTCACCCCCCACCCCCCAACCAGTAACCCAATTTCTTACATGTACTAAAATGGAGAGAAGATGCAACTTCCAAAGCAATGATGATGGACGTTGAAAAATAGGGACAAGTGGAGTGACTAATCCAAATGTTAGTGCTGTTTGAGATTTGTCATATAGAGGTCAGCAAGGAAGACAGTAGATTGAGCCAAATAATCCCATTGTTACACAGGCTGCAGGAACATTTGCAAAATTTGGAACAACCATTTACCAATGCCAAAGAAGAAGGAGCTGCTCTGGAAACCAGCTTAGTACTTCGTATGAACATAAATCAAATGTTGCAAAAAAAAGATTATGTCCTCCAAAAAGTACATTTGTGCAAGGAATCTTGATTAATGGTACAAAAGAGTTCTAGCCACGTTCATTCCTTTTTCAACAGTGGATGTCTCACTTTAGAATTGGATCGTCAGGAAAGAAGTTGATCTAGAAGATGAATGATTTCAAATTCAGGGCCATAACAGAACTGAAGTGCTGCCATCAACCACCAGAGACCGCAGTGTTGGCCCAAAATCAAGAAGAATATCCAAATTGTAGCAGCAGCAGCACCAACCAGTGGTAAAACAATCAACTGCTACAAAACCTAGATCACCAACATCTTCACTTCCAACATCTGCCTGGGGTTGGTTTATGGATATAGCAGGACTTACATCAAGTGCACAGGCACAGGCAACACAGAAACAGTAAGTGTCAATATGGAAGACACTTGAGAAAATGGTACAAGGCTATTTGGATGACCCAGCAGAGATCTACCTCAATCAAGACCCATCGAACATTTGGCATGAGAATAAGGACCGATGGCCAGAATTCAGCAGACAAAGTATCTGACGTCCTTTAGCCAGCATATCTTTTGCACATGTGTTCGGTGCACCTGGGGCAACTCTCACAGTCAGAAAGACCAGTCACTTTCCTCAAAATGGGGAGAAACAGACAGTAATTAAAATGAATTAACAATTCATACCCAAAAATTATACCACTCCAGAAGAGACAACTCTGGATGAACGAGGTTTCTTGGGCATCATAGGTGTGGTGAGTGATCATCTTCTAGGTGACCTCGCTGAATCTGAAAAAAAATTCTACTTTCACATTAAAAAAGAAACAATAACACTCCAGAAATGTTTGCTATATTAAAAAAAATTGAAAACTGAAAAAAAGTTTCTTCTTGGTGTGCAGTAAATGTAAATAAATGTAAAGGGGCAGGTGTGTGGCAGAGATAAAAATTAAGGAGAACACAGACATTTGGCTTGGTGACTGAATGGTGACTGCGCAGCGATAAAAGAAAGAAAATTAATTTGACCTAGGCTCAGCCATAAACTTTGCAGTATCTAAGTCAGCAATCTGTACCTCCAAACCATAAACTTAAAAAAAACCAAGGTGCCTGCTTCCTACACCTAACCCTGCTTTCCCATGCTCAACTGTAAGTGAAGATTCAAAGGACTGCACTGCATAACTTATGTATGTTGTGTCCATGGGAGAAAAGAGACTACATATGTAGAATAACCCTGCAACAAGTAACTTGTAACAATGAATGCCAAACTAAGATTCATGTGATGAATGTGATGGGCTTAGCTTGGGTAAACGTGGTATTTCTCGCTGGGGTTGATGATCGTTCCATTCAGATACATGCTCTGAATGTTACTTTGTTAGCATTTTGGTAATTTCAACACTAAAATCTCTTGGTTTTTCTGAAACCTATCTGTTTACCTAGACTAAACTAGGACTAAAATTATTATTTTTTTCTTGTTCAACAGGTCTGTCTCTTTTTGGAGGAAAAACAATCTGCAAGACTCTACAATAACATGTGGAAGAAGAACCAATGTATATCTGCTTCTATGACAAACAAGAGGACTCGAAGAGGCCTACCGCTGAAGACTGGAAATAGAAATGGGTGAGTTATTTATAGTGATGTAAACTGGTGGCTCGAGTGGCAAATCCAAAGTGGTTGTGGTAGACATGATGCTTATGATGACGGACACAGATCGGTAGTACTAGAGTGGCCCTTAGTTAATTTATGCTATCTTATGCTCTGCACTCCTTGTGCACCATTTTTGCCTTGACTCCCCAATATTGTCAATTTCTTTTCTCATTTTACAGACTCTCACTTCTACAAATAAGTGGAACCTCCATGGCGCTCCTGCTCTGTCATTCAACCCAAGATGGAAAATGCCAGAAGAATGGAGTGGCACTATTTGTATACAGTTGTATTGTCTTAACTTTGATTACAAATATTTTTTAACTGTGTGTATATCGTTGCCATTTTTGGACTTAAGCCAAGATAACTAAAACTAACTTGGGAGTCTATTGGTTTCTAAGACTGAGCAGGTTAACTTGACTGCCATCTTCCACAGTCATGACTGATGGGCTGCACTCATGATTTTGCTGAATGCTTTGTTTGTCCCTTAAAGTTTTACCTAATTCCCCGACCCATTGTATTGTATTGTATATGGCATTTATAAAGCGCAACAAACACCCTACGGGTACCCTGGCGCTAAAAGTACATGTATACAAACCAACGTCAGGCAAGAAAGGACAGAACCTAAAGAAAAACATTGCTCAAAAGAAAGACAGGAACACTATCTGGGGAACAGCCACGTTTTGATCCTTTTTCTAAACAAAGACAGGGTACTGCATTGTCTGATTTCAGTTGGGAGTGTGTTCCAGAGCTTTGCAGCAGCAACACTAAAAGATCTTCCTCCCGATCTGACCTTATTGAACCTGGGTATCTTTGCCAAGTAAGCAGAAGAGGAACGAAGGGTCCGGGTAGGAATATACCAGACCAATTTCGTCTGCAACGGTCTAGGACCGAGTCCATGTAATGCCCTAAACCCCATACAAAGGGATTTAAAATAGATTCTTTGCTGCACAGGGAGCCAATGTAGCTCCGATCGTCAATATCCTAACCTTCTTTCCCCAAGTTGAGATCCATTGTGCTGTAATCTATTTCCTTGGAAAAAACGACAGGAGTTTGACCCATAAACCAATTGAGATCTGGGTAATAATATGACAACAAACAATAATATCTCAATTGGTATCAATGGTGAAGACAATTAAATAAGTATGTAACATACATTACGAGGAAGGAAACAGGGAGACTCACGCAAGATTTTTCAAATGTGCACATGGCATCGTATAATTGGAAAAAGGTATAGTTGTATCAGCACTGTAAACATGAATCGTATATACAGCCCAATTTGGACTTGGTGCACAAATGTGCTCGTGACACATATAGGTGGCGATGCAACCGGACACTTTTGTGGCGGTCTACGGCTAACTGATGCGCCGCACCTTCCTCCAGGATTTATTCCTTCGCCCGATTCTCTGATACCCGGTCTCTCCGAGGATATCTATCCGCCGGCCTTCGTTGCATGCGTAGCTGCCCTCCAAGGCACCTGGCCAAATACACCAACCTCCATCACGGTTCCCCACTCGGCGACCGCACAGATTTACCGACGCTGAGCTTTGCACAATCCTTGATGCACTTTACCACAGACGCCGGATTACCTTCATCCTCTCAGTGAGGACTTGGAACCGCAACTTTCTCAGCACTTTCAATACAGCAGCCCCGTCCTGAAGATGATCCTGAGTCAATAGGATCGAAACGTCGTCGACCCCTCAGCGCAATTGAAGGCGCCCTTACTCCGTGTGGTTCTATTAAACTCACGCCATCCATTCCTAAGCAACTATTATGAATCATTTCGTGCTGAACCACACAGTCACTTGTATATACTTTCACCGTTTGTCACTACGCGCCTTTTCGCTGTTTGCACTTTGTCACTTGCGTCGCCACCTATATGTGTCACGAGCACATTTGTGCACCAAGTCCAAATTGGGCTGTATATACGATTCATGTTTACAGTGCTGATACAACTGTACCGTCTCCAAAATACCTTTTTCCAATTATACGATGCCATGTGCACATTTGAAAAATCTTGCGTGAGTCTCCCTCTTTCCTTCCTTGTAATGTATGTTACGTAATCTATTTCCACCATCAACCAATCTCACAATTGGCGTGGCGGATGTGGTGCAAGCATCAGTACAGAGGGAGGTTACAAAAAAATGCTAATAAGCCCTCACCACCCCTCTTATCTAGGCCACAAAGGGATATCATAGTGCAGAGAACAAATTATAACAACAATAGGCCAAGTATAGGGTGTGTGCACTTTTTCTTCCACAGACTAGGCCCCACAGTGAATTAATCTACCTGATGATTCTAGGGAAGCTAACCTCCTTCTTTGACGTTAATGTTCATTGCGCTTACTTTAGTAAATGAAACACCTCTTCTTCACTATTTTGCTTGATTTTATACTGGTCTTTGTCTTGGACTTTCTAATTACTTTTTTTTGTTTCATGTTGTAGAATGAAAATCCTTCTAAGCTGGTTCGCCTGCTCCATTCAGCCTAAGAAGAACTTTGTTTTTCCTGTGATGTCTTCCCTGTTTGGGCCTGTTAGAGCCACCAGTAGTTAGTCCCTTTGAAAAAACCCATGCATCAAAAGCAATTTTTGGGTGAGGTGCTCAGGTAAGAACTGGAAGAAGGGAGTGAGTGTTTGGGCTTGGGGTTGGACTGGACTTTGCAGTATGCATAATATAAACACACATCTACCGACTGATTGGAGGGTGGGTGCTCTAAGGTGACAAGTCGAGCAGAGGCAAAGGAAATCCATTATCAGTTTTCTAATAGCAACTGCAGAAGGGTGGACTGAAGGCATGCATTGGGAGTTAGCCTGGAGGTAAGGGAGCTCAATTCAAGTAGAGAGTAGACTAGAGAGAGGACGGTCAGGGCAGACAATTGGATAATTTATCTGTGATGGGAAGGTATCAAAGCTCAGTGTCTACTCTGAAACTAGTAGAGGGAGGCACTGTCTTACACAAAAAAGCAGAACAAACAAGACAAGTACTAATAACCATAATAATAATATTAACAATAGATATTAAATTAAATAACACATTTAAGAAAACATAAGTGGGAAAGCATTTGGGGGCAGATTTACTAAGGACTTGCATTGTTCTTGCATGACACAAGTCAACGCAAGTCCTTAACTTGGACTTACTAGGCCATGCAAAGACACTTTGTGTGGTTTAGTACATACAAAGTATTGCAAGGCAGCGCATAGTGCTGCCTTGCATTACTTTGCATCGGGTGGGTGTTACATAGGTGGAGCATGCGTGTTTCCATGCATCCACCCATGTATTTTGACACAAACCCAGATTTACAAACACTTGTAAACCTAGGTTTGCGCCAAAATGGTGTGCCTACCCGACAGAGGCATAACTAGGAGAAATATCTCTATTTCTCCTCATTAATTCCTCTTTCTATGTGTGCTGCATTCTGCTGCACACATAGAAAGTGCAATATGCCGATAAGGAATGTTTTTGTGCAGGAAGGTCCCCCTTCCTGCACAAAAACAACCCTGCCTGTAACACAGGTGGTAAGCAGCACAGAGTGCAACAGCACAAGGATAGAGCAGCAAATTCTCGATATCTCTGTAAATTTGGAGCATTTCTGTCCTCTACCTTTCATGCAATGCAGAGCAGCAAGTTGCCTTGCTTCCCTGCGTTGCATGAAAGAATGGTAAGATGGCCCATACAAAACATAAGCCAACCCACTCCACTGGCAACAGACCTGCCCCACCACCTAAATCCCTCAAAACCCACAAAATTAAACAATATAAAATCTAATGTATTCTACACTTTTCCCAACTGTTCCTGCCCACACCACCCTCAATATGCCCACCCCCTTCCTACTGACGCCCCTTCAAAATATCTAGTTTTTCTTTAGTTTCCTTCTGGCCCTGTTTATGTTCTGGAATGCACTTCAGGCACTTTTGGAGGAGGACTTCCATGGTAAAGGTGGGAGTGATGGTAGCTTCTGAAAGGGATGAGGATCCACCCAGCTGACCTCAGTAGCTGGACACTGGTCAAAGGAACTGCTGCTGCTTCCTCCTTCTCCTTCTCAGGTATCATCAGCCCGTGATATTAGGGGTGGGCGGTGCTCGCGGGGTTGCACTACGCGGAATTCCGCGGAGTTGCATAAAAACTCTGTGGAATTTCGCTGAGTTCCATGAGCGGTCGGAGTTGTCACACTAACCTGTCACACACCCCTAATTAGCATTTTACAAAGTAGGTAGGGTCTGCACATGTATTGAAGTGTGGTAGGGAGTAAAAAAAACACATGTCTATGATTTTGCAAATCAAATCTGCCTCATTATACGAGTGGGCAAGGCGCATACACAAAGCACATTGAATAGCCACATGGATTAACGGGAGCAGAGTCAATAACCCTTGTCCCTCCCTGAGGGTGAAGAAGTGCAATGTGGCCTGCTTTCACAAGCTCTGCACGGCGGGTCCAACGGCAGTAGAGCATGGTGCTTCAGGGTGTGCAGTTTATCCCATGAGTAAAATGTGCTTCGTGTTCATTAATTTTAAATTTTGACCCTACCTGCTGAAGCTGCTCTCACGTCCTTCCGGGGTCCATGCGCCTTTACTCCAACCAAGCTCAGCCCGCTCTAGCTGCAACTCCTGCCGACAGCAATGAGGATGGCTCAGCCAATGGCGCGTGTGGATGGGGAATCCACCACAGCTAATGAGCATTTTGGAATTTTGGTGGCTCACCGTGATTGGCTAAGAAGCCTCCACTGCTCCAAATCTAGGTTACTTTACAGTACCTTCCACGCCCAGACGAGTTTCATGGACTATGTTCAGCCCTGGATTGGTTCTTGGGTGACCCGGAAGTGTTAAAATTACAGAGAGAGGCTTGCTCTGCTGCTCTGTTTCCCTCAGAAACGGACAGTGCTAGTGTAGACAACCATCTGTTCACCATCCAGCGATGCTGACAGAAAGCCTGCAGTGAAATTATTGCTGCTGCACACTCAGCCTGTCAGGGGTTAACGATTAAAGGTGATCCAATTGCCAACCACTGCAAAACGCCCGGGCTTCACACCATCATCATGTTAGAGTGCCTCGTGTGCCTCAGTCTTTGTATTTGCCAAAGCAAGCATACATTGAAACAGACATAAACACAGATCAAAGTTAGTAGAACAAATGCTGTGGTTACGGGTACTGTGAGGTCACACATGTTTGACCAGATTTACTAGTTTCATTTTCCAACCCGGAAGTTTGGAAAATAAAATCAAAGCACACCTTGACTGAGTGAAAAGGAAACACACCCTATGTGTTCCAAGCACACTTTTCGAAACCTCTGACCAGGATGCCTTGGTTACCCCCATGCTCACCCCAGGGCCAGTCGTTTGGGAATCAGCCAGCCTTGGGCCCCTGAAAGTGCCCTCCACCGCGCCTTGCCCACCACTCGGCAATGGAGAATTTTGTGAGGAAGCATATGTACTTTCTGGACTGCCTGCGGGACCAGATATGGCTGAACTCGTCACCTCAGCTACCTACGCCTCTGGAATCTGTTGGCGGCCCCAAGAGATGGGTCTTCACCATCCTGTATGACTTCCAGGCCAGAACCGATGAGGAGCTTACAGTGAGCGCCGACGAGCAGGTACACTTCGTCGCCCACGAAGGAGACTACGTGGTGGTCAGCAAGATGACCGGGCTGCCCGGGGTGGGGCTGGTGCCCACCAACTATGTCTCCTTCAGTCACTGAGAGGGCTTCTCCGAACAGTAAGTGCCTGATCCTTCTGTGAGATTTCCACAGTAGCATCGATCAGCTGTCAAGGGTTCCACTTCATGTGCGACACTCAGTAAATCCAGCTCTTAGCTGGGAGCAAGAGCAACAAACTACTAGTTCCAGAATGCAATGGTTTGTTGGCTTAGAAAATGTTCACCTGTCAGTGTCACGAGTGATGCGGGGAGCTTAAAAGTTATAGGACCATCTCTCCCTAAATGTACTGCTTATTTTAAATACTAAAGTCATGTTGGCATCACAGTATTCCAAAAATTTTGGGTTGAGCTGTGTCCTCATGATAACATTTTCTCAATGCAAATTTTATAGTTTTACATTTTGTCTTAAAACACATGGGGACATTTTAGCTCTACCACAAATATTCCAAGACCCCTGTTAGAATTAATGGTGGGTGCCGGTAAACTTTGGTGCGCATCGTAAGCGGAGTTTTTGCCAAACTACGCCCTCAAAGCGGAGTGACAAAAACTCTGTGAACTCCGCCGGCGGAGCGGAATTACCGCCCACCCTTAGTGATATGTCACCACAATTGCCTCGCCTCTGTTTTTTGGAGACACAGCTGAGCAGATATCTCCCATCAGTGCCCGTCCTCCCTAATGGTATCAGTGGAGCTTGGGATGTGCCTTCAATGGGAACAGCAGGATCTTGTTGTGAGGAAGGTTGAAAATAACATACTTTGTAACACCTATTGCAAGCACATTTGTATAGTCAGTCCGGCACACTAGGTGTTGGTGCTCTAGGCCACTGGATTTTTTATTAAGTGGTTCTGTGTCTCTGTGACATTATTCACATAATTAGTACTATTTTCAGTACTTTACATAAATGAATCCACCAAAAGCACCTCTATAATTAAAAAACAAATGTGTACAAGGGGATGAAAATGAAAAATTATTTCATTCAGTGACCCTTTCTTCCAGCCGACACTTCAGTAATGTGTGTTAAAAAAATGACTATGTTGCAAACTTATGCATATTGCCATAAAAAAACGTTGGTGCTTTAAATTTATGCTACACCATTTATTTCATTATATCAAGCACCATAAATAGAGTTAACCCATAGGGGAAGCATTTGCCGCATAACAATAGTAACAGTGTGCCTACTCTTGTCACATTCCCAAGACCTGCACCGAGTTCTACTGCCCACATGACACCTTCATCCCTACTTCATTACCAGTACAACAAATAATATTCTTGAGCAGGTGAGTGTTGGGTAAGCATGACGTTTTGGGGGAGGGTGAGGACGAGGTTTAGGTTGGGCTTTGGTCAGGTTAGATGGTTAATAAAAGGTAAAAGACAGACCAGTGTAAGAGACAGCATATGAGGAAAAAATGTAGGAAGAAGATGAGAGACAAATTCGAAGCAACTGTTGGGAATGAGATGGGATGAGCAGTCGTAGGTATGGTATGTGTGCACAGTGGACACTAGGCAAGAGCAACATGACAACATTTCTTCTTCCCTTAATTTAAATAGCCAAGGGGCAAGCACAGAAACATAAGAAGGTGAATAAACTTGAAACTTTGGGGTAGGGAAAGAGCAAGGAAAGAACTTTAACAAAATACAACAAAGACTGAAGTTGTTATTGGGTAGGGAGAGGAACCCTGACTTGCTGCTCGTCCCAGCAGCCACTTGCTCCTTCTCCTCTTCTTCACAATCTTCCTCATCATGAGCCTCCGGCTCAGTATCTGCTTTAGCAGGTTCTATCAAACAAGGTACTTATTTAGTAATGTCACTACCAACTGCAGTGTTTTTCACAAATAAAAAAATAACTAACAAATCTGAATTTATTGCTCGCCAAAGAATCACTTTGAAAGGTGTTAGAAATTGATTTCCTGGTTGACTGGGGCGTTAGAAATTGGGTATCTGGTCGGCACAGGTATGTACCCTGTTCAAGCAGGAACCACAATCCTAGTCAGTGTAAGTCAGATGCACAACCTAAGTTAACCTAGCTTGGCACAGAGCAGTCAGGCTTAACTTAAGAGGCAATGTGTAAAGTATTTGTGCAACACTTAATACAGTGAAAACGCCACACAAAAGTAATCCACACCAGGTTAGAAATATAGAGCCTAATTTAATCAACAAGACAAGACCAAATTGACAAAAATCCAATAAGTAGAACTTGAGAAAATACATTTTAAAGAATTAGGTGAAAATAGTGCATAAAAGTGCAAATCACCAACTGTGGTCATCTGGTCGCGCCAGACCGGGACAAAGCCACAAGTCACAAGTTCAGGCTGACTGCTATGGAGCGTGGGCCAGCTACAGGGACGCGCCCGCTGAACACAGTATCTTAAATCCTGGTATGCGGTCTGCGGAGCATTGCTTTCCAAGGCTTTGCGTCGTTCGGCCTTGGAGAAGGAACACAGAAGGCAGAACCCACTTCCAAGGGACCAGGACTGGGGTGGCACCAATTGGCATGGTAGACTCACATATGGCAGAGTCCAGGTGCTCTTGCAGGTGAGTTGGAAGTCTTTTGTGTCCCTGAGACTTCAGAAAAGAGGAGGTAAGCAAGAAAGCCCTTGGATTCACTTTGGTTCTGGGTTGCAGAAATGTAGGTCCAGTCCTTCTCACTACCAGGCAAGGAGGGCAGCAGGCAGCATGTGGCAGAGCAGAGCCATAAGTTGTGATTTTAAATTGTGAGTCCAGAGACACCAATCTTCAAATGCCTATCTTTTCCCAATTGGAAATCACACTTATAAAATATAATAAGGTAATCCCAATGTTAATCTATGGGAGAGATGCTCCTTGCAGTAGTGAAAACCAAATGTAAGCATTTTTCACAACCTGGACATGTAAAACTTAAAAGTACATGTCCAACTTTTTAAATACAGTGTACTCTGCCCATGGGGCTGCCTAGGGCCTACCTTAGGGGTGACTTAAATGTATTAAAAAGGAAGGTTTGGGCCTGGCAAGAGGGTTGACTTGCCATGTCAACATGGCAGTTTAAAACTGCACACACAGGCTCTGCAATGGCAGGCCTGATACATGTTTAAAGGGCTACTGGAATGGGTGGCACAATCAGGGTTGCAGTATTAGTAGCATTTAAATTACAGGCCCTGGGCACATGTGGTGCACTTTACTAAAGGCTTGTAAGTAAATTAAATATGCCAATTGTGGACAAGCCAATGTTACCATGTTTTAAGTAGAGAGCACATGCACTTTAGCACTCGTTAGCAATGGTAAAGTGCCCAGAGTAGTAAAGTCAACAAAAACAAATTCAGCAGAAAGGGGAGGAGGAAGGCAAAACCTTTGGGGGTGACCCTGCAGAAAGGGCCAGGTCCAACATGGGGTATAAGCCCTGGTCAAGCAGTAACCACAATCTTAGTCAGGGTAAGGCACAAACACACCCTAAATTAACTTGTGCTCACCCTCTGGTAGCTTGGGAGAGAGAAGTCAGGATTAACTTTAGAGGCAATGTGTAAAATATTTGTGCATCACTTCAAACAGTAAAACTGTGTCAACACCACACAAAAAGATTCCACACCAGGTTAGACTAAAATAACTTAATTTAATAAATAAAATGAACTAAATGACAAAAATCCAATAAGTGGAACCGGAGTTATGAATTTTTAAAGAATAAACTGTAAAATAGAGCGCATAATGCACCAACCGGGGATATCGGATTGCACTGGAATGGGTCAAATCTTAAAGCTCCGGCTGACCGCGACGGAGCTTGGGTTGGATACAGTCCCAGATTAGTTCCGCAGAAGTTTTACCTTCTCAAGTTTTGTGCCAATAGTCTCGCTTGCGGGGGAGAAGTTCTCCAGGAACAAGGAGAGCGGCGCTGGCGAAAGTCAGCGGGGCGCGAAGAGCAGGCTGGGCATCGGGGACGGAGAGGCTGGGGCCTCACTGTGGCAATCCACGCCAGTGGAGGATGCTTGCTGTGCGAAGAGAAGAACTTGCAGTGGCTTGCGCTGATTCTTTGTGTGAGCAACGTGCTTCCGGTGTGAATGGGCTCATTCACGAAGAGCCCAAAAGCTTGACTTTAAGAGCTCAAGATCCACACCAAGTTCCCAGGGACCTGAGAGGCACCTTATGGAGGTCAGGAACTAATTGAAGACAGGTCCAGTAGCATTGGGGAGCCTGTTATGTCCCTGAAGCTCATATCAGGAGGCCAGCAGACTAGCCCTTTGAGTCAATCTGGGGTCCTGGGTTCAAGATGGGCTCCAGGTCAAGTTCGCCCTCTTCAGACAAGAGGGCAGAAGGCAGCAGGTCAGCACAGCAAGACCTACCTAAGGGGTGACTTATATGTATTAAAAAGGAAGGTTTGGGCCTGGCAAGAGGGTTAACTTAACAAATACAAGGAATCCTCGGGTCTAGAGTGCCAGACTGAACAAGAAAGAGACACTAGAGACTGTCTCCGGGTGCTTGTGGGGGAGTCCCTTTATTAGGACGAAATCCCATCACCCAACGAAGGTGGCATGCTTCATCATCTGGAATTCTCCTCTTGGCGGGAAAACCCAGCCCCGCCAAGGGCTACAACTCCCCCTTGGGTTCCAGCTCCTGTACCGCCTGGGGTACCGACGGAGAGAGCGGTGCCCCTTCCCTGAGCTGTTGCCAGGTTGAGGTGAGGCTTCTTATCCATACAATACAGGTAGGACCAGTAAATCAGCTACATATTCAGTAGGATTACTGGTGTTGTATTTCACTTTTATCTTTTATCACTTATCACTTGCTTTTTGTCGCAGTAGCATATTTTGAGGTCCTGACGAAAGCCGCGACACCTTTATGGGTCTGTAAGGCTGAAACATGTAGACCAGTTTTTCGTCTGACACGTGCAGCTATAAATTCATACTGCAGGTGCACTGTTTTTAATCCTGGCACCAGGAACGAGTCAATAAAGTTTTTCCTGTCGCTCTTGGTAGCTAGTTTTAACATTACTATCCCCATATTTTGTATTTTTTTTTGCGCTGCGCCCTTCAGCCAACCAGATTACTTTCTTCTCATCTGCAGGATCTAGTACATCCTAAACAGAGTAGGAATAAAACATCCCTGAGCTCTTCCCTGTCAGAGAGGGAGTTGTAGCCCTTGGCGGGGCTAGGTTTTCCCGCCAAGAGGAGAATCCCAGATGATGAAGCATGCCACCTTAGGTGGGTGATGGGATTTCGTCCTAATAAAGGGACTCCCCCACAAGCACCTGGAGACAGTCTCTAGTGTCTCTTTCTTGTTCAGTCTGGCACTCTAGACCCGAGGATTGCTTGTATTTGTTATTTACTGTTTGGGGAACCAATCCATGCTGGTCTTTAAACTTCCCTAGGACCCCCTTCCTTGTTTGTATTTACCAAGAGGGTTAACTTGCCAGGTCAAGATGGCAGTTTAAAACTCCACACAGAGGCTCTGCAATGGCAAACATGTGTCAAGGGGTACTTAAAATGGCGGCACAATCAGTGCTTCAGGCCCACTAGTAGCATTTAATTTTCAGGCCCTGAGCACATGTAGTGCACTTTATGAGGGACTTAGAAGTAAGTTAGCGAAGCCATTTGGGTATAAGCCAATATTACCATGTTTTAAGAAGCGAGCACAAGCACTTTAGCACAGGTTAGCAGTGGTAAAGTACAGAGAGGCCTAAGGCCAGCAAAAACAAATTCAGCAAAAAGTGGAGGAGGAAGGCAAAATGTTTGGTGGTGACCCAGCAGGAAGGCCATTTCCAACAAAAGGTATACTTCTACATTTTAAAACTCAAATGCTCACAAATTAAACACTTTAAATGTTTTAATAGTGGGGAAAAGCTGGAGCAGAATCAGTAAAACAATGATTAAAGGAAGGAGAAGGGAATAGAAATATGAAATGTAATAGGGGTAAGGAGACGTTGATGGTGCAATGGTAAGAAAAAAGGGGAGAAAAGTGAAGAAAATTGAGAAAACCGGAGGAAGTGGAACTCAAAAACAGAAAGGAATATAAACAGGAAACACAAGGAGGTGTGCAGTATGTATGGACACTAACTAAAATAGATTAAAGGAAAGTTAGGAAAAAGCAAAGGAAAATATAAAAAAAGGAAAATACAGTTTGACAGAAAGCCACGCTGCATTGCCATATCTGAGATTGCATTTGAAATTTAAGAAAAGTCCTCGCTGGCCTCTAACCATCAGCTATGCACGGCTACTGGCCTCAGCCTCTCGTGAATGCCCATTCACCCGCGGATATTCAACCCATAGAGTTTTTTATCTATATACTTTAATTTTTGACAGGTATTGCACTACTCCTACGGTACTGTCGGTCAAGCTTCACCCAATCCTACCACAGTAAAACATATGTTTCCCTGAGTAAGCATGCATGGCAGCAAGGAAGAATGTGGGTGAAGTTTGAGGTGTGATTTCCGAAGGATCACTGTGGTACCTCACAGGAGGATTGCACAGGGTCCCACAAGAGTACAAATGTGCCCACAGTACAATATTTTTAGGGATTTTGGCCCTGTGGCAACCCTCTGGTCCTCCTCTTCTCCACACGTGCCTGGGTGTCAGGGTGTCCCTGCCCCCTTTTACCTTACTTTTTTAAACATTTTCAGGGCATGAGGACAAAGTCTCAGAGTCTTGAAATGGCAGCCGCAACATTTTACTCTGGGTTGCAGATAGCCAATCAGATCGTTCAATACTATGGGACCAGCCCTGGTCCCGCGGTAATAAAATGACTGACAGGAGAAAAAGCTCTCTCGGCCAATCAGAGGGCCCCAGTTTTTTTAAAATGTATACAACCACAGTACTCCGGCAGGACCCTCATGGGACCAACCATCCAGATATACTTAACTTTTTAACCCCTTCAAGCCCACCGAGCACCTCTTTAGATGGAAATTTCTCTATAACAGCTGGACGGTTTCATACCAAGTCACAAAAAACATGCTTTCTGAGCAAACACCAATGCAGCCTCCTCTGACATAGATGTGTGGGCCGAAAGTAACCGAAAAATACACAAAACAGGCAGACGAGCAGATACATTGGGAAATAAAAGAAAGCACAGGGTGTGTAAGGAGACAAAAAAGTGAAAAGAAAGTTGAAAATAGGTGATATGAGCAAGATTAGGATCGATTGAGTTGGAAGGGCTTGGGTGGGTTATGGAATACAGCTAGGAAGGAGCAGGCTAGAGTCGAAATGCCACTCCTGGTCAAAATTGCTATGGGCCTGTGTCACACATCATGCCACTTAGTGCTATTTGTTTAACAGAAAATGCATGTTTGCAGGTTTTTTGGTGTAAGAGGCACAGAGACGTATTTTGAGTAATTATGCATGATTTGTTTTGCAAATTTCACATAATTAGGCTATGAAATTTGTATTCCCACATCATGGTGTGTTATGTTGTTTTATGTTGTGTTGTATTTAGTTATTTTATGTTATCACCATTTCTACAGTGCAGATTCTGCTATTCATATGGTCTCCTGGCAGTCTGGCTATTATTGACATGTTTCCTTTCTTTTCTTAGCTAACCAGAGTCTGATTCAATTCGTAATGATTTCTTATAGGTCATATGTTCTCGACATCTCTTAGGTTAGAATGCTATTCTTGTATAATTTTGGAGATAAGGCTTATGGCTGGATGACTTTGCCAACTGGTTACGTAAGTCGATAGAACGAACCATTGCCCAATAATTGGAGATGCATGTGAGATGTTTCTTATGATCTTGTGGTATTGGCACCGTGATGTCAATGGTAAATGGATTAGCTGAGCCATGTTGATATATGGTTAGCAAAATTATCACGTTAAGCACACATTTGTGTTAAAAAACATACTAAAATCAAAGCGCATTATCTGTTTTTAAATTAAATATATTTTTAAAAGTCAAAGAAAAAACGGTCAAATACAAGGGGGCATATTTACAAGGGTTAAAGTCACAGGAACGTCACTTTTTGTGAGGTTCCTGTGGCGTTAAGTCCTTCGCCTGTTTTACAAGGCAGCATTACACCGCCTTGTAAATAAGGCCCCCTTTCATGCTAGCTTGAAAGGGGCACGCAATGGGTGTTGCGGTTGGCTTTCTGGCGCAACACCCATTGATTTTGGCGCTGCTCCCTCTTTACAAGGGTAGCGTAAATATGGGGCTGCGCTAAAATTAAGACCAGGGAAAACCTTGTCTTAACCTAGCAAAACGAGGAGAACTTTTTAATTTCTCCTCGTTTTTGCTGTTTCTATATGAGCTGCATAGTGCAGCACACATAGAAACAGCAAATTGCTATGAATGATTGTTTATGTGCAGGAAGGTGTCCCTTACTGCACAAAAACAATCATTAAAAATTACGATTTCTAACTTCTATGTGTGCTGCACACTGCAGCACACATAGGAGTACAAATCACCATTAGTGATTGTTTATGTTCAGGAAGGGTCCCCTTACTGCACATAAACATTCATTCCCTCAACTCAGGCACGCTTGCACTATGGTGCAACGCTGTCTGCGTTGGCGCTAGGCAGCGGAGTTTAGTGCCAGCGCTAGGGAAAACGCAGGGATGTGCCGTACCATTGTAAATGCAACGCATCCCTGTGTTTTCAGAATGGTTCGGAGCGTGGCGTTATCAATTTTTGCTTAACGCCACGCTCCGCCATTCACGTTGTAAATATGCCCCCAGTGTTTTGAAGCGTTACACGCCACCACAGTGGCTGTGTGTTGCATGATGAATTGGGTTATAGAGCTGAAGACTATTTTTGTGTTCCATTTGAATAGCTGAAACCATTTTAGAACTCTCCAAAGGCCTAACTGCATACCCAAATTGGCGGTGGCCAGCACGAATTAGAATGCAACCCCATGCGGTCTCACTGGGTCTCTGTCATAGCACTGTATTTATTGCTGAAGAGCACCTCGACAAACACCACAACGCAGGAAGGCAAAACAAGACAGAAAATAGTATGAAGAATTAACTGCACGTCTAACAGGTTGCATACTGCGTGTGTCATGCCGCTTTAGCAGTTTAAGTTGAGATTATTTTTCACCTTTCCCTGCTTCTTTGAAAAGTAATTGCGGAGCTGAAATTGCACCCCTTAAATAATTCATGAATGAAAACATAAATCCAAAGGCAAGTGGCATAGGTGCGCAATCACCTCAGTGAAGCACAAAGCGTAGGTCAGCCCCCTCTAGTTACCGAGGAGCGTTTCCGTTTTTCCTGGAGCGCCTGCGCCTCGTTAGGCTCCTGTGACTGCCTGGCACCTGGTCGGCTTTCACTGGCTGGAGAGCGTTTCACCCCGTCGTACGTCGCATGCATTATTGCCTCAGCTCTGCCAGGAAGAAGCGCTTGCGTGACGCAACACGAGCAGCAGCATCTGGACATTTCCCTCTTGGCCAGTGAAGGTAACGACCTTTTAGCAGCAGATAATGTTTTGGACGTCGGTCCAGAAGTGTTAATCTTTAAGTCTGGCAGTCTTCTTCCTTTTCCTCTTCCTTCTTCGCCATCTTCAGAGCTTCTAATTCCATCAGTAGGGGGAGGGCCCATGCCTCTTTCTATGCTGGAGGTCTCAGCGGAGTCTATGTCTATTTCAACATCACCAGTGGTCCCCGATCCTACTGATTCAGAGGCTCCCCAGGGCCTCCAGGCGGAGGATAGGCCCAATTTAACTCAGTCTGATCCCCCTTTAGGTTCTTTTTCTATGCAATGGGACACTAAGAGCCTCCTTAATTTGATTTTGGAAGAAATCCGTGAATTAAAAGCTTCTCAGTCTGCTGAGATTGCAGCAATAAATACCCGCCTGATGAAGATTGAGGAATCCATGGCTCAGATTCCGGCGCGGCTCGTAGAGGCCGAAACCAGGATCTCCCAATTGGAAGATCAAATGTCATCTCTGAATCATAAAGTGGCCACCTTTCAGACTCAGAGAGCCTCATTGGAGTTGAAGTTGGAGGAGTTAGGGAACCATTCCAGACGTTCAAATCTTCGAATTTTGGGCATTCCGGAGGGTTTAGAGGGCCAGCAGACGCTACAGTGGGTGGATTCCTTTATAAAGAAAAATGTCCTTCCTGAATTTAGCGGGGATCTGACAATAATGAGAGCTCATCGGGTTCCTGCACATCTCCCTGCTAATGCCAAGTTCCCCCGGATTATGTTGGTCAACTTTGGAGACTTTTGGGTCAAGGAGCAGATCCTATCAAGAGCGATTATGCAAAGACAGTTCTCCTCGGCAGGAGTCCCACTATGTAGCATCTTTTCAGATATGTCAGCCTCCGCAGCAAAAAGGCGGAAAGAATTTGTCAAAATGCTTCATTTGTTTAAGGCACAAGGGGCACAAGCTATGATAGCTCAGCAGAGCAAGCTGAAGGTGCTAATTAAGGGCAAATTTCATATATTTTGTAATGTCGCAGAGGCGCAGGAAGTGTTACATCAGATTTCTATTGATAAACCTTAATGGTTTTAAGCTAGTCTTTGGTTAGCAGGGTGGAGGGTAAGGAAGGTTAATGATGGTAAAAGTTGATTTAACTGTTGCTTTTGTAGTTTAGGAAGAGGAAGTGAGGGTAAGGTGGGGGTGCCATTCAGCTGCACTAGGCACCAAATCATTGTGCCTGTAGATGGGTGGGTGGGCGGGGCAGGTTGTCGGACTCTGAGCAGGGGCGGCCATCTGCTCAGGCGACAACGGCCCAAGGGTTGGGACACGGGGGGGTAAGGGAGCATTGGGAAAAAAACGAAAACCATAATTTTGATTTTGATTTGGATACATCTGTTCAGTTTTTTTTAGAGGGCAAGAAGGGAGCTAGATGGGGAGCCTAGATATCTTGTTGGTCATTAGTTGCATATTGTGTGCTAAATCTGTGGATTTTTTTTTTTCCTTTAGTTTATCATAAATTAAATGGGAAGTAAGGAATCTCTAAAAGTGGTTTCGTTTAACGTGAATGGCCTCAATAATAAGAGGAAAATTAGAGCAATCGAAGCCTGGATTAAGACAGAGAATCTGTCCTCTATCCTGCTACAAGAGACACATATATCAGCAGGGAAATTAGAGGATTTTTCAATGTTTAAATCTTGGGCAGCATATAGGGGATTTTCCTCATCCTCGGCAGCCCATAGAGGGACAGCGATTTTTCTTAGTACAAACCTGCAGGCGGAGGTATTAAACGAGGCGAGTGATCAAAGCGGTAGATGGTGTTGGGTCACCTGCAAGTTAGGACAGAGATCTTTAACTCTCGCCAGTTTATACGCTCCGGTAGAAGATAAACCTAGTCTATATGAGGAATTTTTTCAATCCCTAATTCAAGTCTCAGGAGATTTAATAGTGGGAGGGGATTTTAATCTGTTAATGAACCCGAAAATCGATTCTTCATCCAAAGCAAAGAGACAGTTAAAGCCAAAATCTCTCAAAATGGTTCAAAACTATAGTACGACGCTTGATATAGTGGATCCTTGGCGGGCTGCATTTCCTAGTGGAATTTCTTATACCTGTTTTTCAGGGAGATTTCACACTTTTTCTCGTATTGATTTTTTCTTATTTCTAGGTGTTTGGTTTTTAAATCTCAAAAAACCCTCCAGAATGGGCTTTCCGATCACGCATTAATTACTTTAGAGTTGGAATTTGGCGAATATAAAAAACCTTTTAAAAAATGGCAGCTGAATCGTCAATATTTAGCAGAAGAAAATTGGGTATCTAGTATTAAAATAGAAATTAGGGCATTTTTTGAACGAAATAATGGCTCAGCTCCACTGGATGTTGTCTGGGATTCATTTAAGGTGTTTTTTCGTGGGCTTGCTATTGCTAAAGACGCCGAGAATTCGAGGGCTAAGAAAGAGGAGAAGTCTTTACTCGAGCAAAAAGTGCAACGGTCTCTTGATAGCTTCCTCTCCTCCCCTTCGGTGGCTCTCCGCCGACAGTTGGATCAGGCTAAACAAAATCTGGCCAATAATTATTATGCTAAAGGTGAGTGTCTATTCCAGCAGACTAGGCAAAAAATGTATGAGGAAAGCAATTACACCGGCAGATTCTTGGCATGCCAGGCTAAGGAGAGCGCTGCAAGTAATCAAATACTCGCACTGAGATGCCCTATTTCAGGCTCTCGGATGGTGGACTCGGATGCTGTAGGCAACATAATGGTACAACATTATGAAAGGATATATGGCCATAATCATTCTATAGATAAGCCCTCTTTGGGGAAATTTCTTCAGGAAAATGAATTACCTGTTTTAACAGATTTAGAAAATAGGGATATGGCGAGACCATTCACAAAAGAAGAGCTGGGGGAGGTAATTAAAAATCTTCCGAATGGCAAAGCTTGTGGGCCGGATGGCCTTCCCGCTGAGTTTTTTAAAACATTTTCGAGGGTAATTGAGGATTTTTTTCTTTTATTGGCAAATTCAATTCTTGAAGGTGGTTCTATACCTCTCTCTTTTAGGAAGGGGAATGTGGTCAGTTTCCTAAAAAAAGGTAAAAACAGCGAAGGCCCTAATTCATATCGCCCGATAACGCTTTTAAATTCCGACTATAAATTAATTACCAAACTTTTAGCCAATCGCTTTAACGGAATTGCTTCACATTTAATACATCCTGATCAGAATGGTTTTATTGCCGGTAGACAGCTCGGAACTAACACACATTTTTTAGTGGAGGCTCTGGACTATTTTGAGACCCGGCAGATACCAGCATTAGTACTTTTTTTAGATGCCGAAAAGGCATTTGATTTGGTTATTTGGAAAACTTTATTTTATATTTTGTTAAAATTTGGCATTCCTTCCAAAATTATTGAGTTGGTTGAAAAGCTATATATGAACGCAGAGGCCAATATTATTATTAATGCTACTCAGGTTGGCCAAGTGATAGTTAAAAGGGGAACTAGGCAGGGATGCCCGTTATCCCCGGTACTATTTGCCTTTTTTATTGAGCCTCTTGCGATAGCAATTTGAAATAATGCTGATATTTGCCCTCCGCTTCCAACTATGAGCAAAATCAAATTATACGCTGATGACATCATGCTCATCATAAAGCCGGATGACGAAGCGCAGGTAAAAGCCTTCCGGATTTTTGATCTTTATGAGTCGTTCAGCGGGTATAAAATTAATAAAAAGAAAACTGAATTAATTTTATGTGGTTGTGCACCTAGGGCTTTACACCCCGATATTTTTTCGTGTTTTAATTTGAATCCCAAGAGGTATCTAGGGATTTATTTTTCGTCATTTATTTCGGAATTATATGATTTGAATTTTGTCCCACTGTTACGTAAAGTTCAGGACTTATTTACAAGATGGCGTTCTCTCCCCTTAACTATTCTCGGCAGGGTCGCTCTTATCAAAATGTCGGTGCTTCCACTGTTCAATTTTCTGTTTTCAACAATTCCGTGTGTGTTAGTTAATTCTTTTTTTTTTTTTTAAATAGAGTCAATGTTTACATCATTCTTATGGCATAAAAAAACTCCCCGTATCGCACTTAGCACTTTATATGAAAAAGTGGAAGATGGCGGTCTCGCCCATCCTAATCTGAAGGAGTACTATTTTGCATATTTAGCACAATACATGTCTAGATTCAAGCAGGGCTTACAGTCTGGCCTTTTTATCAACTTTTTTATGAATTTAATGTGTAAGGAAAATCAGATTCACTGTCCATTATCAATTGTTAGATCTTCAAAATTGGTCAGATATAAGTGTTTAATCTGGTTTTTTCACAAACACCAGGCCTTTTTTAGACGGTACTCCATTCCAGTTATCAATGCCACAACCCCAATTGTGGATCTTTTTGTTTCAGCAGGTGTTAGAGATCCGTTTTTAACTATACAACATTGGACCAAGGCCAGTTTCTTTAAACTTGATGATTTTCTCCGGAATGATAGATGGATGACTGTAAGCGAAATGTCTCTACTGATCCCTGGCAACTTCCTGCTCCTTGGCTCATATAATATCCTTAGTAAATTTTTTACTGATTTAGATCTCCCTCGCATCATTGGTCAGAAACAGTTAGTTTTTGATCTATTGGAAGACAGTGTAGTTAAAAAGCCGAGGGACTGGAAGAAGCGCCTAGCCGTAATTAAAGGGGTTGATTTGGCGGCTAAAGCAATAACAAAATGGGGCAAAAATGAGGATTTAGAAATTTCTTCAAATACATGGTCCACAATTAATAATTTGAATTTTAGTTCTGTCAGAGGGGCCAATTGGAGGAGGATGTTATACTTCAGCAAGTGGCTACTATACAGAACCCCTTCTTTGTAGCCAAAGTATATCCTAATCAATCTGGACAATGCTTCCGGTGCCATACTCACCCGGTAGCTAACTGGTCTCATATAATATTACAATGCCCCTTGCTCCAGAAGTTCTGGAATGATATTTTTGAATATTTGGAATTAGAAGGCTGGTTATCAATGGGGTTTAATGATCGATTAATTGTGTGGGGTTATGATCCAGATCTACTCCTCCCCATGATGTCGATTAAATTTTTATATATCTGTATGGCAGACCAAATTGGAATGGATTCAGAAAGTGGGTCAGGTAAAAAGAAGTGAACAAATCTATGCGGCACGCATCGGAGGACTGAAGAAATTTGAGAAGATCTGGTCATCGCATTTTGATTGTCATTTGTAGACTGAGTATATAGGGGCTTGTATCCCCTTTAAATGTGTCATAATATTTTTAAGAATCAAATGTTTTTTGGCATTTGTTAAATATGAAATCTTTTATTTAAAGTAATTCAATCTGCTTTACTGGAATCAGATGATACTGTCACGAGATTTTTGGAGTTCTAATTTAGGGCCTTTAAGCCTTCTGTAAAATAAGTATTATAAGTACGTTTTTGATGGTGCTTGTTTATTCCTTCAGAGATCATGGATGAAGCTTTTAGGATGTATATTTGTAATTAATATTGTCTGTTTTTATGGTTTTCAATAAAAAAAAGAATAAAAAAAAAAAAGAATGGTTCGGAGCGTGGCGTTAGCAATTTTTGCTTAACGCCACGCTCCGCCATTCACATTGTAAATATGCCCCCAGTGTTTTGAAGCGTTACACGCCACCACAGTGGCTGTGTGTTGCATGATGAATTGGGTCATAGAGCTGAAGACTATTTTTGTGTTCCATTTGAATAGCTGAAACCATTTTAGAACTCTCAAAAGGCCTAACTGCATACCCAAATTGGCGGTGGCCAGCACGAATTAGAATGCAACCCCATGCGGTCTCACTGGGTCTCTGTCATAGCACTGTATTTATTGCTGAAGAGCACCTCGACAAACACCACAACGCAGGAAGGCAAAACAAGACAGAAAATAGTATGAAGAATTAACTGCACGTCTAACAGGTTGCATACTGCGTGTGTCATGCCGCTTTAGCAGTTTAAGTTGAGATTATTTTTCACCTTTCCCTGCTTCTTTGAAAAGTAATTGCGGAGCTGAAATTGCACCCCTTAAATAATTCATGAATGAAAACATAAATCCAAAGGCAAGTGGCATAGGTGCGCAATCACCTCAGTGAAGCACAAAGCGTAGGTCAGCCCCTTCTAGTTACCGAGGAGCGTTTCCGTTTTTCCTGGAGCGCCTGCGCCTCGTTAGGCTCCTGTGACTGCCTGGCACCTGGTCGGCTTTCACTGGCTGGAGAGCGTTTCACCCCGTGGTACGTCGCATGGTTTATTGCCTCAGCTCTGCCAGGAAGAAGCGCGTGCGTGACGCAACACGAGCAGCAGCATCTGTACGTTTCCCTCTTGGCCAGTGAAGGTCATACATGATGACCTTGACACAGATGACGGTTAACACAGCCCAAACCATTTACGGAAATGCTCTTTAAAATGTTTACTGCCGCACCCTTCTCCTATAAAATAAATTCACTGGGGGTCCCGAAAATGTTAGCTATGTTTCCCTCGCATTTATTCCATAAATGGTAAACACTGCAGGCAAGATGAAGAAATTCAGTTAAGCTTGAAGACCCTGAAATACATGCACACTAAACTAATATGTGGTAATGTTTTTCTATTAACAAATAGAGGTGTGATAAAACAAAGCGAACAAACCAAACATTTCATGTGGGACTTTGTCATTATTGAGGGGTGTCCAGTCAGGATGCTAGGGGTAATTTTCCAGCCAGCACACAGATGTCAAAAGCCGTTAAAGCCGTTCGTTTTTCCTTTCGCTATATCACAGCCCTGTTTTCCAGCACCTTGCTTGTCTAAATTATCCAGGTCTCCCCTTTGCCTGTAAGCCTCGCGCCCCATTGACATCTTTTTACTCCCCAGGGAGGACACCCCACAGTTTCAGGGCCAGAGTTTTAGGAGAATATGGAGGACCAAAGGATACCTCTGAGATAAGAAAATAATTGCTCGTGATGTTTCATATACTTGTTAATAGGAAAGACACATTTAAAACTTCAGTTTTCTACATATATGAATCAAGCCATTCTCTACCAACTTTTGTTACTAAGATATAATACTAGGCTTACTGTGTACACATATGATTCCCCTCTTCTATATACAAAATCGACAGTGGCAATGGTAGATGAAATGTGGCAATGTGGCACTGGGGCACTGAGCAGATGCACTCTATGAAATAATCATGAATAAAATGCAATTAACTTTTTAATTAAGACGTTGTAGCATAAGGCAGGGACACAGGAGTTATGCAGCATGGAAGGACCAAATTATGCAGGAGGGTTGACTAAATTATGTAACAAAAAAGGCAAATTATATAGTGTAATGTGCCATATTTTGTGATAGTATTACTTCATTGTTTTGTACTTTTTACACTGTGAAGAGATTTCACCTAATTAGTACGAGTTTAACCACCAAACACAGCAATAAGCAGCTGAAAGACTAGTCAACCTTTACAAAGGACCTGCCACTGCGTGGGAACACATTGCCACTTTTTTAGTAACTTTTGATCCGTTTAAGCCAGAAACACCATTTTTACTGGTTAAAATCTACTGATTATGCGGCAAGTGATGGATTATGTTACAAATGCAGCAAATCCATAATAGTGTGGAAAATGCTATAGCTGCACAATCACATAATTCAAGTAGCCCTGGCATAAGGTAACATTTGGTAATAGTTGTCCCCTTCCTTTCAAAATGCTTTCCTCCTGTACTGTGGTTATTCACCAGAAGTTGTTGTGATTGTATGCGGTTTTCTTTTTCCACTCTAGACTTAAGGTTTAGGAAATGTGGCCTTGAGAATTGTACACAATACTCCAAAATAGCCTTAAAACTCTTCATGAGTCTCTGGCCTGTTGTAATGCTTTCAAGACATGTCTGTTCCGCAACACCTAAATTTGGAGGAGTAAATCTCGCTCTTACACCAGACCTTGTACCTATCACAATGAATCTACTAATCTCCCACTATGACTCAACCATAATTTTTCTTATTAGTCCTATTAGCCACTTGCTGTACCATGATCATAATGCATCTCTGGCCTTCATGCACGGTACCTAGTCCCACATCTGCGGTCTAGCACACATGCATAACGAACATTCAACTCCAAATGTCTGCCAGCTAGCACATTCCATTAGTTGTGTTGACTTTTCAATGCACCACACGCATAGCTGATCCTCAAACACTTCTTATACTTATACACACAACTTCACCTTCACAGTCATGCACATATAAAACACCGCATGTGTTGCTACTTTTACATTGGTCTAGTGCACTCTGAAAACTATTCTGTTCGCACCAACTTTCCATGATACGCTACATCACAACCACTGTGACAAGACAGAAGCTTCTCTACAAACGTCACCCAAGCAACACCAATATGTGTCTAGACACACCAATCAACATCCTTCCAATCCAATAATGCAAGCACATGCATGTGTCCAAGGGTGAGGTTGCAGTGCACTAGATCATACCAGTGAAGCAATGCATGTTATAAATGACTAGCCATTGCTCACTGAATGTAATAGCCCCAGAACCGTCTTCTATTTGATGGTCGTTTGGAACCAGTTGCTCATCCCATCCTCTACTACTCCAAGTGGTTTTCGAAACATAAATTCATGACTGTACAGCAGACTGCCAAGGGCGTTGATTCACTAAATGCCATGGGGAGCGAAAGTGACATCACAAACGTTGACCTCAATGGTACCACAGGAAATGATGTCATATAACCTTTGATCGCAAATCTTCTCAGGAAGTGGTGTTATATGACCGTAACCCTGAAAACATTAAAGTGATTGACAATGCTGAAGTTCCATAATAAAGGCATGATTAATATAACAAAACAACACATACAAATGTCTATTTGAAATTCCACCTATTTGTTGACTAGGGTGTTCACGTGACATGCGAGGGGAACATTACTCATTTCTCTAGGTATTACATGAAAAAGTATGTGCTTCTTTGAAGAGGAGAAAATAGTACCCAAAACAGCATTGGGAACCTAAATTATTTATGCCATAAATATCATTATTTAATGGTTCTGCTGCTATAAACATCAACAATAAATGTACTGATAAATCATTGGAAGAGGCAAACAAATATTTGAAAACGAAAGAGGCACAGATGAAGGGATTTAATTAACAGTAGTAGTTGTGTCCACCTGTATTAATCCATATGAACCGTACATTGAATATTAATAATATTATTGGCTTAAATGATTCCATATTGTTGCTACATTTTGGCCCTGATTAAAAGTAATCCATACTTTTTTCCCCATTTGTTAACCCCTGTTTGTGCAGGAGTCAGGTTTCCGAATTGTGCAGCAATTACCAGGTGAAATAAAGTCTGCATCCTTTGTTAAATTTTGGCAGGTCAAACCTCCTAAAATTTAGCAGTGTGGGGAAAAGAAAGGTATTTGCGTAAAAATATGAATTTTTGTGGGTTAAGCACCAAAGGTCTCATGTTATAAACCAAAATCTTGAATTGGTGTAATTTAGTGCATCAAGAAAATTCTAAACCAAGTGAGTCAGATTCTTTTGTGTGCAATGAATAGCACCTTTCTTCTAGAGAACTTGTAATTAGAGCCTTAGATTTAGGTTTATTTATAAGGCATGATTAGTCTTGTGAGGCACATCGATGAATGTTTCAGTCGAAGCCATGATTTTACATGCATTCACAGCTATGAATACTGGCAACAACTGGTTTAAAAAGTTGTTAGACCTGTCAGCCTTAGGCTGGTCTTCCCCCAAACATTTTTCTTACTCCTCCCTTTTTGCTGGTCTCGTTTTTGTTGTCCTTGGGACTCTGTGCCCTTTGCCACTGCTAACCAGTGCTAAAGTGCATATGCTCACTCCCTCAATCATGGTAACATTGGCTTACACCTTAAGGGCACATTTAATTTACTTGTAAGTTCCTAGTACAGTGTTACTGCATGTACTCATGGTAAATTTCATGCCACTATTGGGCTTGCAGCACTTTTTGTGCCACCCTCCTAAGTAGCCCTTTAAACATGCCTTAGGCCTTCAATTGCAGCTTGTGTATGCAGTTTTAAACTGCCATTTCGACCTGGCAAAATAAACATTTTGCCAGGTCTAAACCTTCCTTTTTAATACATATAAATAATTCTTAGGGTAGGCTCTAAGCATCCCGTAGGAAAGGGGACAGTGTATTTAAAAAGAATGACATGTGCAGGTGCCGAAGCACAAGTGCGTGGAAATCCACCCAGTGACAAAAACACAGACGGCATGGGAGGGAATACGTAGGTGATATGGGGAAAGCTCTCTTATTTTCTCCACACCAGACCGTTACACACTTCACTCTGTTTCTAAGCACCTATGGCTCAAATACATTGACCAGATTGGTTACTTGGAAGGTGAAGTCCATGGGTGACCTGTTCCCAAATGGTGGATCTCTACCTGCTTCTAATGTGACAGAGCGGGAGGGGACCACAGCCCTACACTTATTTCTATATTTACAGATACGTGCACAATGCAAACAACATTACCTCACCTTCCCGCAAGGGCCCCTGAATGTCAGGCATTGACAGCTCTGCTGACGGCGTATTCTTGCAGGCACCTCATCACTCATTTAACTATGACAACACAAGCTACGGCCCCACTAGGAACACCGGTGGCGAGGAAAGCATGGGAAGGAGACTTGGGAGAGATGGGAACACCCAAGGAATGGGCTTTTTGCTGCACACAGACCGGGGCCCTAGCCCCCAACGGTTAGCTTCACCAATTCACTTAAAATGCCTACACCGAGGTAGAATTTAGTCACTGTGCCCGCCTATAGCCACGTATTGATTGCAGATATTCCTGGACCTTTCTGAAATGATTGAAATGGCAGTGTCCCCCTCACCCAAACTGGCCTTGCTGGGCTTCACGCTAAATATACCATGGGAGGTGCACTGATGTGTATCTATAGTATTGTTTCTGGCAAAGAGACGGGTGGCTTGTCATTGGGGGAGGGCACACCCACCCGCTGTGATAACATGGATTCGTAACATCGTATTGTCAGGAACAATTGGACACTTCCTATCCTTAGCTCCGATCCAAGAGTAGACATAGAGACATAAGGGACCCCTGTGCAAATATCTACTTATGCAGGGGGCCCCTAAACCTGCTGGGCACCTTGAACAACAGTAGGGGCAGGGTCTTACCCTCTTACACTGGCTGCACCTCCGACGGAGATGGAGGCCAGACCCTCTGGGTTGGATTTGGCCTCTGGTTGACCTAGTTGCTGGGTGCACGAGTGATGTGCCTTGCACCATTTGAGGGGGGTGAGTGGTCCGCCTAGATGTAGCTATATCAAACTGTAAATGTTGCTAAGTATCCAGCCTGATTCACTGCCTATGTCCAACCTGGATTATACTCCATGCTGTCATGCAATGCACTGTCCTGGGGAAAGCTTAAAGTGATAATGTTTTTTCTGCTCTGTTATTTTTGCTGTTTCAATTAATCAAGAAAACAAAAAAAAAGTTGGACATGTGCTATTAAGTTTTACATGTCCTGGTAGTGAAAACCATTTAAATTTGTTTTCACTACTGCAAGGCCTAATGCTCCCATAGGATAACATTGGGTTACCTTATTACATTTATTAAGTGATAACTTTCAATTGGGAGCAAGCAGCCATATCAAGTGTGGTGTCCAAAGAAGTGGAATTTGAAACCCTCGTTAATGGTAAATTCGGATTTTAAGTCACAATTCTGGAAATGCCACGTTTATAAAGTTTTTGGCATGTTTGGGAGCACACTATGGCATGTTGTTCTATCGCAGTTTTACCTATCTGGGATTTTGACTATGACACAGTACTTTTCACCCCTAAGCAGGAGTCACATTAGCCATGATGATCATATTAACATTTATTGTGTTTTCTTACTACTGGCACTATGTGGATACAGTCTAAGGTGACCTTGCATATTTCTTATGTACACTTGCCCTGTCCTCGCTCTGAGCTGCCCTTATTTACATATTTCGTATTTGAAAATATCAGAAAATTGTGACCGCATTGTTATTGCATTAATGTTCTAGGTCCCCCTGACGAAGGGCTAGGAATGAGCCCGAAATGCATTGGGAGCAATCATTGTGTTCAACCTTCTTGCTGACATGAAGCGTTTTGAGTTTTCTTCCCTTCTATTCGACTTTGCTTTCAACTTATGGCAATAAAAAGCTACCGAGCAGTTCTTCAAGTTCGGTTACTGATTGGAAGCGTGGTTTCATGGACTCATTTCAGATTCATTGTATGAAGAAATGTGTTAATTTTCAAGAATCAGTTTAGCCGTTATTTGGAATTGATGTAAACTTTCAGTGACTTGTAGTTGTGCACCTAAGTAGTCTTGGATACTTCTAAGCAAACTAAGCTCAACTTCGAGCACAAACGGGCCACGCGCCATACGGACTCCGATCCAGATGCGCAGGTGGACGGCCAACATGACACACACAGGGTGGAACAGGGGGAAGACCTGCGATCCCTCATGTTGGAAATGCGCACCAGCCTGCGGAACATAGACTCCAAGCTGGATACCCTTACTACGCAGCTGAACGCAGTTAAGACGCAAGTGAATGCCCATGAGACACGACTTGACGCTTTGGAGAATCGCCACACCGAATGTCACGAGTTCCAGAAAGACACTAAAGAACAGCTATTGCACATGGATAAGCTGTTAGGCGTAATCCGGGCTAAAAATGAAGATTTAGAAGCGCGTTCGCGCAGAAACAACTTACGACTCACTGGGATTCCGGAGACTACCGCCATAACTAAAATGGAGACCTTCGCAGCAGATCTACTACATGAACTTTTCGATCCCCACCTCTCCTCGGTCTTCGCAGTGGAGAGGGCGCACAGGTCCTTGGGGCCGAGACCTCCGGTGGGGACAACGCCTCGGCCCATTTTGGTGAAGTTACTTAACTACCAGGATCGAGATGTTATTCTACGGTTGGCTAGAGAGAAGGGGCAGATATCACACAAAGGTAACAACATCTCGTTTTACCCAGACTTCACCCCTGCAGTACAGGCGGCACGCAGGGAATTTCTCCCGGCCAAACGTATTCTTCTGCAGGCACAGATTCCCTATTCCCTGCTCTACCCGGCCAAGCTGAAGGTCTCCTATGATGGCGCGGCCCACTTCTTCACCGACGCGAAGTCCGCCTTGAAGTTTGCCAAACATGTTGGTGGGAAGAAAAACAAAGAAGCCCGAGCAGCTGAGTCATCCTCGTCGGCCCACCTAAGTGACAATGATTGAAGAAGGTTTGGTATAGCTCACTAGCCTGGGAGAGGGCTAGGCTCTGTTGTTGGAGTGGAGGGTTGAGATCAGCTTTGTTATTATACCTGCTGTAGTACATGTTGTGCCGCTGTTATATATACTCTGCCTATATTGAAATTGCTCTGGCACACTCTCTGCAGTACTCCCGGTCACCCTGTGTGAGCAGGGAAGTACGCCGGTGTTACTACGCCCCCATGGGAAGGTTCCCTATATTGCCTTGTGGCTCTTTGAGCTTTTGTTTGTTAAGGGTGGGTATTATGCAACCTAATTGGGGGGTTGGCGTGGGCGGTGGGTGGAGGGGGGGGTTTGCATCTCTGTTTGTTGCCAGTATGATTGCACTATGTTGGTCACAATGCATTATCTGTAATTGGCTGCTGTCGCGCCACCGCTGCCATTGTCATCTCAGGTAGCGCTCTCTGTACTTAATCACGCTGCAACATTGAATTGTCTTACGTGGAACATTAGAGGGCTGAATGACGGTAGGAAATCCAGGCTCGTTCACGCCTACTTATCCAGACATAATGTAGATGTCTGTCTATTGCAGGAAACACACTTAAATGTCACTCCATCGCCGAGTTACGCCATCCTAGATGGGGGAAGGTGTACTCTTCGATTTACTCCAATTATGCCTGTGGTGTGGCTGTGCTGGTTCGAAGGGGTGTGGACTGGCGGGAAGGTGAGGTTCATCGGGACCCAGAGGGGAGGTACATTCTATTGCATGGAGTGTTGGGGGGAATTCCCCTGGTTCTCGTGGCGGTGTATGGCCCAAATGTAGATTCCCCCAGCTTCTTCCAGGAGATCTGGTCTAGGGTCCGAGCGACGGGCTGCAGCACGATCATATGGGGAGGAGATTTTAATGCTATTCTGGACGATGACATGGACAGGAAAGGTGCGGCCCGCTCCCTACACACCGCGGCCAGCGCCGCCCTGAATGCTATAATCTCAGACGGGGGCTTAATTGATATTTGGCGTACCAGATACCCCCTGGTTAGGGCAGGCACGTGTATTTCTGATCATCACAGCGCCTGGTCCCGCTTGGACTATTGGTTGACCTCCCGTGATGTTGCCACTTGGACCTCCGCTGTCACTCATCTCCCGCGGTCCCTGTCGGATCACGCCCCATGTCTGTTGACGCTTTCAATCCCGGGCTCGCCTCCCCGAGCGTTCTCCTGGCGACTTCCGCCCCATGCCCTGCTCGACGAAGCCTTCAAGGAGGAAGTCCGGATGGACATCAGCTAATATTTCACCCTTAATGAGGGCTCGGTTGCGACGGCAGCCTCCCTTTGGGAGGCCTTTAAGGTGGTCATTCGGGGTCAGTGCATTGCCCGGCAGGCGGGAGTGCTAAAGGCTGTACGCGGCACGCTTGCCTCGTTGGAAACCCAGATAAAGGAACTTGAGGAGGAATTTTATTCTACGAGTGAGCCCCAGAGTATGGCGCTCCTGAAAGCTAAATTGTTGGACTTCGCCGAAGAGGCCCAACGCGAGGTTAAGTTCCTTGGGAAATACGCCGAGGAGCGACGGTATGGGGAGGGCGATAGACCGGGCCGCACATTGGCTGGTATGCTCCGACCATCTCGGTCCACTGCCTTCATACATGAACTACAAACCCCACAGGGAGCCCCTATTAGAGGCCCGGCGGCCATAGTGGAAGCGTTCTCTACGTTCTATTCCCGCTTGTACACTACTACCCAGGAGACATGTCCTGAGGGACTGCAACAATTCCTTGATTCGGTGGCACTGGTCTGGTTTAATCAGTCCCACAAAGAGTATATGGATCTTCCATTTACTGTGGGAGATGTGGCCCAAGTCATAAAAAGTTTACAGCTGAACAAGGCCCCCGGACCAGATGGTCTGCCTACATCCTTTTATAAAACCTATGTAGAGGAGCTGGCGCCTCGGCTCTTGGCAGTTTATGAGGAGGCTCTTGAGACTGGGGTGTTGCCTCCATCTATGAGGGAAGCAATCATTATTACCCTTTTAAAACCCGGGAAGCCGGAAACGGAGTTGGATTCATACCGTCCACTACCAATGATAAATGTGGATGTTAAGATCCTAGCGAAGCTGATTGCAAACAGGGTGCAGCCCCTGCTTCCCATCATTGCACTCCCCGATCAGTCAGAGTTCATACCCGGGAGGTCGACATCCCATAATCTGCGGACGATTTTCTCGGTACTACATTATCTACATCCGGATGTCCATGCGGCGGCTGTATTCCTAGATGCCACTAAGGCGTTTGATACGCTTGAGTGGCCGTATATGTTTGCGATTTTAGCCCGTATGGGATTTAGCCCGCTGTTGACAAATTGTATTAGACTGCTCTACACTTTACCCAGTGCACGGGTCAGGGTGAACGGCCTCTTTTCGGACCCCTTCCCTATCTCGCGCGGCACCAGACAGGGGTGTCCCCTCTCCCCTTCGCCATAGCGATGGAGCCCCTGGCTGCCCGCATCCGGCAACATCACGCAGCTCGAGGCATAGGGTTCAGCTCCCGTAGTCTGTTGATTTCACTTTATGCAGATGATGTGACTCTATATTGTGAATCCAGAGGAGAACCTGGACCCCATCTTAAGGGAGTTCATTCGATTCGGCGGCCTGGCAGGTCTCTTTATTAACTGGGCCAAGTCGGTGATTTTTCCACTCACGGATGGCACCTCTCTGGTGACGTCTGAGTACCCTCTGAGCTGGGAGGCAGGGGCAGTTAAATACTTGGGAGTCTGGATAAGTCAGGATACGCAGGAGGTGTGGAATTTAAATTATGGGCGGACTATCGCATGGCTAGAAGAGAAGGGTAGGCTATGGGCTGGCTTGCCACTATCTTTGGCAGGGAAGATAGCATTAGTTAAAATGGTAATCTTGCCAAAGTTTTTATACCTGTTTGTCAACATACCTTTCCCTCTTACCCAGCACTTTGAAATCGCACATGGTTTCTCTGGTGTGGTCCAGTGGGCAGGCGAGAACATCCTGGGAATTGTTGACTCTCCCGTTGAAACAGGGTGGCATGGGCACCCCAGACATGCACCTGTATGCACTATGTGCCCAGGCTCAATTCTTGCACTACTGGGTTCATCCGACGCCATTCCAACCTCACATAGCTGTCGAGACTGACGCCGTGGCTCCTATCCCGCTTAAGGTGGCGTTATATCAAAAGCCGCAGCACCCCCGCGGGGATATAGACACTTCTGGGACGCTGTGTTGGGCGTGGGACGAGTTGCGCAAGAGGGCGGGTCTCCCGGTGCTGTATGCCCCCTCTATCCCCCTGGAGCGAAACCCCATGTTGCCTTGTATCCAAGATGGCGTTAGCGCACCACTGGTGCACAAGTTGACACTTCAGAACTTCGCGGACTTGTACCCAGAGGAAACGTTCCGACCCCCCCCGGAGGACGGTGAGGGACAGATGGCGCCATTTGCTGAGCTTTTCCTATACCATAAACTGCGTGCGGCTTGCCGCGCTCTCTGGGAGGGTTTCCCGAAGGCTCCTCCGCCGTTGCCAGCCCTTGAGAATCTGTTGAGATCCCCATCTCCTCGTAAACTTATTACACAACTGTTTACAAGTATGCAACAAACTGCCCCGTTGGTGACACCTAAATCCTTACAGAATTGGAACAATGAACTCTCCGTTCCGTTAACTCAAGCCCAGTGGGACTTTTGCTGTGGGCAGCTCACAGAACTCTCCCCTAATTATAAGCTTCGCTTAATTCACTTTAAATATTTGCATAGATTTTACAGAACACCTGTGAGTTTGCATCGCATGGGAATTAAGGAGGACGACAGCTGCTGGCGCTGTAGCTACTCCCCTGCCTCGTTTCTACATGTAGCATGGGACTGTCCCACAATTGCGGAATTTTGGTCTCTGTTTTTTACCTCAGTAAATCACATCCTTGACATGTCCACCGCTCCATCCCCCCACTTAGGTCTACTGGGCTATGTTAAAGATACGCCGCCCGAGCTGCGCAAATTACACGCGCTCCTCCTGTTGTTTGCTAAACGGCAGGTAGCAGTCCACTGGGGCAGGAAAAGGGTGCCGTCCATCAAGGGGTGGTTGGTTGATGTTACATATGGTCACACGCAGCTATGTACCTTTTGGGAGCTCATGCCCCCTGCTTCTAGGCCCCGAGACATCTGGGCACCATTCTTGGCCTGGGTTCAGAGACAACAGGGGACTGCCGGAGGTGATGTGTGTGAATGACACTCTGTCTGCGTTGTTGCCAAGATGAGCTGTAGTCTCCCAGCCACTTTTGAGACTGTTCTCCCTTTCCAATTTTAGATAAGATGAGCTCAATAGGCTGCGTGGACGATGTCGGTAGCCCCTGCTGCATCATTCTGAAATGTGCTTGTATCTAATCGTATTATTGCTGCTGATTTTGTATGGGTACATGGATATTGGTCGACCTGATATTTTCCTTTGGTTGTTTTTCTTTGTTCCCGTCTCCCTTTATCATTTGCTGAGGCGGGCGGTTGGGGCGGGACTTGTGGCTGATGTTTTTTTTTTTTTTTGCATTGTATAATTTGTGACTCTCTTTCATTTTGTATGGACTTGTGATCATGCTGGCCTGTTGTGTTGTTAATGTCTGTTTTTGGAAATGTCAATAAAAAAGATGTAAAAAAAAAAAAAAAAAGTAGTCTTGGATACTTCATCCGGGCTTTTGATTTTCAACTTTTATAAAGTCGGCATTTTCTCGTCCTAACCATTTGGTACCTGCAGCCTGTATCATCTGACTAGGTGTAGCTGACAGTTGGTCTTTGTGTATTGCTCCCAGACAGTGAGACAAATGGGGAGTAGGTGTTGGCAGGATGGACCATCTCTGACTTGATTAAGAGGGCGGAGCTGTCACCTACTACACCTAGCCTCTGCCTCAGCACACTCACAAAGAGTTTGACACTAGTCTTTTGTGCCCCAGACAAGCTGGGGCCAGGGCAGGGAAGCATGAAATTCCAAACATCTCTGGCGTGGAAACCTCCAGAACCTTTTCTTACTTCAAAGCTGGCTGAAAGTAAGAATATTAGCCTCTCAGATCCAACTCTTTAGTGCCTCTTTGAACCTGTGAAAGACTCAGAAGGACATCTGTGCTGATCTGCTGCAATACGGATTGATACTTTGCTGCCCTGCTACTCTGCTGCCCAGCTGACTGAGTGAAAAACACAGGACCTCCATCTTAAACCCAGGACCACCAGAGTGACTCCAAAGGATAGTTGGATGGCCTTCTGATCAAAGCCTCACAGACAGAAAAGGTTGCAACCACCTTGAACCCAGAACCAGGACTCGATCTGCTGTGAGTCACGACCCTCAAGTGGTGCCACCCCAGTCTTGGACTCTTGGAAGTGGGACTGAAGGTGCCCTGCCAGTCCAGATGTGGCCCAAGCAGAACTGATGTTGCTCAACGAATTGCTTCACAGTTCGGTGTAGGAACCACTGCTGCGCATGCATCCCCCACGCAGGGCCCCCAGGTCTTCAAAACCACCGATGCGCAGTGCCTCCTCAGTGCAGGCCGTTGCATCATAGCATGTAGCCCATCGGAACCCCCCCGCGTGACACATACTCCACATTCTCGCACCGCCCTGCAAACCGGGTTTAGGGTACGTTGTTCAGCGGGCCTCGCTTGCCCCCTGTATCTGGCCCATGGCCCATCATTTGGCAGGGTATGCCCAGACGTGGGTCCCTTGCTCACTTTGCCACTGGATTCTAGATAGCCTGGCTGATGAGGGTTTTGAACCCGAAACCGGTCCCAGGATGCTTGTTTCCGGTCCAGGGAAGACATGGCTTGGCAGTTCGGGCTGGACTGTTCCCATGAGGCACAGGGTCAGACTGATTTGCATATGGCCATGTCTGAACTGGGGTGGTGGAGTGAGCTAAAGAATGATGATGGATTAAACCCAGATCAGTTGACTGGGGGTGAGTGTTTGATTTGCTCTAACGCTCCGTCCATCATCCCGTTTGGTATCGCTTTGTTCGCCCTAAGTTGGCAGGGTATGCCCAGACGTGGGTCCCTTGCTCACTTTGCCACTGGATTCTAGATAGCCTGGCTGATGAGGGTTTTGAAACCTAAACCGGTCCCAGGATGCGTGTTTCCGGTCCAGGGAAGACATGGCTTGGCAGTTCGGGCTGGACTGTTCCCGTGAGGCACAGGGTCAGACTGATTTGCATATGACCATGTCTGAACTGGGGTGGTGGAGTGAGCTAAAGAATGATGATGGATTAAACCCAGATCAGTTGACTGGGGGTGAGTGTTTGATTTGCTCTAACGCTCCGTCCATCATCCCCTTTGGTATCGCTTTGTTCGCCCTAAGTTGGCAGGGTATGCCCAGTCGTGGGTCCCTTGCTCACTTTGCCACTGGATTCAAGATAGCCTGGCTGATGAGGGTTTTGAACCCGAAACCGGTCCCAGGATGCTTGTTTCCGGTCCAGGGAAGACATGGCTTGGCAGTTCGGGCTGGACTGTTCCCATGAGGCACAGGGTCAGACTGATTTGCATATGGCCATGTCTGAACTGGGGTGGTGGAGTGAGCTAAAGAATGATGATGGATTAAACCCAGATCAGTTGACTGGGGTGAGTGTTTGATTTGCTCTAACGCTCCGTCCATCATCCCCTTTGGTATCGCTTTGTTCGCCCTAAGTTGGCAGGGTATGCCCAGACGTGGGTCCCTTGCTCACTTTGCCACTGGATTCAAGATAGCCTGGCTGATGAGGGTTTTGAACCCGAAACCGGTCCCAGGATGCTTGTTTCCGGTCCAGGGAAGACATGGCTTGGCAGTTCGGGCTGGACTGTTCCCATGAGGCACAGGGTCAGACTGATTTGCATATGGCCATGTCTGAACTGGGGTGGTGGAGTGAGCTAAAGAATGATGATGGATGAAACCCAGATCAGTTGACTGGGGGTGAGTGTTTGATTTGCTCTAACGCTCCGTCCATCATCCCGTTTGGTATCGCTTTGTTCGCCCTAAGTTGGCAGGGTATGCCCAGACGTGGGTCCCTTGCTCACTTTGCCACTGGATTCTAGATAGCCTGACTGATGAGGGTTTTGAACCCTAAACCGGTCCCAGGATGCTTGTTTCCGGTCCAGGGAAGACATGGCTTGGCAGTTCGGGCTGGACTGTTCCCATGAGGCACAGGGTCAGACTGATTTGCATTTGACCATGTCTGAACTGGGGTGGTGGAGTGAGCTAAAGAATGATGATGGATTAAACCCAGATCAGTTGACTGGGGGTGAGTGTTTGATTTGCTCTAACGCTCCGTCCATCATCCCCTTTGGTATCGCTTTGTTCGCCCTAAGTTGGCAGGGTATGCCCAGTCGTGGGTCCCTTGCTCACTTTGCCACTGGATTCAAGATAGCCTGGCTGATGAGGGTTTTGAACCCGAAACCGGTCCCAGGAAGCTTGTTTCCGGTCCAGGGAAGACATGGCTTGGCAGTTCGGGCTGGACTGTTCCCATGAGGCACAGGGTCAGACTGATTTGCATATGGCCATGTCTGAACTGGGGTGGTGGAGTGAGCTAAAGAATGATGATGGATTAAACCCAGATCAGTTGACTGGGGGTGAGTGTTTGATTTACTCTAACGCTCCGTCCATCATCCCCTTTGGTATCGCTTTGTTCACCCTAAGTTGGCAGGGTATGCCCAGACGTGGGTCCCTTCCTCACTTTGCCACTGGATTCAAGATAGCCTGGCTGATGAGGGTTTTGAACCCGAAACCGGTCCCAGGATGCTTGTTTCCGGTCCAGGGAAGACATGGCTTGGCAGCTCGGGCTGGACTGTTCCCATGAGGCACAGGGTCAGACTGATTTGCATATGGCCATGTCTGAACTGGGGTGGTGGATTAAACCCAGATCAGTTGACTGGGGGTGAGTGTTTGATTTGCTCTAACGCTCCGTCCATCATCCCCTTTGGTATCGCTTTGTTCGCCCTAAGTTGGCAGGGTATGCCCAGACGTGGGTCCCTTGCTCACTTTGCCACTGGATTCAAGATAGCCTGGCTGATGAGGGTTTTAAACCCGAAACCGGTCCCAGGATGCTTGTTTCCGGTCCAGGGAAGACATGGCTTGGCAGTTCGGGCTGGACTGTTCCCATGAGGCACAGGGTCAGACTGATTTGCATATGGCCATGTCTGAACTGGGGTGGTGGAGTGAGCTAAAGAATGATGATGGATTAAACCCAGATCAGTTGACTGGGGGTGAGTGTTTGATTTGCTCTAACGCTCCGTCCATCATCCCCTTTGGTATCGCTTTGTTCGCCCTAAGTTGGCAGGGTATGCCCAGACGTAGGTCCCTTGCTCACTTTGCCACTGGATTCAAGATAGCCTGGCTGATGAGGGTTTTGAACCCGAAACCGGTCCCAGGATGCTTGTTTCCGGTCCAGGGAAGACATTGCTTGGCAGTTCGGGCTGGACTGTTCCCATGTGGCACAGGGTCAGACTGATTTGCATATGGCCATGTCTGAACTGGGGTGGTGGAGTGAGCTAAAGAATGATGATGGATTAAACCCAGATCAGTTGACTGGGGGTGAGTGTTTGATTTGCTCTAACGCTCCGTCCATCATCCCCTTTGGTATCGCTTTGTTTGCCCTAAGTTGGCAGGGTATGCCCAGACGTGGGTCCCTTGCTCACTTTGCCACTGGATTCAAGATAGCCTGGCTGATGAGGGTTTTGAACCCGAAACCGGTCCCAGGATGCTTGTTTCCGGTCCAGGGAAGACATGGCTTGGCAGTTCGGGCTGGACTGTTCCCATGAGGCACAGGGTCAGACTGATTTGCATATGGCCATGTCTGAACTGGGGTGGTGGAGTGAGCTAAAGAATGATGATGGATTAAACCCAGATCAGTTGACTGGGGGTGAGTGTTTGATTTGCTCTAACGCTCCGTCCATCATCCCCTTTGGTATCGCTTTGTTCGCCCTAAGTTGGCAGGGTATGCCCAGACGTGGGTCCCTTGCTCACTTTGCCACTGGATTCAAGATAGCCTGGCTGATGAGGGTTTTGAACCCGAAACCTGTCCCAGGATGCTTGTTTCCGGTCCAGGGAAGACATGGCATTGGAGTTCGGGCTGGACTGTTCCCATGAGGCACAGGGTCAGACTGATTTGCATATGGCCATGTCTGAACTGGGGTGGTGGAGTGAGCTAAAGAATGATGATGGATTAAACCCAGATCAGTTGACTGGGGGTGAGTGTTTGATTTGCTCTAACGCTCCGTCCATCATCCCGTTTGGTATCGCTTTGTTCGCCCTAAGTTGGCAGGGTATGCCCAGACGTGGGTCCCTTGCTCACTTTGCCACTGGATTCTAGATAGCCTGGCTGATGAGGGTTTTGAACCCTAAACCGGTCCCAGGATGCTTGTTTCCGGTCCAGGGAAGACATGGCTTGGCAGTTCGGGCTGGACTGCTCCCATGAGGCACAGGGTCAGACTGATTTGCATATGGCCATGTCTGAACTGGGGTGGTGGAGTGAGCTAAAGAATGATGATGGATTAAACCCAGATCAGTTGACTGGGGGTGAGTGTTTGATTTGCTCTAACGCTCCGTCCATCATCCCCTTTGGTATCGCTTTGTTCGCCCTAAGTTGGCAGGGTATGCCCAGACGTGGGTCCCTTGCTCACTTTGCCACTGGATTCAAGATAGCCTGGCTGATGAGGGTTTTGAACCCGAAACCGGTCCCAGGATGCTTGTTTCTGGTCCAGGGAAGACATGGCTTGGCAGTTCGGGCTGGACTGTTCCCATGAGGCACAGGGTCAGACTGATTTGCATATGGCCATGTCTGAACTGGGGTGGTGGAGTGAGCTAAAGAATGATGATGGATTAAACCCAGATCAGTTGACTGGGGGTGAGTGTTTGATTTGATCTAACGCTCCGTCCATCATCCCCTTTGGTATCGCTTTGTTTGCCCTAAGTTGGCAGGGTATGCCCAGACGTGGGTCCCTTGCTCACTTTGCCACTGGATTCAAGATAGCCTGGCTGATGAGGGTTTTGAACCCGAAACCGGTCCCAGGATGCTTGTTTCCGGTCCAGGGAAGACATGGCTTGGCAGTTCGGGCTGGACTGTTCCCATGAGGCACAGGGTCAGACTGATTTGCATATGGCCATGTCTGAACTGGGCTGGTGGAGTGAGCTAAAGAATGATGATGGATTAAACCCAGATCAGTTGACTGGGGGTGAGTGTTTGATTTGCTCTAACGCTCCGTCCATCATCCCCTTTGGTATCGCTTTGTTCGCCCTAAGTTGGCAGGGTATGCCCAGACGTGGGTCCCTTGCTCACTTTGCCACTGGATTCAAGATAGCCTGGCTGATGAGGGTTTTGAACCCGAAACCGGTCCCAGGATGCTTGTTTCCGGTCCAGGGAAGACATGGCATGGCAGTTCGGGCTGGACTGTTCCCATGAGGCACAGGGTCAGACTGATTTGCATATGGCCATGTCTGAACTGGGGTGGTGGAGTGAGCTAAAGAATGATGATGGATTAAACCCAGATCAGTTGACTGGGGGTGAGTGTTTGATTTGCTCTTACGCTCCGTCCATCATCCCGTTTGGTATCGCTTTGTTCGCCCTAAGTTGGCAGGGTATGCCCAGACGTGGGTCCCTTGCTCACTTTGCCACTGGATTCTAGATAGCCTGGCTGATGAGGGTTTTGAACCCTAAACCGGTCCCAGGATGCTTGTTTCCAGTCCAGGGAAGACATGGCTTGGCAGTTCGGGCTGGACTGCTCCCATGAGGCACAGGGTCAGACTGATTTGCATATGGCCATGTCTGAACTGGGGTGGTGGAGTGAGCTAAAGAATGATGATGGATTAAACCCAGATCAGTTGACTGGGGGTGAGTGTTTGATTTGCTCTAACGCTCCGTCCATCATCCCCTTTGGTATCGCTTTGTTCGCCCTAAGTTGGCAGGGTATGCCCAGACGTGGGTCCCTTGCTCACTTTGCCACTGGATTCAAGATAGCCTGGCTGATGAGGGTTTTGAACCCGAAACCGGTCCCAGGATGCTTGTTTCTGGTCCAGGGAAGACATGGCTTGGCAGTTCGGGCTGGACTGTTCCCATGAGGCACAGGGTCAGACTGATTTGCATATGGCCATGTCTGAACTGGGGTGGTGGAGTGAGCTAAAGAATGATGATGGATTAAACCCAGATCAGTTGACTGGGGGTGAGTGTTTGATTTGCTCTAACGCTCCGTCCATCATCCCCTTTGGTATCGCCATGTCCCATCATGGTCAGCCTACACTTGTGACTTTGTCTAAGTCCGGTATGACCAGATAACCACAGTTGCCGTTTTCTGTTTTTCCGCACTATTTTTACTTTAATCTTTAAAATTGCATATCTCCGGTTCTACTGATTGGAATTTTGTCATTTTGGTTTCAAATAATTTATCGAAATTAACTATATTTTTACTAAATAAATGTGGGATTTTTTTATGTGTTGTGTTTTTACCTAATCACTGTTTAAAGTTCTGCATACACTCTTTACACATTGCCTCTAAGTTTAATCTGCCAAGCTACCAGAGGTTAAAGCACAGATTAATTCAAGGTTGTTTATGACTTCTTCCAGAATGGAATTGTGGTTGATGCTTGAGTAGGGTTCTCCCCTCTCTCTAACCAGTGACAAAATATCCTACATTGGTGTTTAGCTGTCAGGATTAGGACTTGAGTTTGTGCAGTGCCATACAGTGATTTTGTGTTACATTAAAAATCCCAGACAAATAAGCTGATACCAATTAGATTTTTTTAATTCTACTTGACTGGTTCTTTTTCTTTTTTCAAATTCACTCTCACTCTACCTGACTGTCTGTGACTGTTAGAAACTGGGTTACTGGTTGATTGTAGTATAAGCCCTGGTCAAGCAACAAGCACAATGCTCGTCACAGTAAGGCACAAGCAATCCCAAATTAACATGATCTCAAGAGCTTGGCACAGAGCATTCAGGCTTAATTTAGTGGCAATGTGTAAAGTATTTACACAACACTTCAAATGGTAAACAGTAAAAACACCACACAAAAAGATCCCACAACAGGTTAGAAAAATAGATCTGAATGTAATAAATAAAACAAGACCAAAGCAACAAAAATCTAATCAGAAGAACCGGAGTTATACATTTTTAAAGAATTAACTGTAAATTGTTGCCTAAAAGCATAAACAGTAAGTCTTCAGTGACGGCACCCCCCCAAGTGCTATGAGTGCCAACAGGAAGGGCCCTTTAAGGGATATACCAAGTGTTTTAAATGGGCACAGCCCCCCACCGGTGGGCAGTCACTGGGGTTAGCCAGTGTAGCGCTTGGAAAGGAGATTGACACAGTTAGTGGGGGGACAGTGTAGACGTTACCCTAATGTCCCTGGGTGATGGGGAGATGGTGCAGAAAACTCACATGCCTAGTAAATCTTGGAAATACAGGCAGTGGGAGACCATCAATTGGCAAAGGGTGGAGGCTCCGAGAGACACTAGAGCCAGCATGACAGAAGTGAGGTGTCATCTAGTGACCTCAGAACAGGTAGTCCCTATTGTATTCTACCAAGTTGTTGTGGCTAATAACTGTGAGAGTTAATCTGGTTCCCTTTGAGAGGGGGAGGGGGTCCTCAGCTTCCTTGAGGGTAGCTGTGAGTCATCCATGGCTGTGGACCATCTGCTTGGCAATGACTTGGAGCGCACCATCTGGAAGGAGGTGGAGCTCAGGTCCCACTTGGAGATGTCAGGGTTGCCTGCGTGGGTGTGCCTGACCACACAGTCCATGGCTGACCGAAAGGGTAATCAGAAGGATCTGGAGCCTGGAAGAATGGCCCAGGTGCCTTCCAAAAAGAGGAAGGGCAGGGGGCGTGGGAATCCCACTGCTGAAACTCCCAAGTTCCAGGAGGAGGCTGAACCTGAGGGGGCCTCGGAACATCAGGGGAGATTATTGCCACCCTGGGGAACCTACCTGAGCTGGCCAGCTGTCATCAGGAAGGGGGTCCAAACAAGATGGAGTTCTGCAAGCCACAGAGGGAAATGCCCTGCTCTTGTGGGCCTACAGCAGCAGGCAGAGGCCCAGGCACCTGGTGACTCCTCTGGTGATCACCTGATTTACTGGGAGATGTTCCCCTGTATAGTGAGCTATAGTGAGCCTACTATTCCTGAGCCTGGTGCAACCCATGTGTTGGTGGCTCCCCAGTGCTACATGTTGTTCCTACTGGAGCTGGCTCATGATATACCTCTGGCAGGTCATTTAGGGCAGAACAAGACCTTTGACAGGCTTGTCACCAACTTATATTGTCCTCAAATGAGGAGGGCATCAGATGCATTTTACAGGTCCCACCCTAGCTACCAGGCCAGTGGCAAGTCAGGAGGAAAGAGCATGGCTCCCTGCAATCTTTGCCTTTAATTGGCACCCCCTAGGAAAGGGTGGTCATCAACATTGTTGGGCCTTTGGATGTGAAGATAGCAATAAGCAATAGGTTCATCCTGGTATTGGTGGACCATGCGACCTGGTACCTGGAGGCTACACCTCTGTTGCCAGGGCACTGATGGGAATTGACTCATGTGGTATTCCCCAATGAGGTGGTGTCAGACCATGGTACCAACTTCATGTCAGGGTACATGAAGGCCATGTGGAAGGAGTGTTGGGAAACCTACAAGTTCTCCACTCCTAATATTTTTTTTTGAGAGGTTCAATGCAACCCTAAAAGGGATGATAATGGGCTTGTCAAATCCCATGAGGCGGAAATTGGGACGTCATTCTGCCATGCCTTTTATGTGCCTACAGGGAGGCACCAAAGAAGGGGGCTGGCCTCAGCCCCTTTGAACTTCTGTACTGGCACCCTGTGAGAGGATCTTTCAGTCTGGTGAAGGATGGCTGGGAGCAAGATCCCAGGAAGGATGTGGTCAGCTACATGCTGGCACTCTGTAAGCAGATGAAGTGCTCCTGGACGGAAGTGCAAGAAAAACTAGAAGCCAGCTAGGAGGACATGAAACAGCGGTATGACAAGAACACCACTCTGATTGAGTTTCAGCCTGGCCAAAAAGTGTGGTTTATGGAGCCTGTGGAGCACGGGAACCTACAAGAATGCTGGTCTGGGCCCTATGAGGCGAAGGAATGGAAGAGTGTTGTCACCTACCTGGTGGACCTCAAGAATCCCAGGAACCCTTGCATGTGAATCGCCTCAAACTCCACTGCAAGAGGTCTGAATTGACCATGGCCCTGGTCACGGACGATGGGGTGGAAGAAGAGAATGAACCTCTCCCTGAACTCCTTTCATCGAAGGAGCAGTATGGGTCAGTGAAGGGTGTCAGGCTCTCTCCTACCCTGACCCTGCAACAGCAGAGAGACTGCCTCCAGTTGCTTGGGATGTTTGCCTCTTTATTCTCCCTTACCCCTGGACTCATTACATGGTGTGCCCATGATATTGACACTGAGGACAGCACACCTGTGAGGAGCAAAATGTGCAAGTTGTCTGATAAGGTGAGAGCCAGCATTAAGGAGTAGATCTCCAAGATGCTGGTGTTAGGGGTTATTGAGCCCTCAAAAAGCCATTGGTCTAACCCAGTGTTGTTGGTAACCAACGCTGCCCCTCCAGGTGTCACTCCAGCACTTTAAACATGTCTCAGGCCTGCCACTGCAGAGCCTGTGTGTGCAGTTTTACTGCCACTTCAGCTTGGCATTTAAAACTCTTTGCCAAGCCCTAAACTCCCCTTTTATTACACATACGTTATCCCTAAGGTGGGCCCTAGGTAGCCCATAGGGCAGGGTGCTGTGTAAGTAAAAGGGTAGGGCATGTACTTTTAAGTTTTGCATGTCCTGGTAGTGAAAAATACCTACATTTGATTTTCACTACTGTGAGGCCTACCCCTCTCCTAGGTTCAAACTGGGAATTCCTTAATACCCTTTTAGGCTGTAATACCTGATTAGAAAGGAGTACGTGTGTCATGTTTTATATCTTTGGAATGGTAATGATAAATCCTCTTTACTGGTAAACTTGGATTTAACATTACTGTTTTAGAAATGCCTCTTTTAGAAAGTGTATTCAAAAACAGGGCATATTCAAAAACTATTCCCTCCAATGTATCCAATTAGTCCAGGTATTCCATATTACACACTTATTCCCATGTTTTCACCATCCATTTATCTGTCATATCCTTGGTACTCTTCATCACAACGGAGACAGTGTGACTCAATCTGTAATCTTTATTAAACATTTCTAATACCAGCTGTATGCCATTCAAGGCTTCGTACAACGGTATGTACAAATTGATCTCAAATACGAAATAGGCACGACGTGTGTTTGTTCCCAATGCATTTCGAGCCCCTAAGGCTCTTCGTCAGGGGATTCTAAAAACAAATAAGATAAACAGCTTGACTGACTCATCCATTGTAATGCATGCATGTTATCTAAATGCAAACAAGTGACAAAACAATAACTATGTGGACACATTACCCCCTATGTGCCCCCTCACCCCCAAAGTAATACAATTCATGATACTAAAAGTAACACCCTGTTGTACACCCTAATACACCCCTGCTGCCCAAATCTACAACAAATCAAACCTTGCCATTAATTCTAAAAAACTTGTGCTCTCCCTTGCTACCAGAACCTGGTACCAAGGATATGACAGATAAATGGATGGTGAAAACATGGGAATAAGTGTGTAATATGGAATACCTGGACTAATTGGATACATTGGAGGGAATAGTTTCCGATCTTCGCAGTGCGACAGTAATGAGCACGAGAGGAGTGCCCTGTTTTTGAATACAATTGTATTTACTGTGGTTGGGGCGATCCACAGCGCTGATCGCACGCACTTTCAAATGAAGTTTGATACAGTATGGTGTCGCATTAAGGGAAGGAGTGCATTCTCATCTATGTTTGTTCTTTTAGAAAGTGGACATATCTCTGCTCTTACAGCTCTGTGTGCGTGCAGCCTGTCTCCAATACACGTCTGAGGTGGGTGGTAGCTAAACTTCGTGCATCCCCTCTCGACAGCCACAAACACAGGAAGGTCAGTTGTGTCGGAGTACTCATCTGCATTCTGATGGCTCTTCTAGGGTAGGAAGGGAGGGAGAGGCTGACACTTGCACCTCAATATGAAGTGCCCTGTCCTCACACAAATGCCTTATCTCCCCCTACTGATAGTCTGAGGCCAGGGCTGGCTAGAAAGGACCTCTGTGCACTTCAAAGACCCTTCTTTGAAGTCACCCTCACTTTAAAGGCACAACTGTTTATAAGTACAGTGTCTTAGACCACACCAAATCAGCAAGCTTCCCGGGGTCAGTAAGCTTGCTATCAACCAGGTGTTGGCACAGCTCTGGTGAACAAATATCAAGCATGTGCACCTTCATAATCAAGTTGTACAACTCTGAATAATCATCTACCTTGCTGCCCCTCACCCAGCCCTTCAGTTCCTTGCTAAAGAAACAATTGATGGACGGAATGCTGGACAATGCAAACATTCTCCCCCAGTCACAAGGATCTGGGTTTAATCCATCATTCTTTTGCTCACCACACCACCCCAGTTTGGACCCAGCCATATGCAAATCAGTCTTGACCCTGTTCCTTGAGGGAACAGTCCAGCCTGAACTGTTAAGCCAGGTCCTCCCTGGACCGGAAACAAGCATCCTGGGACCGGTTTCAGGGCATCACCCTTCATCAGCCAGGCTAGCTTGAATCCAGTGGTGCAGTGAGCACGGGACCCACGTCAGTTCCTTGCTAGCATAATCCATTGTCCATGTTCTATCGCCCTAAGCAGGGAAGTCCATCAAGGTATTGATTAGGCTACCCAGGCTTTAGACTGGCAGCATTCTCTGAAGGGTCATCTCAAGCTTTTTGCCTTCCTCCTCCTCTTTTTGCTGAATTCTTTTTGTTGGCCTTAGGACTCAAAGCACTTTACCAAAGTTGACCAGTGCTAAAGTGCATGTGCTTCTCCCCTAAACATGGTAACATTGGTGCATACACAACTGAATAGGTCCATCTCTGCCCAAGAGGGGAGTCAAGGATTCCCGGAGCCTGACTAAATGGACCAGGAAGCTGCCAAGAAGAGGAGTGGCAAGGGGCACAGAAAACCAGCCCCTGAAGTTCCTACAGTCCAGGTTGACAGGGAACCTGAGGACGCCGCCCGTGATCCTTCCGTGGAGGACATTGCTGCCCTAAGAGACCTGGCTGAGCTTTCTGGATGGCAAGTTCATGGTGGGCCCATCAGGGAGGAATTCCGCAAGGTGCAGAAAGAGTGCCCCACTTTAGAAGGCTTGAGGCAACAAGCAGAGGCCGAAGCAGCAGGTGATCTAGGGATCACCTTATCTATTGGGAGAATGACCTCCTATACAGTGAGCCTACGGTTCCTGGACCTCGGGCAGCCCGTGTGCTAGTGGTCCCCCATTGTTACAGAGCCTTCCTATGGGGCTGGCAGGACAACTGGGACAGGATAAGACCTTTGCTAGGCTGGTCTCCCACTTCTATTGGCCCTTGACGAATACAGCCTCAGACACATTCTGCAGGTTCTGTCCCACCTGCCAGTCCAAGAGGAAAGCAAGCAAAAAGCTGTAGTCTCCCCTGGTTGCCTTGCCTGACATTGGCACTCTGTTTAAAAGGGTTGGTTTCGACATCATTGGTCTCTTGCACCCCAAGACCGCTTTGGGCAACAGGTTCATCCTGGTCTTGGTGGGCCACGCCACACGGTACCCGGAGGCCATCCCTCTGAGGTCGGTGACTGCACCTGCGGTGGCCAGGGTCCTGATGGGGATTTTTCCCCAGGTTTGCTTCCCCAAGGAAGGAAGTCCTCATGCCATGCCTATAGGAACGTAACACAGAAGGGGTTCGGGTTCAGCCTATTTGAGCTCCTCTATGGACATCCTGTTAGAGGACCTCTCAGCCTTGTGCGAGTCAGGTGGGAGCAAGCTTCCAAGAAGTCCTTTAAGGATGCAGTCAGCTACATACTGGCTTTTGGTACTCAGGTGAAGCACTTCTGGAAGAAAGGCTAATGACAATCTTGAGGCCAGGGAAGAAGTAACAAACCCTGGTACGACCAAAAGGCTACTTTGGTGGAGTTTCAGTCTGGGCAGAAGGCATGGTCATTGAGCTTGTAGAGTCCAGAGCTCTCAAAGACCGTTGAACAGGCCCATATGAGGTGAAAGAGTGGAATGGAAATACCACCTACCTGGTGGATATCAAGACCCCCTAGAAACCCCTTAAGAGTGTTCCACATAAACCACCTCAAACGCACTTTGAGAGGTCAGAAGTCATCATGCGCCTGGTGACAGATGATGCAATGGAAGTTAACAGTGAACCTCTCTCTGGCCCCCTGTATGCCCAGGAGCCCCATGGGTCAGTAGAGGGTGTTAACCTCTCTACTACTCTGACCCCAGAACAGTAGAGTGACTGTCGCCAGTTACTGGCTCAGTTTTCTTCTCTGTTCTCTCTCGCCCTTGGGCTCGCACACTTGTGTACCCATGAAATTGTTACTGTGGACAGAATTCCTGTCAAAAACAAAATATACAGTCTATAGGATAAGGTGAAGGCCAGTATCAAGAAGGAAGTCTGCAAAATGCTGGTGTCAGGGGTGATTGAGCCCTCTGACAATCCCTGGTCCTGCCCACTTGTGCTGGTACCCAAGGCTAACATCACCGGGTGCACTCCTAGAACTACCAGGGACTCAATTCATACACCAAGACTGACGCTCACCCATCCCCTGGGCTGATGAGCTCATCGACAGGTTGGGCGCTGCTAAATTCCTCAGTACTTTTGATCTCACACCAGGTTACTGGCAGATTGTTCTGTACAAGAGGGCAAAAGAGAGGTCTGCATTCTCGACCCCAGAGGGCCATTTTCATTCAGGGTGATGCCCTTTGGCTTAAAGAATGCCCCTGCCACCTTTCAGAGGTTGGTGAACAGGGTCCTAGCTAGGAAGGAGGCATTCTGTGCCACCTACCTAGATGACATAGCCTTCTTCAGCTCCAGCTGGGAGGAACACCTGTGCCAACTACAGGAGGTGCTTCATGCCCTTCAGCAAGGGGGCCTGACTACAAAGGCCAGTAAGTGCCAGATAGGGCAGGGTAACATGGTGAATATGGGCCATGTGGTGGAAGAGGACCTACACCAACCTATAACCTTTATCAGTAGTAGGTTACTTCCACAAGAACAGAAGTAGAGTGCTATTGAGAGGGAGGTCTTTTCTGTTGTTTTGGCATTGATGAAGCTGAGACCATACATATTTGGGACTCCTTTTCGGGTACAGACAGACCACTTGCCCTTCAGATGGCTTGTGCAAATGAGGGGTGAGCATCCCAAGTTGTTGTGTTGGGCCATCTTCCTAAAGGGAATAGACTTTACGGTGGAACACTGTCCTGGGTAATACCACACCAATTCTGATGGCCTCTCCATGTTCTTCCACCTTAGTGTAGAGAACTCCCAGGAGGTTGGGTAGCTCTCCTCACTTTTATATGGAGGGGGGGCACAAGTTAGACCTAGCAGCCTTAGGGTGGTCTTCTCCCAAACGTTTTGCCCTACTCCTCTATTTTTGCTGGTCTTGTTTTTGTTGGTCTTAGGACTCTGTGCACCTTACCACTGCTAACCAGTGCTAAAGTGCATGTGCTCACTCCCTTTAACATGGCAAAGTTGGTTTACACCCAATAGGCTCATTTAGTTTACTTGTAGGTCCCTAGTACAGTAGAACTACATGTACCCAGGGCCAAAATTAAATGCTAATTATGGACCTGCAGTATTTATTGTGCAACCATCCTAAGTAGCCCTTCAAACATGTCTCAGGCATGTCATTGCAGCCTGTGTGTGCAGTTTTAAACTTCCATTTCAACTTGGAAAATTAAACCTTTTTCTAGACCTAAACCTTCCTTTTTAATACATATAAGTCACTCCCAGTATAGTCCCTAAACAGTCCATTGGGCAGGGTGCAGTGTATTTAAAAAGTTGAACAAGTACTTTTAAGTTTTACATGTCCTGGTAGTGGAAAACTCTTACATTTGTTTTCAATCCTGCATGGCCTGCCTCTCCAATAGGATACCATTGGGTTACCTTATTATATTTATTAAGGGATAACTTTCAATTCGGAGCAAAAAAAAATATCAAGTTTGGTGTATAAAGATTTGGAATTTAAAACCCTCTTTAAGGATAAAGTCAGATTTTGAGTCACAATTCTGAAAATGCCACTTTTAGAAAGTTGGCATTTTCCTGTCCTGACCATTTGGGTCCCTGCAGCCAGTATCCTAGGTCAAATGACTCAGTTTAGCTGGCAGTTGGCCTTGGTATATTGCTCCCAGACAGTGAGCCATAGGAAGAACTGGTGTTATCAGGATGGGCAATCTCTGACTTGATAAGAGGGCGGAGCAGTTGCCTACCACACTTGCACATCACAAAACCTCTGCCGACTCACAAAGGGTCTGACATTAGTCTTATGTGGCCCCAGACAAGCAAGGGCCAGGGCATGGAGGGAGGAAATTCCAAACACCTTTGGGGATGGAAACCTCCAGAACCTTCTTCTACTTCAAAGCTAATAAATATTAGACCCACTTGATGGAGCCTAGATTTCACCTAGGTTTAGGCATTGCTCTGCTTTAAGTTTCAGACAAACTGCATCTTACAAAAATGGCACGCAGAATTCTGGTGCAAGTGAAAACACATGACACATGATGACACATGAATGAGGCCTGGTAAAAAATGCTTTCAGTCTAAAGTGCTTTCATATAAAACCATGCACAATTAATTAATAATGGTTGTATAATTGTGATTATTCAAGATTTAACCTCACTATAGAATGTACATTTAATTTAGAAATGTGTTTTGAACTTACAAAGTAGCATATATTGTGCTGAATTAACACGCATTTTATGGTGAAGAAAGGCTGACTTTGCTTTGCCAGGCTCAAACTTATTGTGGCTTTTAGCCTTGAAGATTAGGAATGGAATGTGTGCTCTTTCCCTCCCAGCTTTCATGAAAGAACTTTTCTTATAATTTACGCCTTCTGTTTCCTGTCTTCTCATGAAAGACCTTCGCTTCTAGCATACTTTTATCAGTCTACAGTTTGTTTAAACAAAGCTTACTTCACTTCATAACGTGGAGTGAAAAGTGCAAAGCACACATTTTTCTTATAATATGTATTCTCTGTTTATGCATAATTAATACTTTTTGTTGCAGAAAATGTAAATTGTTTTCAGGATATGAAATCATCTAGTACAAGACTCAAGAACTTGCCTGATTGATGACGTGGCCAGTCAGCCCATGGGGATTTGATGTGTTCTGAAGCTCTTATTGGTCAAGCTACGAAGACCAGTCACGTGCATTTTGGATAGAAATATTGGATGAGAGGAGAGAGGGGTAGGCTGGCTCTGCTCATATTTTTTTTTTTAGCAGGACACGAGGTAGAACAGACAGTTTTTTTTAAGGTTCTGCGAAGCCTCAGAGAAGGGTGGGGGCCATGCCCAGCTTCTGTGTCAGACACAGACAGGCAGAGATGCACAGATGAGCGCAGAGAGAGAGCAGCTGAGAGCAGGACAGATTTAGATTCCTAAACTTTAAGTTTCATGCTTTGACTAACTGGCCTTGCAAAGACTTCTCTTTATGGGAGATTTTTGCTAATTATTAATTATTGATTAGCCTTGCAAAACTCACTCTAGAATTGTATTTTCTTAAAACTCTTTAAGAGTTTTCTGACTGACATAGAAACAGGTTTTCCCTTCCTTTATGGAGTGCCTTGTATGCAATCTATAATATGTACTGTATTAATTCTATTTTTCCTATTTTTCAATTCTGTAACCTGATTGATATTTGAATAATGAATAAAGGGTCACAGAACCTTAACTTTTGACTAGAAAATAAAACCCTTTAAAACTACTCACAACTCTCATTATTGCCTTAAATATTATTTGCATTTGATTTTCATGTTTATGTAAAGTCTCCTGAAGGATGATAACATGGTGGCAAAGGTCCATCTCCTTTAAGCGGTAAATTAGAGGTAATGAGGTTTTGCATTGAGAAATTTCTGTGAAACTACCGCTGGATCAGTTTCTGGTAGCAGAGGTAAGGTTAACACCATCACCAAAAGGAGCATAGTTTAGTCTAATGCCTAAATAGCGCAACAAAATAATTGTCCAAGTTAGATAAATGGCCAGATTCTCAAAAAAAGTCCTGATTCCTGATTCCAATGTTCAGAACTTGAAGACTGGCAAAGCAGTACTGGAAGGTAATGCAAGAAGGCGATTGCTGGAGTGGTGTGAGTATCAATAGGGTTGTGAAATGTTGTTAATGTGCTAGAAGGTATTTTATTTTGAAGTGTTGAAAAAATAGTAAGGGTTTTGACTGTTGGTGAAATTTTGCTCATTTTGACTTGATGGTTTTATTGATTAAATTGGTATTTTCATAGGACAGAATTATTGATTATTGATTATATGTTCTTAACATGAAAAGTTAGTGTCCTGTTCTATGTTGTCTGGAAGTACAGGTACAGAGATACCTGGGAATCCCGGGAATGGAATTTAGAAGAGCGTGGTAAGGAAATCACACTGCAAAAGGTTACTCGTCTGTTGTCATAATACCTAAAAGCTACGGAGGGCTGTAGGTGTTATATTAGGGACTATATCGTATAAGAGTAGAGTGTGAGTGATAGCAAAGGGTCTACCTGTGAAACTTTGGCCTTACCCAAAAGAGGAGTATCCCTAGAGGAGTAATAGGTCCTCCCCGAGCTTCAGTGAAGGGTAAACAGTGGTTTTTACTTGTAGTGAAAGGAAGTATTTTCTCTTTGAAGCAAGTGAAGAAACTATCCTTGGTTTAGCGGAGCAGACAGAGTAGCTCTGTTTTTATGTTGTTACTAACAGAATTTTGATTAAGAAAACTCAGAAAAAATATTGCCGTAAGATTTTGTGAAGGGAGGGCTAGTAGAAGGAGTGATACTGACGTCACAAAAGGCTGCGCTGGCATTGGACAAGGCAGCGGGCGTGTAGTGAGCTCTGATTGTGAAGGGAGGGTCAGTAGTAGGAGTTAAACTGACCGAAATTGAAACTGACAGCATTAAAGAAAAGAAATTGCATTAAAATATTGCAGAAATTGAATTGTTTAAAGGTTTAAAGAAACTGTTGGGAGGTAAAGTGAAAAATTCGATTTTAATTGGTTATGCTCCTGAAGGAACACCTGTGCATTTTATGTCTACCAATTTGGGATAAAATTCATGTATGTGGGTTCACCAATGGTGCAAGATTACTGAAAAAGAGGGTCCTTTGAGGTTTCCAAAAGATGGTACTTTTGAATTGCAAATTATTGACAAATTAAGGGAAGTGTTATGTGAAATAAAGACACCATCTAGAGCTGCACAATTTGAAGCTTTAAGCATGTGGGAAAAGGCAGCAAGAGACAAAGCAAGTGAGGATAAAAATGTAAAGCACAAGATACAGGAGAAGGGAATTAAAGATGACAAAAAGCTTCAAATAAATAATGATTCAGGGGATGAACTAATGGATGCATTGTTAACTGAGTGTCCACTACCTTATGTGGTCCCCTCTAAAAATACTGATAATATTGTACCAGTAAGTACTACAGTGGCTACTGCTTCTGTTAAACAGAGAGAAACACAGATTGAGAGAACTGTGCAGATATTTCAGATTGACCCACTACCTGTTGATTCAGCACTGACAATGATATCTCCAGGTGTTACTGTTTCAAATGTGACTGATTCAGTACAAATATTACAAACTGCAGATGCACAGGGAGTGCCTAGACAAATTGTGACTGTTCCAATTAATATGGTCCCTACTCAAAAAGTTCAAAGAGCTGCAGAAGGAGTAATTATGTCAGGGTTTATTTCAGAAACTCAGAATTCACAGATTATTGAACAGAAACTACCCCAGACAGTCCAAGCACTGAAAGGTGGGGGGAAAATGGTCTTTACAACATCTGCAGCCCAGGATAAAATGAAATTTGAGGATGGGATTTTTCAAACCTGCTTTGAGGAAGCAGCAGTGATTAAAAAGATAGAGAGCATGGGGGAACAAATTAACCCAGACCCTGAAAAAGAGAGACAGCTTAGGGGTCGATTCCGATCTCGGCCGGTAGGGCACCGAATCGTATTCGGCTTTACCGGATCCGATTCGGAGCCCTCATTCCCGACCGATTCGGACGTGCGTCCGGGCGAGCGAGTACGATGCGAGCGCTCGCGAAATCGCCGACCGACTCGTTTGTGGGACCCAACCGCTCCGACCGACTCGCACGGACACGACTCGCACCGCGCAATGGAGACGTTCCCCGGCCGGGTAAGTACGATGCGCGCCTCGAGCAGTCCGACCGACTCGCGCAGTCCGGCTCCAAAGAGCAGTCGGAGCCGCACTTTGGGGTCCGTGTCGGACCCCCTGTACGCGTAGCCGCGCGAGTCGCACACAGGGGGACCCATGGGTCCCCCTACCTGTGCATGTACGGCGCGAGTCGCTTCGATGCGTACCCGCTGTAGGGGGCACCCTTGTTCGCCTCCCACCCATTGAGTCAATGGGAGCCCGCGTACGCGTTGTACGACCGGCTCCCATTGACTTCAATGGGAGTCCGACCGAATCGAGTCCGATTGCATGCGAACGCATCGTACTCATTCGGTCGGACTGCTAGGGTCCGATTCGGTCGGAAATCTCTCAAGGTCCGGCTCGGTCGGGGAGATTTCCGGCCTGAATCGGAATCGGCCCCTTAATGTTTTAAATTCAACATTTGAACATGAAGAAATTAACAGTCCCTGCTGTTTAAGTCATGAAAATGTGAACCAGTGTCAGGAAAAAGAATTAATTTCCCTGAGTAAGGAAACAGCTACATGTGCAGTAACTACACATGATAGACTGACTGATTTGGCTCAAAAATATGAAATTGATGTTTCAGGAAGTATTCCATTTCAGAAAAGTTTCAGGGTACATATGGATGATGAAGCAAATGAGAAAATGTGTTCTTCAGGAATGAAATTGCACATTGCAGAAATAATGAAATATATTTTCCAATGCAATGAGTTTGAGAAATTAGGAGACAAATGGGCAAGAAAACATGAAAAGAAAAAGAAACCACCAGACCTAGCAAGGAAACTGGATAAGAAAAAGAAACCGCCAGACCTTGTTGAGGAAAATAATAAACAGGATGAGGGAGAAGCTTTTGCTTACTCATTGAGAGAAAAGGTGGGAGAAGTGCATGTTCATGTGCCATGGAACAAAAGTGAACTTAAAGCATTTCTGAACACATTCCCAAAATTGAGAGACAAACCTATGCTGTGGTACCCACAAGTTGATGGATTTGTTGAAATTTTAAAGGAGTTGTGTATTAATTTGAAAATGTTCTTTGACATTGCCATGCAGACTGAATTATGGTTTGAATCTAAAGTTGCTGTGCAAGGGCCAGGTGAGACAATGAAAATGGTTTGCATGAATGCACCATCTTTTTCTGTTGTTATGGAGAAAAACATAGCAGTGAATATTTTTCTGAAGGGCAGAGTGCCAGCAAAGGATGTTAATTGGGTACAGATTAGAAGAACAACACAGGAGCTAAAAGAATTGGTTCATGATGTTTGTGAAAGTGTGTGTCTAGAGTTTCCACAACATTGTGGGAAAGAATGGCCTGATGCCAGTGGCATGAGATTCTTTGTGACACAGTTGGTAATTGGTTTAATGTTCTCTGATCAGATCAGTGTGCACGTACAGCAAAAATTGGTTTGTTTACAAAGAAAGCTGATAGATGGGCTTCTGAAGGATGAAGGGTACTATAGTGCTGGACAAGGAATGAAGCAGAAAAAGTTTGAAGAAAAACCTATGATGGTACAGAGAAGGTTTGCACAGAAAAGTTTTCAGAATCAGTTGTTTGCAGAGAAAGAAAGTGAGTTACAAGGTGTTGTTTCACAGGATGGAAGTAAAGGTGTTTTGGTTTGTGCAAATTCAGGTATGGATGTTGCACTGCTGGAAAAAGTGGTATTTTGCCATCTTTGTAACAGATTTGAGCATTGGAAGAAGAAATGTAAATTCAAACCTGATGCAGCAAATGGAAATGCGCAAACACAGAGAGAAATGCAGGTGCAAAATGTGCCAGTTTAGCAAATGCAAATATCAATTCAGAAACATGTACCAATGACAGGAGTTTTTCAAGCCCAGATGGTCCCACAAAATATGGAAAATGCTCAGATTAATTTAAATCAGTTGTCCAGAGCAAATGTGAATTATTTCCAGAAACAAAATCAGAACCCAGTTCAACAGGATGCTGTATTTGAAAATGAGAGTTTTAACCTTAACATTTCTGAAATTACCAAGTCCATTGTGAAAACAGTGGAAGGTTCAGATTTACCCCACTTAGGAAAGAATACCAAAGTTGCAGGAGTTTTAAAAAGAGAAATTACAAACACAGTTTTAGAGAAGGTTGCAGCAAAAATAGGCCCATTTGAGAAAAGTTACCAAGTTGTTGTTTGTGACTCAGGCCTGGCAGGAAAACAATTGTTTTTCAAATTAAACAGCACAGATTACTGTACACCAGATGATGTTAATTATCAGATTCCTGATGAGGATGTACAGTTTAAAATGGCCCAACAAGAGACAGCTGTAGGATTGTTTCCAGAAATGACAGTTGGAAAATTACCTTCTGATTTGAAAGAAATAATAAGCACAGAAATAAGGGAGTTCACAGAGAAAGATGTCAGATTAATAAAATGTCCAGAACATGTCTTATTCAAATTAAAACAAGATGACATGTATTCAAGAACACCAATTGCAGAAATTTTACCCATAATTGGAGATAAACTAAGGAAAGGATTTTTGATGGAATTGATTGGAAGTTTATGTAACTTTCTGATCACAGGTTCACAGAAACTAAATGAAAAGAACAGAATAATGCAGGAGATTAGCAGCATAACTTTTCTATGTTGTCCTATGGTACTGAATCCAGTCAACATATTTTTTTACATTTCATGTGCTGAAGAATGGCTTACTGTTATTGATTTTTTGTCAAATTCATGTCACAGTGCCATTGCATGAAGATAGTCAGAAGTACTGTCAAAAAGAAGATGAATGTCTGGGACACATAATTGGAAAGGGAGCTAGAAAGGTGTCACCAGAGAGAGTGGAAATAATTCACCAGATTAATCCACCTCAAATTCAGAAAGAAGTCAGGATGTTTTTGGGAATGGTTGGCTGCTGTAGAGAGTGGTTGCCAAACATTTCCCTAGTGGCTAAGCCTTTACTGAGGCTGACACACAAGGATGTGTCTGATCCGCTTCCATTGGACAACAATTGCACAAAAGCATTCCTAGAGTTGAAAGAGAAAAAGTGTCACGCCCCGGCACTAGAGATGCAAGTTTATTTAAAAGAAAATACACCCATGTGCAGTGAGAGGGAGGGCCGCGCTCTCTCAGTGCCTGTTCAAAAACATGAAGGTGTTTAAAGGTCTGTGACGTATTTCCCAATGACCCTTGACCCCAACGTCACAGAAATGCCCAGCTGCCTTAATTTAGTAGCAGTGGTAAATGTCAGTCATAAAAAGAGTGAGAATATAATGATGGAATTTCCAAATACTGAAATGGTTCCTTCCTTTGTGGAGTCGTTTTGGGAAAATACTGTGACCAAGAAATGTCTAAATTCAAATGTATTTAGCATACTGCCAGCAAATGAAATTGTTTGTGATGAAACTGAACCGGAATGTCTAGGTGTCATGAATCTATGCATGAAACCAAGGTTAGACTTTAATGATGAACGTCTGATTGAGCCCAACAATGTTCATTTTGTAGATGGTCCATGTTTGAAAGGTAACAATGACACATTAAGAGCAGCACATGCTGTGCTGCTTATACATTATGTTGTCAAAGCTTCATGGCTTTCAGTAGTTACCTCAGCCCAAAATTCGAAATTGATTACCCTTACCATAACATGCAGTATAGCTGCTAAATGGGAGTCACTATTGTCATGGGAGAGACAAATGCTAATTCAGTTGTACAATATTGTGTCCTGTTAGCCTATACATTTAATGGAATTTTCACCGGTGAATCTGAAAAGGATACTGTTTATCTAATGCTGATGTTAATGACTTACACAAGAACTAATAGAGGCTCAAGAAAATGTTTCAGAAACAGAACAACAAGGTTGTATCAGAACAGATTTTGAGAAAAATGACAACTGCATAGTAGCAAATGTGTTATTGCAAAAACTGATGCCCAGGTATAGATTGCCAGTTTCTCTGAAATCAGAGCATAATGAGGTCTCAAAGATGTGTGCAGAACCACAGATTGGACAAGGATTGGATTGTAACTATCTGCCTGAAGTTCCAAGTACAATAAAGCAACACAAAGACAGCACAGAGTCTCACTTTGCAAAAGACTGTGTCTCAGCATCACTGAAGTGGCTTGAATATGTAGATGCAAATGCACTTGTGAAAACCACAGATGAAAAGACTAGCCATTGCTGTGAAGGTCTGGCTGATGTGGAGCATGCAGCTTCTCACCAGATTGCAGCTGCTGCACAAGATCTGCATAATGGATGGTGCCAAAACTGTGATCTGAGAGATGCTGTGAAATGGAAAGGCCTGTTCCAAATGATCCTGGCAAAGACTGTTGTGAAATGTGGTGGCCTTTCAAATTGGGTGCATGCCTCTCACACACGTATGGTCCCGTGTCCCTTTGATAAAACAGCTCCTCTTCAAGAAGAGATGCCAGCAGTGGTCAAAAGTCCACAGAAGAGGGTCAGTCAAGCTGTGAGGGAACACAGAGCGTGAAGCAGCACTAGAACAAACTGAAGTGGCACTGGAAAAGCAAAAAGTGGAAACTGACTCAGATGAAAGCAGTGTCAAAAGGGTAAATGAGTCAGGTGCAGCCTCTGAAGAAGAAATTAGTGCTGTGGGCCTACGAGTGGAGGTAGAAAAAAGCTGGCTGAAAGGGTATCCAAAACATCTACAGTGGTCCCTTGACAAATCATTTGCACCCATAGCTGAAACATCTGAATCTGATCAAAGTGAAAATGAAAGTGAAAGGCTTGGATTGAAAAAGTGCAAAGAATTGATGGTGCTCTGTCAGAGTTTCTCTATACAACAAACAATATGTCCAGATAGAATCATTTGTACTATATCAACCCGGACTTTAAAATTCTATTTAGAAGCCCGTGTATTTTTATTTTACTCTCTGTTTTCACTTATTTTTAAACAAACAAGATTACATTATTGTTCACATGTCATCTTGTAGGACAACTACATATTTTTTGAAAGTTTTGGAATTTCAAACAATCAAAAAGAAAATATTAATGCAACATGACAAAAATGCACAAAACAGTTCACATTACAATCCACAAAACAATACATATAACACCATACATGAATAACCAGTCCTCGTTCTACAAAAACACCTGGCGGACTCTCAAAATTGGTCACAAAGGCTACTGCCTTCTGTCCTGCCTGTGTGTAATGCTCAGGGAATATTCGTTTTTAAAGGGTGTTGTCCTATTGGGAAGCAAAGAGTGTAGACATTCCCTCATGACACACCCCACTTATTTGTCCCATGAGCAACAAGTCATAGTTTCTCAGCACCTGAGTGGTCAAAATGCATGGAAAAAGTACAGAATGCCACATTGAATGAACTGTGTAATGCGAGGCTTGAAACTGTATGAGCAACCTTGATGGCAAGCTGGTGACAAAGAGCCAAGAAATGCTGAAACAATAACTGAGAACTGTCAAGAGCTGAAGAAAAAAAAGAATCATTGAATGATGAAAGAAAAAGAAGAAAAGAGGGAAGAAAAGAAATAGAAAAAAAAGAACTGTCCTGTTGAATTTTCCTTTTATTATTTTAGTTACTTATTTCAAAGAAAACTAACAGTTCCAAGAAGCAACTTACAGATCTCTGCACTAAACTTATGAGCTTAGCTATATATGATCTGATTACAGACAAAACTTGTGTTGCCTTAGAAATAGAGGTAAAATTGTTATATGTTCAGCTTTTTCTAATAACAAGTGATAATGAATATACTAATTTTAGTAGGAGTTTTTCCCTTATATACCTGTGTGAAATAAGTGTGCTAATGAAATTACCATGTCTACATACACTAAAGATGAGTAGTAATTTTTTAGGTAGAGAAAATATATTTGACTAAACTAATAATGAGTGTGCTATTTGATCAAATAACATGGGAAATTAAATAAGTGTGATAATTTACAAATCATTTGAGGTATCATGATTTGATATTTATCAAAGGGAGGATTGATGGAGCCTAGATTTCACCTAGGTTTAGGCATTGCTCTGCTTTAAGTTTCAGACAAACTGCATCTTAAACAAATGGCACGCAGAATTCTGGTGCAAGTGAAAACACATGACACATGATGACACATGAATGAGGCCTGGTAAAAAATGCTTTCAGTCTAAAGTGCTTTCATGTAAAACCATGCACAATTAATTAATCATGGTTGTATAATTATGATTATTCAAGATTTAACCTCACTATAGAATGTACATTTAATTTAGAAATGTGTTTTGAACTTTCAAAGTAGCATATATTGTGCTGAATTAACACGCATTTTATGGTGACGAAAGGCTGACTTTGCTTTGGCAGGCTCAAACTTACTGTGGCTTTTAGCCTTGAATATTAGGAATGGAATGTGTGCTCTTTCCCTCCCAGCTTTCATGAAAGAACTTTTCTTATAATTTACGCCTTTTGTTTCCTGTCTTCTCATGAACGACCTTCGCTTCTAGCATACTTTTATCAGTTTACAGTTTGTTTAAACAAAGCTTACTTCACTTCATAACGTGGAGTAAAAAGTGCAAAGCACACATTTTTATTATAATATGTATTCTCTGTTTCCTCATAATTAATACTTTTTGTTGCAGAAAATGTAAATTGTTTTCAGGATATGAAATCATCTAGTACAAGACTCAAGAACTCGCATGATTGATGACGTGTCCAGTCAGCCCATGGGGAGTTGATGTGTTCTGAAGCTCTTATTGGTCAAGCTACGAAGAGCAGTCACGTGCATTTTTGATAGAAATATTGGATGATAGGAGAGAGGGGTAGGCTGGCTCTGCTCATATTTTTTTTTTAGCAGGACACGAGACAGAACAGACAGTTTTTGTTTTAAGGTTCTGCGAAGCCTCAGAGAAGGGTGGGGTCTATGCCCAGCTTCTGTGTCAGACACAGACAGGCAGAGATGCACAGACGAGCGCAGAGAGAGAACAGCTGAGAGCAGGACAGGTTTAGATTCTTAAACTTTAAGTTTCGTGCTTTGACTAACTGGCCTTGCAAAGACTTATTTGTCTTATGCATTTATTTCTCTTTATGGGAGGTTTTTGCTAATTATTAATTATTGATTAGCCTTGCAAAACTCACTCTAGAATTGTATTTTCTTAAAACTCTTTAAGAGTTTTCTGACTGACATAGAAACAGGTTTTCCCTTCCTTTATGGAGTGCCTTGTATGCAATCTATAATATGTACTGTATTAATTCTATTTTTCAATTCTGTAACCTGATTGATATTTGAATAATGAATAAAGGGTCACATAACCTTAACTTTTGACTAGAAAATAAAACCCTTTAAAACTACTCACAACTCTCATTATTGCCTTAAATATTATTTGCATTTGATTTTCATGTTTATGTAAAGTCTCCTGATGGATGATAACACAGTGGCAAAGGTCCATCTCCATTAAGCGGTAAATTAGAGGTAATGAGGTTTTGCATTGAGAAATTACTGTGAAATTACCGCTGGATCACGCTGGATCACACTGACCCAACTCTTCAGTACACATCTGGACCTGTGGAAGACTCACTCAGAAGGACTGCTGTGCTGCTCTGCTGCATGAAGGAGTGCTACTCTGCTGCACTGTTACTCTGCTGCCCTGCTGCCTGAGTGAAAGGTAATGCACCTGAATCTTGAATACTGCACCATCAGAGTGACTCCAAGAGCTAGTTGGCTGGCCTCCTGATCAGAGCATCATGGGCAGAAAAGGCCACAACCACCTTGAACCCAGAACCTGGACTTTATCTGCTTCGGGTCTCACCCCCAAGTGGTGCCACTCCAGTCCTAGACCTTTGGAAATGGGCCTGAAGGTGCCCTGAGAGCCTGGCTGTGGTCCAAACAGAACTGACGTGGAGCAGTGTATCCCAGCTCCGTATCGGAACCATCGCTGCGCAACGCATCCCTGATGCAGAACTCTGCAGCATTTGGAATCACCACTTCGCAATGCCTCCTCAACGTAGGACCTCACATCACAGCCCTACATCTGTTCAGAACTGCCACTGCGCGACACATCTAACATATCCTGGGTCACAGGGTCAAGACTGATTTGCATATGGCTGGGTCAAAACTGGGGTGGCGTAGTGGGCAAAAGAAGGATGGATTTAACCCAGATCTTTTGACTGGGGGAGAATGTTTGCATTGCCAGCATTCCGTAGTCATTTGTTTGATGTAACACTTTTCGCCCTAAGTGGGATGGGTATGCCCAGACGTGGGTCCCTTGCTCACTGTGCCACTGGATTCAGGCTAGCCTGGCTGAAGAAGGGTGACATACCCTGAAACCGGTCCCAGGATGCTTGTTTCCGGTCCAGGGAGGACCTGGACTGGCAGTTCGGTCTGGACTGTTCCCATGGGGCACAGGGTCAAGACTGATTTACATATGGCTGGGTCCAAAGTGGGGTGGTGTAGTGGGCAAAAGAACGATGGATTTAACCCAGATCTTTTGACTGGGGGAGAATGTTTGCATTGTCAGCATTCCGTCCATAATTTGTTTGCTGTAACACTTTTCGCCCTAAGTGGGATGGGTATGCCCAGACGTGGGTCCCTTGCTCACTGTGCCACTGGATTCAAGCTAGCCTGGCTGAAGAAGGGTGACATACCCTGAAACCGGTCCCAGGATGCTTGTTTCCGGTCCAGGGAGGACCTGGCCTGCCAGTTCGGTCTGGGCTGTTCCCATGGGGCACAGGGTCAAGACTGATTTGCATATGGCTGGGTCCAAACTTGGGTGGCGTAGTGGGCAAAAGAACGATGGATTTAACCCAGATCTTTTGACTGGGGGAGAATGTTTGCATTGTCAGCATTCCATCCATCATTTGTTTGCTGTAACACTTTTCGCCCCTAAGTGGGATGGGTATGCCCAGACGTGGGTCCCTTGCTCACTGTGCCACTGGATTCAAGCTAGTCTGGCTGAAGAAGGGTGACATACCCTGAAACCGGTCCCAGGATGCTTGTTTCCGGTCCAGGGAGGACCTGGCCTGGCAGTTTGGTCTGGACTGTTCCCATGGGGCACAGGGTCAAGACTGATTTGCATATGGCTGGGTCCAAACTGGGGTGGCGTAGTGGGCAAAAAAACGATGGATTTAACCCAGATCTTTTGACTGAGGGATAATGTTTGCATTGTCAGCATTCCGTCCATCATTTGTTTGCTGTAACACTTTTCGCCCTAAGTGGGATGGGTATGCCCAGACGTGGGTCCCTTGCGCACTGTGCCACTGGATTCAAGCTAGCCTGGCTGAAGAAGGGTGACATACCCTGAAACTGGTCCCAGGATGCTTGTTTCCGGTCCAGGGAGGACCTGGTCTGGCAGTTCGGTCTGGACTGTTCCCATGGGGCACAGGGTCAAGACTGATTTGCATATGGCTGGGTCCAAACTGGGGTGGCGTAGTGGGCAAAAGAACGATGGATTTAACCCAGATCTTTTGACTGGGGGAGAATGTTTGCATTGTCAGCATTCCGTCCATCATTTGTTTGCTGTAACACTTTTCGCCCTAAGTGGGATCGGTTTGCCCAGAGGTGGGTCCCTTGCTCACTGTGCCACTGGATTCAAGCTAGCCTGGCTGAAGAAGGGTGACATACCCTGAAACTGGTCCCAGGATGCTTGTTTCCGGTCCAGGGAGGACCTGGCCTGGCAGTTCGGTCTGGACTGTTCCCATGGGGCACATGGTCAAGACTGATTTGCATATGGCTGGGCCCAAACTGGGGTGGCGTAGTGGGCAAAAGAACAATGGATTTAACCCAGATCTTTTGACTGGGGGAGAATGTTTGCATTGTCAGCATTCCGTCCATCATTTGTTTGCTGTAGCGCATCACATTTAATCACACCAGAAAAGCAGTTATAGCGCCGGGTTTCTCGGATCTCAATTTCTTAGTAAAATGATTAAAGAGAATCTCCCACTGGTCGTATGGAACTTTGACTGTCGACTTGAAGTGTAGCAAATGAGCTAAGATCTGCAATTTGTTTCAAATGCACTCAAACCAATACGGCTCCACAAGAACAACATAGAGGATGGTGTCCAAACCCTAAGGGTTTTAATAACTATTTAAATCAAATTACAAATGATAAGAAAATTGAAGGAAATATATGGTAAGCACATACATATTTATATGATAATACAGTCTGAATTTATACATAATCAAGAAAAAGACAGAGAACAGAATCAAGTACAGCAAACAAAATATCAACCAAGCAGCTTCCATAATGGAACTTCGCTATTTTAAATAAAGTATTGAAAGTGGCAAGGGAAATTCTTTGAGGAAGGTGTCAGCATCAAATAAACACAGATTGAGGGCCAAAAGGAAAGTATGAGACACAAGTGATGGAGCGGAAATTTCACTGTAATTTCTCAATGCAAAACATCATTACCTCTTATTTTCCACTTAAGGGGATGGAACTTTGCCACCGTGTGATCACCATGAGGAGACTTTGCATAAACATGAAAAAAATCAGATACAAATAAATATTTAAGGCAATAATGAGAGTTGTGAGTAGTTTTAAAGGGTTTTATTTTCTAATCAAATTTAAGGTTCTCTGACTCTTTATTCATTAGTCAAATATCAGTCAGGTTACAGAATTGAAAAATAGGACAAAATAGCATTAATACAGAACATATTATAGATTGCATACAAAGCACTCCATAAAGGAAGAAAACCCTATTTCTACTGGATAATGAGGCATAAATGTCAGTCAGAACTCTTAAAGAGTTTTAAGAAAATATAACGTAAGAGTGAGTTTTGCAAAGCTAAATCAATAATTAATAGTTGGCAAAAATCTCCCATAAAGAGAAATAAATGCATAGGACAAATAAGTCTTTACCAAGCCAGTTAGTCAAACCATAAAACTGAGGGGCATATTCACAAGGACTTATCTCCGATTTATCTCCACCTTAACTCAACAAAAGTGGAGATAGATTTAACACCCCATTCACAAGCGGGTGCAAACCGCAGACATCGCCAGTATTCCCGCGATAACTGCCCCAAAATTTAACACCACGGTGGACACCACCAACTAACCCTAATGAGATGCAGAGTAGGCGTTCCCGTGCCAAAACACACAAAAAAAACACAACACCACTTTCACAACAAATTGCCCGATCTGCGATGCGAACCAAAAACAGGCGATAAGCCACGGTAGCACCAGGGATTTAACACCTGCCTTTTGCTGGTGTTAAGCAGGACGACTACCTACAGCATCAAAGGGAGCCCAGCCAAGAGCCACACCCAAAGACCCACAGATGCCATGGAGACAATCATCATGCAGCTCCGAGACCCATGAGGGACACAACACCCACCCCCACCCACCCCAGGCCTGCCACCACCCCCAGGACCCCCCCTCCCCCCGGGAACACCACAGAGGCAACGTACACAAAGACAGCGGACCCACCTGAAACGCACCTGCCATCCAGACCCAACGCCAGAGGAGGACATTGCCCACTACAGGACCAAAAGGACAACCATGCCCCGCATCCTGACCCACATCCCCCACCTGCTGACGGTACCAACCCAGCGGACTACCAACATCCCTCCGCAGACAAAGCTGCCGGCTGCGCAGCACATGTCGGCCTCTGGTACCATCCAACCCACAACTGCCAGAGTCGGAGGAGTCACACAGCCAGCCCCATACAAGGTCATCACACCTGTCCTGGATGCCAACAACAGCCTGGTACCCCAGCACCTCCACCTCACACACACTGCGCAGGAGCTGCTGGAGACCAAGCAAGGCCCCTACGCCATAGCTGAATTCCCTCACGTGCCAGGGCCAATCAACTGCACACATGTACTCCTCGTGCCCCCTGCCGACACTGCACACAACTACCACAACAGAAAGCACACGCATATCATGAATGTGCAGGCAACAGTGGACCGCCCGGGACTCCTCAACAATGTCGTGGCCAACTCCCCAGGCCAAGTGCATTATTCTCACATCTCCGGACAGTCCAGCATCACCCAGCACTCCCAGGATGGCACCCATGTAAATGCAGTGCCCATTGTTAAGTCCAAAATGAACACTCCACACACCTCCAGCCCACAGTCATGCAACTCACGACACCGGCAATGGACACGCAGCACAACTACATTCAACATGACACACAACATGCCAACCGACCAGGCACGACAACACGACTCCATTGTGAAGCTGGCCTAGCCATGCACACAACCCAGCCACGGCATGCCACCGCAGACACACAATAGCCGGATGCGAGGAGAGGCATGGAGCAGGCATGTGCGAGAGCGGCAAGTGATCAAGGAATGTGAACCCACCCAATGCCAGGTGTGGCGTGGAGGTTCCGGACAGACCACATAGTGCAAACCACGGAAATGGCCATGTGGAGATCAACTGCTGGTGCATGGAGTGCAGTGGCCAGTGGACGCTACCATGTCCCCACAGGCAGTGGGGCAGAACACGGAAATGTCGCACGTTACATCCCCCCCTGCATGCGCGTGCGTAGTGGGTTGGACCAGAGTACGCCAGGCCTGCGTAGGGGTGTGAACAAAAACCCCTTCGCACTGGGCGTGGTTCTCATTCGGAATGGACAACGCGTCTGCCAGTGCACCGGCTCTCGGTCCGCCACGAGTCCTGCGCCGAGCACAGCGGGGCCTGCGTCCCTGTGCGCCTGCTGCACCCCGGGCCGCTGGTCCCTCGACCCGTCATGCCTGCCACAGCGCACCAACGAGGCTCTGCTCATCTGCCTACACTGGCGTGTGTCGATGAGGGCCCACCACGTGCCGGTGCAATCTACAAGCACCAGTCCCGCAACCTCTGCAGCCTCCGCAGACCATCGCTGGCCCCCCCGACGCTGGGCCACATTACTCCTTTCACATTTACATACTCCACCTGCGTCCTCCTGGGCCCAGTAGGTCCAACATGTGGAACTGTGTCCTGAGTCTTGAATGGCAGTGACCCCAAGTCCGTGGCAGCGGCCACAGCACCAGACTCCCTTCAATCAGTGAGGCATAATTCCATATCGCAAGCCGGCAACACGTGGTGCCACTAACCCTGTTCAATGCCAGCCAGCTACACGTGGTGCCACTAACCCTGTTCCACGCCAGCCGGCTACACGTGGTGCCACTAACCCTGTTCAACGCCAGCCGGCTACACGTGGTGCCACTAACCCTGTTCAACGCCAGCCGGCTACACGTGGTGCCACTAACCCTGTTCAATGCCAGCCGGCAACACGTGGATGAGGGCTCAGGCCTACCCTGCGGACCAGTAGGTCCCACATCCAGCACCTAGTCGCCAATCATGAATGGCAGAGTCCACACCAGTGAACGCACGGAGAGAAGTAAGAGGAAGATGCGGCTCAGTCCGGAGGAAAGCTGGATCAGAGTCACGGAGGTGATCGAACACTATCAACAACTGACCTGGTGCCATCAACCCTGTTCACCGCAAGGCCGCGTCCCGTGGTGCCACTGAACCTGAACTACGCAGGCCGGTGGGACCATCCAACCTAAGCCGGTGATACTCGTTGAATGGCCCATGCTGACCGCTGCCTCAGGCCAACACTGCGTCCCAGTAGGTCACACATGTGGAACTGTGTCTTGGGTAAGATGTGGAGGAGTCCACACCATTGGACACACCTCATCGCAGGCGGCATCCCCTGACAGCACTGGTGCCACTAACTCTGTGCGCAATGAGTCATGGGCACTATCTGGTTGGACCTTGGTGGCGTCTGAGTCCATGGCCTGGTGGTTTTCTGCATCTCCAGCTGGCCGGACCGGACTTGGTGTCCGACATGTGTCTGGTCCATTCATCTCCACCATAGTGACTGTTTCAGCGTGGTTCTGCCCTCTGCATCATGCCCTGGGGGCACACCTTCCACTGTCCACCGAGACACTCTGCGACAAGCCCCTTTGTCATCTACGGAAACCTGCTCTGCACTCGTGACCCTGCCCCAGTGCCCCGCAAGTCAACACAAGTCATGGGGCCTTTACGGTTGAATGGTTGTGTCCTTTACGATGTACACTGTTGTCGATTTCTGACTGCACCAGGCAGCCCTTGCCGGCTGGTGTACACACACCCCACACACATCCAACACAGGTGTCACTCGATATGTGTGCCTGCTAATAAATGTGGCCGGGCGCATGTGCCCATAGCCATTCACACCATCTGAGCAAGTGTGTCCGTGTGGTCATTGTGTCAGCATGATGGGCACGGCACTGCAACATCACAGTGTGCTATCCTCAGCGGACGATACCATGTCACCTCAGCGTTGGCAGTGACCTTGGACATGTAGCTTCGCCCGGCCCCCCCTGCATGCACAAGCGGCGTGTGCTGGTCCGGCGTAAGTCAGTTCAGCGCAGGGGTGTGCTGAATCGGCAGGGGCAGCAGGGCATGGCTCGGACCTGGCCTTGGGCAGGATGTGCGGTAAGTGTGTCTCTGAGTTGGGGTGTTGTTGCCACCAGGGCCACAGTAGACGATGTTGCAATGTAGCATGCACCAGGAGGGCGGGCCCGCACGGACGGGGAAATGTAGGAGCGCAAGACCGCTCGGGGTCTTGGCACATGCATGCCAAGGGTTATGTGTATCAGTCCTGCGGCTGCATGAGTCAGTTGCCTAGCCTCATTCGCAGCGTGACCACAGCCAGCCATGGACTGTACACTTGTGTCCGCCCTGTCCGGACCATTGGCCTACACTCACTTGGCCGCACACCTTCAAAGGCCAGCGTCAAGGTGTTGGTGGCATGGACATGCGCGGACAGGCATTACAATGGTGTGCTGTAGGAGTGCACGTGATACAACCGCGCAGGGCACACAAGTGTGGGGGCTCGTGGGAGGGTGGAGCAGCTGTGAGGCAACATAACACACAGTGAGTCCGGACATGTGCCACGTGCTGGGCATATCGTCCATGATTCCCAGGGTCGCAGACATCCCACCACACCCAGGGCAGGCCTCTGTACGTCTCCTGAATGCATGCAGATGGTGAAGTGACTGTAGGGATGAATGGTCCTTTGTCTGCACTATCGGGCGGTAGCATATCTGCAGCTCCTAGATGTGACTTGCATGTGCCCAGCACCCCCTGAAAGATAGGATAGCATTTCCAGGCGACTCCCACACTACGCACTGCCAGACGTGAGGCCAACGTGTACACATCCCACATGCAGAAGTCCTTGGTCGGAGTTTGCGTCCATGAAATGGCCTTCACTCGTACTCCCACCACACCCCAGGCCTGCACCCGTTGCACACAGACACTGCTCATTGCTCCGAGCTGTGGTGTTTCATCCACAGGACTGGCGCAGGTCCTCACAGTGCCGCTTCAAGCAGAGCCACTGAGGCAATGGCAGACCATCCCGGACACATGCTCGACTCCAGTCACGTGGACCTGTACAGTGCACGTCTGATGCATGTACTGGGGGCACCGCCGTTGGCAGTGCTGAGGATAAGTTACCGGCTGAGCTTCCGCCTTGCGAACGTCACCTGCGTTCAGCCTGTGTTGCATTGTCGCTCGTGCATATTCGAGTGGACCATGGATGTCTTCCTCTCCAACGTGACTGTAGCTGACCTGGATTTCGACGTGTGTGTGCGCCCTGTTGGACCACGACCAGGAGTGTCACTGTGATGCCCGTTTATGGCATGCCTGGATGTTTGGCATGCATGCTGGGAACTGGACCTGGGAGATTGCAGGAGTCGTCGTGTGCAGTGACCACATTGAGCCGCTCCCTGATTGGGCTTTCGTGCATATTGGGGCCAGGGATTGGAGTGAGCACATCTGTCCGGGACAGCTGATGGGTTACGTCGCCGACATGTCAGATGTGGTGGACAACAATCTCGCATTGGAAATGTTGGCCTACGCTGCTGCACTCGCCTTCATGGACGAGTGACAAGGTACCTGCAGCCAGGACTGCATGTGACCCATTGCACGTGTCCCGATGCCTGTTTGCATGTTGGGGATCTGGTCACATATCCCTGGGAGACAGTGGACATGGCTGCATTGGCCTGGACTCCTGATCCATGCGCGGACAACATACGCAGGTTGGCAATGACTTGTGTTGGTGATGGACTCCCCCGGGGTGGACATGGGCGCTTTCCAGCGTTTCTCATTCAGACATGCTGCTGCATTGGTCTGCATGTCGTGGCACTTCCCTTGGCCGTACTGACACGCAATTGTTGATAAAGTTTCCGCACGTTCACTTGTCTCCAACTGTGTTGAGTGTTTATTTGTATGCCAATGTGTGTGTCATGGCCTATCTGGGTCACTGCCTAACATGCATTGCTACCCCATCAGGGCAGTGGGTTGCTACTTGTGCATTATCATGTCCCTGTTTCGTGGTTTGCCAGATGCGTATGGCCATTTACCGGCCACAAGCGGGTGCACTTGTCTCCTGTGTTCGGTTGTGCAGATGTTGGTGTTTGTTCCACATTGTGTTGGATGTTGGGGTGCTCTGCTTCCTATGTGTGTGTGCTGCATTGTGTGTGAGATGTCCCTTCAGCTCTGATTTGGCTCACCCTTCTCCCTTTCAGGCAGTGTGGTTTTCACTTCTGTGCTTGTTCAGTGGTGTGATATTGCCGACTTGTGTGACTTGTGCTCTTGGTTGGTGTTGTTCCTCTTGGGCATGGTTTGTCTGCAGTTGTGCTGTGCTTAATTGTGCATGTGTGCCATTGTGGCCATCTCCCCCCGTCCCCCCAGTTCCTGGTGGTTCCTCTCCCTGTTGCTGTTGTGTCCATTGATTTTGAGCAGTTTCCGGTCCCCGAGTCCTGTCACCATCTCCAGACTGATGTGGTGGACACTATTTCCTCCATGTCATCCAGCTCCTGGTGTGGCGCTTGACTCCCACCTCCGGTGTGCATTGCTGCCTTGTGGTTGTTGGCGTGTTTGTGCTTGTTTGTGCGTTTCGCATCATTCCAGCTGTTCTGGTTTTCTGCCATTGTCCTCCTCCGCTCTCGGGCTGCATTCACCTTGTCCACGATGGCCTGCCATGTCTAATGTTTTGTTGCCAATGGTGCTTGTGGGGTTGTGTGCTGGCTCCGACTGCCTCCATTGTGCTTCGCTGTTTTGTGTTTGGTTTGTCTTTCTTTTTCCTGCTTTTGTTGTACTTATTCCCGCATGCCGTATATGTGTCGCGGGCCTTGCGCTGCTTATCGCTGCTTTCCTCCTCGCAAATTGGCTCACCGCATGTTTTTTGGTGTTGGGGTCTGTGTTTTTATCACCGTCGAGGTGGTTGTATCGCGGACATTGTCCGCGGTTTCACGAGACTATCGCATGGTACCGCCGTGTTGTGAATTCCATGTTAACACGGGGTTATTTTCCCGCGATCGGCTGCGATGTGTAAAGTTGCGTTAACATTTTTTGGTGATATTTAGCACACTTTCTTGTGAATATACCCCTAAGAGTTTTAGCATCTAAATCTGCCCTTGTTCTCTCAGCTGATTCTCTCTTTCCTCGCTGCTTCTCTGTGTCTCTCACAGAAGCTGCCCATGGGCCCCTCCATCTTTCTGCAGAACTCAAAAAAAGAGTGTCTTTCTGCAAGCGTCCTGCTAAAAAAAATAAGGAAAAGACCCCCACACCTCAGCTAGCAATCAGTATATATTGCTAGCAAAAACACGTGACTTGATCTTCGTACGTTGTCCAATTGGAGTTTCAGAACACATCAACACTCCATGGGCTGACTGGACACGTCATCAATCAGGCGAGTTCTTGTAACACATTTGAGTCTTGTGCTAAATGACTTCATCTCCTAACATCCTGAAAACAATTACATTTTCTCCAACAAAAAGTGTTAATTATGCGGAAACAGAGAATACATATTATAATAATCAAGAAGAAAAATTTGTGCTTTGCAGTTTTTCACTCTACATTATGAAGTGAATAAAGTGTGGTCTAAACAACTGCCTACTGATAAAAGTAAGCTTTTCATGAAAAGACGGAAACAGGGAGGAAAGAACACATTCCACTCTTATCTCAAGGCCTTGTACTGTGAGCCTTCCAAAGCAAACTAAATTACGAGCTGTGTATTTCAGCTTTTCTACACTGTAAAATGCGTGTTAATTCAGCACAAATATATTCTACTTTGAGAGTTCAAAACACATTTTCCAAATTAAATGTACATTCTATAGTGAGGTTAAGTCTAAACTAAACACAATTAAACAATGATGAATTAATTAATTGAGCATGGTTTTACATGATTTCATTAGACTGAAAGCATCTGAGCAGGCCCCATTCGTTTTTTCACTTCTTATGCACCGAAACTCTGTGTGCCATTTTTAAAATGCAGTTTATGTCTGAAACTCAAAGCAGCTTTTGTCATTTAGTAATGCCTAAATCTATAGATTAAATCTGGGCTCCATCAATCCATCATTTGATGATAAACAAATCATGATACCTCAAATGATTTGTATATCATCACACATTTAATTTAATTTCACAATTGGCATTTGATCAAAGATCACACTCATCATTAATCGAGTCAAATATATGTTTTTCTCTAACTATAATATTACTACTCATCTTTAGTGTATATAGACATGGTAATTTCATTAGCACTTAATTTCACACAGTTATATAAAGAAAACCTCCTACTAAAATTTGTATGTTCATTATCACTTGTTATTACAAAAGCTGAGCATATAACAATTTTACTTCTATTTCTAAGGCAACACAAGTTTTGTCTCTAATCAGATCATATATAGCGAAGCTCAAAAGTTTAGTGCAGAGTTCTGTAAGTAGCTTCTTGAAACAGTTAGTTTTCTGCAAAATAAGTAACTAAAATCCAATAGAACAGTTCTCTTTTTCTTTCTTCTTCTTTTTTCTTTCTCTTTCATCTTTGTTTTCTCTTTTCAGCTCTTCACAGTTCTCAGTTTTTGTTTCAGCATTTCTTGGCTCTTTTTGTCACCAGCTTGCCATCAAGCTGGCTCATACAGTTCAAGCTTTGCATTACACAGTTCATTCAATCTGGCATTCTGTACTTTTTCCATGCAATTTTACCACGCAGGCGCTGAAAATCTCTGACAGAGCACCATCAATTCTTTGCACGTTTTCAATCCAAGTCTTTCACTTTCATCTTCACCTTGTTCAGATTCAGACATTTCAGCTATGGGTGCAAATGATTTTTCAAAGGACCACTGTAGACGTTTTGGATACCCTTTCAGCCAGCTTTTTTCTACCTCCACTCGTAGGCCCACAGCACTAATTTCTTCTTCAGAGGCTGCACCTGACTCATTCACCCTTTTGACACCGCTTTCATCTGAGCCAGTTTCCACTGTTTGCATTTCCAGTGCCACTTCAGTTTGCTCTAGTGCTGCTTCACGCTCTATGTGTTCCCTTACAGCTTGACTGACCCTCTTCTGTGGACTTTTGACCACTGCTGGCATCTCTTCTTGAAGAGGAGCTGTTTTGACAAGGGGACACGGGACCATACGTATATGCACCCAATTTGGAAGGCCACCACACTTCACAACAGTCATTTCCAGGATCACTTGGAACAGGCCTTTCAATCTTGGTTCAAACCAAATCTTCAGATTGTGCTTTTTGTTCACAACTTTTCTCAGATCAAGGTTTTGGCACTGTCCACTATGCAGATCTTGTGTAGCAGCTGCAATCTGGTGAGAAACTGCACGCTCCACATCAGCCAATTCTTTACAGCGATGGTTTCTCCTTTCATCTGTGGTTTTCCCAAGTGCATTTGCATGTACATATTCAAGCCACTTTAGCGATGTTGAAACACAGTCTTTTGCAAAGTGAGACTCTGTGCTATCTTTGTGTTGCTTTATTGTGCTTGAAACTTCAGGCAGATAGCTACAATCCAATCTTTGTCCAATCTGTGGTTCTGCACACATCATATTTGAGACCTCATTATGATCTGATTTCAGAGAAACTGGCAATCTATACCTGGGCATCAGTTTTTGCAATAACACATTTGCTACTATGCAGTTGTCATTTTTCTCAAAATCAGTTCTGATACAACCTTGTTGTTCTGCCTCCGAAACATTTTCTTGTACCTCCTTTAACTCTTTCCAAGTGTAAGTCATTGACATTGATGGAGTGATGTTTGTAAATTACATCCTCATGAAATTAAGTAACCCCATAATAATGTATTGACTGCATGAACTAATCAACTCCAGATACACACATCTACACAGGGGGCAAACGCATTTTATATAATATACTAAACCATGTTGGCATAAGTACGTATTAATTGTTTGCGCATTGAAAAACCGTACTACTGCATGTTTATGCTGTGTTGTACATTGCACATTTTGCATGTTGTGCACAAATAACAAAAAGGTTGCTTTAAACTAATAGCTTTCGCTAGGATTTATTTAACATATGGCATTAGTATGGTGGGAGGTAAACATAATGGGTTTATTTTCATGAATTAATATTCTTTTGTGTTTGTTTATTTTAGTACGGTATCGGGCCTGCATGAAAATGGCCTCTCGTTGAAACCAGCATGTGGCTGGCCTAGTCGGTGTGGAGTGTGCATGTGCCAAAATGGGTTTGCCTGCTCGCAGACTACAGAGTGTTCCCGATGATGCAATCCGTGTAAAGGCCATGTTGACCTGTGTCTTATTGTTTATGTGCCAAGATGTGACAGCGACTGTGGGAACAGCCATCACTACGTGCAATTCGAATGTGAAGACGGATGTTGATATTAACAATGTAGCCAAATGTATAAATATGAATGCTAGTAGTATATGAAATGAATTTGTCTTAATCCTTCCTTTGTTAGAACCGGTATAGGATGGATTTGTGGGGAGAACTGGATGAGGCGACCCTAGTATGATTTACGACAACCAATCACAGTCCGAGTTTTTACTGATACTGCAACATTGTAAGATAGCGTGCTGGAGAGAAGAGTATAATTGATATCCCAATAGGGGTGTGGCAAGGCAGTATGGCTAAGCAGTGCGGTCCAGTATAGCAGTGCAGTCTGATGTGACAGATCAGAGAGAAGATCCAAGACAGAGAGAGCAGACCAGCACAGAGACAGAGAATCTTTAGGTACGAGAACGTCACAGGAGTGCTTGGGAGGAGACTGCGACCGAGGAGGTAGATTAAGTGGGAGATCAATTTAATTGTTAGTTTAGTAAACTTTGCTGCATCTGTCCTGTTATCTTCGTCCTCTGAGCCTATCTCTGGGGACCTCTTGCCACAACCTCGGCCAAGAAAGTGGTTTTCCTGATTCTTTGGTGGGTATTACCCTCCTTGATTGCTTTAATTTGCAAATATATTTCTGCAAGTTTTATGCTGTACCTTCTCTTCCCCATTCCTAATGCACGCTTTGATATCGATGCAAATGATTCATTTTGATTACATTGCTTGATAATTTGTTCTCTTATATGCAATCTTGTGTATGCACTGATGATTAATTTAAAGAGCATTTAATAATATAAAAACATTAACTGAAAATGTGGCTTTGTGGGTATTTAATTAAGTATTAAACTGTTTAGTTAATCATAGTCACCATCAACTCTTCAACTAATGGTCCATCGACCAAAGGAAGAAGAAAGTTGATATTACAAATAGATAGAAGTATATACAAATGTTATTAATGTGAAGTGTAGTATTGTACTTAATAAAACTGACAAAATAAACCCCCCAAATCCAGCGCCTGTCCTCAGGTATCATTTATGGGTAATGTGTGATGGGCCCCGTTGTTTGGTAAAGCAATTTCTGTGTGATGAGATTTCTCTTGGTCCCTGGTTTCAGAATTTAGGGGTTGCGCTGGATCAGTTTTTCTGGTAGCAGAATGATGGTTATTATTGATTAGTTTGGTGATTTATTGATTATTGATTATTGATTATATGTTAACATTCTATGTAAAGTGAGTCAGTGTTACGTTTCTATGTAGTCTTTGGAACACAGGTACGGAAGGGTAGCTGGGAAGCCGGCAGAGTAAAAATTAGCCTGAAATAAGGCAGAGGAAAAGTGTGAGAAGTGTAATCACACGGGAATAGGTACATTGTCTGTTTAGGTTATTTTAGGGACTATTGAGTGTGTATGTGATAGCGAAGGGTCCACCTGTGAAACTTTGGCCTTATCCCCAGAAGAGTAGTGAGACCTCCTTTTTAACAAAAGTGTCCTCTTATGAAATTTTGGCCTTATCCCTAAGGAAGTAACAGGTCCTCTCCTAGCTTGAGTGAAGGGAAGGATAGCGGAATTGTTATACTTGCCCGTATTGAAAGAAATGTTCTTGAGAGTGAAAAACTATCTCTCTATGTAGTAAACAGACAGTGTGGTATGGTTTAAATGTTGTGACTAATAAGTTATTTTTAAAGAAAATCGAACTTAGAAAAGTGCCGATAATTTTTGTAAAGGGAGGGACAGCAGCAGGAGGAGAAGCTGACGTCACAGAAAGCCGCGCTGGCATTGGTCAGTCTGTGAAGACAGAGCGAGCACCGATTGGTTAGTTGGTGTGAGCCGCGCTGGTATTGGACAAAATAGCGGAGAAGTAGAAAGCTCCAATTGGAAGAGTTAAGAGTGTGTCGCGCTGACATTGGTCAGGTGTTTAAGGAAGTAAAAGAGTTCAACTGGTGAATTATAGTGAATTGTGTTGATAAAGATTTGTATCAAGTGAAGGTGTTGAATAAGTAACGAAAATGTATTTCGAACCACCGCGACAGGAGAAATTGACTTTGTTTGGCAAAATTAAAAGATTCTTTAAAAAGGGCAAACCAGTAATAACGAGAGAAGGAGTTCCTATCCCTCCACCAAAGACACCAGTGTTAGACCTGGCACCATTGGCGTGGGTCTCCCTTCCATTTTTCGCTGTTGTCTCCTCTGTTTTACTGGTGTTAGATGCTCTGGGCGCTGTGCCACTGCCATTCAGTGTCACAGCGCGAATGCTCCCTGTATAAATATGTCTATGTGAATTGGTATATCCCTGATTGGCTTATTTGGGTTACCTGTTAGTCCCTAGTAGTGTGGCCTATGTGTGCCCAGGGCTGGTAAACCGAATGCTGCTGGTGGGCCTGCAGCACTGATGTGTGCCACCCACAGAAGCAGCTTGTAAAGTGTGTCTCAGACCTGCCACTGCAGTGTCTGTGTGCAGTCCAGAACTGCCATCTTGGCTGTGAAGTGCAACCACTTCCCAGCCCCTGAACCTTCCCTTGGCATCCTGTAAGTCGCCCCTCGGGTAGGGTGCATTGTATGTGTAAGGTAGGACATGCCTGGGTGTGTGTAGCATGTCCTGGTAGTGAATTATGCACCATTTCGTTTTTCACTACTGTAAGGCTACCTGTTCCTCATAGGCTAGAATGGGCAGTTTGACTATTACATGCTATAGTCCTAACTGACCCCAGGGACATGGTAGAAGAACGAATTTAGTATGCCTGAGCTCAGAATATTAAAATACACCTTTTAGTGAAGTTTATTTTTATATTCTGTGTTTGAAAATACCACTTTTAGAAAGTAGGTATTTTCTTGCCTAAGCCTTCCAGTGTGCTCTGCCGTTATGTGTATTGGCTGTCTGGTTTTAGAGGGGCAGGACAGGCTGAGTCAGACCTTGGTGGAATAGAGAGATCTGCATTTAGAGTGTGGGGAAGGGTGGCTCTTTGATCTGAATAGGGCTGTGCCTGGCAAGGTGAATGCTGGCTCCACCTCCCACTGTGTGTCTGCTAGCAGACCCCCTCTTTCTGAAAGGAAGGATGCAGCCTGGTAAACAAAGTGCTCCAGGCCTGAGCAGAACTGGTTCTGGCTAGGTGCAGGGACTGGTAGCTTCAAGGATCAAAGGCTTTTGGGGTATAAATATCTGTGCTCAAACCCCTACTTTTGTATTGCTTTTGGATCTGGAGAGGAAACTCTGTCCGTGCCACTGGAGGAATCTGCAGGAAGTGACTGTCCTTGTGCTTGTGTGTTTTTCTTGCACTGGCCTGCAGCAGTGACCACTGGACCTTGAAGAAGAGGAAAAGGAACTATTGAGAGAACTTTTATTTTTGTACAGCAATCACCCAAGGGCTAGGAAAAGAGCTAGCCTCCTGCTGGAGTCTCAGGCACAACAGACTCCACCACCAACCTCCTGCTTCCTCCCTGCGAGGACTGCTATCTGCTGAGGAGGCTCCTGTGAGTTCCAGGGCCTCTAGTTTGCATCAGAGAGAAGAGGGTAAGAAATCGACGCTAACGCATCTTTGCGGGCCGCTGCAGTCGAGAGCGCTGGGAAAATCATCGCGCTGCTGCCGCCGAGGGCCCGCAACCCGAAACCATCGCTGACGCCCCTTTGCGAGCCGCTGCAGCCGAGACGCGCTGGAAAGATCATCGCGCTGCTGTCGCCGCGCACTCGCAACCCTGACAGAAATCATCGCTTCGAGACATCGCAGTGCGGACGCCGTGCGTTCGCCACTTTGATCGCATCACACCGAATTTCGTCGCTCCTCGCGGAGCGTCTTGTCTTCGCATCGCCACACGATCGCACAGCGCAACAGGATCACCGCATCGACTTCTCCCACGCGGCAAGAAAGTCATCGCATCGGTGGTCCAGCGTGCAGAAGTTTGTCGCATCGTCTCCGCACGCATCCCGCAGATCGGCGCATCATCCTCCCTTGCGGCAAGGATTTCAACGCATCGCCGGCCTCGCGTGCCGAGAATCATCGCTACAGCTTCTTTGCGACACTTTGTTGGTTTTGCAACTAAACCCAGGTACTTTGTGAAAGAAAGGGTCGCAGAGACCACTGCTTTGAACTTGAACCTTATTTTTGCAACCTTTGAACTATTTTTGACAGCCCTTCAACAGCTATCCTATTTTTGACAGTATTGTGGCTTTTACAGTTATTGGTCTTGTGATAAATCTGCCTTTATATAAAGATACTTATTTTTTATAATAACTACTTGTGTGGTGTCCCTTTGTAGTGTTCCTCATTGTGTTACTGTGTATGATCATAAATGCTTCACACCCTGCCTCTGAGATAAGCCTACCTGCTCGTGCTACGTTACCACAGGGTTGAGCAGGGGTATTAAAGAGGGTAGCCCTCTCACTCTGACTTAGGAAGAAGGGTCCCTACTTGGACAGTGGCCAGCCATTGCCAACTAGAGACCCCCATTTCTAACATTGGTGGTCAGCGGTGAGGATCTGGACTTGCATTTATGATCGCATACAGTAATTATAGTGTACACTACTAGTGAGAGCAGACCATAACGTACCGCATACATTTTTTGAGAATTTTTTTGCTCCTATATTGTGATTGATATTGCCGGTGATTTTTCACCCGCGCACATTTTCTGAGAGTTTTTGGGATCCTATATTGTGATTGATATTGCCGGTGATTTTTCACCCGCGCACATTTATTGAAAGTTTTGATCCCCTATTGTGATTGATATTGCTGGTGATTTTTCACCCACGCACATTTCTGAGAGTTTTTGGGATCCTGTATTGTGATTGATATTGCCGGTGATTTTTCACCCGCGCACATTTATTGAAAGTTTTTGATCCCCTATTGTGATTGATATTGCTGGTGATTTTTCACCCACGCACATTTCTGAGAATTTTCTAGGATCCTATATTGTGATTGATATTGCCGGTGATTTTTCACCCGCTAACATTTTTTGAGAAGTTTTCTTCTGTCCTTTATTGATATTGCCAGTTATTTCTACAATGGGCAAGCCCAGATCCAATGCCTCAGAAGATCTCTCCTGGGAAGAAGAGAAAATAGAAACCTACAATGCCAAGCAGCTCAAATATTTTTGCAAGCAATTCACAGTCCCTATCACAGGTCTCACTAAGAGGGAGGAGTATTACAAGGCGCTGAAGGCCTGGCTAGAAGCCAGGGATGCCCCTAAGGATCTAGGAGAGCTTGTGGAGGGAGGAGAGCAGCAGGGCGATGTAGTAGACTTAGTAGGAGACCCAGCCCTTTCCAACCCGGGCTCTAGTGTGTCCGCTAAGGGTCTGTCCCCAGAAGAGCTGGAAGACAGGGAGAGAGATAGGCGGCATAATATGGAGATGGCTAAGCTTAAAATGGATGGTCACCGGGACCTAGAGAACAAGAAGTTAGAAATTGAGATCATGAGGATGAAGCTTGAGCATGAGAGAGTATTGAGGGAGTTGGAGATTAAAGCTAAAAGCATGGAAATCTCCCCTCTGGTGGCAGCGTACCTGTAGTGCACCCTGAGAGTAGGGTGTATATACCCAAGGAGGTTATCAAAGATTTCCACAAAAGTGAAGATATTGGGCAATGGTTTGCCGCTTATGAAGTAGCCATGGTGTCCCACCGGGTCCCTGAGAAGGATTGGGGAGCAGGGTTGTGGGGACGCTTTGTGAGTGAGGGGAGGGATACCTTGTTGGACCTGCCCCCAGAAAGTAGGATGGTTTACGCCCACATGAGGGAAGCGCTGGTGACCCGCTATGGTTTGACCCCTGAGATGTATAGACAGAGGTTTAGGGTCTGTAAGAAGCTAGAGGGTACCACGTGGGTTGAATATGTGTCCTTTTTTGCAGAGCCATGGAACGCTGGGTAAGAGGTAGCAAAGTAGAAACTTTTGCACAGTTTTATGATTTGGTTGCATGGGAGCATTTATCTAGCAATTGTTTTCCTGAGCTACGCCAGCACCTAATTGATTGCAAGCTGACTAACCCTAGAAAGCTTGCTGAGGAGGCGGACCGCTGGGTGAGCACCCGGGTCCGCAAGGGTCCAGTGGGAGACGTCGCCAAAGGTGGGCAGGGTCCCCAGCAGAGGAGTGGGGGGACAAGGGTCAACAGAGGGAGTTCCCCCGAGGGCCCCAAAGTAATCCCCCAGGGAACCCAGCAGTGGTGTCCCAGCCCCCCAAGAAAGGAGGACCGGGCCCCCACCAGTTAGGCCTGTTCCCAGGGGGCCCCCACGTGTTACAACTGTGGTCAAGTGGGCCACAGATATTTTGATCCCCAGTGCCCCCAAAGGGGCCAGTGCACCCCCGTGCACCACCCCGCCAGATTGCTAGTGTAGCCCTGGGAGAGGAGGAGATGGGTGCCCAAGAGGGGTGGGATCCCGTAGAATTGACCCTTGTCTCATTAGGGGACTTTGAGATGGTCCCCAAGCCTGCACTGCCTGCTAACACTAAAAAATACAGGCAGTGGGTGACCATCAATGGCCATAGGGTGGAGGCTCTAAGAGACACAGGGGCCAGTGTAACTGCTGTCAGCTCCCGGTTGGTGTCCAAAGAGCAGGTTGTCCCCCATGCATTCTACCCAGTAGTGTCCGCCGACAACTCAGAGAGCCAATGCGAGGTGGCTCAGGTTCCCTTTGGAGTGGGGGGTCTCAGGAACTCTTCAGGTAGCTGTGAGGCCCGCCATGCCTGTAGACTGTCTGCTGGGCAATGATTTAGAGGACTCCCCGTGGGCTACGGTGGAGAGGAAGGCTCACTTAGAGATGTTGGGTCTGCCTGAGTGGGCGTGTGCTACCACGCGGTCCATGGCAGCCAAGGAGGGTGTTGAAAAGGATCTGGAGCCTGAGAGTAGGGCCCAGATCCCTGCCTTAGAGAGAAGGGGCAAGGGGCGCGGGAAGCCGGCCCCCTTGGTTCCCACGGCCCAGGAAGAAGCAGACCCTGAGGGGGATGCCCTGGAGCCTACCGGGGAGCAGATCACCGAACTGGGGGACCTGCCTGAGCTGACCCATTGGCAGCAGGAAGGGGGACCCACCAGGGAGGAATTTTGTGAGCAGCAGAGAGTTTGCCCCTCTCTTGAGGGTATGCGGCGACAGGCTGCAGCCCAGGCAGAAGGTGACATGTCTGGTTCACATCTGATTTATTGGGAGAACAGTCTCCTGTATAGTGAGCCTAAGGTTGCTGAGCCAGGGTCAGCCCGTGTGCTGGTGGTACCCGAGTGCTTCAGAACCTTCCTACTGGGGTTGGCTCATGACATTCCATTGGCAGGACATCTGGGGCAGACCAAGACCTTTGAGAGGCTGGCTGCCCACTTTTATTGGCCCCAGATGCACAAGAGTTCAGACTCTCATTGCAGGACCTGTGAGACTTGCCAGGCAAGTGGGAAGAGTGGGGAAGATCAAGGCCCCACTCCAGCCCTTTCCAGTTGTGAGTACCCCATTCGAGCGAGTGGGCATTGACATTGTGGGGCCTCTGGACCCCAAGACAGCCATGGGCAACAGGTTCATCCTGGTCTTGGTGGACCATGCCACCCGGTACCCTGAAGCCATCCCGCTCAGGACAGTGACGGCCCCCGTGGTGGGACGTGCACTGATGGGGATTTTCTCCCGTGTGGGATTCCCCAGAGAGGTGGTGTCTGACAGGGGAACAACTTCATCTCCCAGTACATGAAGTCTCTGTGGAAGGAGTGTGGGGTAACGTATAAGTTCACCACTCCTTACCACCCCCAAGGTAATGGTCTGGTTGAAAGGTTCAACCGGACCTTGAAGGGCATGATCATGGGCCTAGAAGAGCCCCTGAGGCGTAAGTGGGACGTCCTCTTGCCATGCCTGTTGTTTGCCTACCGGGAGGTGCCACAGAAGTCCTTAGGGTTCAGTCCCTTTGAACTCCTCTATGGCCACCCGGTTAGAGGACCTCTGAGTCTGGTCAAGGAAGGCTGGGAGCAATCTCCCAGGAAACCTCCCCAAGATGTATTTAGCTACATGTTGGCCTTCAGGAACCAGACTCGGCGTTTCAGAAAAATTGCTGAGGCAAATCTGGAAGCCAGCCAAGAAGAAATGAAACGTTGGCACGACCAGAATGCCACTCTGGTCGAATTTCAACCTGGTCAGAAGGTTTGGGTACTGGCCCCAGTGGAGCCTTGTGCGCTCCAAGATAAGTGGACCGGTCCCTTTGAGGTGGTGGAGCGCAAAAGTCCAGTTACCTACTTGGTGGACTTTCAGTCTCCCAGGAACCCCTTGCGGGTCCTGCATGTGAACCGCCTACAGCCCCACTTTGAGAGGTCTGAAGTGGGCATGCTTCTTGCCACAGATGATGGGGTTGAGGAGGAGAGTGAGCCTCTCCCTGACCTCCTGTGTGCAGAAGAGAAGGATGGGTCAGTGGAGGGTGTGATCCTCTCCACCACACTGACCCCTGAGCAGCAGAGAGATTGTCACCACCTGTTGGGACAATTTTCTGATTTGTTCTCCCTGGTACCTGGTGTCACTGATTGGTGCGTCCATGAGGTGGATACCGGGGACAGTTCTCCTGTCAAGCACAAGGCTTACAGGGTAACTGACAGGGTCAGGGCTTGCATTAAGGAGGAGGTCTCCAAAATGTTCGCCCTAGGGGTGGTTGAGTCCTCTAGCAGCCCCTGGTCCAGCCCCGTGGTCTTGGTACCAAAAGCTGCGACGCCTGGTGCCACTCCTGAACTTAGGTTCTGTGTGGACTACCGAGGTCTCAATTCGGTCACCAAGACCGACGCGCACCCCATCCCCAGAGCTGATGAGCTCATAGACCGGTTAGGGGCTGCCCGGTACCTCAGCACGTTTGATCTGACGTCTGGGTACTGGCAGATCGCCTTAACGGATGGGGCAAAGGAGAGGTCAGCATTCTCCACACCAGATGGGCACTACCAGTTCCGTGTGATGCCCTTTGGGATGAAGAATGCCCCTGCCACCTTCCAGAGATTGGTCAACCAGGTGTTGGTTGGGCTGGAGGCTTTCAGTGCCGCCTACCTGGATGACATTGCAGTGTTTAGTTCCTCCTGGGAGGACCACTTGCGCCACCTCTGGGAAGTGTTGATGGCGCTGCGCAGAGCAGGCCTCACAATCAAGGCCAGTAAGTGCCAGATTGGGCAGGGTTCTGTGGTGTACTTGGGACACCAGGTGGGGAGCGGCCAGGTGGCGCCCCTGCAGCCCAAGATTGAAACCATCCTGACTTGGGAGCCCCCAAGGACCCAGACCCAGGTGAGGGCCTTCTTAGGACTCACGGGTTATTACAGGAGGTTTGTCAAGGGGTATGGCAACATTGTTGCACCCTTGACTGAGCTGACTTCCAAGAAGCGGCCAAAGATTGTGAACTGGACTGACACCTGTCAGAAAGCCTTTGATGCCCTCAAAACTGCTATGTGTACAGCACCCGTACTCCAGGCGCCCAATTTTGCTAAGGAATTTGTTGTCCAGACAGACGCTTCAGAGCATGGGGTGGGGGCCGTTCTGTCACAGATAAATGAGGAGGGACTAGACCAACCTGTGGCCTTCATCAGTAGGAGGTTACTTCCCGGGAACAGAGGTGGAGTGCAATTGAGCGTGAGGCATTTGCTGTGGTCTGGGCACTGAAGAAGCTGAGACCATACCTGTTTGGGACTCACTTCCGGGTTCAGACAGACCACAGGCCCCTCAGATGGCTGATGCAGATGAGGGGTGAGAATCCCAAGTTGTTGAGGTGGTCCATTTCCCTACAGGGTATGGACTTCACGGTGGAACACCGCCCTGGTACAGAACACGCCAATGCTGATGGTCTGTCCAGATTTTTCCGCCTTAGCGATGAGAACTTCCAAGGGGATGGGTAGTTCTCCCCACATTTCAGCTGGAGGGGACGTGTGTTAGACCTGGCACCATTGGCGTGGGTCTCCCTTCCATTTTTCGCTGTTGTCTCCTCTGTTTTACTGGTGTTAGATGCTCTGGGCGCTGTGCCACTGCCATTCAGTGTCACAGCGCGAATGCTCCCTGTATAAATATGTCTATGTGAATTGGTATATCCCTGATTGGCTTATTTGGGTTACCTGTTAGTCCCTAGTAGTGTGGCCTATGTGTGCCCAGGGCTGGTAAACCGAATGCTGCTGGTGGGCCTGCAGCACTGATGTGTGCCACCCACAGAAGCAGCTTGTAAAGTGTGTCTCAGACCTGCCACTGCAGTGTCTGTGTGCAGTCCAGAACTGCCATCTTGGCTGTGAAGTGCAACCACTTCCCAGCCCCTGAACCTTCCCTTGGCATCCTGTAAGTCGCCCCTCGGGTAGGGTGCATTGTATGTGTAAGGTAGGACATGCCTGGGTGTGTGTAGCATGTCCTGGTAGTGAATTATGCACCATTTCGTTTTTCACTACTGTAAGGCTACCTGTTCCTCATAGGCTAGAATGGGCAGTTTGACTATTACATGCTATAGTCCTAACTGACCCCAGGGACATGGTAGAAGAACGAATTTAGTATGCCTGAGCTCAGAATATTAAAATACACCTTTTAGTGAAGTTTATTTTTATATTCTGTGTTTGAAAATACCACTTTTAGAAAGTAGGTATTTTCTTGCCTAAGCCTTCCAGTGTGCTCTGCCGTTATGTGTATTGGCTGTCTGGTTTTAGAGGGGCAGGACAGGCTGAGTCAGACCTTGGTGGAATAGAGAGATCTGCATTTAGAGTGTGGGGAAGGGTGGCTCTTTGATCTGAATAGGGCTGTGCCTGGCAAGGTGAATGCTGGCTCCACCTCCCACTGTGTGTCTGCTAGCAGACCCCCTCTTTCTGAAAGGAAGGATGCAGCCTGGTAAACAAAGTGCTCCAGGCCTGAGCAGAACTGGTTCTGGCTAGGTGCAGGGACTGGTAGCTTCAAGGATCAAAGGCTTTTGGGGTATAAATATCTGTGCTCAAACCCCTACTTTTGTATTGCTTTTGGATCTGGAGAGGAAACTCTGTCCGTGCCACTGGAGGAATCTGCAGGAAGTGACTGTCCTTGTGCTTGTGTGTTTTTCTTGCACTGGCCTGCAGCAGTGACCACTGGACCTTGAAGAAGAGGAAAAGGAACTATTGAGAGAACTTTTATTTTTGTACAGCAATCACCCAAGGGCTAGGAAAAGAGCTAGCCTCCTGCTGGAGTCTCAGGCACAACAGACTCCACCACCAACCTCCTGCTTCCTCCCTGCGAGGACTGCTATCTGCTGAGGAGGCTCCTGTGAGTTCCAGGGCCTCTAGTTTGCATCAGAGAGAAGAGGGTAAGAAATCGACGCTAACGCATCTTTGCGGGCCGCTGCAGTCGAGAGCGCTGGGAAAATCATCGCGCTGCTGCCGCCGAGGGCCCGCAACCCGAAACCATCGCTGACGCCCCTTTGCGAGCCGCTGCAGCCGAGACGCGCTGGAAAGATCATCGCGCTGCTGTCGCCGCGCACTCGCAACCCTGACAGAAATCATCGCTTCGAGACATCGCAGTGCGGACGCCGTGCGTTCGCCACTTTGATCGCATCACACCGAATTTCGTCGCTCCCTCGCGGAGCGTCTTGTCTTCGCATCGCCACACGATCGCACAGCGCAACAGGATCACCGCATCGACTTCTCCCACGCGGCAAGAAAGTCATCGCATCGGTGGTCCAGCGTGCAGAAGTTTGTCGCATCGTCTCCGCACGCATCCCGCAGATCGGCGCATCATCCTCCCTTGCGGCAAGGATTTCAACGCATCGCCGGCCTCGCGTGCCGAGAATCATCGCTACAGCTTCTTTGCGACACTTTGTTGGTTTTGCAACTAAACCCAGGTACTTTGTGAAAGAAAGGGTCGCAGAGACCACTGCTTTGAACTTGAACCTTATTTTTGCAACCTTTGAACTATTTTTGACAGCCCTTCAACAGCTATCCTATTTTTGACAGTATTGTGGCTTTTACAGTTATTGGTCTTGTGATAAATCTGCCTTTATATAAAGATACTTATTTTTTATAATAACTACTTGTGTGGTGTCCCTTTGTAGTGTTCCTCATTGTGTTACTGTGTATGATCATAAATGCTTCACACCCTGCCTCTGAGATAAGCCTACCTGCTCGTGCTACGTTACCACAGGGTTGAGCAGGGGTATTAAAGAGGGTAGCCCTCTCACTCTGACTTAGGAAGAAGGGTCCCTACTTGGACAGTGGCCAGCCATTGCCAACTAGAGACCCCCATTTCTAACAACCAGCGTCTTATATGATGTCAAAATATGGTTATCACACATGTATTTGGTTAGAGAACTGGGTAAGATAGACGAAGAATGATGGTACACTAGCTTTCCCAGAGCATGGTTCTTTTAATTTGGCAATATTGCGTAATTTAAGAGATAAAATGATGGCATTAGATCCGAGACCTAGACCTACACAGTTTGAAGCACTAGTAGAATGGGAAGATAAAATGTATGAAAGAGAGAGACACAGAAGTGGTAGAGTTAATAGATTTATGTTTGGAAGATTTCATGATGAAAAACACGAAGATAGAATGAAGAGGTGGAGAAATGGAGAGATAACTGAAGGATTGTATCCAGTTTTAATGGTAGGAGAGACTGCAGGAAATAAGTGTAAGGAAAAGAAGAGACATTTAGAGCAATTTGGTTATGGATATAACCCGAATGAAACTGATGATGAGCTGCTGGATGACATATTAGTTAAACGACCACCACCAAGAGAATTCCGTGATGGTGACACCAAATGCACCCTCAACGGAAGCCCAAATGACACCTCAAACGACACCAGTTCCAACTGTAAGCGATGTAGAGCAGGAAGGAGAAGTAGAATTTGCCATACAAACTAAAGAATTAGTTGAAAAATTAAATCAGATGAATATAAAAATAGATGCAATAACTGTGCCAGTAACTATAGGTCCAGCAATACCTGTATTTGAAAATAGAGTTGTCCATGAACCTTCCTTAACTGTCCCATTAAATTCTGCTATAACATCAGCTAGTAGTAGAATCAATGCTGTAAGTGTCCAAAGTGAACAGCCCACTACAGTTACTAGATCTACACCTCCGACTAATTTAACGATTATTGAAATGCCTAGGGAAATAATGCAGTTACAGCCCAAAAGGATAGAGTTGGATGAGATTCCCAGAAGTAAGGTTTCAATAGGTCTAACCACTGAAGAATTAGATGATTGGGTGAAAGGTTTACAAAGGATAAAAACACAACCACAGCCTATAGATGTATGTAAGTTAAGAGTAGATCTGGAAGAAATGATAATTGGAAACATAAGTCCAGACAGGCTAAAGACTTATCAAGATGATGAATTGATGTATCTGTATAAGAGTATTACTTGGAAAGCGAAAAATCTACATGAAAGGTTAGTGGAAACTGCAGAGGAGTTGGGAATGGATTTAGGAAGATCAAAAGTGTTGCAGAAGACATATAGAGTGGATTTTACTGAAAAGGATATAGAAAATATGAATACGTCTGGTAGGTGATTGCAGATAAAAGAGTTAGTGGTTGTTTTAAGAAAATGGGGAGACGTTGAAAGATGGAAAGGTAGATGGATGAGAAAGAAAGAAGAATTAGCTGCTAAAGAAATACATTTGCATCCCGTAAGAGAAGTGGAAAATGTAGCTTTGGAATGTCCCATGAGAGAAGTTCCAGGAGGAGGTTATGTGCATGTTCCTTGGAATAGACAGGATATATTGTCTTTTACCAATGAGTTTCCTAGGTTGAGAGAAAAACCTGTGGAATGGTATAAACAAGCTGAGAGGTTTGTGAAAGTATCGAAAGTATTGTTAAAGGATCTAGATGGATTGTTTGGTATTGTTGTCCCTGCAGATTTATGGACTGAATGTAAGATTACAGTAGATTGGCCGAAAGACGAATATCCTAGAGATGCCAAAACAGGAGCACCTTCTGATGAGGTGATGAAAAAATATCATCAAGTGATTACTTTCTTGAAAAGCAAAATTTCCCCTAAGGAAACGGATTAGGTAAAAATTGATAGAACAACCCAAGAGCCGAAAGAATCTGTACATGCCTATTATGAGAGGTTATTACAAGTCTTTAAGCAGTATAGTGGTTTTGAGAATATTGGAGACAAAGATATGGGTCATTTTGTGTATAGGTTTGTGTATGGATTAAGACCTGAGATTAGTCAGATGATACAGCAGCATATGTTGTGCTGGCAAGCTAAAACGATCAACGAGATCTTGAGGTATGCGAAGTATTGCAGCGACGACATTGAGTCTCGCCATCGCAAATTAAAAGAAAAGATGATGTGGGCACAAGTAAAGGTAGCGGAGCAGCAAGAAACTAAGTTTAATTCTCAGGCTATAAACCAAATGGGAGGAGTTAGTCAGAATGCTCAGAAATCTACTGGTGGTAGAGGACAAATGAGCAGAGAAGAGGCGAAAAAGAAATTTCCTTGTCATGGGTGCGGAAAGTATGGACACTGGAAGAATGAGTGTAGATCAGTGCAGATGACTAATGGAGGAAATCAAATTTTAACCCCACAGGTGCAGAGTGAGATAGTTGTGCAGCAGACACCACAACAGCAGGTAGTCACTACCCAATATCAGGTCCCGCAACCACCATTACCACATAGTGTAAATGCTCAAAGATACAGTGCGGATACAGGGTTTCACGGAGGAGACCAGGTTGGTAAAAATACTAACACAAATGTGATTCCCCAATTTTGGATGCAATGTGATGGAAGTGATGCTGAATCGAATCAATGACGGTGCCTGAGGGGGGAGGAAGAGTGCGTGCTTGGCGCTACTCTAGAGGTAGATCAGTCAGGTCCATTTGTTGATGGAAAAGTGGAAGGTAATGATATCACCTTTCTTGTGGACACTGGTGCTATCCGTTCTACTGTGAGAGCAGCAGAAATTCCAAACCTACCCCTCTCGGGAGAAACTATCCAAGTAGTAGGAGTCTCAAATAAACAGATAAATACTCCAGTCACTAAACCAATTGAAGTACATATTGGTCCCTTTAAAGACATGCATCGGTTTGTAGTGTGTAACTCGAGTCCAGTGAAATTGTTAGGAAGGGATTTGCTGTGCAAAATGAATTGCACAATTTACTGCACACCAGATGGTATTGCATTTCAGACACCTGATGAGGATGTCGCGTTTAAAATGGTGTTAGCAAAGCAAGGAACAGAAGTTAATGAGTTATATTCGCTTCTTACAGACAAAAGTGTGCCTGAAGAATTAATGAAGGTAGTGAATCCGGAAGTATGGGATTTCACAGGACAGGAGCTTGGGTTGATGAAGAAAGTGGATCCGATTAGAATTACAGTGAAAGATTGTGTTGACTATCCAAATACACCACAGTATAAAATGAAACCAGAAGTAATAGCAGGAATAACTCCTGTAATTGATCAAATGATTGAACAAGGAATTTTAAAAGAGTCAATGAGTAGTCCTTGTAATTTACCTATTATGGGATTGAAAAAGCCAAATGGAACTTATAGAATAGTACAAGATTTGAGAAAGGTAAACAAAATTGTTGTGCCTTGTTGTCCAGTTGTGCCAAACCCAGCAGTGATTCTATACCAAATCCCACATGATGCAGAGTGGTATACAGTGATTGATTTGTGTCATGCATTCTTTTCGATTCCCCTGCATCCAGATAGCCAGTATTTGTTCGCGTTTCGGTTTGGGGATTGTGTTTTCGCATGGTGCCGAGTTCCTCAAGGCTATACTGAGAGTACTTCAATTTTTAATCAGATATTGAAAAAGTGTTTGGAAGATTTGAGAATGTCTGAAGAGTCTGTTTTGGTTCAGTATATTGATGACCTACTGGTGGCATCAAAGACTCGAGAAGCCTGTGTTGCAGACACAGTTGCTTTACTGAACCATTTGGCAGAGGGTGGACATAAGGTGTCCCCTGCAAAATTACAATTCTGCCAATAAGAAGTCCAATACTTAGGTCATAAGATTGAGAAGGGAGTCAGAAAAGTAACGTCAGAGCGTATTCGAGTGATCAGGGATATGAAGCCTCCAACGACACAGAGGTAAGTGCAAATGTTTTTGGGAGTGGTTGGATATTGCAGACAGTGGATCAGTGGATTTTCCCTGATGGCAAAACCTCTACAGAGGTTAACAAGGAATGATGTGAAAGATCCAGTTAAATTGGAATGAGAAAGTATGGATGCTTTTGTTAAACTGAAAGATAGTTTGTGTAAGGCTCCGGCATTAGGAATGCCTGATTAGTCAAAGGATTTTGCATTATATTGCAGTGAGAGAGATGGATGTGCACTTGCAGTTTTAACTCAAAGGCATGGAATGTCAAGACGGCCTGTGGCATACTTTTCAGCTACTTTAGATTCAGTGGCTGCCGCATTACCTGGATGTTTGAAAGCAGTAGCTGCTACTTGTGTGAGTTTGGAACAGAGTGAAGGGATCATAATGTGTCATCCTGTGAGAGTGTATGTGCCACATTCAGTTGAGATCCTTTTAACAAGAACACGGACTCAGCATCTCACCTATAGTCGGCTGACTAGGTATGAGAGAGTGATTCTGGGAGCAGAAAATGTGACCATAGTGAGATGTACAAATGTGAATCCTTCTACTCTATTGCCAGATGCATGGGATGAAGAAGTAAAGGATGAAGCTGAACATGATTATTTGGATGTGACTGAATTTTGTACCAAGCCCTGTCCTGATATCAAGGACGTTCCTCTTGAGGAATCAGATCGTGTGATGTTTGTTGATGGTTCATGTTTGCGAACTGAAAGAGGTGTATTAAGTTCTGCTTATGCTGTTTGTACTGTAGCAGAAATCCTGGAAGCATCCTGTCTAAAACGGGTAACATCTGCACAAGTGGCTGAATTGATAGCTCTAATTCATGCCTGCAAATTGGGAAAACGTCAGAAAGTGACCATAATTACTGATAGTCAATATGGCTTTGGCCTTGTGCATGATTTTGGAGAACTATGGATGCAGAGGGGATTCCTGACCTCTTCGGGGTCCCCCATCAGGAATAGTCAATTTGTAAAAGAATTGCTAGAAGCATTACAATTGCCAAAACGAATTGCAGTGGTCAAATGTGCCGCACATAAGTCAGGAGATGATTATGTGACTCAAGGCAACAGATTTGCTGACCAAGTAGCACAATATTGTGCAAAGAATGAGACTTCCATAAATCGGGGAAAAGCAAAAGAACATACGGTTTGTCAACTTATGTTTACTAACACTATTGAAACTTGGGATGAAGTGAGACAACTGCAGGAAGAGGCAAGTGATGAGGAAAGACAGGAGTGGGAGAAAGCAGGATGTAGAAAATGAGAAGATGATGATGTATGGGTTTATATTGATGGAAGACCAGTCATGCCAGATAGTTTACTTTCTCATATGGCAAGGATGTACCATGGAGTGTGTTAGAAATGGGATCTCTAGTTGGCAAGGGTTTGCACCTTTGTCCAAGTAGGGACCCTCCTTCCTAGTCAGGGTAAGGGAGTTACACTCCTAAAATAACCCCTGCTCACCCCCTTGATAGCTTGGCACGAGCAGTCAGGCTTATTCTAGAGGCAGTGTGTAAAGCATTTGCATATAACCAACAGTAATATAATGTAAGCACTACAAAAGGACACCAAACCAGTTTGGAAAAATAACCAATATTTTTATATACTCAAGACAAGACCAAATACGATAAAAATCCACAATACAAATACTTTAAAAATGTATGCTTGATAAGGTAACTTCTTCTTTGCAGGAATAACACAAAAGCAAAGTTTGTACGAGTCGGTAGCCCCGTCCGGGTCTACCGCTATGCTGAAATACACAGAGTCCACCAGTTCCAGCCGACCGCGTCGCTACGGGCCAGCAGAGTCGTGAACAGACTCGGTCACAGTACCTTTTCTCGTTGTGGCGGGCACGGAGCATGCAAGCCGGTCGGCGTTCGTCGCAGTTGCGGTGCAAAGCGGAGCGGTGCAAGGTGCGGTGTCCCTCGATGCGGTGCAGGCAGCGGCTCGATGAGCGTCGTGCAGATGGAGTCGGTGAGTCCAAGGCGTGCGGTGCAGGGCGAGATGATGTACGATGCGGTGCTGACAGGTTGCGATGCAGGCGACCAAGCCGGAGTGCGGGAGCTGGCGTCGGACAGCGGTGCGAGTCGGAGAGGTGCGTCGCAAACGTGCGAGCGGTGCCCCAAATGCGATGCGGTCACGACTGTTGAGCCAGTTGCAGCGACAGCGTCGGTCTGGTCCGGCTGGCACAGTGAAGCGATGCGATGCGATGCGAACTGCGGTGCCCACAGGTCACGGTGCAAGCAGTGGCTCGGTGGCGATGGCGTCGGACGTCATCGTCGGTGAGACCAGGGTTGCGGTGCGAGATGCGGACGGTGCAGTCTGCGGTGCAAACAGGACACCGGACCAGCGATGGAGTCGGTTGACGGAGTCGGTTGCGGTTCCCTTCCTCTGTGGCAACTGAAACAGCGTTCCAGAAGCGGTACCCAGAGGCTTGTGAAGTCTTTGCAGTCCCTGAGACTTCTTAACAGGAGGCCAGCTCGGTTTCAGGCCCTTGGAGATACTCAGCACAAGTTTGTAGAAAGTTCAGTCCAGTCCTTTCACTGCCCAAGACAGAAGCAGCAACTGCAGGCCAACCCAACAAAGCAGTCACTCAGCAAAGGGGCAGTACTCCTCCTAGCAGCTCTCTAGCTCTTCTTCTTGACAGGTTCCTTGATTCCAGCGAGATCTAAATTCATGGGGTCAGGGCCCCAATATTTATATCCCAAATTCCTTTGTTCTCTGAAGGCAGAGAGGCCTTTGCCTGGCCCAAACCAGTTCTGGTCAGTCTTAGAGCACTTTGTTGACAAGCCTCCGTATTTCCTTTCAGGGTGCAGGCCAGGGACATCAGACGCACCACAGGAGGTGGAGCCAGCATTGTGGAGGGAAGGCCCAGCCCTATTCAGGTCCCAGGTGTACTCCTCCCACCCATCTACATGTAGATCTTGCTATTCAGCCCTGTGCTGACTCACCCTGTCTCCGGGCATCCCCCAGCCCCTGTCACTCACACGCCAGACAAGGAATACACAACCTAGCAGAGGCAGGCTTGGATGGTTAGACAAGAAAATACCCACTTTCTAAAAGTGGTATTTTCAAACACAGAATGTTAAAACCAACTTCACTAAAAGATGCATTTTATCATTCTGAGTCCAGGCATACTAAACTCGAATTTCTACCATGTTCCCTGGGTCAGTTAGGATTATAAACTGTAACAATCAAAACTGCCCATTCTGGCCTATGGGGAACAGGTAGCCTTGCAATAGTGAAAAACGAAATAGGCTGTAATTCACTATCAGGACATGCCACACACACCAGGGCATGTCCTACCTTTCACATACAATGCACCCTGCCCACAGGGGTACCGTGGGCCTACCTTAGGGGTGACTAACATGTAGAAAAGGGAAGGTTTAGGGACTTGCAAGTGTGTGCACTTGCCAAGTCGACATGGCAGCCCCAGGCTGCGCATAGGCTCTGCGTTTGCAGGCCCGAGTTACACTTTACGGGCTGTTTGCGTGGGGGGCACAATCCCGTGCTGCCGCCCACCAACAGCATTTGATCTATAGGCCCTGGCACTCGCAGTGCCCTTTACTAGGGACTGACACATAGATCAAATAGCCAAAACATGGAAATACCAATCCATAACATATTTCATACAGGAGCACTTTCACTTTACCACTGATCAGCAGTGCGTAAAGTGCGCAGAAACACTAAACCAGCACAAAACAGAGTCAAAACCGGGAGGTCATAAAGCAAAAAGTCAGGGGAAACACGCCAAAAGATGCCAAGTCTAACACATGTCCCCTCCAGCTGAAAGTAGGGAGAACTACCCAAGCCCATTGGAGTTCTCTTCACTAAGGCGGAAGAACCTGGACAGACCATCTGCGTTGGCGTGTTCTGTACCAGGACGGTGTTCCACCGTAAAGTCCATTCCCTGTAGGGAGATGGACCACCTCAGCAGTTTTGGATTCTCACCCCTCATTTGCATCAACCATCTGAGGGGCCTGTGGTCTGTCTGAACCCGGAAGTGAGTCCCAAACAGGTATGGTCTCAGCTTCTTCAGTGCCCAGACCACAGCAAAAGCTTCCCGTTCTATGGCACTCCACCTTTGTTCCCTGGGGAGTAGTCTCCTGCTAAGGAAACCTACAGGCTGATCCAGGCCCTCTTCGTTCAGTTGTGAGAGCACCGCTCCCACACCATGCTCTGAAGCGTCAGTCTGCACAACGAATTCCTTGGAGAAGTCAGGTGCCTTGAGCACGGGCGCCGTGCACATGGCTGCCTTCAGGGCATCAAAAGCTTTCTGGCAGGACTCAGTCCAGATCACTTTCCTGGGCTGCTTCTTCGAAGTCAGCTCCGTTAAGGGGGCAACGATGGTGCCATAGCCCTTAACAAATCTCCTATAGTAGCCGGTGAGACCTAAGAAGGCTCTCACCTCGGTCTGGGTCTTGGGGGGTTCCCAAGCCAGAATGGTGTCAATCTTGGGTTGTAGGGGCGCCCCATGGCCGCTTCCAACCTGGTGTCCCAAGTACACCACAGAACCCTGCCCGATCTGGCACTTACTGGCCTTGATCGTGAGGCCTGCACCTTGCAGAGCCCTCAACACTTTCTCAAGGTGCTGTAAATGTTCTTCCCAGCTGGAACTGAACACAGCAATGTCATCCAGGTAGGCGGCACTGAAATCCTCCAGCCCAGCCAACACCTGATTGACCAACCTCTGAAAGGTGGCAGGGGCATTCTTCAACCCAAAGGGCATCACCCGGAATTGGTAATGACCTTCTGGGGTTGAGAATGCTGATCTCTCCTTGGCCCCATCGGTTAAGGCAATCTGCCAGTACCCAGACGTTAAATCAAACGTGCTGAGGAACCGGGCAGCTCCCAACTGATCAATGAGCTCATCAGCTCTGGGGATGGGGTGCTCGTCAGTCCTGGTGACGGCGTTGAGCCCACGGTAGTCCACACAAAACCGCAGTTCTGGAGTGGCACCGGGTGCAGCAGCCTTTGGGACCAAGACCACTGGGCTGGCCCAAGGACTGTTGGAGGGCTCAATCACCCCTATTGCCAACATCTTAGAGACCTCCTCCTTGATGCTGGCCCTGACCCGGTCAGTCAACCTGTAAATCTTGTGCTTCACAGGAGGGCTGTCACCAGTGTCCACGTCATGGGTACACCAGTGAGTAACACCGGGGGTCAGAGAGAACAGTGGGGCGAACTGTCCCAACAACTGGTGACAGTCCCCCTGCTGCTCCTGAGTCAGTGTAGGGGAGAGGATCACAACTTCCACTGACCCATCATGCTCCTTGGTAGACAGGAGGTCAGGGAGAGGCTCACTCTCCTCTTCCACCCCATCATCTGTCGCCAAGAGCATACTCGCTTCGGACCTCTCGAAGTGGGGTTTGAGGCGGTTCACGTGAAGGACCCTCAAAGGGTTCCTGGGAGCCCGCAAATCCACATGGTAGGTGACGTCACTTTTGCGCTCCACCACCTCATATGGCCCAGTCCACTTGTCCTGCAAGGCACAATGTGCCACTGGGGCCATGACCCACACTTTTTGCCCAGGTTGAAATTCGACCAGAGTGGCATTCTGGTCATACCACCTTTTCATTTCCTCCTGGCTTGCTTCTAGGTTCGCCTGAGCGAGTTTCCTGAAGCGGGCAGTTTGGTTTCTAAAGGCCAGCATGTAACTAAACACATCCTGGGGAGTTTTCCTGGGAGCTGCCTCCCAGCCTTCCTTTACCAAACTCAGAGGTCCTCTGACAGGGTGGCCATACAGGAGCTCAAAGGGGCTGTACCCAAGAGACTTCTGAGGCACCTCCCTGTATGCAAAGAGCAGGCATGGCAAGAGGACGTCCCACTTACGCCTCATGGGTTCTGTTAGACCCTTGATCATGCCTTTCAAGGTCCGGTTGAATCTCTCCACCAGACCGTTTCCTTGTGGGTGGTAAGGAGTGGTGAACTTGTAGGTTACACCACACTCCTTCCACAGGAATGTCATATACTTGGATATGAAATTGGTCCCCCTATCAGAAACCACCTCTCTGGGGAATCCCACATGGGAAAAGATCCCCATTAACGCCCGGCCCACCACTGGCGCCGTCGTTGTCCTGAGAGGGATTGCCTCCGGGTACCGGGTGGCATGGTCCACCAAGACCAGGATGTACCTGTTGCCCATGGCTGTCTTGGGATCCCGTGGCCCCACAATATCCATCCCTACCCTTTCAAAGGTTGTTCCAACAACAGGAAAAGGTTGGAGAGGAGCTTTGACCTTCCTCCCACTCTTACCACTTGCCTGGCAAGTTTGGCAAGACCTACAGTGGGCATCTGACTGCCTTCGCATTTGGGGCCAAAAGAAGTGGGTGACAAGCCTGTCAAAGGTCTTGTCCTGCCCCAAATGTCCTGCCAAAGGCACGTCATGAGCCAGACCCAGTAGGAAGGTCCTGAAGCGCTGGGGTACCACCAGCACACGGGCTGACCCAGGCTCAGCAACCTTAGGCTCACTGTATAGGAGACCATTCTCCCAGTAGATCAGATGTGACCCGGACTGATTACCAGCTGCCTGGTCTGCAGCCTGCCGCCGCAGACCCTCCAGAGTTGGGCACTCGTTCTGCTCCCTGCAGAACTCCTCCCTGGTGGGACCCCCTTCTTGCTGCCAATGGGTCAGCTCAGAGATGTCTCCCAGTTCGGCTACCTGCTCCCCTGTAGGCACCGGGGCATCCCCCTCGAGGTCCGCCTCCTCCCGGTCCATGGGAACTTCGGGGGCCGGTTTCCCGCGCCCCCTGCCCTTTCTCTTGGCAGGGACTTGGGCCACTGTTCCAGGCTCCAAGTCCTCTTGATCACCCTTTCGGGCTGCCATTGACCGAGTAGACACGCATGCCCACTCTGGCAACCCAAGCATCTCCAAGTGAGACCTGAGCTCAACATCCTTCCATAAGGACTGCTCCAGGTCGTTACCTAGCAGACAATCTACAGGCATGGTAGGGCTCACAACCACCCTCAAGGGACCTGAGACCCCCCCATTCAAAGGGAACCTGCGCCACCATACACTGGCGCTCAGAGTTGTCTACAGCAACTACTTGGTGGAATGCCCCTGGGACTACCTGCTTCTCAGAGACCAGGTGACACCGGACTGAGGTCACACTGGCTCCAGTATCTCTGAGAGCCTCTACCCTGTTCCCATTAATGGTCACCCAGGTGCTATATTTCTTTGTGTTAGGGGGCACCTGGTTTCCTGGGACCATCTCACTGTCCCCTAGTGAGACAAGGGTCATTTCTGCGGGATCCCCACCCTCCTGTGGGCACCCCTCCTCCCCAAGCGCTACACTAGCCAACACTTTGGACTGTCCACCGGTGGGTGGCTGTGTCCCCTTTGGGCACTTGGGGTCCCCCTTAAAGTGACCTACCTGGTCACATGCATAACACTTGCGGGGGCCGGTCTCAACAGGCTTCCCTGTAGAGACCCCTTTCTTCTTATCACCGGGGGGCTGGCAACCTTTACCCTGGGTACTAGTTTGGGGCCCTTTGAGAACTCCTGTGCTTTTCCCTTGTCCCCCCGCCTTTCTGCTGGGGACCCTGCCCACCTTTGGCTGAGTCTCCCCCAAACGCTTTCTTGTGGACCCTGGTACTCACCCAGCGGTCCGCCTCCATAACAAGCTTCCTGGGGTCAGTTAGCTTACTATCAACTAGGTGCTGGCACAGATCTGCAAAACATAGACTAGACAAGTGCTCCCATGCAATCAAATTGTAGAGCCCCTGAAAATCTGTTACATTACTGCCCTTCACCCAACAATCCAGCGACCTACAGAACATATCCACACATTCCAACCAAGTGTTGGCCTCAGACTTCTTACTGGACCTAAACTGATCCCTGTACTTCTCAGGAGTGAGCCCATACCTAGTGAGGAGAGCGTCTTTCATGTCAGCATAGGTGAGGTCCTGCCCCTTACCCAAAGCTATCAGAGTATCCCTAGCTTCCTCTGGAAAGAGAGGCCACAACCCCGCTCCCCAGTTCCTTTCAGGGACCCCATTCATATGAATAGACGACTCGTACCCTTGAAACCACCTTTGTATGTCATCACCCTTTTTGTACTCTTTACCTACATTCTTGGGGATGTGTACAATTCTGTCTGTGTGTGCTGAAGAATTGCTGCCACCATCTGAACCGGATCTACTCTTTAGCTCCAGCTCCTTGATCATTCTCTCATGATCGAGTATCATTTTCCTTTCCTCCATGGCTATTCTTTTCTCTTCCCTCTCACTTTCTATTCTGAGTTTCTCCAATTCAAACCTCCTTACTTCCCGCCTGTCCTCCAGCTCCTCTGGGGACAAACTACTGCTGCCTGGCCTGGAGGGTTCCCCCCCTCCCAAAAGCACATCCACCCTAGGAACAGGCTCCTCCACCTCTCCATTGAGATCACCAGGTTGCCCACTAGCCCCTCTGGCTGCTACCCAGGCCCTCAGCGCCTTTTGTAGCTCATCCTTCCTGGTGAGGCCTCTGACCTGGACTTTCAGGTTCTTGCAAATCGATTTTAACTCCTTGACATTGTAGGCTTCCAATCGATCCTCCTCAAAGGCAATTTCTACTGATGCAATTGATGATACTATTGATTCAGGCATGTTGAAGTAGCAAGTTCAAACTGGCAAGAAAAAATAGGTCAAAAAGAAAAAGAACCTGTATGTGGTACGTAATGGTCTGCGATATGGTAGTAGTGCACACCAATCACTGTAAGTCAAGTGCAAACACAAGTCCTATCCTCACCGCTGACAACCAATGTTAGAAAGGGGATCTCTAGTTGGCAAGGGTTTGCACCTTTGTCCAAGTAGGGACCCTCCTTCCTAGTCAGGGTAAGGGAGTTACACTCCTAAAATAACCCCTGCTCACCCCCTTGGTAGCTTGGCACGAGCAGTCAGGCTTATTCTAGAGGCAGTGTGTAAAGCATTTGCACATAACCAACAGTAATATAATGTAAGCACTACAAAAGGACACCACACCAGTTTAGAAAAATAACCATTATTTTTATATACTCAAGACAAGACCAAATACGATAAAAATCCACAATACAAATACTTTAAAAATGTATGCTTGATAAGGTAACTTCTTCTTTGCAGGAATAACACAAAAGCAAAGTTTGTACGAGTCGGTAGCCCCGTCCGGGTCTACCGCAATGCTGAAATACACAGAGTCCAACAGTTCCAGCCGACCGCGTCGCTATGGGCCAGCAGAGTCGTGAACAGACTCGGTCACAGTACCTTTTCTCGTTGTGGCGGGCACGGAGCGTGCGAGCCGGTCGGCGTTCGTCGCGGTTGCGGTGCAAAGCGGAGCGGTGCAAGGTGCGGTGTCCCTCGATGCGGTGCAGGCAGCGGCTTGATGAGCGTCGTGCAGACGGAGTCGGTGAGTCCAAGGCGTACGGTGCAGGGCGAGAAGGTGTACGATGCGGTTCTGACAGGTTGCGATGCAGGCGACCAAGCCGGAGTGCGGGAACTGGCGTCGGACAGCGGTGCGAGTCGGAGCGGTGCGTCGGAAAATGTGCGAGCGGTGCCCCAAATGCGATGCGGTCACGACTGTTGAGCCAGTTGCAGCGACAGCGTCGGTCTGGTCCGGCTGGCACAGTGAAGCGATGCGAACTGCGGTGCCCACAGGTCACGGTGCAAGCAGTGGCTCGGTGGCGATGGCGTCGGACGTCGTCGTCGGTGAGACCAGGGTTGCGGTGCGAGATGCGGACGGTGCGGTCTGCGATGCAAACAGGATACCGGGCCAGCGATGGAGTCGGTTGACGGAGTCGGTTGCGGTTCCCTTCCTCTGTGGCAACTGAAACAGCGTTCCAGAAGCGGTACCCAGAGGCTTGTGAAGTCTTTGCAGTAACTGAGACTTCTTAACAGGAGGCCAGCTCGGTTTCAGGCCCTTGGAGATACTCAGCACAAGTTTGTAGAAAGTTCAGTCCAGTCCTTTCACTGCCCAAGACAGAAGCAGCAACTGCAGGCCAACCCAACAAAGCAGTCACTCAGCAAAGGGGCAGTACTCCTCCTAGCAGCTCTCCAGCTCTTCTTCATGACAGGTTCCTTGATTCCAGCGAGATCTAAATTCATGGGGTCAGGGCCCCAATATTTATATCCCAAATTCCTTTGTTCTCTGAAGGCAGAGAGGCCTTTGCCTGGCCCAAACCAGTTCTGGTCAGTCTTGGAGCACTTTGTTGACAAGCCTCCGTATTTCCTTTCAGGGTGCAGGCCAGGGACATCAGACGCACCACAGGAGGTGGAGCCAGCATTGTGGAGGGAAGGCCCAGCCCTATTCAGGTCCCAGGTGTACTCCTCCCACCCATCTACATGTAGATCTTGCTATTCAGCCCTGTGCTGACTCACCCTGTCTCCGGGCATCCCCCAGCCCCTGTCACTCACACTCCAGACAAGGAATACACAACCTAGCAGAGGCAGGCTTGGATGGTTAGACAAGAAAATACCCACTTTCTAAAAGTGGTATTTTCAAACACAGAATGTTAAAACCAACTTCACTAAAAGATGCATTTTATCATTCTGAGTCCAGGCATACTAAATTCGAATTTCTACCATGTTCCCTGGGTCAGTTAGGATTATAAACTGTAACAATCAAAACTGCCCATTCTGGCCTATGGGGAACAGGTAGCCTTGCAATAGTGAAAAACGAAATAGGCTGTAATTCACTATCAGGACATGCCACACACACCAGGGCATGTCCTACCTTTCACAATCAATGCACCCTGCCCACAGGGGTACCGTGGGCCTACCTTAGGGGTGACAAACATGTAGAAAAGGGAAGGTTTAGGGACTTGCAAGTGTGTGCACTTGCCAAGTCGACATGGCAGCCCCAGGCTGCGCATAGGCTCTGCGTTGGCAGGCCCGAGTTACACTTTACGGGCTGTTTGTGTGGGGGGCACAATCCCGTGCTGCCGCCCACCAACAGCATTTGATCTATAGGCCCTGGCACTCGCAGTGCCCTTTACTAGGGACTGACACATAGATCAAATAGCCAAAACATGGAAATACCAATCCATAACATATTTCATACAGGAGCACTTGCACTGTACCACTGATCAGCAGTGCGTAAAGTGCGCAGAATCACTAAACCAGCACAAAACAGAGTCAAAACCGGGAGGTCATAAAGCAAAAAGTCAGGGGAAACACACCAAAAGATGCCAAGTCTAACAGAGTGACACATGTTGGACGAGATGCCATGGTCAGATTGTTCAAACAAACATGGTTTAATACTAGGTTCAGAACTATTGCAGAAAGTCTTTGTCAGAGATGCCTAACGTGCCAACAGCAAAATCCAGGAAGAAAGACAATAGTTAGTCTGGGAACAATAGGGAGGGCAGGTGGTCCTTTTACCAGACTACAACTCAATTTTATCGAGTTACCTCCATGTGATAAGTTAAAATATGTGTTAGTGATTGTGTGTTTGTTTTCCCAATGGGTAGAAGCTTATCCCACAAGAAGGAATGATAGCCTGACAGTGGCAAAACTTTTGTTGAGAGAATACATTCCTAGATATGGTTTCCCAGTCACTATGGAAACAGATAGAGGGACACACTTCACTAGTAAATTGATCAAACTGATTTGTGAGGCCTTGAGCATTCAACCAAAACTTCATTGTGCCTATCGTCCAGAGGCTTCTGGAATAGTAGAACAGATAAATGGCACAATCAAGAACAGGTTAGGTAAAGTGTGTAGATCCACAACACTGAAATGGCCTGACGCTTTACCCCTAGTTTTGATGAGTCTCAGAAGCATTCCTGACAAAAAGACAGGATTGAGTCCATACGAAATATTGATGGGAAGAGCAATGAGACAAGCATTTGTACCTGCGAACAAATTGATAAATATATCTGATGATCTCATCCTTGACTATTGCAAAGGATTGGCTGATGTGGTACGTTCTGTGTTTCATCAGGTTGGAGCAGACGCGACCACAACACAGCAGACTCAAGCTCATGATCTAAGCCCTGGTGAGTGGGTTCACGTGAAAAGGCATAGAAGAAAAACTTGCCTAGAGCCCCACTGGGAAGGGCCATATCAGGTTATATTGGTGACGACTACAGCAGTAAAGTGTGCTGGTTTAACAAACTGGATCCATGCCAGTCACACTCAGCGAGTCCCAAGTCCACTTGAACCACGAGTAGAGCGGCATCTGGAGATCTCAAGTACAAGCTCTGAATCAGAGGGTGAAGCACAAGAAATTAGTGAAGTTAGAGCAATAGAATCTGAAACTGGCGAACCTGAACCAAAAGACTCTGAAGAGCAGCTTGATGATGAATTGCTTAGCACAAGTCAAGTAAAGTGGGCGCCAGCTACTGGGACTGAAGAAACTGTTGTTGAACAAGAAGAAAGACACATTTTAGGTGAAAAGGGAAAGTATAGAGAAGAAGTAGGTGAAAGAAATACCGAAGAAGAAGAAGAAGAAAAAGAAAGCAAACTTAGAGTAGGTACAAAGAAACGGAAGTATGAATTGAATAAAGAAGAAGAAGTAGTTCAACCAAAGAGAGCAAGGAAAGACGAGTAGTGGCCAAGTGGAGTTAAAAGACTGAAATATAGAGTAGTGAAAGGAAGACCAGAAAATAGGTTAGAACAAATAAGCAAAACTTCAGATCAGTTAGAACAGGGAGAGTCAGATGACGAATCAGTGCTGCGACCAAAGAGAGTGAGAAAACCAAACAAAAGTTCAGGTCACCTGATTGGATTTATATAGTGTTAGAAGAAATTGAGGAAGAAGATTTAAACCAAAGAAGAAACAGCACTGACAACGAACAAGAAGAGAAAAGTGATCTAAATCCGCCTTAAGAGACTGTAAACAAACTAAGGTGTCGCGTTATGAACTGAAAAGTTTCTCTGAAGATTCAGAAGGCGCCCTGGAAATTGGATTAAGTTAAAATAAAAGAAGGGTTAAAGAAGAAAGCTTTTGAAGTGTGGGATCACACTACATTTTATTAATAATATTATGGCAGATACACAAGTAACTAGACCTAGATGTAGCCTTATGTGTAGATGTTATAAGGTTTGCTTATGTTTAGTGTGTATATTGATAGTATTCTGGATAATATTGACAATCGTAATACCTTTACATTTGATAAAAGAAGATACACCACGTCCTAGCAATTTAACAGGTCTAAGGATAGATACTGATATTAGACAAACACAAATTACTCACCTGAATCAAATAGATGCTAGTAGTTTACATCACAACAGATTAGTTACTAATTTTTCCTCAAATGTTTTTACCAAACTGCTTTATGAATATGTAGAAACAATGGATGTGAATGACTGTTATGTATGCATACAGTTACCATTGTCTGTTTCTGAAGGTGTGACTTACCATCATCTTCCTTTGACTTATGGTGTGACCTGTAGTGTTTTATCAAGTTTGTTGTATAGAACAGGTAAACTAGACTATTATTATTCCAATGTAGATACAATATTTTCTAAGGTTCCGGTAGTACCTGAATTGAATAAGATAGCACATGCAAATGTCATCGGAGATTATTTCCTGACAACTAAGGGGCCGATTCCGATCTCGGCCGGTAGGGCACCGAATCGGATTCGGCTTTACCGGATCCGATTCGGAGGCCTAGTTCCCGACCGATTCGTACGGGCATCCACGCGAGCAAGTACGATGCGAGCGCACGCGAAATCGCTGACCGACTCGTTCCCAGGTCCGAACCGCTCCGACCGACTCGTACAGACACGGCTCGCACCACGCAATGGAGACGTTACCCGACCGAGCAAGTACGATGCGCGCTTCGAACAGCCCGACCGACTCGTAGCGTCCGGCTCAGAAGAGCTGTCGGAGCCGGACTTTGGGGGTCCGTGTCGGACCCCCCCTGCACGTGTAGCCACGCGAGTCGCACACAGGGGGGACCCAAGGGTCCCCCCTAAACATGCATGTATGGTGCGAGTCGCACCGACGCGTACCCACTGTAGGGGGCCCCCCTGTTCGTGACGTGCCCATTCAGTCAATGGGAGCCCGTGTACGCGTTGTACGACCGGCTCCCATTGACTTCAATGGGAGTCCGACCGAGGCGAGTCCGGCAGCATGCGGCCGCATCGTACTTGCTCGGTCGGACTGCTGGAGTCCGGCTCGGTCAGAAAACTCTCCGGATCCGGCTCGGTCGGAGAGTTTTCCGGTCCAGATCGGAATCGGCCCCTAAGCCTTTAGATATAGAATACGCTAATAAAAACAACCTAACATGTAAATTGAAAAAGGAAGAGAAAATCTTTTTGAAGATGGTAGAGGAAAGAAGGGCTAAGTTTCAAAGAAAAGCTGTTGAAGAGAAATTGAAAACACCACCTTGGGTTTTCAGAGAAGGCAACTATGACAAAAGTGAGACTTATGCTGCAATGGCTTTGGATTGGTCACAGAAGGGACAATTATGCTTACGTAGGGAGAAGACTAATTACAACCACTATTTCATCGGGTCCAGTGAATGTGAAGATACCTATAAAATTATTGGGGGTTGGGGATTAAAGGGAGGAACTGACCCTGTCTTGCCTGGTATATATTATGTCTGTGGGAGGAAAGCCTATTATCGATTGCCAGATCACTGGTATGGGACATGTTACCTTGGGATTGTCTTTCCAAAAGTCTATCATGTAGATAAAAATACAAATGGAATCGATGAAGTAAGGCAAGGACTAAACCGTGTAAAAGAGAAAGTTTTTCAGAAATTGTAGGTGATATATTTGGAGCATTGATACCTGGAGTTGGAGTTACACTGAATGCATACAAAATTCGACAATTGTCCACAGTGGTTGATCGTTTATCAACAGATACTGCTGGAGGATTCTTGATGATTGACACTGAAATGATTGCCATGAGATGTATGGTTATGCAAAATCGACTTGCCCTTGATATATTGTTGGCAAAAGAGGGTGGAGTATGTGGAATGCTAAAAGTTCAACATTATTGCACTTACATTCCAGATAAAAGTAAGAATTTGGAAGGATACATTCAGAATATCACTAAATTGCATAAGGAAGTAACTCAACTAGAGGTTGATGGTGTTTGGGAGAGACTAAGTAAAAGTTTCTCTACTATAAGCAATTGGTTTTCTTCTATAGGTAGTTCCTTAGTTGTAAAAATAATAGTACCAGTAGCTTTTGTAGTCATCATGGTACTCATGATACGAATGACCTATGTTTGCGTGAAGAAGAGTCGCAAAGAAAAGAAAGAAAGGAAATTGAGTAAGGAACATAAAGAAAGGGAAAGAGAGATAGAGGAAATAAAGATGGAAGGTTTTAAAGAAAAATTGTATGAAAAATGTAAAGAGCAAGGGTCAATAGACAAAATAACAACTATATAGCTTGAAAAACCGTATGTTTTGGGATTTTATGATGGTAAAACCATCAAAGGGGGATTGATGGAGTGAGGTTTGTAAATTACATCCTCACGAAATTAAGTAACCCCATAATAATGTATTGACTGCATGAACTAATCAACTCCAGATACACACATCTACACAGGGGGCAAACGCATTTTATATAATATACTAAACCATGTTGGCATAAGTACGTATTAATTGTTTGTGCATTGAAAACCGTACTACTGCATGTTTATGCTGTGTTGTACATTGCACATTTTGCATGTTGTGCACAAATAACAAAAAGGTTGCTTTAAACTAATAGCTTTCGCTAGGATTTATTTAACATATGGCATTAGTATGGTGGGAGGTAAACATAATGGGTTTATTTTCATGAATTAATATTCTTTTGTGTTTGTTTATTTTAGTACGGGATCGGGCCTGCATTAAAATGGCCTCTCGTTGAAACCAGCATGTGGCCTAGTCGGTGTGGAGTGTGCATGTGCCAAAATGGGTTTGCCTGCTCGCAGACTACAGAGTGTACCCGATGATGCAATCTGTGTGAAGGCCATGTTGACCTGTGTCTTATTGTTTATGTGCCAAGATGTGACAGCGACTGTGGGAACAGCCATCACTACGTGCAATTCGAATGTGAAGACGGATGTTGATATTAACAATGTAGCCAAATGTATAAATATGAATGCTAGTAGTATATGAAATGAATTTGTCTTAATCCTTCCTTTGCTAGAACCGGTATAGGATGGATTTGTGGGGCGAACTGGATGAGGCGACCCTAGTATGATTTACGACAACCAATCACAGTCCGCGTTTTTACTGATACTGCAACATTGTAAGATAGCGTGCTGGAGAGAAGAGTATAATTGATATCCCAATAGGGGTGTGGCAAGGCAGTATGGCTAAGCAGTGCGGTCCAGTATAGCAGTGCAGTCTGATGTGACAGATCAGAGAGAAGATCCAAGACAGAGAGAGCAGACCAGCACAGAGACAGAGAATCTTTAGGTACGAGAACGTCACGGGAGTGCTTGGGAGGAGACTGCGACCGAGGAGGTAGATTAAGTGGGAGATAAATTTAATTGTTAGTTTAGTAAACTTTGCTGCATCTGTCCTGTTATCTTCGTCCTCTGAGCCTATCTCTGGGGACATCTTGCCACAACCTCGGCCAAGGAAGTGGTTTTCCTGATTCTTTGGTGGGTATTACCCTCCTTGATTGCTTTAATTTGCAAGTATATTTCTGCAAGTTTTATGCTGTACCTTCTCTTCCCCATTCCTAATGCACGCTTTGATATCGATGCAAATGATTCATTTTGATTACATTGCTTGATAATTTGTTCTCTTATATGCAATCTTGTGTATGCACTGATGATTAATTTAAAGCATTTAATAATATAAAAACATTAACTGAAAAAGTGGCTTTGTGGTTATTTAGTTAAGTATTAAACTGTTTAGTTAATCATAGTCACCATCAACTCTTCAACAAATGGTCCATCGACCAAAGGAAGAAGAAAGTTGATATTACAAAAAGATAGAAGTATATACAAATGTTATTAATGTGAAGTGTAGTATTGTACTTAATAAAACTGACAAAATAAACCCCCCAAATCCAGCGCCTGTCCTCAGGTATCATTTATGGGTAATGTGTGATGGGCCCCGTTGTTTGGTAAAGCAATATCTGTGTGATGAGATTTCTCTTGGTCCCTGGTTTCAGAATTTAGGGGTTGCGCTGGATCAACATCAACATTAGATAAACAGTATCCTTCTCAGATTCACCTGTGAAAATTCCATTGAACGTATAGACAAACAGGACACAATATTGTACAACTGAATTAGCATCTCTCTCTCCCATGACAATAGTGACTCCAATTTGAGCAGTAATACTGCATGTTAAGGTAAGGGCAATCAATTTCGAATTTTGGGCTGAGGTAACTACTGAAAGCCATGAAGCTTTGACAACATAATGTATAGGGTACACAACATGTGCTGCTCCTAATGTGCCATTGTTACCTCTCAAACATGGGCCATCTACAAAATGGACATTGTTGTGCTCAATCAGAGGTTCATCATTAAAGTCTAACCTTGGCTTCATGCATAGATTCATGACACCTAGACATTCATGTTCAGTTTCATCACAAACAATTTCATTTGCTGGCAGCAAGCTCAATACATTTTAATTTAGACATTTCTTGGTCACAGTATTTTCCCAAACAACTCCACAAATGAAGGGACCATTTCAGTAATTGGACATTCCATCATTATTTTCTCACTCTTTTTATGACTGACATCTACCACAGCTACTAAGTTAAGGCAGCTGGGTATTTCTGTGACGATGGGGTAAGGGTCATTTGGAAATACGTCACAGACTTTTGAACACAATCATGTTTTTGAACAGGCACTGAGAGAGCGCAGCCCTCCCTCTCACTGCTAATTGGTGTATTTTCTTTTAAATAACTCAGCTAAAGGAGCACTTTTCACACTCTGACACCTCAAGTAAATCAAACCCTTCATTCCTCTTGATGACTTCAAATGGGTTGTCCAAGCACTAGTCCTCTCTAAACTTGACTACGGCAACGCTATCCTCACAGGAACCCCTAAAGTACACCTAGCCCCCCTTAGAGCTGTGCTCAACTTGGCTGCCAGGCTCATCACTGACTGTAAACGATTCGACCACATCTCTCCGGCCCTTAAAGCCCTAAATTGGCTGCCCATTGAAGGTAGATGCTTTTATAAGACTGCATGCATCACGCACAAAGCTCTTCACCAACAATCCCCATTGTACCTAACTAACAAACTCAATAAAGCGGGCTGCTCCAGACTGATGAGAAGCACCACGGCGCTCCTCCTCATCCCCCCGCTTTAAAAAAAGAAACCACTCAATCTCGCTCCTTCTCTGGGAATGCCCGAACATCTGGAATTCCCTCCCGAGGGACCTGCGCTGTAACCCCTCCTACCTCAGCTTTAAAAAAGACCTAAAACATCACCTTCTCAACAAATATTGGGGTCCTTAATCACTCCTATGACCTTGCTTTCTGTTTCCCCTACATGGGTTATCTTTCTGCTTTCCCTTGCTCTCACTTCATTCTCCCTTTTAACATATCATCCTGTTTACTCCGACCTTACCCTCTCTCACTTACCACCCCCCTTCTCCTACCATTACCCCTACCTCTCCTTTCATTCTTCCCCGTTGATACTCTTTTCTCTTCCCTAAGTTGCTCACCCATTTATATTATTTAGATGTTTATTTCCCGCTAACCACCCAGAACGTTGCCCACCTTACCTTAATGTGAGATGTACCTGCTTGTTTGGTTTACCCTGTAAAATTGCTCCTCTTTATTACTGCTACTCATGTAAAGTGCTTTTTACCCCCTTTTTAACTTATTGTGAGATGTACTTGCTTGTTTTTGTTTTTACCCTGAACAACTGCTTTTCTTGACTGCTTTTTCTCATGTAAAGCTCTCTGATACCCACGGGTCTAGCCAGCGCTATATAAAACCTTTCAAATTAAATAAACTTGCATCCTTAGTGCCGGGACGCGACACTTTTTCTCTTTCAACTCTAGGAATGTTTTTGTGCAATTGTTGTCCAATGGAAGCGGATCAGACACATCTTTGTGTGTCAGCCTTAGTAAAGGCTTAGCCATTAGGGAAAGGTTTGGTAACCACTGACTACAGCAGCCAACCATTCCCAAAAACATCCTGACTTCTTTCTGAATTTGAGGTGGATTCATCTTGTGAATTGCTTCCACTCTTTCTGGTGACACCTTTCTAGCTTCTTTTCCAATTATGTGTCCCAAATTTTCATCTTCTTTTTGACAGTACTCCTGACTATTCTTATGCAAAGGCACTATGACATTAGTTTGACAAAAATCAATAACAGTAAGCCATTATTCAGCACATGAAATGTGAAAAAATATGTTGGCGGATTCGGTTCCATAGGACAACATGGAACAGTTATGCTGCTAATCTCCTGCACTATTCTGTTCTTTTCATTTACCTTCTGTAAACTTGTGATCAGAAAGTTACATAAACTTCCAATCAATTCCATCAAAATTCCTTTACTCAGTTTATCTCCAATTATGGGTAGAATTTCTGCAACTGATGGTGTTCTTGAATACATGTCATCATGTTTTAATTTGAATAATACATGTTCTGCATGTTTTAATAATCTGTCATCTTTCTCTGTGAACTCCCTTACTTCTGTGTTTATTATTTCTTTCAAATCAGAGGGTAATTTTTCAATTGCTATTTCTGAAAACAATCCGACAGCTGTCTCTTGTTGCGCCATTTTAAACTGTACATCCTCATCAGGAATCTGATATTTAACATCATCTGGTGTACAGTAATCTGTGCTGTTTAATTTGCAAAACAAATGCTTTCCTGTCAGGCCTTCAGTGCTGGAGTCACAAACAACAAATTGGTAACTTTTCTCAAATGGGCCTATTTTTGCTGAAACCTTCTCTAAAACTGGGTTTGTAATTTCTCTCTTTAAAACTCCTCCAATTAAGTCTGGACCTTCCACTATTTTCACAATGGACTTGGTAATTTCAGAATTGTTAGGGCTAAAACTCTCATTTTCAAATACAGCAACCTGTTGGAACGGGTTCTGATTATGTTTTCTGAAAGGATTCACACTTGCTCTGGACACCTCATTTAAATTAAATTTAACATTTTCCATATTTTGTGGGATCATCTGGGCTTGAAAAACTCCTGTCATTGGTACCTGTTTCTGTGTTTGCACATTTCCATTTACTGCATCATTTTTAAATTTACATTTCTTCTTCCAATGCTCAAATCTGTTATAAAGATGGCAAAAGGACACTTTTTCCAGCAGTGCGACATCCATACCTGAATTTGCACAAACCAAAACACCTTTACTTCTATCCTGTGAAACACCAAATCTTCCTTGAGCACCTTTTATTTCTGCTTGTGACACAACACACTGTAACTCACTTTCATTCTCTGCAAACAACTGATTCTGAAAACTTTTCTGAGCAAACTCCATCTGTACCATCAGAGGTTTTTTTTCAAACTCTTTCTGCTCCATTCCTTATTCAGCACTATAGTACCCTTCATCCTTCAGAATCCCATCTATCAGCTTTCTTTGCAAACAAACCAATATTTGCTGTACGTGCACACTGATCTGATCAAAGAACATTAATCCAATAACAAACTGAGTCACAAAGAATCTCATGCCACTGTCATCAGGACATTCTCTCCCACTGTGTTGCGGAAACACTAGACACACACTTTCACAAAACTCATGAACCAATTCTTTTAGCTCTTGTGTGGTTCTTTTAATCTGTACCCAATTAACATATTTTGCTGGCACTCTGCCCCTCAGTAAAATAATCACTACTTCGTTTGTCTCCACAACAACAGAAAATCGTGATGCATTCATGCAAACATTTTTCATTGTCTCATCTGGCCCTTGCACAACAACTTTAGATTCAAACCACAATTCAGTTTGCATGGCAGGGTCAAAGATCATTTTCAAATTAATACACAACTCTTTTGAAATTTCAACAAATCCATCAACTTGTGGGTACCACAACATAGGCTTGTCTCTCAATTTTGGGAATGTGTTCAGAAATGCTGCAAGTTCACTTTTGTTCCGTGGCACATGAACATGCACTTCTCCCACCATTTCTCTCAATGAGTAAGCAAAAGCTTCTCCCTCATCCTGCTTATTATTTTCCTCAACTAGGTCTGGTGGTTTCTTTTTCTTATCCAGTTTCCTTGCTAGGTCTGGTGGTTTCTTTTTCTTCCCATGTTTCCTTGCCCACTTGTCTCCTAATTTCTCAAACCCATTGCATTTAAAAAAATATTTCACCATTTCTGCAAGAACTCTTTGTCTCATTTGCTTCATCATCCATATGTACCCTGAAACTTTTCTGAAATGGAAAACTTCCTAAAACATCAATTTCATATTTTTGAGCCAAATCAGTCAGTCTATCATGTGTAATTACTGCACAAGTAGTTTCCTTACTCAGAGAAATTAATTATTTTTCCTGACACTGGTTCACATTTTCATGATTTAAACAGTCCCTGATAATTTCTTCATGTTCAATTTTTAAATTTGAAACATTAAGCTGTCTCTCTTTTCGGGGTCTGTGTTAATTTGTTCCCCCATGCTCTGATTCTTTTTAATCACTGCTGCTTCCTCAAAGCAGGTTTGAAAAAACCCATCTCCAAATATATTTATTTTATCCTGGGCTGTTGGTGTTGTAAAGACCATTTTCCCCCCATCTTTCAATGCTTGGAGTGTCTGGGGTAGTTTCTGTTCAATAATCTGTGAATTCTGAGATTCTGAAATAAACCCTGACATAATTAGTCCTTCTGCAACTCTTTGAACTTTTTGAGTAGGGACCATATTAATTTGGACAGTCACAATTTGTCTAGGCACGGTCTGTGCATCTGCAGTTTGAAGTATTTGTACTGAATCAGTCACAATTGAAACAGTAACACCTGGAGATATCACTGTCAGTGCTGAATCAACAGGTAGTGGGTCAATCTGAAATGTCTGTAAAGTTCTCTCAGTCTGTATTTCTCTTGGTTCAATAGAAGCAGTAGCCACTGTAGTACTTACTGGTACAATATTATCAGTATTTTTAGTGGGGACCACATAAGGTGGTGGACACTCAGTTAAAAATGCATCCAATATTTCATCCCCTGAATCATTATTCATTTGAAGCTTTTTGTCATCATTAATTCCCTTCTCCTGTATCTGATCTTTTACCTTTTTATCCTCTCTTGCTTTGTCTCTTGCTGATTTTTCCCACATGCTTAAAGCTTCAAATTGTGCAGCTGTAGATGGTGTCTTTTTTCACATAACACTTCCCTTAATTTGTCAATAATTTGCAATTCAAAAGTACCATCTTTTGGAAAGCTCAAAGGACCCTCTTTTTTAGTAATTTTGCACCATTGGTGAACCCACATACATGAATTTTGTCCCAAATTGGTAGACATAAAATGCACAGGTGTCCCTTCAGGTGCATCACCAATTAAAATCGAATTTTTCACTGTACCTTCCAACAGTTTCTTAAAACCTTTAAACAATTTCATTTCTGCAATAGTTCGATGCAATGTATTTTCTTCAATGCGGTCAGTTTCAATTTCAGTCAGTTTAAATCCTGCTACAGACCCTCCTTTTACAAAAATATTACAGCAATGTAAAACAAGGTTTTCTAACTAAATTCTTATTAGAAACGACACAAAACAGCACCTTTGTCTGCTCCACTAATAAAGAGATAGTTCAATTACTCTAAAACATTTCCTTTTACTTTGAGTAAAATAACGACCAGCGTCACTCTACTCCCAAACAAGTGAAAAGAGGTATTAGTACTCCTCTAGGGATAAGGCCAAAGTTTCGAAGAGGACTTTTTCTTAAAAGATGTCTTGGTACTCCTTTGGGGATAAGGCCAGAGTTTCAGAAGCGGACTTTCCACTATTTCATACACTCCTTACAACAGAGTAAGTCCCTAAAATAACATCAACAGCCTTTCACTGTTCAATATTACAACAACAGACAAAGAACTTCCAGTGTGATATTTCTTCACACAATGACTTCCAGTGTGGTATTTCTCCACACTATGACTATGCCACAATGGCTTAAATTAGCATCCCGGAATCTTAGGCAACTCCGTACCCGTACTTCCAGACAACATATAACAAAGACACTAAGGGGCCGATTCCGATTCGGGCCGGAAAAAGCACCGACCGACTCGGATCCGGTAAAAATACCGACCGACACGTACCAGTGGCGCCCGACACGCCAAGTACGATGCAAGCCGCGATAAATCCGACCGACACGTCAGGAAACCAAGCCGACCGACCGAGCCGCTCGGAAAATAGCAATCCGGCCGGAAAAACACGCGAATCCAACCGACCGACACGCACCCGGAACAAATCCGACCGAATCGTACCCGCCAACTCCAACCCGCAAAGTACGATGCAAGGCGCGAAAACACGACCGAGTCGGACGGAGGACAAGCCGTACGACCGACACGCATACAAAACCGAGCCGAAGCAACACAATACACCGCGACCGACGCGTACGCAGCATACAAAACTGCACAAACACAGCGTGAACGAAACGGAAAACACCGTACGAGACCAATGCACGGTCCGACTCGGTCACAAGAACGTTTCCAACATACACAAACAGCACAAAGGAAAAATCAACCAAAAAAAGGCCAAACAAGCAATTACCAAGCCAATAAATACTGGGGGGTGGGGACAGAGAACAAAGACACACCCACAACTCCACCTATATAAAGGACACAAATCACTACCATGAGCCTTTGCAAATGCCATTCCACTACCAGCACCCAAGAGAAAGCAACCACACACCCACAGCTCATCCCTCACACACGCCACACACCAGCAGCACACCAACAAATACCTACCTCACATACACCCAGCACAACACACACCCACACACCCTCACCTGCACACCAACACACACATCACCCACCATCACCAACCATCACCATGCCCCCCAAGAAGAATCCCAAGTTCCTAGATAGTGAATTGGAAGTCATGGTAGACGAGATCCTCAGGGTGGAGCCACAGCTGTTTGGCACTCTGGTCCAACAGACCCCCATGTCGCAGAAAACCAAGATGTGGGAGAGGATCATCAACAGGGTGAACGCCCAATCACCATGTCGGCGCACAAAGACGGACATCCAGAACAGGTGGTATGACGTGCGCAGGAGGGTACGGGACCTGCTGAAGATAGACTACATCAACAGCCAACACACCGGCAGTGGCCCTCCTGCCAAGCCAATATACCTCAGGCCCTGGGAGGAGAAGGTGCGGGCCATCCTTCCGCCAGTGAGCGTATATGGACTAGAGAACATCCCAGAGCCTGGTGAGTACACAACAAATGTACACAATAAACTGCCACAAAACACACACATCACTGTCAAGGGGAGAGTCAAACCATGCACTCATAGCAATTACACAGCAACTAGAACAGAATCATCCCAAAATGTGTATGTCAGTCAGATAAACACAACACATGCCATCAAAAAAGTCACATCCAACTGTGCCAACACATGTACAAACACAACCACAACTACAGCTAGGCAGTGGCACAAATAGAACTAACACACACATCCACACATGTAGCCACCACAACAACACCAACACACAGTGAAGACCACTCAAAGGAAGGAATTCTGTGTATGCTGGCCAAGTCAGTGTAGCCAATAGCATCATGGGAGTCGCAGTCACACATATTGCCCCCCTCACAACTGTCCCATCAACACCACCATGAACCATGCGCACATCACAGGGAGTGGAGAAGGACTCACAAGATGGCTGACACTGGCTACTGCTGTGGGGAGCACAAGGCCCTGCTGCCAACTGTGCACCAACAAACAGCAGGACACCACTGACTGACATCCTGAGAGACAACTTACACTCCCTGCAATGCAAGCACGTTCCATGGTGGGATATCTGGCTGGCTGGGTGGGAAGGGGGACTTGCAGCACTGACCATAGTCACCAGCACCTCCCCTCACACCCCCCCCCAACACAAACTCCACAGTACCCACCTGGTAGAATGCAATGCCCTCCATCCTAACACAAGATCCCACAAAGCACCACCACCCTGGGTTATGTTGTGTGAAGCACAGGGACACTCTTGGGACTCTTAGCCAAACAACTGCCAGGACAACACTCCCAGCCATCCTGTCAGCACAGCCAGCCCACCCCACAGGGAAGCAGAGTCAAAAGGAAGGAAGCATGGGCATGCTGGGAAGGGGGTGGAGGCAATAGCATGATGGGAGTCGTAGTCACAGACATTGCTCAGCCTCACAACTGTCCCATCAACACCACCCTGAACCATGCTCACATCACAGGGAGTGGAGAAGGACTCACAAGATGGCTGACACTGGCTACTGCTGTGGGGAGCACAAGGGCATGCTGGGAACTGCACACCAACCAACAGCAGGACACCACTGTCAGCCATCTTGCCATTGCCCTCACACCCACACACACTGAACTCCCCACAAAAGCAAGTAAGTATGGGAATGCTGGGAAGTGGGGTGGAGGCAATAGCATGATGGGAGTCACAGTCACAGACATAGCTCACCCCCACAACTGTCCCATCAACACCACCCTGAACCATGCTCACATCACAGGGAGTGGAGAAGGACTCACAAGATGGCTGACACTGGCTACTGCTGTGGGGAGCACAAGGCCCTGCTGCCAACTGTGCACCAACAAACAGCAGGACACCACTGACTGACATCCTGAGAGACAACTTACACTCCCTGCAATGCAAGCACGTTCCATGGTGGGATATCTGGCTGGCTGGGTGGGAAGGGGGACTTGCAGCACTGACCATAGTCACCAGCACCTCCCCTCACACCCCCCCCCAACACAAACTCCACAGTACCCACCTGGTAGAATGCAATGCCCTCCATCCTAACACAAGATCCCACAAAGCACCACCACCCTGGGTTATGTTGTGTGAAGCACAGGGACACTCTTGGGACTCTTAGCCAAACAACTGCCAGGACAACACTCCCAGCCATCCTGTCAGCACAGCCAGCCCACCCCACAGGGAAGCAGAGTCAAAAGGAAGGAAGCATGGGCATGCTGTGAAGGGGGTGGAGGCAATAGCATGATGGGAGTCGTAGTCACAGACATTGCTCAGCCTCACAACTGGCCCATCAACACCACCCTGAACCATGCTCACATCACAGGGAGTGGAGAAGGACTCACAAGATGGCTGACACTGGCTACTGCTGTGGGGAGCACAAGGGCATGCTGGGAACTGCACACCAACCAACAGCAGGACACCACTGTCAGCCATCTTGCCATTGCCCTCACACCCACACACACTGAACTCCCCACAAAAGCAAGTAAGTATGGGAATGCTGGGAAGTGGGGTGGAGGCAATAGCATGATGGGAGTCACAGTCACAGACATAGCTCACCCCCACAACTGTCCCATCAACACCACCCTGAACCATGCTCACATCACAGGGAGTGGAGAAGGACTCACAAGATGGCTGACACTGGCTACTGCTGTGGGGAGCACAAGGCCCTGCTGCCAACTGTGCACCAACAAACAGCAGGACACCACTGACTGACATCCTGAGAGACAACTTACACTCCCTGCAATGCAAGCACGTTCCATGGTGGGATATCTGGCTGGCTGGGTGGGAAGGGGGACTTGCAGCACTGACCATAGTCACCAGCACCTCCCCTCACACCCCCCCCCAACACAAACTCCACAGTACCCACCTGGTAGAATGCAATGCCCTCCATCCTAACACAAGATCCCACAAAGCACCACCACCCTGGGTTATGTTGTGTGAAGCACAGGGACACTCTTGGGACTCTTAGCCAAACAACTGCCAGGACAACACTCCCAGCCATCCTGTCAGCACAGCCAGCCCACCCCACAGGGAAGCAGAGTCAAAAGGAAGGAAGCATGGGCATGCTGTGAAGGGGGTGGAGGCAATAGCATGATGGGAGTCGTAGTCACAGACATTGCTCAGCCTCACAACTGGCCCATCAACACCACCCTGAACCATGCTCACATCACAGGGAGTGGAGAAGGACTCACAAGATGGCTGACACTGGCTACTGCTGTGGGGAGCACAAGGGCATGCTGCCAACTGTGCACCAACAAACAGCAGGACACCACTGACTGACATCCTGAGAGACAACTTACACTCCCTGCAATGCAAGCACGTTCCATGGTGGGATATCTGGCTGGCTGGGTGGGAAGGGGGACTTGCAGCACTGACCATAGTCACCAGCACCTCCCCTCACACCCCCCCCAACACAAACTCCACAGTACCCACCTGGTAGAATGCAATGCCCTCCATCCTAACACAAGATCCCACAAAGCACCACCACCCTGGGTTATGTTGTGTGAAGCACAGGGACACTCTTGGGACTCTTAGCCAAACAACTGCCAGGACAACACTCCCAGCCATCCTGTCAGCACAGCCAGCCCACCCCACAGGGAAGCAGAGTCAAAAGGAAGGAAGCATGGGCATGCTGTGAAGGGGGTGGAGGCAATAGCATGATGGGAGTCGTAGTCACAGACATTGCTCAGCCTCACAACTGGCCCATCAACACCACCCTGAACCATGCTCACATCACAGGGAGTGGAGAAGGACTCACAAGATGGCTGACACTGGCTACTGCTGTGGGGAGCACAAGGGCATGCTGGGAACTGCACACCAACCAACAGCAGGACACCACTGTCAGCCATCTTGCCATTGCCCTCACACCCACACACACTGAACTCCCCACAAAAGCAAGTAAGTATGGGAATGCTGGGAAGTGGGGTGGAGGCAATAGCATGATGGGAGTCACAGTCACAGACATAGCTCACCCCCACAACTGTCCCATCAACACCACCCTGAACCATGCTCACATCACAGGGAGTGGAGAAGGACTCACAAGATGGCTGACACTGGCTACTGCTGTGGGGAGCACAAGGCCCTGCTGCCAACTGTGCACCAACAAACAGCAGGACACCACTGACTGACATCCTGAGAGACAACTTACACTCCCTGCAATGCAAGCACGTTCCATGGTGGGATAACTGACTGGGTGGGTGGGTGGGTGGGAAGGAGGTCTGGCTGTCAACCAAACACAATCAATGCAGACCATGTTCACACCCCAGAGAATACATAGAAATGCCCAAATAATGCAGGACAATGTGCCACACCAATATCAACCCCTGACTGTGACGACTTAGGACAATACAATGTACAGGCCCGCACCCCGAGGCACAGTCACAACTGTCAGGTGTGTCAACCACTGATGCCTGCAGAAACATGACATACATTGTTTGTGTCTCCCAAAAACAGGTGATGATAGGGACACAGCAGCAGACGCTGAGGAGTCCCAGTCCCAGGCTCAAGAGGATGCCGAGCTCACTGGCGTCGTACAGCCTCTGTCCTCCTCGGACGATGAAGAACAACCTGGCACATCCGGTGCAAGTCAACATGCTGCACCAGCAGGACCACCAGCTGCAGCACCAGCAGGTCCACCAGCTGCACCCCCTGCACCCACCCCTCCAACGACTGTCACCACGAATACCATCCCTGCCGACATGGACAGAATAAGGAACAACACCAGCGCAGTGACCCTGGACCAACCTGGGGCCATGGACACCACCACCACCACCAACCCCCAAGGTGGACCAGGGTTATCTGTGCGTGCAACTGCACACACTGCACATGTCAGCAGGGGTGGTGGGAGGGGTGGGAGACAGAGGTCGCTGCTAGCAGACGTTGCTGGTGTGCATGAAGACCCACAACTGGTACGCATAGCTGATGCGTACCAGTCCAGCACCGGAGAGCTCAGCCAGGTAGTGGGGCTCCTCAGAGACATCAAACAGCAGCAGGCTGCCCATCATGCCCGCTTGGACTCCCACATGTCCCACGTGGAGTCACACATGTCACGTGTGGACTCCCACATGTCACGTGTGGACTCCCACATGACCCGCGTGGAGTCCAAGTGGGATGTACTACATGAGATGACGGCGGTGCACAGGGACATTTTACAATGCCTCCGCCAGATGAACAGCAACCAGTCCACACCTCCCTGTGTGCCAACAACATCTGGTACCGAACAAACTGCAACTGCCACAGGGAGGGAGGAGGACTCTGGCGGAGAGTCCCCTGCACCACAGCAGCCTGCACTAGAGGGCCCCCCCCCAAGAAGAGGGGTCGTCCGAGGAGGGGAAAGTGAGAGGCTGATGGCCAAGCGCAACTCCCAGGAAGCCTGAACCTGTTCTGGATTTTCGCCTTTGTGCACAGACTGTTCACCCTGTTGATGGCAACACTACTCCCACACATTGCATGGGGAGTACAAGTTGGAACAATGTGTCAGACAACTGTGGCCCCGATACTGGGGATCCTGTCTACCTGGACTTTCTATTCATCTAGGAACTTGGGATTGCAAGATTCATGTACAGCACAATCCATCCTATGCACTATTATCACAATAAACACACTAATACACCATACTTGCCTCTGTCGTGATTCCAACGTGGGTGCTGTTATGGGGATGATGAACTGCAAAATTACACAGTGTATGCGAACTGCAACAGCAAGGACAACACAGGCATGTGAGTACAGGCAACATGACACATATGAGGGAGACACACCACCAGGGCTACACAACACATACACACCTAGGCCATCTGACTCATTGCCTACACTGATGTTGCCAGGGAAGACGGTGCAATGCACAGACACCACACCCATTCCCAGTTGTAGTCAAGTAGCCCACAGGTGCAGTAAGCAAATGGCAGTCAAATGTGTGACCACAGACAACGCACATCACTAAGTGAAGCACAGGTTTATTACACAGTAGCAACATGCCGTAACCACTACAGATGCAAGGTAACCCCACCTGGTAGCGGGCACACAGTCAACAACTGTAGACAGAAGGAAGTCCATGGGTGTGGCGCACATCACCTGTAGGGACACAACAGCTACCAGCCTGGATGTGCAATCACGTCGTCGGTGGACACAGTTGACCAAACGAATCTGAAAGTACCCTGTGAAGGACAGAAATGACACACAGTCAAAAGCAATGCAGTACAGGACAGAACAGCAAAACTCATGCACAATACATGTTACAAGATACCCACCCAGAACCAAGTTAGCATGTCAACACTGTTGGGGAGTACAGCCCACCTGTCACCACACATCGCAACACACATCCTGTCAAGTAGCCCATGGACACACTCCAACAGCACCAGAGCACCACCCACACATCATGCCAACTCACATCATTCACATGACACCTCAGGATACTCACATTCAGCTAAAGAAGTTGGTGATGAGCTGTGTGCGGACATCACCATCACCATCATCATCATCATCGTCACTGGCATCGTGGTCCAGGCCAGGATCCTCCACAGGTGGCGGATGTTGGTCATCGTCATCCTGGATGAGAGGCAACTCCTTCCGCACTGCCAGGTTGTGGAGCATGCAGCAGACGATGATAATCTTGCACACTTTCGCAGGGGCATATGGGAGGGACCCTCCGGTCTTGTCCAGGCAGCGGAAGCGGCTCTTCAGGAGACCAAAGGTCCGCTCAATCACTCTCCTGGTCCGACCATGTGCCTCATTGTAGCGCATCTGGGCAGGTGTCACAGGGTTCCTGAGGGGTGTCAGCAACCACGGCATGTTGGGGTATCCCGAGTCACCTACGGACAGACAAGTGCACATCAGCTGACTTGGAAAAGTGGGCGGAATACTACAGATCAGATCACACACAATGGCACAAAGTCAGTACACACCGACAAGCCAGGCACGCTGGTTCTGCATCTGTGCCATCAACCTGGGGATGCGACTACTCCTCATCACAAAGGCATCGTGTGCTGAACCAGGGAAACGGGCACACACGTGTGTGATGGTCATGTCTGCAAGACACACCACCAGTGCATTGACCGAGTGGTAGTGCTTGCGGTTCCTGTAGGCCTGCTCCTGGGCCTGTGGTGGTACCAAAGCCACATGTGTCCCATCAATGGAGCCAATGACATGCGGCATCCTCCCCAGGGCATAAAAGTCACTCTTCACGTCAGTGAGTCGTCGCAGTCTAGGGAAATAGATGTACCGGTTCAGGAAGAGCAACATTGCCGCCAAGAAATCGCGGAGCACACGGCTGAACATGGTCTGTGACATCCCACCAGCAGACGCCACAGTATGTTGGAAGGTACCGGTGGCAAAGAAGTGTAGGGCTGCCATCACCTTCACCTTGGGGGTCAGCGCTGTAGGATACGGCCGGCCAGGCTGCAAATGTGGGGACAACTGCACTGCAAAATCCTCAATCAGCTGCCTGGTGAAGCGGTACCGTCGGATGCTGTCCCGTTCCACCATCGTTGCCAGGTCTGGGAATGGCCGATGGACAGCAGGAGCCCTGCAGTGCAGAGGAGAAGTAAGCAAGATCGTCAGTCACCCCACATATGCGGCATTGAACACACTCAAGATCCCAACATACATCATCATGAGGCACAACTACATGAAGTGTGCAGTACCGGAACGACATGTATGGTACATACATGGCCAACATCTGTCAACACGGTCCTACAGGTGGCATCAATTTGGCCCAGGTTGGCCCATTGGATATCATGATGCTGTGTCACAGTCACCCCCCAGTGACATGTGAGGACAGATGTGCCCCAGGCACCACAGCTCAACGACAGGCACATTCCCAGGGACCCTGTAATGCCACATGGACACTGGCATCACCTGGAGTATCATGTGTACACCACAACAAAACAAACATGACCCCCACAGGTAGTGGCCACACTTGCCATGGCAGGAGAGCCATGGACGTCTGTGACACACACGCACAACATCAGAGTCCATGCACACACAACGTGGATGTGGAGACTGTCTCCCATTGTGCACATGAAATCAGAGACATTGTAAACACTACATGCACAAAGACTGTGGAGGGCCATCACTATTGTGCCACTGGGACACCCTGGCTCAAACATACCGTCCCACATGGGACTCACGGGGTATGTGACATGACATACACAAACACCACTGTGAAATGTGACCATGGCACATGCACAGATATGAACAGTTGCACATCACAGTGGTCACGTACACGTAACACCCAGGATCCTGTCCCCATGAACACGTGCACAGCCTGGGGGTGGCTGCCCACAGGTGACACCCACAGGACAACATGTACACCAACATACACACAATAGGAAATGCAGCCTTACATGCCTTCATGATAAGGTGTGGACAGGCTGTCGTGATGTAGGTGTGCCCCTCACTCCCTGGGAGCTATCTGTGGCTGGCATATGTCCATCTGAGACAGGCATGCTGACATATGCCAGTCACATGTACAGTGATGCGTTGAACAGCAATGGACCGATCGGTGCCTCCGGCCGGCCCATTGCTTTCAATGTGTGCGGGTACGCGTTGTACCCCTGTGCGCGTTGTACTGCAATGGACCGATCGGTGCCTCCGGCCGGCCCATTGCTTTCAATGTGTGCGGGTACGCGTGGTACCCCTGTGCGCGTTGTACTGCAATGGACCGATCGGTGCCTCCGGCCGGCCCATTGCATTCAATGTGTGCGGGTACGCGTTGTACCCCTGTGCGCGTTGTACTGCAATGGACCGATCGGTGCCTCCGGCCGGCCCATTGCTTTCAATGTGTGCGGGTACGCGTGGTACCCCTGTGCGCGTTGTACTGCAATGGACCGATCGGTGCCTCCGGCCGGCCCATTGCATTCAATGTGCGGGTACGCGTTGTACCCCTGTGCGCGTTGTACTGCAATGGACCGATCGGTGCCTCCGGCCGGCCCATTGCTTTCAATGTGTGCGGGTACGCGTTGTACCCCTGTGCGCGTTGTACTGCAATGGACCGATCGGTGCCTCCGGCCGGCCCATTGCTTTCAATGTGTGCGGGTACGCGTGGTACCCCTGTGCGCGTTGTACTGCAATGGACCGATCGGTGCCTCCGGCCGGCCCATTGCATTCAATGTGTGCGGGTACGCGTTGTACCCCTGTGCGCGTTGTACCTCAATGGACCGATCGGTGCGCACCCATTGACAATGGGCTTGCCTGGCAACGGACGCGTTTTCGAATATTCGAACGAGTCGGTTGCTGGAAAATCAGTTGGTCACCCACAACAATGTTGCAAAATCATGTATGTCATGAAGTTGAAATTTTGAAGGATGCTGTGGGCGTGTTTTGGTGCTGCTATTCCATGGATTGGCCAGATTCAGAAGATGCAAACGACTTGGACCTATCACTTTGGACACAAGGGACAGTATCTGCCTCTCCAGCACATATATATTGCTGCATGTTCCCCTGAGAGCCCACTTGCCTGCACTACATGCTCCAGGACGACATCTGCCACTGCACTGCTGCTGTCTCTGCCCCTCTGGACCCTGCAATGGCACGTACTGTGGAGAGAGCCCCAGCCTTCAGCCTTGAAGAGAACCAGGCCCTGCTGGACAGCCTACTTCCACAGTACAGCAAGCTGTATGGGACACCAGGGGAGCAGGTGAGTGTTCTGTGCACTGCCTTTCTGAATGTGCATTTTGTCTGACTAGCAAGGCTGAGAGTCAGCACACCACTGGCTAGCAGGCTCACTGAGTAGTTGTCACCCCCATAGTGTGTAGTGACTTGCACTGGACAGGTATGGTGCAGTGACAGTGCTTCTGAACAGGGTTTTACTCCCCATGCTATGATACCATGTAGTGACTTCTGGAAAACTGTCCATGGGCAGCCGTGCACTGCCTGGGTACACCATGTGCCCCTGTGATTGCGACATGTATATGCAACTGTGTCATGCACGGATATGTTGCATGTGTAGTAATGTCCTTATCACTTTGTCATCCTGACAGGCTTCTGCCCATCGGAAGCATGAGATCTGGAAGGACATCGTCCGGGCTGTCCGGTCCGTGGGGGTCTACAAGCGCCGGATCCGCAACTGCCAAAAGAGGTGGCAGGACCTTCGGGGCTGGACCCGGAGGATTGCACGGGTCCAGCTGAAGCTGTCGCCTCCTCGCAGGAGGGGCGGAACACGGACCCTGACCCCCCACATGCTCAGGATCCTGGCGGTGGTCTTTCCAGACCTGGATGGGCAGCTGAAGGCCAGAGAGCAGCAAGGAGGGGGTGAGTCAAAGACTGCACTGTGTACTCTGTCTAACATGTTATGTGCCCTCCTCGGGCCAGGTTGAACTGCCACAGTACAGCAGTCATGTTGTCCAGGAGCCATGTCCCTCTATTGTGCACTGCCCACTCCTCATCTGATACCCAGGTGTGGCCCTTACATGCAGGGAATCCTGTCACTTAGGACTGTGTCCTTGCAGTTTGCTTGACTCAAGGTGGGAGACAGCATCTGTTTCCCTGACTCTGTGGTGGGCATCATGGGTGGGTCCATTGCTTACACAATGCCTGTATTCTGACATGTATTCAGCGTGTTACTTTGATCTGTGGTCCAATTGCTGAGCTGATCCACCACATGTGGCTGGGGTACCTGGCACACACCCATGCTGCGGGTGGGAACAATGTTTGGGCCCCAGGAGTATGTATATGACGTGTGTCACACATACTTAGCCAGCTGCCTACAGTCCAGGGCTCATCCCTCATTAATGTGGGGCTGGACAGTCATGCCTACTCCAGGCCATACAATACACTCTGTACTCCCACTCCCGTGTATCAGTGGACACATTGTGCACAGTGATTTGCCCCTCAGGTGTCTGCCTCTGTGTCAGTGTGCTGTGGATTAGTCGCCAGGACTGCTGTGGAGTTTCTTGGTAGGGGCTCAGCATGCCACTGGAGATGTGACCATAGGAGACGATACTTGTGTGACACATAGGTGTCTGATCAGCTGCCCATGCAGACTGGGGCATGTAAATGTGAAGTTCAGGTAGCTGTTCCCCATGCACAGCAGAGTGTGAGGGGCTCAGGTTCAGAGGGTAGTGTCACAGGTCTCCCATATGTCCAATAGGTATGACCTGGACAGATGAGGGTTAAGAGGATGTGTTGTGGGGGGATGTACATGTGCACTTGTGCAGCTCCAGGACTTGCATTCCCCATGACCTACTATTGTGACACAGTGCAGAGTGTTGTTGTCTGGCTGCAAAGTCATACATCACTGAGACAGTGATGTATGACTTTGCAGTCATGCCTCCGCCATGGCATGTGTCTACTGATTGGTGATCCTGCAGGGGAGTGACATGTGCTACATGCACACCATAGTGGCGCTGGCTATCAGGACATGGGTGCATCATGGTGTCTGTCGCTGGTATGCATCACATGCATTTCCTATTTGACTCTGGGCATCCCTTACATCCGTAAACCTGTAGTGACTCAGTGGCAAGAGCTGTGATGTGTCCACACCGTGTCCTCTGCACTGTCCAACTACTGTGTACTTGGTGCATGTGTCAACACTGGGGTGTTGCAATCCAACAGACACCAGACAGATGGGTGCAAGGCCATGTGGGATGTGAGTGCCATGCTTGGCATCAGACTGACAATTGACTTCTCCTGTTCAATTAGTGCACTTTTAGCAATGTACAACTAATGATGCCAGGGCTTGCTCTGTGATGTGCTGTGCTCACAGTGGTGTGTGCGTTATGTGCAGGTGACTGATGTCTGTCTGTTTCCCCATTGTTTGCAGATACATCCACGGCCACGGAAGGGGACAGCTCCACGGACCAGGAGGAGCCGGAGAGCCAGACTGGGTCAGCAGCCGAGGAGTGGTCGGAGGGACCCAGTGGCACGGAGGGCGAGGGGAGCCACACCGAGGAGTCCTCAGCAGCATCCACCTCAGCTGAGGACCAGAGCAACTCGGAGGATGACTCCCTTGTGGAGGCGGGTGTCAGCAGCCACCACACCCCAGCTAGTGTTGCTGTCCCCGCCACCACCAGCACCACCACCGCCCTCCCATCGGCTCCCATTCCCCAGGTCCGTGGAGGCTCCCATGTCCGGGAGCGTGTCTCCTTTGGGCCAGGCACCGCACCCCTGCCCCTGTGTCCCCTGCTGCCCTGAGTGAGGAGTCTGTGTACCTCCTTCGCCAGCTCCATGTAGGGCAGACAGCCATGCTGAGTGTCCTCCATGCGCACACCGCGCTGTTGACTCAGCTGGTGTCGTTCATGGAGGGCATCTCATCGGGCATGTCTGACCTACAGAGGGGCAATAGGTCCATGGACTCCTCCCTGACGGCAGCAGTGTCCCTCCTCAAACGGTCCCTCACCCCTCCTGCCTCTGCTCCATCCACACTCCCCAGCACCTTACCCATCCCAGGCACACACACACTGGCACACACCAGCACACACACATCCAGCACACTGACACACACGCCAATGACAAAACGCACACGCACGCACATTCAGGGGACTGAAGCCAGACTCACAGGGGATGGGGCCCTGGAACACACACACGCATCCACATGCACTGCGCAGTCCTCAGTTCCCTCTCCCTCCAAAGCACCCTCCCTTGCCTCACCTGCAACCCCAAAGTCACAGCAGCTCTTCCTCTGTGACCTCGGCCTCTTCCCCACCGATGAAGCTGCTCCAGCATCCCGGGGGAAGAGGAAGCCCACCCACACGGAGCAGAGTGCCCCTCGCCCCCGGACACCCTCCCCCAGGCGCAGACGGACTGAGGCCCCCACCCGCAAGTCCCCCGGAGTGCTAAGAGCAAGACCCCGCCACCGCCCTGCAGCTCAGGCACAAGGTCTCCGTCCTCCATCCCTCAGGCCCCCACTGCACAGGTGCCCCCACCACACCCTGCCCCAGGTTCCCCCACCCACAGATATACCATCCCCAAGATGCTCCGGCCTTCTCCCCTGCCACTTGCTCTCCCAGCACCACACCCCCCGCTGCGCTTGTCTGTGCCACTGATGTGGTGAGGGTGTCCCCCCCTCTGTCCAACCCACCTTGCCTGTTCCCCATTCTCCTCCCCTGGAGGTAGGCACTGCAGTGGAGTCCACTACCGCCCTGTCTGACTTGGGCACTGCAGTGGCGGACCTGTCCACCCCATCTGCAGGGTCCACTGCAGTTGTGCCGGCACCCACGACATCTGTGTCATGCCCCCCAGTTGTGCCGGCACACACCATGTCAGACACCTCCACTGCAGTTGTCAGTGGCTCTCCAGCACCCACCACCCCTTCCCTGACTCCCCCTGGTGAGCCCTGATCCTGTCCCTGCAGTGCCTGGCCTGCCCCCCGGTTGCCCCTCCTAGTGGATTGTCCCTGGTATTGTGCAGGCATGCGTAGGGTGACATCTGCCAGTGTCACCCTGTTTGAACTTTGACAATGGACTGGCCATTGGCCTTTGCTCTTTTTTCAGGACTTCGTTTGGCCTCAACACATATGCTGAATAAAGCAACTTTCTTTTCTCTAGTGCTCATGCTTCAGATGTACATGTTGTTGGTGCAGCTAACCATGCCCTTGCTGCAGTGATGGTGATATCTGGTCTCATGATTATGAAGTGTTACTGTGCAGGAACCCATGTGGTCCAGGGGGAATGTGTCCTATCATGTGGTGTATCCATGTCATCAATAGCAGCATCTGAGGGTGTCATGTGTTCAGTATTTGGCAATGGGTTTCCTACTTACATTGGCAATTTCATATCTGTGGCTTCCACCCCTGCACATCTGTTGTGCCTGCCATCGTTGCATTTGTCTACTTCCCTGACCGTGTTGCCATCTCCAGTGGACATGCAGGTTTGGGCATCAATGGGGAGGGACTCATCCGTGTAGTCAGTGCAACATTGCTATACAAGTGTGTTGGATCTGTGCTGATGATTCCGTTGGCACATCCATGACCAGGCTGATGTGATGGGAGCCCTCATTTGGTGCTAATTGTTGATTGTGTGACCAAGTGCTCAGCTGACATGATGGGGCCCTACTGAGGCAACATATGGCACAGCTTTCCTCACACAGGAGTGGAGTCCCCTCATGGCAGTGTGTACACGTGTGACATTGCCTGCGCCCAAGGTGTGTGTTGTATGTGCATGTCTGTGTGTTCACTTCCATTCATCTGCGCATGCTGTGATCCCTAGTGTTGTACCTGTTTGTGATGCTTGCTGACTTGAGCTATGTTCCCCCAAAGTCTTCTCCCTGTGTTCTCTGTGATGTGGGTGCATGGCACATTACTGGTCATCAGGGTGTCACCCATAGGTGTGTTTGCTGTCAGGGCAGAGTTTGTGTGCTGACGCAGATGGGTCACAGTCAGGTTTCCCTTTGGCACTTGTTGTTTGCCCCTGTCATGTGATTTCCAGTTTGTGTTATCTTTCAGTGATTGTGACACGTTGTGTGTGTGACTGCTGGCACTCCTTAGGGTCCGGGCTGCAATGTTGGTTGTTGTCTATGTGTGTTCTTTGTGGGTGACCTTGGCTTCTTCATTGGTGTGTGACTGTGGCTGGGATCCCATTGGTCGGTGTGGTATTGCCGTCATGTCCATGTACAGCGTAGTGTGCAGTGTGTCAGACATTCAGGAGTCTTGTTGAGTGTCCATGTGTGATGTGTTTCTACACCTTGGTTCCCACCCACCACCCTGGAATAGTAATGGGTGCATGTGCAATGTCACCAGTGCATGTGTACTTCACTGCTGCACATTGTTGGAGGTCGAGGGGTGTGGTCTTGAGTGTGTGCAGATGAGAGTTGTTGCCCGGCTAGTCCCCTGCCTCCATGTTGGCCTTGGCTTACTGGCCATGCTGATTGATTTGTGCTTGTGTAGGTGTGATGGTAGTTAGTTGCTCAGGACACCTGACTGTGGTTCACAGTGTGAACGACATTTAGCTTTGTCATCACAGTGGTATTTTTCTTCAGCCCAGGGTCACCACATTGTGGGGGCCCTGGGGGTGGTGCTGTGGTGTGTCTGTGACTTGCTGTGTCAGTTGTTGTTCCTACGTGCCTGTGTGACATGTGTGTTTTGTGCTCCCTCTCACCTGTCAATGCCTGCTTGCCCACATAGGGGATTTGGATCCATGAGTTACCTTAGTGTGGCAGTGTATGCACATCTGTATGATTGGTATTCAGCTCTCCTCATGTGTTGTGTTGTTGCCTGGGGACACTGGCACCCCCACCCCTCACCTGCTGTGTATGATGACAGTGTTGGTCTGCCTGTTTGTGTTTGTGCATCTGCACCACTGCATTGGCATATCTTGGGTGTGCCATTGGCTGTATGTTGTTTGGTGTGTTTCCCCTGCTGTCCCTGGGACTCCTAGGTCATCGGTCAGCACAGTGATCATGGTTTGTGTGTCCCATTGCTGCCATGGTATGGTATCTGTTCACCTCACATCTGCTGTCTCCACAGGGTATCTGCATTTGTGTGCCCATTGGTGCAAATATGTGGGTCTGCATTCTGATGGTCACTTCTGTCATTGTGTCATTGATGACTGTTGACGGTCTCAGCCCCCATGGGTGTTGTTTGTCTGCACATGGCCAAAGGAATGTTTCATTTGCACTGCAGTATTTGGCTCCCCCAATTTATGTTGCAATGGGACACATACACTACTTTGCCACAGATGAGTTTTTGGTTCTGTGACCAGGAATGATCCATGCAGTTTGGCAGTTGCAGCTCTTTCTTTGTCAACAATTACCTTTTGGTCACTGTGATGATGAGGGTGTAGACCCCATTGCCACAATGGTCAAAATGTGCTTCAGCTATGGACCCCACACTTACCTTTTGGTCACTGTGATGATGGGGGTTTAGACCCCATTGCCACAATGGTCAAAATGTGCTTCAGCTATGGACCCCACACTTGCCTTTTGGTCACTGTGATGATGGGGGTTTAGACCCCATTGCCACAATGGTCAAAATGTGCTTCAGCTATGGACCCCACACTTGCCTTTTGGTCACTGTGATGATGGGGGTTTAGACCCCATTGCCACAATGGTCAAAATGTGCTTCAGCTATGGACCCCACACTTGCCTTTTGGTCACTGTGATGATGGGGGTTTAGGCCCCATTGCCACAATGGTCATGGGCTGCTTGCATTGTGGGTGCCACACACATATATGTGTGGCACATGTGCTAGGGGGTCACATTGTATGTTCAATGTCATGTTCGGTGTTGTAGGCATTTGACACAGTCTGCTCACACGCTTGTCATGGTGGTGGGGGGATGTCTTAATCTTGCATTCCCTAGGTTGTGGTGTGCTTGTTGTGTCATGCATTGTCCATCCTATGAGTGGGGGTGGTAGTAGTGGTAGGCATCCAGCCCCCTGGCTAAGGGTGGTAGTAGTGGTAGGCTTCCTGCCCCCTGGCTAAGGGTGGTAGTAGTGGGGGCATCCTGCCCCCCTGGGTGAGGGTGGTAGTAGTGGTGGGCATCCTGCCCCCTGGCTAAGGGTGGTAGTAGTGGTAGGCATCCAGCCCCCTGGCTAAGGGTGGTAGTAGTGGTGGGCATCCTGCCCCCCTGGGTGAGGGTGGTAGTAGTGGTGGGCATCCTGCCCCCCTGGGTGAGGGTGGTAGTAGTGGTGGGCATCCTGCCCCCTGGCTAAGGGTGGTAGTAGTGGTAGGCATCCTGCCCCCTGGCTAAGGGTGGTAGTAGTGGTAGGCATCCAGCCCCCCTGGTTGAGGGTGGTAGTAGTGGTAGGCATCCAGCCCCCTGGCTAAGGGTGGTAGTAGTGGTGGGCATCCTGCCCCCTGGGTGAGGGTGGTAGTAGTGGTAGGCATCCTGCCCCCCTGGTTGAGGGTGGTAGTAGTGGTGGGCATCCTGCCCCCCTGGGTGAGGGTGGTAGTAGTGGTGGGCATCCTGCCCCCTGGCTAAGGGTGGTAGTAGTGGTAGGCATCCAGCCCCCTGGCTAAGGGTGGTAGTAGTGGTGGGCATCCTGCCCCCTGGGTGAGGGTGGTAGTAGTGGTGGGCATCCTGCCCCCTGGCTAAGGGTGGTAGTAGTGGTGGGCATCCTGCCCCCCTGGGTGAGGGTGGTAGTAGTGGTGGGCATCCTGCCCCCTGGCTAAGGGTGGTAGTAGTGGTGGGCATCCTGCCCCCCTGGGTGAGGGTGGTAGTAGTGGTGGGCATCCTGCCCCCCTGGGTGAGGGTGGTAGTAGTGGTGGGCATCCTGCCCCCTGGCTAAGGGTGGTAGTAGTGGTAGGCATCCTGCCCCCTGGCTAAGGGTGGTAGTAGTGGTAGGCATCCAGCCCCCTGGCTAAGGGTGGTAGTAGTGGTGGGCATCCTGCCCCCCTGGGTGAGGGTGGTAGTAGTGGTGGGCATCCTGCCCCCCTGGGTGAGGGTGGTAGTAGTGGTGGGCATCCTGCCCCCTGGCTAAGGGTGGTAGTAGTGGTAGGCATCCTGCCCCCTGGCTAAGGGTGGTAGTAGTGGTAGGCATCCAGCCCCCTGGCTAAGGGTGGTAGTAGTGGTGGGCATCCTGCCCCCTGGGTGAGGGTGGTAGTAGTGGTGGGCATCCTGCCCCCTGGGTGAGGGTGGTAGTAGTGGTGGGCATCCTGCCCCCTGGCTAAGGGTGGTAGTAGTGGTAGGCATCCTGCCCCCTGGCTAAGGGTGGTAGTAGTGGTAGGCATCCAGCCCCCTGGCTAAGGGTGGTAGTAGTGGTGGGCATCCTGCCCCCTGGGTGAGGGTGGTAGTAGTGGTGGGCATCCTGCCCCCCTGGGTGAGGGTGGTAGTAGTGGTGGGCATCCTGCCCCCTGGCTAAGGGTGGTAGTAGTGGTAGGCATCCTGCCCCCTGGCTAAGGGTGGTAGTAGTGGTAGGCATCCAGCCCCCCTGGTTGAGGGTGGTAGTAGTGGTAGGCATCCAGCCCCCCTGGCTAAGGGTGGTAGTAGTGGTAGGCATCCTGCCCCCCTGGGTGAGGGTGGTAGTAGTGGTAGGCATCCTGCCCCCCTGGGTGAGGGTGGTAGTAGTGGTGGGCATCCTGCCCCCCTGGGTGAGGGTGGTAGTAGTGGTGGGCATCCTGCCCCCTGGCTAAGGGTGGTAGTAGTGGTAGGCTTCCTGCCCCCTGGCTAAGGGTGGTAGTAGTGGTGGGCATCCTGCCCCCCTGGGTGAGGGTGGTAGTAGTGGTAGGCATCCAGCCCCCTGGCTAAGGGTGGTGGTAGGCATCCAGCCCGCCCTGGGTGAGGGTGGTAGTAGTGGTAGGCATCCAGCCCCCCTGGCTAAGGGTGGTAGTAGTGGTAGGCATCCAGCCCCCCTGGTTGAGGGTGGTAGTAGTGGTAGGCATCCAGCCCCCTGGCTAAGGGTGGTAGTAGTGGTAGGCATCCTGCCCCCCTGGGTGAGGGTGGTAGTAGTGGTAGGCATCCTGCCCCCCTGGGTGAGGGTGGTAGTAGTGGTAGGCATCCTGCCCCCTGGGTGAGGGTGGTAGTAGTGGTAGGCATCCAGCCCCCTGGCTAAGGGTGGTGGTAGGCATCCAGCCCGCCCTGGGTGAGGGTGGTAGTAGTGGTAGGCATCCAGCCCCCCTGGGTGAGGGTGGTAGTAGTGGTAGGCATCCAGCCCCCCTGGCTAAGGGTGGTGGTAGGCATCCAGCCCGCCCTGGGTGAGGGTGGTAGTAGTGGTAGGCATCCAGCCCCCCTGGGTGAGGGTGGTAGTAGTGGTAGGCATCCAGCCCCCTGGCTAAGGGTGGTGGTAGGCATCCAGCCCGCCCTGGGTGAGGGTGGTAGTAGTGGTAGGCATCCAGCCCCCCTGGCTAAGGGTGGTAGTAGTGGTGGGCATCCTGCCCCCTGGGTGAGGGTGGTAGTAGTGGTGGGCATCCTGCCCCCCTGGGTGAGGGTGGTAGTAGTGGTAGGCATCCTGCCCCCGTGGGTGAGGGTGGTAGTAGTGGTAGGCATCCTGCCCCCTGGCTAAGGGTGGTAGTAGTGGTGGGCATCCTGCCCCCTGGGTGAGGGTGGTAGTAGTGGTAGGCATCCTGCCCCCTGGCTAAGGGTGGTAGTAGTGGTGGGCATCCTGCCACCCCTGGGTGAGGGTGGTAGTAGTGGTAGGCATCCAGCCCCCCCTGGCTAAGGGTGGTGGTAGGCATCCAGCCCGCCCTGGGTGAGGGTGGTAGTAGTGGTAGGCATCCAGCCCCCTGGCTAAGGGTGGTAGTAGTGGTGGGCATCCTGCCCCCCTGGGTGAGGGTGGTAGTAGTGGTGGGCATCCTGCCCCCTGGGTGAGGGTGGTAGTAGTGGTGGGCATCCTGCCCCCTGGGTGAGGGTGGTAGTAGTGGTAGGCATCCTGCCCCCTGGCTAAGGGTGGTAGTAGTGGTGGGCATCCTGCCCCCTGGGTGAGGGTGGTAGTAGTGGTGGGCATCCTGCCCCCCTGGGTGAGGGTGGTAGTAGTGGTAGGCATCCTGCCCCCTGGCTAAGGGTGGTAGTAGTGTTGGGCATCCTGCCCCCTGGGTGAGGGTGGTAGTAGTGGTGGGCATCCTGCCCCCCTGGGTGAGGGTGGTAGTAGTGGTGGGCATCCTGCCCCCCTGGGTGAGGGTGGTAGTAGTGGTAGGCATCCTGCCCCCGTGGGTGAGGGTGGTAGTAGTGGTAGGCATCCTGCCCCCTGGCTAAGGGTGGTAGTAGTGGTGGGCATCCTGCCCCCTGAGTGAGGGTGGTAGTAGTGGTAGGCATCCTGCCCCCTGGCTAAGGGTGGTAGTAGTGGTGGGCATCCTGCCCCCCTGGGTGAGGGTGGTAGTAGTGGTGGGCATCCTGCCCCCCTGGGTGAGGGTGGTAGTAGTGGTAGGCATCCTGCCCCCTGGCTAAGGGTGGTAGTAGTGGTGGGCATCCTGCCCCCTGGCTAAGGGTGGTAGTGGTGGTGGGCATCCAGCCCCCTGGGTTGGGGTGGTGGCGCGCATTCAGGCCCCTGTGTGCATATGTGGCATTGGTGATGGGCATCCCGCCCCTATGGTGCTGCTGTTGCAAGTATATTCAGATTCCCAGTGTATGTGTGTGATGTGTCGTGTACGTGTTGTATGTGTTTTGTGGTTGGTGTCTGACTTACCTTCTGCGCCGTACGCGTCCGTGCCTGTTCCGGTAGTAGATGTAGAATATTGGTATGATCGGGACGAAGGGATTCATGGTTGGTTCGTGTCGTTCGTCCTTCTCGTTGCTTCGCGTCGTCCTCGTCGCTTGGCTTCGTCCTCGTCGCTCGCTTCGTCCTCGTCGCTTCGCGTCGTCCTCGTCTGTGCTGTGTTCGTCTCGTAGCCGTGGATCGTGTTGTGGCGCGATTCTGAGCTTATGTGCGCCTCTCCCGGATGCTTTGACGTGCCGTGCGTAGCGACGGGTTCGGCGCGTACGGAAAGCGCATCGTACTTGTCCGGCCGGACGGGGCTGCATTTTCCCTTCCGTGCGACTCGATTCGGCGTTTCCGGATTCGCCTCGGTCGGAGAACAGGACCTGGTTTGGGTGAGTACGGCTCGGCCGGAATGTTTGCTGTTGTGCGCATCGTACTTGCTCGTTCGGTGTGCTGTACGGATCGGTCGGGAAACTGGCTTTCGCATGGCTTTTTTCCCGACCGAATGGTATTGGGTGCGCCTCCGACCGAGATCGGAATCGACCCCTAACTTTTCATATTAGTAACCAAAATCATTAATTCTGTCCTATGAATTACCAATTTAATCAATAAAACCATCAAGTCAAAATAAGCAAAATTTCATCATCAGTCAAAACCTTCCTATTTTTTCAACACTACTAATAATACCTTCTAACACATTAACAACATTTCACAACCCTATTGATACTCACACCACTCCAGCAATCGCCTTCTCGCATTACCTTCCAGTACCGCTTTGCCAGTCTTTAAGTTCTGGGCATTGGAATCAGGAATCAGGACTTTTTAAGTATCTGGACATCTATCTTACTTGGGCAATTATTTTGCAGCGCTATTTAAGCATTAACCTAAACTCTGCTCCTTTTGGTGATGGTGTTTAACCGTAACTCTGCTACCAAACTGATGGAGCGGATATTTCACTGTAATTTCTCAATGCAAAACATCATTACCTCTTGTTTTCCGCTTAAGGGGATGGAACTTTGCCACCGTGTGATCACCATGAGGAGACTTTGCATAAACATGAAAAAAATCAGATGCAAATAAATATTTAAGGCAATAATGAGAGTTGTGAGCAGTTTTAAAGGGTTTTATTTTCTAATCAAATTTAAGGTTCTCTGACTCTTTATTCATTAGTCAAATATCAATCAGGTTACAGAATAGAAGAATAGGACAAAATAGAATTAATACAGAACATATTATAGATTGCATACAAAGCACTCCATAAAGGAAGAAACCCCTATTTCTACTGGATAATGAGGCATAAATGTCAGTCAGAACTCTTAAAGAGTTTTAAGAAAATATAATGTAAGAGTGAGTTTTGCAAAGCTAAATCAATAATAAATAATTGGCAAAAATCTTCCATAAAGAGAAATAAATGCATAGGACAAATAAGTCTTTACAAAGCCAGTTAGTCAAACCATAAAGCTTAGAGTTTTAGCATCAAAATCTGCCCTCTTTCTCTCAGCTGATTCTCTCTCTCCTCGCTGCCTCTCTGTGTCTCTCACAGAAGCTGCCCATGGGCCCCTCCTTCTTTCTGCAGAACTCAAAAAAAGAGTGTCTTTCTGCAAGCGTCCTGCTAAAAAAAATATGGAAAAGACCCCCACACCTCAGCTAGCAATCAGTATATATTTCTAACAATAACACGTGACTTGATCTTTGTACGTTGTCCAATTGGAGTTTCAGAACACATCGACACCCGAAGGGCTGACTGGACACGTCATCAATCAGGCAAGTTCTTGTAACACATTTGAGTCTTGTGCTAAATGACTTCATCTCCTAACATCCAGAAAACAATTACATTTTCTCCAACATTATGCGGAAACAGAGAATACATATTATAATAATCAAGAAGAAAAATGTGTGCTTTGCAGTTTTTCACTCTACGTTATGAAGTGAATAAAGCATTGTCTAAACAACTGCCTACTGATAAAAGTAAGCTTTTCATGAAAAGACAGAAACAGGGAGGAAAGAACATATTCCATTCTTATCTCAAGGCCTTGTACAGTGAGCCTTCCAAAGCAAACTAAATCACAAGCTGTGTATTTCAGCTTTTCTACACTGTAAAATGCGTGTTAATTCAGTACAAATATATTCTACTTTGAGAGTTCAAAACACATTTTCCAAATTAAATGTACATTCTATAGTGAGGTTAAGTCTAAACTAAACACAATTAAACAACCATGAATTAATTAATTGAGCATGGTTTTACATGATTTCATTAGACTAAAAGCATCTGAGCAGGCCCCATTTGTTTTGTCACTTCTCATGCACCGAAACTCTGCGTGCCATTTTTAAAATGCAGTTTATGTCTGAAACTCAAAGCAGCTTTTGTCATTTAGCAATGCCTAAATCTATAGATGAAATCTGGGCTCCATCACTGGAGAGGTGTGGTGCAGCGGCCAGGGCAGCTGACTTCGGAGCACAGGGTTCACGGTTCGATCCCCGGCTCCGGCGGCAGCTCAGCTCAGCACCATGTGACTCTGGGCAATAGCTCACTTAATTTCCACGATGGCCCCCAGCGCCTTGAGACCCGTAAGGGTGAGTAGTTCGCGCTTTACAAATACGGATTTACATTTACATTTACATCACAAGCATGAAGCTCAACACCCTAGGCAAGGGAAATCAGCAGAGTCGAGAAGAAGTATTCTCTCAGCAAAGTCAAGACAGGGTCTGCTCAACTGTTCTAGAGATTACACAAAGCATGAAAGATTCTAGAAGGATTCTTCCTATCAGTTTCCACTAAACGAACCAATCCGAAAACAGTGTTCTCTGGGAGCAGGTAGACTTTCAAGTTTTCCAGCTCTCAATCAAAGGAGCAACCACCCGGATGACCTTGGATGAAACATCAGTTCAGTCTGTCTGGCACAGAAGGTCTCTCCCACCATCTCAGTCTCCGTATCTAAGACCAATTTTTAATTAAGAGTCCAATAGCCTACTAATCTAATACAAAAAACAATAAGCCTATTCTAAATTAATGAGTACGTTGATAAGATACCTGCAAAGGAGAGTAAAACAAGTCACTTCTAAGACATTTTATGAAAGTGTGATGTGTGCAACTTGGGCCTGGTTACTATTTAGGCCAACATTAAATTCAGAATAGATTCTAAACGAGAACAATTAGCTTAAGTGGATATAGCAATTACATTTTAAAAGGGTATGTGTTATAAATGGGGGTCTCTAGTTGGCAATGGTTTGCACCTTTGTCCAAGTAGAGATCCTTGCTTCTAGTCAGGGTAACGGAGTTATGCCCTAAGACAACCCCTGTTCACCCCCTTGGTAACTTGGCACGAGCTGTCAGGCTTATCTCAGAGGCAATGTGTAAAGCATTTGTGCACTTATACAGTAACACAGTGAAAACACTACAAATGTACACCACACCAGTTTAGAAAAATAGGAAATCTTTATCTAAACCAAAACAAGACGAAAAGACAAAAATCCACCATACACGTCAAGATATCATAAAAAATAGGTTATTCACAAAAATAAAGCTTGTAGCAACAAATAGTTCCACCTGGGGCTATTACGAGGTTTTGACAGATGAAAATCCCAAAGCACGGCGCCAACCGCGTGGTGTGCAGGCTGAGCACGGAGTAACAACCTTGGCAAACAATGAAAACAAAGGCGGTGCACAGCGTCGGGAGGTGATGCGTCATTGGCGCCACGCGGTGTCGAATCCTTACGACCACAAGAGAGGTGAAATGTCGGTTCCTTACGACCACAGGGCAGGTGAGGCATCAGTTCCTTACTGCGAGGCAGGGGAGGTGAGCATTTGGTTCCTTACTGTTGTTGGGGAGGAGAGTCGTAGGTTCCTTACTGTTGCCGGGGAGGTGACGTTGTGTTGGTGGCGAGGTGTCAGTTCCTTACGACAGTGCGGGGTCGATGGATTCGGGAGGTCACCCACGTAAAATATCGGCACCGGTAAAGAGTCAGAATATCGAGTAGGAAATGTCTACTTGCACTAATATCGAGTGCAAAATATCGAGATACATAAATATCGACTGCAAGAATATCGTGGTCAAGAATATCGAGTTTCAGGTAAGAAATATCGTTTTCTAAAATATCGAAGTAATTAATATCGTTTGCAAAAATATAGTTGTAAAAAATATTGTTTTTTTAGTTAGTGTTATGTATTTTAGTATGTATTTTTAAATGTATGTGCTCAATTTTTTTGTCTAAGTATTGCATTTGTTTTTTAATATATGTGTTAAATTTTTAGAAGTTATTAATTTTATTTTAATTAAATTTTGCGTTTTAGTTCCGTAGCGGGTTGTGGGTTTATAAGGGAATAGGGTGGGAAGTAATTGAATTATAATAAATTGAATATTAATTTTTATTTATTAATATTTATTTATTTTTGATTTTATAGTGTTAATTGTGGGAATTAATTTATAATTAATTAATTAATAATTGGCTGTTAATTTTTATTGATTAATTAATTGGTAAATATGTTAATTGTGGGAAGTAATTTAAGTGGGAAGTAATTGTGGGAAGTAAGGGTGGGAAGTAATTTAATTATAATTAATTTATTAATATTTGTATTAATTAATATTTATTTATTTTATATTGTTAAATGTGGGAATTAATTTTTTATTAATTATTTATTAATTGGTTGTTAATTATTATTAATTAATGTTAATTATGTTAATTGTGTTATTTTTTTAGGAGCGGGTTGTGGGTTGATAGGGGAGTAGGGTGGGAAGTAATTTAATTTTAATACATTTATTAATCTTTTTAATTTCATATTTAATACATTTTATTTTATAGTGTTAATTGTGTGAAGTAATGTATTAATAATTATTTATATTTTGCGTGTTAATTGTTAATAATTAATTGTTGATTAATTATTTTAAATGTGTCATGTTTTATGAAATTGGTGGTGGCATTTATAGGGGAATATGGTGGGAGGTAATTTATTTATAATTAACTGATTATTTGTTAATTAATGCTAATTAATTAATTAGAATTTAAATATGCCAATTGTGTAATAATTGTGATGTGTGAGTTGTGGGGCTTATAGTGGTAAATCGTGGGAAGTAATTTTTGGGAAATTAATTAATGATTTGTTGTTATTTGATATTAATTCATTAATGTAAAATTAGTTATGGAAATTGTGTAAATATTTTTAGGTGTGTGTTTTGGTGTTTATTGGGGTAGAGGGTGGAAAGTAATTTAGTTTAAATTAATTAATCATTACTTAATCATTAATATTCATTTATTAATTGATAAATATTTTTGGTAATTGTTTAGTTTTTATTTTGTTGGGGGATCTAGGTTCAATAGCTGTAACTTTTGTTTTGTACATTAATTTTTACATTTTTAAATGTGTTTTATAATTATTAATATTTGTTAAATTGATGATTAATTGTGTTAATTATAGAGGTACACTTTTTTGTTTAATTTAGATGTGTGTTGTAAATTGTGTGGTGTTATAGGGTAGGAAAGTAAATATTACATTTATGTAATTTTTTATTTTTTGATTAAGATTCATTTCTATTACAAAATATTTATTTGTTTGTAAATTGTTTGTTAAATTTAAAGAATTAATATTTTTTATGTCAATTTTAGATTTTTGCTACATTAAAATATTTTTATATGTTTTGTTAATTTTTATATTTTTATATATGTTTTGTTTTTGGGTTTTTTATTATATTTTGTATTGTAGTTGATATTTTGTTTGTTTTTAAACTTGAATTTTGTTCTGTGGGAATAGTAATTTTTACCCCTCCGCTATCCAACACTTTCCCTACTGTTGCACTTTCTGGACTGGGAATAGTAATTTTTACCCCTCCGCTATCCAACACTTTCCCTACTGTTGCACTTGCTGGAGTGGGAATAGTAAATTATTCGCCTCCGCTATCCAACACTTTCCCTACTGTTGCACTCATTGGAGTGGGAATAGTAAATTATTCCCCTCCACTATCCAACACTTTCCCTACTGTTGCACTTGCTGGAGTGGGAATAGTAATTTTTACCCCTCCGCTATCCAACACTTTCCCTACTGTTGCACTTGCTGGACTGGGAATAGTAATTTTTACCCCTCCGCTATCCAACACATTCCCTACTGTTGCACTTGCTGGAGTGGGTATAGTAAATTATTCTCCTCCGCTATCCAACACTTTCCCTACTGTTGCACTCATTGGAGTGGGAATAGTACATTATTCCCCTCCACTATCCAGCACTTTCCCTACTGTTGCACTCGCTGGAGTGGGAATAGTAATTTTTATCACTCCGCTATCCAACACTTTCCCTACTGGTGCACTTGCTGGAGTGGGAATAGTAATTTTTATCCCTCCGCTATCCAACACTTTCCCTACTGTTGCACTTGCTGGAGTGGGAATAGTAAAGTATTTCCCTCCGCTCTCCAACACTTTCCCTACTGTTGCACTCACTGGAGTGGGGATAGTAATTTTTACCCCTATGCTATCCAACACTTTCCCTACTGTTGCACTAGCTGGAGTGGGAATAGTAATTTTTATCCCTCCGCTATCCAACACTTTCCCTACTGTTGCACTTGCTGGAGTGGGAATAGTAAATTATTTCCCTCTGCTATCCAACACTTTCCCTACTGTTGCACTCACTGGAGTGGGAATAGTAATTTTTACCCCTATGCTATCCAACACTTTCCCTACTGTTGCACTCACTGGAGTGGGAATAGTAATTTTTACCCCTCCGCTATCCAACACTTTCCCAACTGTTGCACTCATTGGAGTGGGAATAGTAAAGTATTCCCCTCCGCTATCCAACACTTTCCCTACTGTTGCACTCGCTGGAGTGGGAATAGTAAATGATTCCCCTCCGCTATCCAACACTTTCCCTACTGTTGCACTCATTGGAGTGGGAATAGTAAATGATTCCCCTCCGCTATCCAACACTTTCCCTACTGTTGCACTCATTGGAGTGGGCATAGTAAATTATTCCCCTCCGCTATCTAACACTTTCCCTACTGTTGCACTCACTGGAGTGGGAATAGTAATTTTTACCCCTATGCTATCCAACACTTTCCCTACTGTTGCACTCACTGGAGTGGGAATAGTAATTTTACCCCTCCACTATCCAACACTTTCCCAACTGTTGCACTCATTGGAGTGGGAATAGTAAAGTATTCCCTCCGCTATCCAACACTTTCCCTACTGTTGCACTCGCTGGAGTGGGAATAGTAAATGATTCCCCTCCGCTATCCAACACTTTCCCTACTGTTGCACTCATTGGAGTGGGAATAGTAAATGATTCCCCTCCGCTATCCAACACTTTCCCTACTGTTGCACTCATTGGAGTGGGCATAGTAAATTATTCCCCTCCGCTATCTAACACTTTCCCTACTGTTGCACTCACTGGAGTGGGAATAGTAATTTTACCCCTATGCTATCCAACACTTTCCCTACTGTTGCACTCACTGGAGTGGGAATAGTAATTTTTACCCCTCCGCTATCCAACACTTTCCCTATTGTTGCACTCATTGGAGTGGGAATAGTAAAGTATTCCCCTCCGCTATCCAACACTTTCCCTACTGTTGCACTCGCTGGAGTGGGAATAGTAAATGATTCCCCTCCGCTGTCCAACACTTTCCCTACTGTTGCACTCATTGGAGTGGGAATAGTAAATGATTCCCCTCCGCTATCCAACACTTTCCCTACTGTTGCACTCATTGGAGTGGGCATAGTAAATTATTCCCCTCCGCTATCTAACACTTTCCCTACTGTTGCACTCGCTGGAGTGGGAATAGTAAATTATTCCCCTCTGCTATCCAACACTTTCCCTACTGTTGCACTCGCTGGAGTGGGAATAGTAATTTTTACCCTCCGCTATCCAACACTTTCCCTACTGTTGCACTCATTGGAGTGGGAATAGTAAATTATTCCCCTCCGCTATCCAACACTTTCCCTACTGTTGCACTCGCTGGAGTGGGAATAGTAATTTTTTACCCTCCGCTATCCAACACTTTCCCTACTGTTGCACTCATTGAAGTGGGAATATTAAATTATTCCCCTCCGCCATCCAACACTTTCCCTACTATTGCAATTGCTGGAGTGGGAACAGTAAATTATTCCCTCCGCTATCCAACACTTTCCCTACTGTTGCACTCGCTGGAGTGGGAATAGTAATTTTTACCCTCCGCTATCTGACACTTTCCCTACTGTTGCACTAAATGTAGTTTAAAATGTAGGTTTAAAAATATTACATATTTTAATATTTTAATTTATATTATATTTATTTTTTTATTTTTATGTTACAGGTGTATGTATATATAAATGTTTATCTTAATTTTTTATATATTTCTAACATTTTATAATTAATTACAATTATTATTTATTAATTATTTTTAAGTAAATATATATATATTACATTTTATATATGTATGTTTAATTTATTTTTAAATTACATTTATTACTTATAATTGTTAAAATTTACAAATAAATCAAATATTTTTTTAAGTAAAATGTATTATTTAATTTATTTTACATTATTTATAATACATATTAAAAAACGATATTTTGTACTTCGATATTTTTAACAACGAATTTTTTGGGGGATATTTTTGTACTTACCATTATGAAGATAGAGGTCGATATTTTTGACAACGATATTTATGTCACGATATTTCGGTAGGTCGATATTAGTGTTGTCGATATTCGGCCAGTGATCCATCGGCACCGCAATGATGAGCACCGGAGTCGGTGAGGTCGGGGCTGCGGTGCGAGTGGGGCGGTGCGTCGTGAGTGTCACGAGCAGTGCCCTCTGCTCTGGTGCAGGCAGCGGCCTCGGTGACATCGCCAGAGTCAATACAGTGCAGCGTTGGGGCTACGGTATAAGTCAGGCGGTGCGTCATGCCCTTAACAAGCGGTGCCCATGGCTTCGTTGCAGGTCGCGGCGTCCCTCTCCGGCGTCTGTATTGCTTATTCCCACTGTTGTCAGCTGAAACAGCAGTTCCAAGTGCTGGAGGACAGAGGAAACAAAGTCTTTGTGTCCCTGAGACTTCAGAACAATAGGCAAGCTCTACACCAAGCCCTTTGAGATCTTCTTCAAGCAGCATGCACAGCACAGCTCAGTCCTTGTCCTCTCCTTGGCAGAAGTAGCCACTGTAGGCCAAACCAGCAAAGCATCTACATAGCAATAGGGCAGTACTCCTCCTTCCAGCTTCTCCAGCTCTACTCCTTGGTAGAGGTTCCTCTTGAGTCCAGAAGTATTCTAAAGTTCTGGGGTCTGGACCCCAATATTTATACCACATTTTCCTTTGTTCTCTTGTGGCAGAAAGTCTCTCAGCTCAGTCCAAACCAGTTCTGTCCTCTCTGGTCCAGCTTCTTGGCAGAAGATGGAGACAGCATTGTGCAAAGGAGACAGAGCCTATCCAGGTGCAAGTGAAACTCCTCCCACTACTCTAAATGCAGCCCAGGTCTATTCAGCTCACCTCTGAGTCTATTCTGCTCATCTCTGAGTCACCCAGGAAAGGCAGGACACACCTCACCCCCCCAGTGGCTCTCTACAGCGAATGCACATCTCCAGCCCTGAAGGAAGTGACCCGAAAAGGGCCATCGGCTCACCCACGACCACCTTCTCTGCCTTCCTATAAATGAAGAGTCGGTCAGACAGTAGAGAATACAAACCAGATTATTTATTGAAATTACATTGCAGCGGAGCCCAGTCTGACCAGCCTCCTGGGATGGCTGTCGAGGGACTGGACCCCGTAAGCATACAATTACATTATGTACGTTACGAAGTCCACAAAGGCCCGCCTACTATGGAAAAACACTAGCAGGTGTCGTAATACAATGGGGGTACAGAACATAAGTTTCAATTCTGCAGCCGGGCACAGGCTATCTACTGCCCAAGGTCGTCTGGTCTATCCTCCCTACCAGACAGTTGGGAGAAGGACTCTATCTAACGAGAAAGGCATGCACTAACGAGGACACTTGCAATTACAGAAAGAAAAGCTCAACCTTGGGAAACAAAACTTACCAAAGACCTCTTTCTCGAAAATAACCAAGCAGCAGTTTTGATTATAATACAAAATGGCGTCCAGATTACAAGATGGTTTCGCGAATGCTAAGATATACAGACAGGAGGGCCCTTCACAAACCCTCCTGTTAGCATGAGCTAACCATCTACAATTGAAACCAAAGCAAAACATAAATGAATAATAAAGCACATAGCTGTTTTATACACATGTCATGTTGTCAACAGTAGGAGTGTGCTCTAGGAGAAGGGAAGATGTTTCGAAGATTCCCTCGTCTATGGCCATTATTTCATTTATTTATTTCTGTAACATTATTGCAGCATTGGTATCATGAATCGATATCTTCCCCTTTGAAGTCTATACAGAGATACAATATGTGCAGCACATTGGAAGACATTGAATAAGGACACAGCAAAGTATTAATATAGCAACGAGATATATTGCTTTTTCTATTAGCCAACCCCATATTCCAAAAAGGGACCAACTCCAATTACCTGGTTCCATGCCTTTGACATTCTCAATAATGTCCAAGATATGCTTAGTGATATTCTTTTCCGTATTGGTTATTTCCACTACGCACTGATCGCCAATAACTGTGCATGCACCACCATTCTTTGCTAAAATAAAATCAACTGCATATCTAGTTTGTTCAGACTAGATCCTCATACTCTCCAATTGAATGGTGATGTCACATAATGCTGCTACTGTGGTATTGGACAATATCTGCAATTTACAGCCAAAATATTCCCGGGCCTTTTCAGTCCTACCCATAGCCATTCCCCCCAACGTGAAAATAGCAGACAGCATATAACCAAAAGTAATACCATTACTGGAACTGTTGATCTCAATATCCTTTACTCCTTCGCAAAATTCCTTTGTGAGTGTTCTCTTCACCCATTTTACCTGTCTGTGAGCATATTTACAAGGGACCCCCAGGGGCAGCACCATCCCAAGAGCTACATCGTTGGTGCCATTATGAACATTTGAGTACGTTCCATTAGTTAAAAAGAAGAACCCGGGATGGGCATGTATCGGTCTGTCATAGTTCACAGCTGAACAGCGAGAATTACCTGTAATGGTGCTAGAACCTCTCGAAACTTTCAAAGGGAATGTCTCTTTGGATATGATCACCCCTGAGCAGTTGATATACAATATGGTATCAGTACTATTTATGATGGGGCAACAGGCAGGGTAATAGCCAGCTTTTCGAGGAACCGTCACTTCTTTATAATGCCAACCCACCAACGTAATATTTTGCTCTTCCAAGTAGAAGTTATCACAATACGTATTATTGTCACAACCGGGATAACCTGTTCCATTATTAGAAAGCATTCTCTTCCGTCTTGGTGTGAAAAATATATAATTGTCAGGAGTAGGCGAGTTACATGCATATTCTAACGCTCAAAGAACCCCACAAAAGATAATCATCAGCAGAATAGCAAAAAGAAGGAATATTACTCTCCGCTGTTTGCCCCATGATGATCGTGGCAAAACAACAAGACCCAATGGCTGTTCTTCATCGATCATTGGGCTGCCAAAAGGATGCATGATAGCAGAATGAAAAGGTACTATTAATATAACCTCAATGAAACCAAATAAACAATCTTCTTTCCAGCGTTCGTTTTTCTTCTCCTTTGAGCCTCGCTGGCAGGCTCCTATTGTTCATCCACGGTGGTGCAATTGAGCACTTCTCATTGGAGCTGCGCGATTGCAGCCCTTCGTGAGGAAAATCCGCTTCTCTCAGGATAGGGTACTCTCCCTCCTAGGAAGACACCCCAAACTTATCCTGTCCAGTGTCTCGGACAATGCACCAATCTCCCTGTCCCTGCTCTATCTTCCCTATGCTTCATCCATGAAGTCCATCCCTACTAATCTGACTTATCCTTTGGTGCACTGTCCCTCCGTCGAGGACGCAAATTGTACTTAACAACTCCTGGAACAGAGGGATCAAGAAACAAAGGCTCACTGTCAGCGGGATTGACTAATTCAGACTCAGACACAGACGGGCCAGCTGACTGGAGCTCTTGGCTAGCCTTAATTTCAGGTAGCACTGCTTCATTCAAGACTGCATCACTGGCCTCCTCAGAAGGTGCCCATGTTATTCTGGCATCGGAGAAAGGAATGAAACGGGGAACCTTCTCCGTCTCAGAATCGCCAATGCCGTCGAGCCTCTTGCAGTGCGTTGAATGAATCCAATTTTTCCGACCGTCCACCTTCACCACTGTACGGGTAGCAAGGAGGATCTGGAAAGGCCCCTTCCACCGGGGCTCCAGACTGCTTTTGCGCTGAAAGTGGCGAACCAACACGCAATCCCCAGGCCGAAGGTCGTGGCCTGGTCCCTCTGTAGCGGATGGCAAGGCCTCTTGAATCTGCTGATGAATAGAATGCAAATTTTTAGTCAACTCACATAAATAATCTATCAACAAGGGGGGATCTATTTCAGAAAAGTGGCGGGGTCTCGGAACGCCCCAGACATTAGCGGGCCTACCAAAAACAACCTCATAGGGGGACAACCCTATTCTAGTATGGGCTGTAACTCTTGTCGACAGCAAAGCCAATGGTAAAGCATCCAGCCACTCCAATCCTGTACTCTCCTGAATTTTGGCCATCTTTAGTTTGAGAGTACCATTGTACTTCTCAACTAAACCTGCTGACTGAGGGTGATTCGCAGCATGAAACATTTGCTTAAAGTGCAGGCCATTGCAAACCAACTGGATGACTTTAAAATTAAAGTGGCTGCCGTTATCACTCCAAATCAAACTGGGCAAACCAAAACGAGGGAAGAACTCTTTCAAAAGAGCCTTCACCGTCGCCAAAGCTATATTCTCCTTGGTAGGTAAGCCTCAACCCATTTACTGAATGCACAGACCACCACTAACACATACTTCAGATTATTCACCCATTCCATCTCAATGAAGTCCATTTGCAGGACTACAAAAGGGAAAGAAGGGGTGCAAAATTACCGGGAGGTGTGGGAGTGCCCTTTCCTTTATTGTACATCATGCACACCATGCAATGTTTTACTAAATGGGCAGCCATCTTTGGGATATTATCATTCTGCCATACAGGGTCTAGCAACTTACAGATACCCCTAGCACTAATGTGAGCTGGTCCATGAGCCATAGTAACTACAGGAAGAACATATGCATCTGGCAGCATCCATCTCTGCTTCCCCGACATATCTATCCAGCACCCATCATCATCCAATTGCGCTGTACTTTCCTGCCATATTGCTAATTCCTTAACCGCCACCTCGCTCTGTATTTCCTTCACGTTATCTAGTGTGTCCTCAAACTTTGTAACTTCTGGCACCCATCTAGCAGGACCTGCTACAAACATCTTTTTCATCTTAGATCGGGCCGTCTCCTTAGCTGTTTGATCTGCAAAAGCATTTCCCCTCCCCACATCATCAGTAATTGCTTTGTGAGCGCTACACTTCACTATTGCCAGTTTCTTGGGCAGGGTCAAAGCCGACAAAAGTTTATTTATCAAAGGGCCATGCTGAATTTTTGAACCATGGGAAGTGAGAAATCCTCTCTCGGCCCAGAGCCGCCCAAAATTATGAGCGACTCTGAAGGCATACTGGCTATCAGTATAAATATTAACCACCAATCCCTGACTCAACTCGCAGGCTCGAATTAGAGCTACCAGCTCTGCAGCTTGGGCCGACTGATAAAGAACTCGTGATGTCTCAACTATCGTGTGCAGTGTTGTGATTGCATAATCAGCAGTTGTGGTGCCATCTGGTAATTTAAAACAAGAACCATCGACATATAGTTCCCCTTGGGGGTCAGATAAGGGAACATCAGTCAAGTCTACCCATCTCTTCGTCGCCTCTTCCGTCCGAAACATACAATCATGTATGTCTATTTCCTCACTCTCCGAAGGGAGGGGTAGTAACGTGGCAGGGTTCAGAGTGGCATATCTTTTAATCGTAATGTGTGGTGCAAAAAGGGTTAGCTCATAGCCAGTCAGACGTGCACTGGTAAGGTGCTGTGTCTTTGTTCTGTTCAAAAGCCTATCCATAGCATGAGGTACCATAACTGTGAGATCAGTATCAAGTCAGATAAACCATACTCTGGACCAGATGATACCAGTGAAGAAGTTAAAACACAGAGACAAGCCATCAGCCCCATGGTATAATGAGGAATTGAGAGCACAAAGAAAAGAGTGCAAACAGGCAGAAAGAAAGTGAAGGAAACTCTATGATGAAAAGGATAAAAGAGCGTTGAAAATACAACTGGGCCTATACAAAGTAGCAATTGCCAAGACTAAAGCGGAATACTATGCAAACGTTATTCTGCAGGCGCCCAACAGTTCTAGAACTATTTTCAATATAGTTAAAGACCTCACCAAACCTTCTTGCGTGAGTAACAAGATTATAGCGACGCAAAATCTATGTGATGATCTCGCAGTCTACTTTGACGAGAAGATCAATAAGATCATTGGTGGTCTAGAACCAAACAATGAGACTGGTGTGGACTATGGAAACGATTAATCCGTTCCAACGATATCAGGGAAACAGGAAGAGGGAACAGACAAAGATCAACAGGCTACTCTGGAGCACTTCCAGATCCTCACTGAGGAAATGTTTAATAAAATAGCCTTGAGTGTTTCCTCTGGGTCGCCGCTGGACCCTCTCCCACAGAGTATATGGAAAGAATTCAACTTAGAACTCTTCCCCCGGCTGCGCCAAATTTGCTGCCAATCATTGAGTAGCAGAAAGGTCCCAGACTGCTGGAAGCAGGCAATGGTGACCCCTTTACTCAAGAAAGCCACACTCGATCCTCTATGCCCGTCCAACTATAGGCCTATTTCTCTGCTACCCTACCCGGTAAAGATTCTGGAACGGGCGGTTAGTAAATTTCTTTCTCAGTTTTTAGAAGAAAATCACCTGTTAGACGAGGTGCAATTTGGGTTCCGCCCTGAGCATGGACCAGAAACGGCCCTAGTGACAGTCCTTGACGATCTAAGAATGCGAGCTGACACTGGCTACCCGGTTATATTAGTATTACTGGATATGTCAGCCGCATTTGATACGGTGTATCATAGTATCCTGCTAAAAAGACTTATGGATATTGGAGTTAAGGGTCTGGCATTAAAATGGCTCCAGTCATATCTGTCAGATAGACAGCAAGCAGTGACCATTCCACCCTTCGTATCTACGAAGAGCTCCGTCCAACATGGGGTTCCTCAGGGATCAGCAATAAGTCCGATTTTATTCAATATATACCTGCGTCCACTCATCCCGATGATTAAATCTTTTGGAATAGAACTGGTCAATTACGCAGATGACACGCAACTTATGTTCTCGATGGAAGGGAATCAAGCAGTCTCCCTTAACAGGTTCCATGACTGCATGCAAAGTACCGCAAACTGGCTCAGAAAGAACTATTTACAATTCAATGGAGATAAAACAGAATTAGTATATTGCTCTACGAATAAAATATTTCGTCCACTTACTATCGAGTTCCGGCTCACCCCTACAGATAAACCGCTTATTCCAGCTAAAACAGTGCGTAATCTGGGGGTGATGTTGGATAATAATCTGCAGTTGGACTCACAAGTTAACAAAACAGTTGGCACCTGTTTTTCCCTGATTAGAGCTTTACGGAAGGTTCTTCCGTTACTGCCGACCTCCGCCAGGACACAAGTGGTGAGGAGTGTTATTCTGAGCAGGCTGGACTATTGTAACTCCCTGCTTCTCGGAGCACCAAATTCTCTGATACTGAAATTGCAGAGAATCCAGACATTAGCGGCAAAGTTAGCTCTAAACAGGCGACGCAGGTCCTCTACATCCTTAGCTTTGAAGGATCTTCATTGGTTGCCGATCCGACAAAGAATACAATTCAAATCACTCTGCATTGTCTTTAAGGCAGTACACGGATTGGGACCTAAACCACTGCAGAGTAAATTCACCTGGTATATTCCCCCGAGAAGCCTCCGCTCATCAACAGCAAATTTGGTGCGCACTACCAGATTTAAAAAAACCAGGACCAGAAGCAGAGCTTTCAGCTCTGCAGTTTCACGGCTGTGGAATGAACTCCCGATTGATATCAGACAATCAGAGAATCTGTTGCGATTTAGGAAAAAGCTGAGAGCCAAGTCTCTTCCCGAGGGAAGAGTAAAATACAGCTATTCGCTACTTTTGACCTGCCCTGACACCACCCCTTTCCCCCCCCCCCCCTTTCCTCTGGTTTGGTCATTTCCTGCACACAATTACTACACGGTAATCTCCAGCACCAGGATACCCGTTGGGTGACAGTGCGCTATACAAGTCCAGCTTACATTACATTACAAGAACAAGCCCAGCCGATTGTTGAATAGAGACGGCCACAGCCGCGGTCTCTCTTAAACAGCTCTGGAGGGCTTTTGTGACGGGATCAAGCACAGCAGAAAAGTACGCACACGGCCTCTGCTTACCTCTAAAGGCCTGTGTTAAGACAGAAAGCGCACAACCTGCCGACTCGTGTGCATATAACACAAACAGCTTGTTGTAATCAGGTGTGCCAAGCACAGGAGCCGAACAAAGCGCAACCTTCAATTTGCTCAAAAGCTTGTTGACATTCAGGCGTCCAAGGCAAAGGTTCATGCACATCTTTAGTTGTTAGATATAGCAATTGCTTTGTTAATAAAGCAAAATTCGGTATCCAATGACGACAATAGGAAGTAATACCAATGAAGGCTTGTACATCCCTTTGGGTCTTCGGAACAGGCATGTTAATTACGGCATTAATACGCTCAGGAGTTAGTTTCCGACCCTCCTTCGACAGTAGGTGACCTAAATAGGTGACCTCCTGTCGACAATATTGAAATTTAGAAAGGGACACTTTGGGGGTTATTAGCGGTGCTGGGACCGGCTGCCAGACGTGCGGCGGTCCCGCACCGCTGATTAGGATGCTACCGCCACCCTGGTGGTCGCATTCCGCAATTTTGACATTGCGGCGGGTGCTGCTGTAAGCAGCACCCCCCGCAATGCCAAATTACCATGTTGTGCATTGCCATGCACAACGTGGCAGGCACCGCGCGGTGCCTGCCACCCTGTGCAGGGCAATATGGTACCCCAAGTGCAGCCCCCCAACCCCCTGGGGGCCCGCAACGGGTCCCCAAAGCGATTCCCCACCAGCCTTTCCATGGCGGCCTCGCACTTTGCGTCCGCCGCGGTACCCCCGCCATTATAATATGGCGGGGGTAATTCGGGTGGAGATGGCGGGTGGATCGCTACCACCTGGCTGGCGATGGCGATCCGCCCGCCATCCTAATCAACCCCTTTGTGTCCATATTGAGCCAAATGCAGCAATAATTTTACTGTAGCTTCTTTACATACTTCCTCAGTATCGGACGCAATCAAAAGATCGTCCACATACTGTAACAATACATTACCTGGGGGAAGGGTGAGGGAGTCCAATTGACCTTTTAAAGCCTGGCTATATATGCTAGGACTCTCAGTGTACCCCTGAGGAACCCGACAAAATCTAAAACTACGACCTGCCAAGGAGAACCCGAAAAGGTGCCTGCTATTTGGATGAACAGGGATGCTAAAGAAGGAATTCTTTAAATCAATAACAGTAAAGAATTTAGCAGAAGAAGGAATCATAGTCAAAATAGCAGTAATGTCAGGGACCACGGGGAACTGAGGGACCACAATTTTATTAACTTCGCGCAGATCAATCACAAAACGATAAACATCAGCAACATCATCAGAGGAACCCGGAGGTGGCCTCTTGAGAACAGGAAGGATGGGACTATTACACACATTCGCCGCTGTCTCCTCTACAACTCCTGACTGAATCAAATCTTGTATTATGCACAACAACGCCTGTTCTCCTGCGTGCTAAATTTTATACTGAGGGATACGAGGCAATATTGCATTTTCTTTAACCGGAATAGAAATTTAAGGTATTTGCAAAAGTCCTACATCTGTATCACTTGTGGCCCACAATGTAGATGGGACATCCTTAAACTCAACTGGGAGGGGGGCATCTTTAGACAAACATTGCGTAGTACTAACCACACTCGGACCCATTGTCATATGGTCACCATCCGGAGAACAGTAAATAGTAGCATGTAACTTCTTCAACAGAGCTAATCCCAACAAGTTCTCTCCACAATTTGATGTTAGTAAAAACGGCGAATCAACAGTGAAGGGGCCTATAGTCAAAGCAAGGGGTTTGGAGAGGGGGCTTACTACCGGCACACCAGAAAAACCAACCGAAACATTGTTATGGCCAGACAGGGCTGCCCAAGGGACCAGTGACCTCGAAACAGAACTATTCATTGCTCCTGTATCCACCAAAAACTTATTTTCCAAGCCCTGCAGATCCACACTAATATAAGGTCCATGCTGATCTACAGGTATCGGAACTGGTCCCTTACCCTGTCCCTGGCTGTCCTAGCTGTAAGACATCCCTGTCACCTCATCCAAATCATAATCATCATGATAATACTGTCGTCCCCGAACATCATCAATGTAATTCTGATCGGAACGGCCCAGTGATGTCCCAGTAGCCTGATCTCCACCCTGACTGCATGCACCCCATCCTCGCCCTCTCTCCCCCCCGTCCTCTAGGAGCCGCAACCTTTTGCAGCAAAACTGGGCACTCGCTGCACCAGTGCCCTTCCTCCTTGCAATACGCACATTGATTTGGGCCCACAGGCACAGCATTTCGGCTCGTACAAGGAAGCTGCCTGGCCGGTCCAGTACCTCGACCCTGCCCCCTGGATGCCTGCTGCATCAGTACCTTCGTCTTCAGCTCCTTCGTCTTCTTTTCTACCTTCTCTTTCTCCTCGTTCTCTCTACGCTCATAATACTGAGCCATACTCAATATCACCGAAGGGGTAGAAGTAGTCCACGTGCTCTCAGCAGCCTGCAACCGGGTTGCAATCTCTGGGAGCAAATTTGTGACAAACCTATTGACAAACAATCGGATACCCCCTTCCAAAGACAAATCCTGGCCACTAAAATCCAAGAACACACCTTCGAACTGGGTAAAGAAATCAGACACACTTTCATCTTTCTTCTGACGACATGCGGCCAGCTTATCCCAGTCCACCTTCCGAGGTGGAATAAGAGAGTGCATATAGGTAATAATGCGGTCTGGCAAAGCCAAGATCTCAGCCTTGGGCTTTTCACCAGGCTTCCTCTCTTTATCCCACGTCCTAATCTCGTCCCAAGTACCACCCAATTCTAGGGCATGGTTCTGAGTATGCACCTGTCGCCAGATATCCACTGGCACCAATAAGCCAAAAAACATTTCAATATCTGCCAACGTCATTACCGTTGATGCAGCAGCCTCTGTCAATTTTTTATAGTAAGCAGTAGGATTTTTTCTGGGGTCAGGTAACTGAGCCTTAATTGCGAGGACTTCACTCCTCTTCTATGGAGTATAAACCCATTGATCTGGAAAACGGGCCTCTACTCATTGCCTAGTCACCTGATCGTGCTGATCACGTAGCTCTGTTATCTCCGGGTGGAAAATGGGGTGAACTTCCCTCATCAGGAACTGAGATATCATCGTCAGAGACTTCTGATGCAATCTACCTCGATATCCAATCAATGTAGTAACACTAGAGAAAACCTCATTGGGAGCCATGCCCGTGGCATACACTTGGTCCCTAATATCATAAACAGCCTGGGGTGCAACACCTTTAAAACACTGTTCCCATAGTCCAATCAAAGTAGCCGACATGTGTTTAAGGGCATGCTGCTGGACAAACGGCTCATAGTCCTTTAACACACTTCATACATCTTCAACACCATAAATAGGATTACGGGCCCACTGGGCAGCCTGATTGGCCACCATATTTTTCTCCATATCTCCCACATCAGACCGAATCAACACCCGTCCTAATCGTTCCTTTGCAACTGCCCCATCCCCGTCGTCCTGGCCACGCACCGGTGTCTCGTCACCTAACAAGGGGGTAGAAGTGAGAAGAGGGGGCAACACAGTAATCGAAGGGGGGGGCACCAAGGTCAACATCGGCTGAGTAGTAGGTGTCTGTGAAGGAGAAAGTGACGCCGTAACAACAGGAGTGACAGGAAGACTAGCAGTCACTGCGACTGTGGGGGACAGAGCCAAAGAAGAAGCTGGTGATGCCGGAACCAAAGCACTTTGATTAAAACCAGAAACAGCAGGAACAGGGGGGGCAGAGGCAGATGACAAGGGCTGTGGAACGACAGGATAAATTCTATGCGGGGCATAAGGGGAGGCGGTCTGTCTTCCAATAATTCTTCCACAAAAGTGTCTGCCTCCTCCCTAGCAACATAAGACTTATCACATTGCAATCGAAACCTCCTATCGGCACATTCTATACCCTTCTCCACTTTATCTTTATCATGCGCCACTGCTTTATGAGTCAGTGTCTGCGTTCTCTCCCTCCGTGCCTCCCTTTCCGCCTTAAGCCGTCTCTGTTTAGCTACCTTTCGCCATTCCTGAAGATAATCAAACATCAACTGCCTGCTACTTTTAGCGAACAATTTTTCCTCCAAATAATTCAATTTCTGCTCATCAAAGGTGCCCGTTGACGGCCACTGCAATTCAGCATTGTCCCTGGTAAATTTGTGCCTTAATGTACTAAATAGAATAGGGCCAAGACCGTATTTGACATACATGTCATAATTTGGAGTACCCTCCGCAGGTGCGGGCTGTCTTTCCTCCAATCGAGCATCAGCAACAACAACGACACCTCACACAACACAACTTACTCCAACAAGGCATTCTGTTCACACAAAGAAACACATTCACCACACAATTACACTAAAATGCACTCGTGCCTTTACCAAAAGTCGTTTCCGCGGATTGCATCAATCACAAATTAACAAAATGGTACCATTTTCCAAAAGATATTCAAAATCAAATGCAAGCGCTTGTCTAAAACTAATTCCTAGACCAACCAAAGTACCCACCAAACAAACGTCATGACAACAAAGAACCAAACAAGCTCACCTGGTGCACACAGGTCAAACAAATTTATTCTCCACTGCCGACTCTTCGGACCAAACGGTCAGATCCAAGGGCTTCGCCTTTCCGGACCCCAGTCTGGATTACCTCTGGGCTAGGCACCGCCCGATCAGACAGGCGGAGCAGCTGCGAGAACTAAGCTCTATCGTGTGGGGATCCCCGATCCGCCCATCCGACCTGACGTGGCCCCATCCTCCACACCCGGTTCCGGGCGTGATGGGTCAGCCCGATGGAGTCCCTATTCGGGCGCCAACTGAAGGAAGTGACCCGAAAAGGGCACCCGGGTCACCCACGACCACTTTCTCTGACTTCCTACAAATGAAGAGTCGGTCAGACAGTAGAGAATACAAACCAGATTAGTTATTGAAATTACACTGCAGCGGAGCCCAGTCTGACCAGCCTCCTGGGATGGCTGTCGAGGGACTGGACCCCGTAAGCATACAATTACATTATGTACGTTATGAAGTCCACAAAGGCCCGCCTACTATGGAAAAACACTAGCAGGTGTCGTAATACAATGGGGGCACAGAACATAAGTTTCGATTCTGCAGCCGGGCACAGGCTATCTATTGCCCAAGGTCGTCTGGCCTATCCTCCCTACCAGACAGGTGGGAGAAGGACTCTATCTAACGAGAAAGGCATGCACTAACGAGGACACTTGCAATTACAGAAAGAAAAGCTCAACCTTGGGAAACAAAACTTACCAAAGACCGCTTTCTCAAAAATAACCAAGCAGCAGTTTCGATTATAATACAAAATGGCGTCCAGATTACAAGATGGTTTCACGAATGCTAAGATATACAGACAGGAGGGCCCTTCAGTATTAACAGCCCCTGTCACTTCAAAACCAGACAGTCAATACACAAACCAGCAGAGGCACCTAGGATGGCTAAGCAAGAAAATGTCCACTTGCTAAAAGTGGGATTCTCAAACACACAATTTAATAACCATCTTTACCAAAAGATGTGTTATTAAATTCTGAGTTCAGAGAGGCTAAACTCAATTCCTTCATCTTGTCCCAATGGAAATTTATACTTGTAAGATGTTACAACTAAACTCCCGTGCTAGCCTATGGGACAGATAGCCTTTCAATAGTGAAAAGTGAAATACACAGTATTTCACTATCAGGACATGTCACACACACCAGTACATGTCCTACCTTTCACATACACTGTACCCTGCCAATAGGGGTACCTTGGGCCTACCTGAGCGGTGCCTCACATGTAAGAAAAGGGAAGGATAGGGCCTGGCAAGTGGGTGCACTTGCCAGGTCGACATGGCAGTTAAAACTGTGTGCAGACACTGCAGTGGCAGGTCTGAGATACACTTACAGGGCTACTTATGTGGGTGGCACAACCATTGCTGCAGGCCCACTAGCATCATTTGATTTACCGGCCTTGGGCACACACAGTGCACTGTACTAGGGACTTACCAGTAAACCAAATATGCCAATTATGGATAGCCAGTCAATCATCATAATTTATACAGGGAGCACTTGCACTTTGGCACTGATTAGCAGTGACAAAGTGGCAAAGTGCCCAAAGCATCTAGACCAGCAAAAACGAAATCTAGTACACAGCAAAAATACATGAGGCAGAGGCAAAAAGACAGGGGAAACCGCGCCAAGGATGCGAGGTCTAAAAGTATGCATTCCTTTTTATGACGAATACATATTTTTTAAATATGGCACCCGCACTTGCAAAGAGGCAATGGAACTTCTTTTTAACTTAAAAACTCCAATGGAACTGGCTAGGCTAGCTAAATTTGCATGCCAGCTTCAAAATCTTTTAATAGGAGGCCTGTGACTATAGATGAACATTGAAGAAACCTGATACGGCTTCAAGCTGGAATGCAAACTTAAGTTACAGTGACGGCTCAAGGACTTTTTTTTAAAGCTTTTTAGAAGCAAAATGTGGTAACTAATAATGTGTTAATTTTAGTAGGATCATGCTATGGCTTTGTAACAATTTTATTTAATTGAAACAAATAAATGTATTCATTCATTCATGTATTATAATTCTGCTGAGTATACGGGTGCCTCTTGTCTGGATAAATACATAGCCACACACTGCAATTGATTAATAAAAAGCACACAGATTCACACAGTTAAACACACATTGATTATTTATGCTGCATATAAAGAGGTGGGGCACGATCTTATGCTGCTCCATCAGTCGCACCATTTTGTTATCCCAGGAAGAAAATATCAGCAAATATTTCACTTTCAAAATTGGGACTGTTTGTACTTCACACAGTAAGACATTATATGAAGAATTAAACTGCTGCGACTCCAGAATAAGTGTTCCCCACAAGGCAGCATTTGGAACAAATAAGAATCAAGCTCGCTTTTAGTCATATAATCACAGACCCTACAGGGCTCCAAATAATTAATCTCCGCTCCCTCGATAGAATAATGGCGGCCATGTTTCTTTTCGGGCCACAGAGAGTTTCCCGCTCCACACTGTATGCTCAGGGTTTATGCAATGTTATTGAAACAGAGGCTGTCACAGGTGACATTCAGAAACATCCATCTGGCTCCCTCTGCGTCATCCCGCCTCCCTTGCTCCCACACAGCTCTCCAAAGAGAGGATGCTTGTCACTTAATTGCCGCCGAGCATCACAGATGATGGTTTATAGGTTTAGGCAAATTGCAGGCAGCATTTCGCTAACAAATCGAAGAGCCAAAGGTATTTCATAATTATCCTATGGAGCTCGCTTGGCCCTTAACAGCACCTGCATGTACAGCATCAGGGAGCCTTGTTTCAACACAAAAGCTCCTTCTTGTTAATTAACCTGAGAGCAATTGTTACAAATGAAACCTATTTATTTCCACTTAATATATTTGCAGCTAGTTTAAATATTCATTTATTATGATGCTTGTTAGTCGAGGAGTAGAGAGGAATTCGTTGGATGACTTCCATTAGCCTCCACTGAGCTTGCAAGGAGCAGCAAATATGCAAGCCCAGTATGTGAAACCTGTGTCTTGCCCTCCTGTGTTTTCTCAAATGAGATGAGACAATGTGCATATTTAATTTCGCAGAACTTATCTCAGGTAAAAAGGAAAGCTATTTATAATAACAATCATCTTTTCTATTTTAGTCCACGAAGAATAACATATAATTTCTGTTTTGTTCTAATTGTTTCCTGTAGAAAATCCCACACATAAAAAAATGTAGAAAAAGGTGCTGGGTAAGATCGGGCTGTGCGGAAGGGATATTGATTTTCAGTTACAAATACAATTATTTTCTTTATTTGTTTTGGAAGGAAAATACGTATAACATTTAAAATGAGGTATTTCCAAGTTTGGTAGAAAGATTTGTAATGTGGATTGTAAAGTGGTTCACTTGTTGAGTGTGCGAGGGTATTAATTTTAACACCAATAATGCATTTTCAGGTTAAACTTAATCTCCTGTTATGATGTATAACATTTCTGTATAGATATTAGGAATACATGTATTATTTTATATTACGGATGTGTTCTGATGCAGAAGGCGTCTGTATTAAGAAAACTGTTGGCCTCATTTGGCCTGCCACATTTAAAACGCATTGGCAGGGACATTTATTTCTGGCCTAACTCTCCTTTCACACATTCGCACCCTTCTGAACTCAGACAGGCATGCCCTGTACTCACACTACTGCACTGGCATTGGAACATCCTTCGTTCTGCACTCACACAGGCACACCTTTCATCCTGTAGTCAGTCAGACGACTTAACATGCATTCACAAACACAATCCTACATTACTCATGCATTCTCCTCACCTTGGACTCATGAAGGTACACTGCCAACCATGCACTCACACAGTCAGACTGATCGAATAAGCAGAGATGCCTCAGATGGTGGCATTGTTGTTCAGGTACGTTTTACTTCAGCCGCAACATGCCCGTGTTAGAAATGGGTGTCTCTAGTTTGCACTGGTATGCACCCTGTCCAAGTAGGGACCCTTCCTTCTAGTCAGGGTAAGGGAGTTACACACCCAAGATAACCCCAGCTCACCTCCTTGGTAGCTTGGCACGAGCAGTCAGGCCTATCTCAGAGGCAATGTTGAAAGCATTTGTACATAGAACACACAGAAACACAGTTGACACACTACAAATGGACACCACACCAGTTTAGAAAAATAACCAACCTTTATTTAAACCAAACAAGACCAAAACAACAAAAATCCAACATACATAACTCAAAATATCACTTTTAAAAGGTTTAAGCAATTCAGTCCATAGAACTCTATGGATGCGTTGATTTAAGCACAAAGTACCTTTGATACATCAAAATCCAAGACGAAAAACAGCTGCAAAGGAGGAAAGCGTCAGAGAACACAGCAAAGTGTCGGTTCTTGAGTCCCAGGGGAATGGAGGCGTCAGTTCTGCTGCACGCAAGAGAAGTGTTGCATCGATTCCTTACTGTGAGGAGAAGTGACGCATTGATTTCTGGACGCGTCATCCTTTTGGCAGGGTGATGCATTGGAAACTTGGCACACAGGAGTGATGGGTGAGAAAATCCAGGTGCTGCGGGTCGATGCAGCAGTGAAACAGGTGCTGCGTTGATTTCCACAGCCGCAGAAAGTTGATGCATCGATTTCTTCAGCCGCACAGCAGGGCCTGTGTCGAAGTTGGAGCGGGGGTCTCCGATGTTGGAGACTTGGGGGTCGATTCCGATTCGGGCCGGAAAAAGCACCGACCGACTCGGATCGGGAAATAATACCGACCGACACGTACCTGTGGCGCCCGACACGCCAAGTACGATGCAAGGCGTGAAAAATCCGACCGACACGTACCGAAACCAAGTCGACCGACCGAGCCGCAAGGAAAACAGCAATCCGGCCGGAAAAACACGCGAATCCAACCGACCGACACGCACCCGGAACAAATCCGACCGAAACGTACACGCGAACTCCAAACCGCAAAGTACGATGCAAGGCGCGAAAACCACGAGCGAGTCGGAAGGAGGCCAAGCCGCACGACCGACACGCATACAAAACCGAGCCGAAGCAACACAAAACACCGCGACCGACGCGTACGCAGCATAGAGAACTGCACAAACACAGCGTGAACGAAACGGAGAAGACCGTACGAGACAAATGCAGGGTCCGACTCGGTCATAAGAACGTTTCCAACATACACAGACAGCACAAAGGAAAAATCACCCAAAAAAGGCCAAACAAGCAATTACCAAGCCAATAAATACTGGGGGGGTGGGGACAAAGAACAAAGACACACCCACAACTCCACCCTATATAAAGGACACAAATCACAACCATGAGCCTTTGCAAATGCCATTCCACTGCCAGCACCCAAGAGAAAGCAACCACACACCCACAGCTCATCCCTCACACAAGCCACACACCATCAGCACACCAACAAATACCTACCTCACATACACCCAGCAAAACACACACTCACACACCCTCACCTGCACACCAACACACACATCACTCACCATCACCACCCATCACCATGCCCCCCAAGAAGAATCCCAAGTTCCTAGATAGTGAATTGGAAGTCATGGTAGACGAGATCCTCAGGGTAGAGCCACAGCTGTTTGGCACACTGGTCCAACAGACCCCATCTCCCAGAAAACCAAGATGTGGGAGAGGATCATCAACAGGGTGCACGCACAATCACCATGTCGGCGCACAAAGAGCGACATCCAGAACAGGTGGTATGACGTGCGCAGGAGGGTACGGGACCTGCTGAAGAAAGACTACATCAACAGCCAATACACCGGCAGTGGCCCTCCTGCCAAGCCAATATACCTCAGGCCCTGGGAGGAGAAGGTGCGGGCCATCCTTCCGCCAGTGAGCGTATATGGACTAGAGGACATCCCAGAGCCTGGTGAGTACACAACAAATGTACACAATATACTGCCACAAAACACACACATCACTGTCAAGGGAGAGTCAAACCATGCACTCAATTACACAGCAACCAGAACAGAATCATCCCAAAATGTGTATGTCAGTCAGATAAACACAACACATGCCATCAAAAAAGTCACATCCAACTGTGCCAACACATGTACAAACACAACTACAACTACAGCTAGGCAGTGGCACAAATAGAACTAACAAACACATCCAGACATGTAGCCACCACAACAACACCAACACACAGTGAAGACCACTCAAAGGAAGGAATTCTGTGTATGCTGGCCAAGTCAGTGTAGCCAATAGCATCATGGGAGTCGCAGTCACACATATTGCCCCCCACAACTGTCCCATCAACACCACCCTGAACCATGCTCACATCACAGGGAGTGGAGAAGGACTCACAAGATGGCTGACACTGGCTACTGCTGTGGGGAGCACAAGGCCCTGCTACCAACTGTGCACCAACAAACAGCAGGACACCACTGACTGACATCCTGAGAGACAACTTCCACTCCCTGCAACGCAAGCACGTTCCATGGTGGGATAACTGACTGGCTGGGTGGGTGGGAAGGAGGGCCAGCTGTCAACCAAACACAACCAATGCAGACCATGTTCACACCCCAAAAAATACATAGAAATGCCCAAATAATGCAGGACAATGTGCCACACCAATATCAACCCCTGAATGTGACGACTTAGGACAATGCAATGTACAGGCCCGCACCCAGAGGCACAGTCACAACTGTCATGTGTGTCAACCATTGATGCCTGCAGAAACATAACATACATTGTTTGTGTCTCCCAAAAACAGGTGATGATGGGGACACAGCAGCAGACGCTGAGGAGTCCCAGTCCCAGGCTCAAGAGGATGCGGAGCTCACTGGCGTCGTACAGCCTCTGTCCTCCTCGGACGATGAAGACCAACCTGGCACATCCGGTGCAAGTCAACATGCAGCACCAGCAGGACCACCAGCTGCAGCACCAGTAGGACCACCAGCTGCACCCCCTGCACCCACCCCTCCAACGACTGTCACCATAAATACCATCCCTGCCGACATGGACAGAACAAGGAGCAACACCAGCACAGGGACCCTGGACCAACCTGGGGCCATGGACACCACCACCACCACCAACCCCCAAGGTGGACCAGGGTTATCTGTGCGTGCCACTGCACACACTGCACATGTCAGCAGGGGTGGTGGGAGGGGTGGGAGACAGAGGTCGCTGCTTGCAGACGTTGCTGGTGTGCATGATGACCCACAACTGGTACGCATAGCTGATGCGTACCAGTCCAGCACCGGAGACCTCAGCCAGGTAGTGGGGCTCCTCAGAGACATGAAACAGCAGCAGGCTGCCCATCATGCCCGCTTGGACTCCCACATGTCCCACGTGGAGTCACACATGTCCCGCGTGGACTCACACATGTCCCGCGTGGAGTCCAAGTGGGATGCACTGCATGAGATGACGGCGGTGCACAGGGACATTTTACAATGCCTCCGCCAGATGAACAGCAACCAGTCCATACCTCCCTGTGTGCCAACAACATCTGGTGCCGAACAAACTGCAACTGCCACAGGGAGGGAGGAGGACTCTGGCGGAGAGTCCCCTGCACCGCAGCAGCCTGTACTTGAGGGCCCCCCCAAGAAGAGGGGTCGTCTGAGGAGGGAAAAGTGAGAGGCCGATGGCCAAGCGCAACTCCCAGGAAGCCTGAACCTGTTCTGGATGTTCGCCTTTGTGCACAGACTGTTCACCCTGTTGACGGCAACACTACTCCCACACATTGCATGGGGAGTACAAGTTGGACCAATGTGTCAGACAACTGTGGCCCCGATACTGGGGATCCTGTCTACCAGGACTTTCAATTCACCTAGGAACTTCGGATTGCAAGATTTATGTACAGCACTACCCATCCTATGCACTATTAACACAAATGTATCACAATAAACACACTAATACACCATACTTGCCTCTGTCGTGATTCCAACGTGGGTGCTGTTATGGGGATGATGAACTGCAAAATTACACTGTGTATGCGAACTGCAACAGCAAGGACAACACAGGCATGTGAGTAAAGGCAACGTGACACATATGAGGGAGACACACCACCAGGGCTACACAACACATACACACCTAGGCCATCTGACTCATTGCCTACACTGATGTTGCCAGGGAAGACGGTGCAATGCACAGACACCACACCCATTCCCAGTTGTAGTCAAGTAGCCCACAGGTGCAGTAAGCAAATGGCAGTCAAATGTGTGACCACAGACAACGCACATCACAAAGTGAAGCACAGGTTTATTACACAGTTGCAACATGTCGTAACCACTACAGATGCAAGGTAATCCCACCTGGCAGCGGGCACACAGTCAACAACTGTAGACGGAAGGAAGTCCATGGGTGTGGCGCACATCACCTGTAGGGACACAACAGCTACCACCCTGGATGTGCAATCACGTCGTCGGTGGACACAGTTGACCAAACGAATCTGAAAGTACCCTGTGAAGGACAGAAATGACACACAGTCAAAAGCAATGGAGTACAGGACAGAACAGCAAAACTCATGCACAATACATGTTACAAGATACCCACCCAGAACCAAGTTAGCATGTCAACACTGTTGGGGAGTACAGCCCACCTGTTAGCACACATCGCAACACACATCCAGTCAAGTAGCCCATGGACACACTCCAACAGCACCAGAGCACCACCCACACATCATGCCAACTCACATCATTGACATGACACCTCAGGATACTCACATTCAGCTAAAGAAGTTGGTGATGAGCTGTGTGCGGACATCACCATCATCATCATCATCATCATCGTCACTGGCATCGTGGTCCAGGCCAGGATCCTCCACAGGTGGCGGATGTTGGTCATTGTCATCCTGGATGAGAGGCAACTCCTTCCGCACTGCCAGGTTGTGGAGCATGCAGCAGACGATGATAATCTTGCACACTTTCGCAGGGGCATATGGGAGGGACCCTCCGGTCTTGTCCAGGCAGCGGAAGCGGCTCTTCAGGAGACCAAATGTCCGCTCAATCACTCTCCTGGTCCGACCATGTGCCTCATTGTAGCGCATCTGGGCTGGTGTCACAGGGTTCCTGAGGGGTGTCAGCAACCACGGCATGTTGGGGTATCCCGAGTCACCTACGGACAGACAAGTGCACATTAGCTGACTTGGAAAAGTGGGCGGAATACTACAGATCAGATCACACACAATGGCACAAAGTCAGTACACACCGACAAGCCAGGCACGCTGGTTCTGCATCTGTGCCATCATCCTGGGGATGCGACTACTCCTCATCACAAAGGCATCGTGTGCTGAACCAGGGAAACGGGCACACACGTGTGTGATGGTCATGTCTGCAAGACACACCACCAGTGCATTGACCGAGTGGTAGTGCTTGCGGTTCCTGTAGGCCTGCTCCTGGGCCTGTGGTGGTACCAAAGCCACATGTGTCCCATCAATGGAGCCAATGACATGCGGCATCCTCCCCAGGGCATAAAAGTCACTCTTCACGTCAGTGAGTCGGCGCAGTCTAGGGAAATAGATGTACCGGTTCAGGAATAGCAACATTGCCGCCAAAACATCGCGGAGCACACGGCTCAACATGGTCTGTGACATCCCACCAGCAGTCGCCACAGTATGTTGGAAGGTACCGGTGGCAAAGAAGTGTAGGGCTGCCATCACCTTCACCTTGGGGGTCAGCGCTGTAGGATACGGCCGGCCAGGCTGCAAATGTGGGGACAACTGCACTGCCAAATCCTCAATCAGCTGCCTGGTGAAGCGGTACCGTCGGATGCTGTCCCGTTCCACCATCGTTGCCAGGTCTGGGAATGGTCGATGGACAGCAGGAGCCCTGCAGTGCAGAGGAGAAGTAAGCAAGATTGTCAGTCACCCCACATATGCGGCATTGAACACACTCAAGATCCCAACATACATCATTATGAGGCACAACTACATGAAGTGTGCAGTTCCGTAAGGACATGTATGGTACATACATGGCCAACATCTGTCAACACGGTCCAACAGGTGGCATCAATTAGTCCCAGGTTGGCCCATTGGATATCATGAGGCCGTGTCACAGTTCCCATCTCCTGCTGCCGTGTCACAATAACCCCCACAGTGACATGTGAGGACAGATGTGCCCCAGGCACCACAGCTCAATGACAGGTACATTCCCAGGGACCCTGTATTGCCACATGGACACTGGCATTACATGGAGTATCATGTATACACCACAGCAAAACAACCATGACCCCCACAGGTAGTGGCCCCACTTGCCACGGCAGGACAGACATGGACGTCTGTGACACACACACGCACTACATCAAAGTCCATGCACACACAACCTGGATGTGGAGACTGTCTCCCATTGTGCACATGAAATCAGAGACATTGTAAACACTACATGCACAAAGACTGTGGAGGTCCATCACTATTGTGCCACTGGGACACCCTGGCTCAAACATACCGTCCCACATGGGACTCACGGGGTATGTCACATGACATACACATACACCACCGTGAAATGTGACCATGGCACATGCACAGATCTGAACAGTTGCACATCACAGTGGTCATGTACACGTAACACCCAGGATCCTGTCCCCATGAACACGTACACAGCCTGGGGGTGGCTGCCCACAGGTGACACCCACAGGACAACATGTACACCAACATACACACAATAGGAAATGCAGCCTTACATGCCTTATGATAAAGTTTGGACAGGCTGTCGTGATATAGGTGTGCCCCTCACTCCCTGGGAGCTATCTGTGGCTGGCATATGTCCATCTGAGACAGGCATGCTGACATATGCCAGTCACATGTACAGTGATGCGTTGTACTGCAATGGACCGATCGGTGCCCCCGGCCGGCCCATTGCATTCAATGTGTGCGGGTACGCGTTGTACCCCTGTACGCGTTGAACTGCAATGGACCGATCGGTGCCCCCGGCCGGCCCATTGCATTCAATGTGTGCGGGTACGCGTTGTACCCCTGTACGCGTTGTACTGCAATGGACCGATCGGTGCCTCCGGCCGGCCCATTGCATTCAATGTGTGCGGGTACGCGTTGTACCCCTGTACGCGTTGTACCCCTGTACGCGTTGAACTGCAATGGACCAATCGGTGCCCCCGGCCGGCCCATTGCATTCAATGTGTGCGGGTACGCGTTGTACCCCTGTACGCATTGTACCCCTGTACGCGTTGAACTGCAATGGACCGATCGGTGCCTCCGGCCGGCCCATTGCATTCAATGTGTGCGGGTACGCGTTGTACCCCTGTACGCGTTGAACTGCAATGGACCGATCGGTGCCCCCGGCCGGCCCATTGCATTCAATGTGTGCGGGTACGCGTTGTACCCCTGTACGCGTTGTACTGCAATGGACCGATCGGTGCCTCTGGCCGGCCCATTGCATTCAATGTGTGCGGTGCACGCGTTGATACCCTGTACGCGTTGTACCCCTGTACGCGTTGTACCGCAATGGACCGATCGGTGCCTCCGGCCGGCCCATTGCATTCAATGTGTGCGGGTATGCGTTGTACCCCTGTACGCGTTGAACTGCAATGGACCGATCGGTGCCCCCGGCCGGCCCATTGCATTCAATGTGTGCGGGTACGCGTTGTACCCCTGTACGCGTTGTACTGCAATGGACCGATCGGTGCCTCCGGCCAGCCCATTGCATTCAATGTGTGCGGGTACGCGTTGTACCCCTGTACGCGTTGTACCCCTGTACGCGTTGTACCGCAATGGACCGATCGGTGCCTCCGGCCGGCCCATTGCATTCAATGTGTGCGGGTACGCGTTGTACCCCTGTACGCGTTGTACCCCTGTACGCGTTGAACTGCAATGGACCGATCGGTGCCTCCGGCCAGCCCATTGCATTCAATGTGTGCGGGTACGCGTTGTACCCTGTACGCGTTGTACCCTGTACGCGTTGAACTGCAATGGACCGATCGGTGCCTCCGGCCGGCCCATTGCATTCAATGTGTGCGGGTACGCGTTGTACCCCTGTACGCGTTGAACTGCAATGGACCGATCGGTGCCCCCGGCCGGCCCATTGCATTCAATGTGTGCAGGTACGCGTTGTACCCCTGTACGCGTTGTACCGCAATGGACCGATCGGTGCGCACCCATTGACAATGGGCTTGCCTGGTAACAGACGCGTTTTCGAATTTCGAACGAGTCGGTTGCTGGAAAATCAGTTGGTCACCCACAACAATGTTGCAAAATCATGTATGTCATGAAGTTGAAGATTTGAAGGAAGCTGTGGGCGTGTTTTGGTGCTGCTATTCCATGGATTGGCCAGATTCAGAAGATGCAAACGACTTGGACCTATCACTTTGGACACAAGGGACAGTATCTGCCTCTCCAGCACATATATATTGCTGGCTGTTCCCCTGAGAGCTCACTTGCCTGCACTACATGCTCCAGGACGACATCTGCCACTGCACTGCTGCTGTCTCTGCCCCTCTGGACCCTGCAATGGCACGTACTGTGGAGAGAGCCCCAGCCTTCAGCCTTGAAGAGAACCAGGCCCTGCTGGACAGCCTACTTCCACAGTACAGCAAGCTGTATGGGACACCAGGGGAGCAGGTGAGTGTTCTGTGCACTGCCTTTCTGAATGTGCATTTTGTCTGACTAGCAAGGCTGAAAGTCTGCACGCCACTGGCTAGCAGGCTCACTGAGTAGTTGTCACCCCCCATAGTGTGTAGTGACATGCACTGGACAGGTATGGTGCAGTGACAGTGCATTTGAACAAGGTTTTACTTCCCATGCAATGATACCATGTAGTGACGTCTGGCAAACTGTCCATGGGCAGCTTTGCACTGCCTGTGTACATCATGTGCCCCTGTGATTGAGACATGTATATACAACTGTGTCATGCACGGATATGTTGCATGTGTAGTAATGGCCTTTTCACTTTGTCATCCTGACAGGTTAATGCCCATCGGAAGCAGGAGATCTGGAAGGACATCGTCCGGGCCGTCCGGTCCGTGGGGGTCTACAAGCGCCGGATCCGCAACTGCCAGAAGAGGTGGCAGGACCTTCGGGGCTGGACCCGGAGGATTGCACGGGTCCAGCTGAAGCTGTCGCCTCCTCGCAGGAGGGGCGGAACACGGACCCTGACCCCCACATGCTGCAGATCCTGGCGGTGGTGTTTCCAGACCTGGATGGGCAGCTGAAGGCCAGACAGCAGCAAGGAGGGGTGAGTCAAAGACTGCACTGTGAACTCTGTATTACATGCTTTGTGCCCTCCTCTGGCCTGGTTCAACTGCCACAGTGCAGCAGTCATGTTGTCCAGGAGCCATGTCCCTCTATTGTGCACTGCCCACTGCTCATCTGATACCCAGGTGTGGCCCTTACATTCAGGGAATTGTGTCACTTGGGACTGTGTCCTTGCAGTTTGCTTCACTAAAGGTGGGGGACAGCATCTGTTTCCCTAACTCTGTTGTGGGCATCATGGGTGGGTCCATTGTTCACAAAACGCCTGTGTTTGGACATGTGATCTGCGTGTTGCTTTGATATGCGGTCCACTTGCTGAGCTGAGCCACCACATGTGCCTGGGGTATGTGGCACACGCCCATGCAGCGGGTGGGAACAATGTTTGGGCTCCAGGAGTGTGCAGATTACGTGTGTCACACATACATAGCCAGCTATCCACTGTCCAGGGCACATCCCTCATTCATGTGGAGCAGGACAGTCATGCCTACTCCAGGCCATGCAATGCACTCTGTACTCCCACTCCCGTGTATCAGCTGACACATTGTCCACAGTGATTTGACCCCTCAGGTGTCTGCCTCTGTGTCAGTGTGCTGTGGATTAGTTGCCAGGACTGCTGGGGTGTTTCTTGGTAGGGGCTCAGCATGCCCCTGGAGATGTGACCATAGGAGACGATACTTGTGTGTCACATAGGTGTTTGATCAGCTGCCCGTGCAGACTGGGGTATGCGAATGTGAAGTTCAGGCAGCTGTTCCCCTTTCACAGCAAATTGTGAGGGGCTCAGGTTCAGAGGGTAGTGTCACAGGTCTCCCATATGTCCAATAGGTATGACCTGGACAGATGAGGGTTAAGATGATGTGTTGTGTGGGGGATGTACATGTGCACTTGTGCAGCTCCAGGACTTGCATTCCCCATGACCTACTATTGTGACACAGTGCATAGTGTTGTTGTCTGGCTGCCAAGTCATACATCACTGAGACAGTGATGTATGACTTAGCAGTCATGCCTCTGCCATGGCATGTGTCAACTTATTGGTGGTCCTGCAGGGGAGTGATATGTGCTACATGCACACCATTGTGGCGATGGCTATCAGGACATGGGTGCATCATGGTGTCTGTCGCTGGTATGCATCACATGCATTTCCTATTTGACTCTGGGCATCCCTTTCATCCGGAAACCTGTACTGACTCAGTGGCAAGAGCTGTGATGTGTGCATGTCCACATGCCACACCGTGTCCTCTGCACTGTCCAACTACTGTGTACTTGGTGCATGTGTCCACACTGGGGTGTTGCAATCCAACAGACACCAGACAGATGGGTGCAAGGCCATGTGGGATGTGAGTGCCATGCTTGGCATCAGACTGACAATTGGCTTCTCCTGTTCAGTTAGGGCACTTTTAGCAATGTACAACTAATGATGCCAGGGCTTGCTCTGTAATGTGCTGTGCTCACAGTGGTGTGTGCGTTTGGTGCAGGTGACTGATGTCTGTCTGTTTCCCCATTGTTTGCAGATACATCCACGGCCACGGAAGGGGACAGCTCCACGGACCAGGAGGAGCCAGAGAGCCAGACTGGGTCAGCAGCCGAGGAGTGGTCGGAGGGACCCAGTGGCACGGAGGGCGAGGGGAGCCACACCGAGGAGTCCTCAGCACCATCCACCTCAGCTGTGGACCAGAGCAACTCGGAGGATGACTCCCTTGTGGAGGCGGGTGTCAGCAGCCACCACACCCCAGCTAGTGTTGCTGTCCCCGCCACCACCAGCACCACCACCGCCCTCCCATCGGCTCCCATTCCCCAGGTCCGTGGAGGCTCCCATGTTCGGGAGCGTGTCTCCTTTGGGCCAGGCACCGCACCCCCTGCCCCTGTGTCCCCTGCTGCCCTGAGTGAGGAGTCTGTGTACCTCCTTCGCCAGCTCCATGTAGGGCAGACAGCCATGCTGAGTGTCCTCCATGCGCACACCGCACTGTTGACTCAGCTGGTGTCGTTCATGGAGGGCATCTCATCGGGCATGTCTGACCTACAGAGGGGCAATAGGTCCATGGACTCCTCCCTGACGGCAGCAGTGTCCCTCCTCAGACAGTCCCTCACCCCTCCTGCCTCTGCTCCATCCACACTCCCCAGCACCTTACCCGTCCCAAGCACACACACACCGGCACAGGCACACACCAGCACACACACGTCCAGCACACAGACACACACGCCACAAACAAAACGCACACGCACGCACAGTCAGGGGACTGAAACCAGACTCACAGGGGATGGGGCCCTGGTACACACACACGCATCCACGGGCACTGCGCAGTCCTCAGTTGCCTCTCCCTCCAAAACACCCTCCCTTGCCTCACCTGCAACCCCAAAGACCCAGCGCCTCTTCCTCAGTGACCTCGGCCTCTTCCCCTCCGATCCAGCTGCTCCAGCATCCAGGGTGAAGAGGAAGCCCCCACACGGAGCAGAGTGCCCCTCGCCCACGGACACCCTCCCCCAGGCGCAGACAGACTGAGGCCCCCACCCGCAAGTCCCCCGGAGTGGTAAGAGCAAGACCCCGCCGCCGCCCTGCAGCTCAAGCACCAGGTCTCCTTCCTCCATCCCTCAGGCCCCCACTCCACAGGTGCCCCCACCACACCCTGCCCCAGGTTCCCCCACCCACAGATATACCATCCCCAAGAGGCTCCGGCCTTCTCCCCCTGCCACTTGCTCTCCCGGCACCACACCCCCGCTGCGCTTGTCTGTGCCACTGATGTGGTGAGGGTGTCCTCCCCCTCTGTCCAGCCCACCTTGCCTGTTCCCCATTCTCCTCCCCTGGTGGTAGGCACTGCAGTGGAGTCCACTACCACCCTGTCTGACTTGGGCACTGCAGTGGCGGACCTGTCCACTCCATCTGCAGGGTCCACTGCAGTCGTGCCGGCACCCACAACATCTGAGCCATGCCCCCCAGTTGTGCCGGCACACACCATGTCAGACACCTCCACTGCAGTTGTCAGTGGCTCTCCAGCACCCACCACCCCTTCCCTGCTTCCTCCTGGTGAGCCCTGATCCTGTCCCTGCGGTGCCTGGCCTACCCCCCGGTTGCCCCTCCTAGTGGATTGTCCCTGGTTTTGTGCAGGCATGTGTAGGGTGGCATCTGCCACTGTCACCCACTTGTGACTTTGTTGATGGACTGGCCATTGGCCTTTGTTTATGTTCTACCGGACTTCTACTTTTAATGCCACATATGCTGAATAAAGCAACTTTCTGTTCTCTAGTGCTTTTGCTTCTGATGTACATGATGTTGATGATGCTAACCATGCCCTTGCTGCAGTGATGGTGATATTTGGTCTCATGATAATGAAGTGTTACTGTGCAGGAACCCATGTGGTCCAGGGGGAATGTGTCCTATCCTGTGGTGTATCCATGTCATCCATAGCAGCATCTGAGGGTGTCATGTGTTCAGTATTTGGCAATGGGATTTCCTACTTAGATTGGCTATTTCACATCTGTGGCTTCCACCCCTGCACATCTGTTGTGCCTGCCATTGTTCAATTCGTCTACTTCCCTGAACGTGTGGCCATCTCCAGTGGACATGCAGGTTTGGGCATCAATGGGGAAGGACTCATCTGTGTTGTCAGTGCAACATTGCTATACAAGTGTGTTGGATCTGTGCTGATGATTCCGTTGGCACTTCCATGACCAGGCTGATGTGACGGGAGCCCTCATTTGGTGCTAATTGTTGATTGTGTGACCAAGTGCTCAGCTGACATGATGGGGCCCTACTGAGGCAACATATGGCACAGCTTTCCTCACACAGGAGTGGATTCCCCTCATGGCAGTGTGTACTCCTGTGACATTGCCTGCGCCCAAGGTGTGTGTTGTATGTGCATGTCTGTGTGTTCACTTCCGTTTAGCTGTGCATGCTGTGATCCCTAGTGTTGTACCTGTTTGTGATGCTAGCTGAGTTGAGCTATGTTCCCCCAAAGTCTTCTCCCTGGGTTCTCTGTGATGTGGGTGCATGGCACATTACTGGTCATCAGGGTGTCACCCATAGGTGTGTTTGCTGTCAGGGCTGAGTTTGTGTGCAGACGCAGATGGGTCACAGTCAGGTTTCCCCTTGGCACTTGTTGTTTGCCCCTGTCATGTGATTTCCAGTTTGTGTTAGCTTTCAGTGATTGTGACACGTTGTGTGTGTGACTGCTGGCACTCCTCAGGGTCCGGGCTAGAAATGTTGGTTGTTGTCTATGTGTGTTCTTTGTGGGTGACCTTGGCTTCTTCATTGGTGTGTGACTGTGGCTGGGATCCCATTGGTTGGTGTGGTATTGCCGTCATGTCCATGTACAGCGTAGTGTGCAGTGTGTCAGACATTCAGGAGTCTTGTTGAGTGTCCATGTGTGATGTGTTTCTGCACCTTGGTTCCCACCCACCACCCTGGAATAGTCATGGGTGCATGTGCAATGTCACCAGTGCATGTGTGCTTCACTGCTGCACATTGTTGGAGGTCGAGGGGTGTGGTGTTGAGTGTGTGCAGATGAGAGTTGTTGCCCGGCTAGGCCCCTGCCTCCATGTTGGCCTTGGCATACTGGCCATGCTGTTTGATTTGTGCTTGTGTAGGTGTGCTGGTAGTTAGTTGCTCAGTACACATGACTGTGGTTCACAGTGTGAACCACATTTAGCTTTGTCATCACAGTGGGATTGTAATGCAGCCCAGGGTCACCACATTGTGGGGGCCCTGGGGGTGGTGCTGTGGTGTGTCTGTGTCTTGCTGTGTCAGTTGCTGTCCCTACGTGCCTGTGTGACATGTGTGATTTGTGCTCCCTCTCATCTGACAATGCCTGCTTGCCCACATAGGGGATTTGGATCCATGAGTTACCTTTGTGTGGCACTGTATGCACATCTGTATGATTGGTATTCAGGTCTCCTCATGTGTTGTGTGGTTGCCTGGGGACACTGGCACCCCCCCTCACCTGTTGTGTATGATGTGCAGTGTGGGTCTGCCTGTTTGTGTTTGTGCATCTGCACCACTGCATTGGCATATCTTTGGTGTGCCATTGGCTGTATGTAGTTTGGTGGGTTTCCCCTGCTGTCCCTGGGACTCCTAGGTCATCGGTCAGCACAATGATCATGGTTTGTGTGTCCCATTGCTGCCATGGTATGGTATTTGTTCACCTCACATCTGCAGTCTCCACAGGGTATCTGCATGTGTGTGCCCATTGGTGCAAATATGTGGGTCTGCATTCTGATGGTCACTTCTGTCATTGTGTCATTGATGATTGTTGACGGTGTCAGCCCCCATGGGTGTTGTTTGTCTGCACATGGCCAAAGGTATGTCTTATTTGCACTGCAGGATTTGGCTCCCCCAATTTATGTTGCAATGGGACACATACACTACTTTGCCACTGATGTGTTTGTTGTTCTGTGACCAGGAATCATCCATGCAGTTTGGCAGTTGCACCTCTTTCTTTGTCAACACTTACCTTTTGGTCACTGTGATGATGGGGGTTTGGACCCCATTGCCACAATGTTCGAAATGTGCTTCAGCTATGGACCCCACACTTACATTTTGGTCACTGTGATGATGGGGGTTTGGAACCCATTGCCACAATGTTCGAAATGTGCTTCAGCTATGGACCCCACACTTACATTTTGGTCACTGTGATGATGGGGGTTTGGAACCCATTGCCACAATGTTCAAAGTGTGCTTCAGCTATGGACCCCACACTTACATTTTGGTCACTGTGATGATGGGGGTTTGGACCCCATTGCCACAATGTTCAAAATGTGCTTCAGCTATGGACCCCACACTTACATTTTGGTCACTGTGATGATGGGGGTTTGGACCCAATTGCCACAATGTTCAAAATGTGCTTCAGCTATGGACCCCACACTTACCTTTTGGTCACTGTGATGATGGGGGTTTGGACCCCATTGCCACATTGTTCAAAGTGTGCTTCAGCTATGGACCCCACACTTACATTTTGGTCACTGTGATGATGGGGGTTTGGACCCCATTGCCACAATGGTCATGGCCTGCTTGCATTGTGGGTGCCACACACATATATGTGTGGCACATGTGCTAGGGGGTCACATTGTATGTTCAAAGTCATGTTCAGTGTTGTAGGCATTTGACACAGTCTACACACGCTTGTCATGCTGTTGGGGGGATGTCTTCTTCTTGCATTCCCTAGGTTGTAGTGTGCTGGTTGTGTCATGCATTGTCCATCCTATGAGTGGGGGTGGTAGTAGTGGTAGGCATCCAGCCCCCCCTGGCTAAGGGTGGTAGTAGTGGTAGGCATCCAGCCCCCCCTGGGTGAGGGTGGTAGTAGTGGTAGGCATCCAGCCCCCCCGGCTAAGGGTGGTGGTAGGCATCCAGCCCCCCCTGGGTGAGGGTGGTAGTAGTGGTAGGCATCCTGCCCCCCTGGGTAAGGGTGGTAGTAGTGGTAGGCATCCTGCCCACCCTGGGTGAGGGTGGTAGTAGTGGTAGGCATCCAGCCCCCCCTGGCTCAGGGTGGTAGTAGTGGTAGGCATACTGCCCCCTGGCTAAGGGTGGTAGTAGTGGTAGGCATCCAGCCCCCTGGCTAAGGGTGGTAGTAGTGGTAGGCATCCAGCCCCCCTGGGTGAGGGTGGTAGTAGTGGTAGGCATCCAGCCCCCCTGGGTAAGGGTGGTAGTAGTGGTAGGCATCCTGCCCCCCTGGGTAAGGGTGGTAGTAGTGGTAGGCATCCTGCCCCCCTGGGTAAGGGTGGTAGTAGTGGTAGGCATCCAGCCCCCCTGGCTAAGGGTGGTGGTAGGCATCCTGCCCCCCCTGGGTAAGGGTGGTAGTAGTGGTAGGCATCCTGCCCACCCTGGGTGAGGGAGGTAGTAGTGGTAGGCATCCTGCCCCCCTGGCTAAGGGTGGTAGTAGTGGTAGGCATCCTGCCCCCCTGGGTAAGGGTGGTAGTAGTGGTAGGCATCCTGCCCCCCTGGGTAAGGGTGGTAGTAGTGGTAGGCATCCTGCCCCCCTGGCTAAGGGTGGTATTAGTGGTAGGCATCCAGCCCCCCTGGGTGAGGGTGGTAGTAGTGGTAGGCATCCAGCCCCCCGGCTAAGGGTGGTGGTAGGCATCCTGCCCCCCTGGGTGAGGGTGGTAGTAGTGGTAGGCATCCAGCCCCCCCTGGCTCAGGGTGGTAGTAGTGGTAGGCATCCTGCCCCCCCTGGGTAAGGGTGGTAGTAGTGGTAGGCATCCTGCCCCCCCTGGGTAAGGGTGGTAGTAGTGGTAGGCATCCTGCCCACCCTGGGTGAGGGAGGTAGTAGTGGTAGGCATCCAGCCCCCCTGGCTCAGGGTGGTAGTAGTGGTAGGCATCCAGCCCCCCTGGCTAAGGGTGGTAGTAGTGGTAGGCATCCAGCCCCCCTGGCTAAGGGTGGTAGTAGTGGTAGGCATCCTGCCCCCCTGGGTGAGGGTGGTAGTGGTGGTAGGCATCCAGCCCCCCCTGGCTAAGGGTGGTGGTAGGCATCCAGCCCCCCCTGGGTGAGGGTGGTAGTAGTGGTAGGCATCCAGCCCCCCCTGGGTAGGGGTGGTGGTGCGCATTCAGGCCCCTGTGTGCATATGTGGCATTGGTGATGGGCATACCGCCCCTATGGTGCTGCTGTTGCTGGTGTAAGTATATTCTGCATCCCTCTGTGTGTGTGTGATGTGTCGTGTACGTGTTGTATGTGTTTTGTGGTTGGTGTCTGGCTTACCTTCTGCGCCGTACGCGTCCGTGCCTGTTCCGGTAGTAAATGTAGAATATTGGTATGATCGGGACGAAGGGATTCATGGTTGGTTCGTGTCGTTCATCCTTCTCGTTGCTTCGCGTCGTCCTCGTTGCTTCGCATCGTCCTCGTCGCTTCGCGTCGTCCTCGTCGCTGCCGTGTTCGTCTCGGAGCCATGGATCGTGTTGTGGCGCGAATCGGAGCTTATGTGCGCCTCTCCCGGATGCTTTGACGTGCCGTGCGTAGCGACGGGTTCGGCGCGTACGGAAAGCGCATCGTACTCGTTCGGCCGGACGGAGCTGCATTTTCCCTTCCGTGCGACTCGATTCAGCGTTTCCGGATTTGCCTCGGTCGGGGAACAGGACCTGGTTTGGGTGAGTACGGCTCGGCCGGATTCTTTGCTGTTGTGCGCATCGTACTTACTCGTTCGGTGTGCTGTACGGATCGGTCGGGAAACAGGCTTTCGCATGGCTTTTTTCCCGACCGAATGGTGTTGGGTGCGCCTCCGACCGGGATCGGAATCGGCCCCAAAGTGCTCTGGACTCAGGCTGCAGCGGTTCTTCAGGCCGCGAACAGGTGCTGTGTCGATTTTTCAGCCTCACCGTTGAGTTTTCAGCCTCACCACAGCGATGCTTTGGTTTTTAAACCGCAAAACAAGCTTGCAGTGGGAAAAACGGTGCTGGAAGGGCGATGCGGGTATTTTCAAGTCTTGAAAAAGCAGCAGAACCACCTCCAAGAGCCCAGGACTGGAATTGGCACAACTTGGCAGGTCAGAACTCCCAGCAGTGGAGTTAAGAGATGCTGCAGATGAAGTCTTTGATGGCCCTGAGACTTCCAACAGGAGGCAAGCAGACACAAGCCCATGGAGAACCTTGGAAAAGCAGGAGTCAAGAAAGCAAAGTCTGGTTCTTTCACTGTCCACAGACAGAAGCAGCAACTGCAGGCCAACCCAGCAAAGCAACACACAGCAAAGGGGCAGTACTCCTCCTGACAGCTCTTCAGCTCTTCTTCTTGGCAGAATCCTCAGTTCAGAAGTGTTCTAAACATGTGGGGTTATAGGTCCAATACTTACACCCCATTTGGCTTTTGCAGTAGGCATACTTCAAAGGAAAGTCTTTGTGTACAAGACCCTGCCTTTGCTCCAGACACACTACAGCAGGAGGGGGGGGGGGGGCCGGATACAGCATTGTAAGAAAATAGGCATAGCCCAAGTGAGGTGTCAATGACAACTCCTCCCACCACTCGAGCTCAGGAAGGCCCATCAGCCTGGTGATGGGCCATCAGGATATGCAGGACACACCTCAGCTCCCTTTGTATGACTGTCTAGAGTGAATGCACAAACAACCCAGCTGTCAGTCTAAACAAGACGTTGATTCCACAGGCAGGTGGAGGCACAGGATGGTAAAGCAAGAAAATGCCCACTTTCTAAAAGTAACATTTTCAAACACACAATTTAAAAACTATCTTCACTAAAAGATGTATTTTTAAATCCTGAGTTCAGGCAACCCAAACTCCAAATCTCTATATTTTCCCAATTGAAAGTTACACTTGTAAGATGTTACAAGGCATCTCCAATGAGAACCTATGGGAGAGATAGCCCTCGCAATAGCGAAAAACGAAATTGGCAGTATTTCACTATCAGAACATGTAAAATACACCAGTACAGGTCCTACCTTTCACATACACCGCACCCTGCCCATGGGGCTACCTCAGACCTACCTTAGGGGTGTCTTACATGTAGAAAAAGGGAAGTTTGGCCCTGGCAAGTGGGTGCACTTGCCAGGGCGACATGGCAGTTTAAAACTGCACTCACAGACACTGCAGCAGCAGGCCTGAGACATGTTTGCAAGGCTGCTCATGTGGGTGGCGCATGGAGTGTTTCAGGCCCACTAGTAGCATTTGATTTACAGGCCCTAGGCACACACAGAGCACTTTAGTAGGGACTTACTAGTAAATCAAATATGCCAATCATGGATAACCGATCATAATCACCATTTACACAGGGAGCACTTACACTTTAGCACTGATTAGCAGTGGTAAAGTGCCCAGAGTCCTAGAGCCAACAAAAACAGGTCAGAATAAATACAAGGAAAAAGGCAAAAAGTTTAGGGATAACCCTCAAAAAGGGCCAGATCTACTAGCCCAAATTCGTACACTGAATGGAAAAATAAAAAGGTATGGCCATCTACCAAAATGACCCACAAGAAATAAGTTGAAACGCATTAAAGCTACTGGCCACTCTTAAAACTAAATGAATTAATTTAGTTAAAACGAGGACTGATAAAACCAATAGGTTTGGCCTTAGCCAACCAGTGCTGTTTTTGTTTTATTTCTTATTTCAGGTCTATGCCACAAAATTAAAAGAAAATATGCCATCACCCAAATGTGGCCACCTTCAGGGGATTGCTCCACACTCCTAGAGCACGTTTTCCACTCCCTATGGCCCCTGTATGCTTGCTCAGTAAGGGGGGTCCCTGCCACTGACTCTGTCAGGATTTGATGGAAAGTCTTGAAAAGACTTCTCTGAGTTCTCCAATGCCCTCACCTACCTGAAGCCTATGAGAGATCCCACCCTGAACAAAAGGTATCCTCATCTTTACTACTAGCCCCTGCAACTCCCCGCTAACTCATTAACACTCCTGGAGTGGCTGCCATCATCAAGTACATGCACAATTTGTTACTCTCCTCTGGTATCATGGATGAATGCAAAACATGACTCCATGTAATATTCTCAAGTAGCTAGCTAAGAAAGGGTGCAACCTCAGTTCTGGTCTCCTACTATGTTTAGGTATTTGCCTCAATGCTGGGGAAATACGCCTGTTTTCCCATTTTGTCCTAGTCATCCACTGCATTCTGGGCTGGTCTTTGGTATGGGAGAGCTGGGCTTACACCAAGGGCACTAACTGTCAGAGGGGCACACCGAAGTCCATCCTGTTACCCCACCAATTTTTTCTTCCTAAAATGAAATTGGCAGGTGGGTATACAGACTAGATTAAAACATATGTGCATGTTCATTTCCTCATAAACCCCAACAGTGTGGCATGTTACATAATCAATGGAATCACAGTGCGGCAGGAATGGAAATCTCTTTAAAATTCTGTTTTTTTAGGATTTCCTTCTTTCACCACCACAGTAGCAACATTATTCCGAAGGTTTGCACCAGTTTGAGTAAAAAATACATCAGGAGCAATTTAAGTCATGAGAAACCAAAGAAGTCATCCAGATAAGGGTCGGGCACTGTTTCATAATCCTTATCATTGTAACCCTGCTGAAATGCTACCCTGCTCACGCCTCCATCTTTCCAATTCCAGCAACATGCAGAAACCCATGGAAGAGTCCAGACCTCCTGAAATCACCTGTGGGACCAATTGTCTAAGGCTGTGACTCCATTCTGGAATCTTTTTCAAAATACATAGACTTCCTCCTAATGCCATTTCCTAAAACCCCAAGGTCATTTATACAGGATACTACGATTTCATCAACCATGTAGAAGGAAACTCATTTGACACAGCAAACTGGATACTGGTAACTCTAGAGTTATTTCATTGTACACAACATTCCTCAGGACGGAGCCCCAGAAGTCATCCAACTGTGTTTTGGTAAGAGAGAGACCACATCAGATCCCCACTAAATTATGCACAAATTGGCTAGATTAGTTTGATCATAAACTACTTTCGGTTCAAATGGTGATTCTTACTTCCAAACTAAGGGGATGGCCGTGTACTGTCCCTTTGTCTTAGAACTGGCAGTTTTATACATAGCAGTATTTGAGGATGTGATAAAGTGGATTAATAGTGGAGTCCAACACATATAATATTGTTGCTGTTCTTGTTGGGTCCAGTAAAGGTTTCAGAAGTTTAAACCCGAGCTTGGTGCTTTTACCAAAACAAGTAGAAGTCATAAGTACAACACAATAAAAATCCCACTCCAATTTATAAAAATAGAAAATATTTTAATGAACAAAGTGACACCAAAAGAAGAAAAATCCAACAAGGTGAGCCAGAGATTTTAATTTTTTAAAGCTGTAGATAAAATTAGCACCAAAAAGTGCAAAGCGCCAACCACAGGAAACTGGTCACCCTAGACAGGGACAAGAATACGTTTTTTGGGTGACCGCGATGGTTAGTGGGTTGGATACAGAGATCAGGTCATCCTGGCAGGGCCGGCGCTGTGCACGGGCAGTGTGGGCAGCTGCCTAGGACCCCACACTTAGCTTCAAGACATGGGCCCGCTTCAGTGTGACAGGCCACACTTTCATCAACTGCTCCTGTGCCTCCTCCCCCATCTGATTGCTTCAATAATATCGTTTGTAAGCGAGGTGTCTCGATCTAGTTGGTGCAACAGTATGGTAGCATTCCTGGTGGTGCTGTGGGAGAAGGGAAAGCGTGAGTGGGGGATATGGGGAAACAGCAGCAAGCCAACATTGGTGTTGGCTCACAAGGTCAGGGTTGTGGCAGTGCCCCTATTAATAAGCCACCTTGAAGCCTTCTTATCACTTTTTCTTTGGGGTTTCCAGGCAACAGAAAGGGCTCTTTGTTTACAGGATGAGCAGGATTATCAGGTGAGAAGAGGTGAGTCAGTGGAGGAGAGAGCAGCCAGATTTGACTGGAACAGTAGGGCTCCCTCCAGAGCCCAATGCTACAGCTTGAGGCCGAGGAGGGGGCCTCACTTTCCTGTGCCTCGCAGCATTCTGGATCAGGTTATAAGGTTCAGGGGTGGGGCCCCCTTCCCTGGGTCTTGCAATCATTATCCAGTGCTGCTAGGCCCATGTCAGGGGGCCTCTCTCATGTGCTTCATGGATTATGGAGTAGCTTAATGTTGTGTACAGAGATCAGTTTGGAAGCATTATCTGTCATAACATTTCTCAAAGGTTACTTAACAACTTGATACAATGTAACCCCCATAAAAGTGACCCCTTCCAGTTGCACGTCATTTTCCCATCCAGAATGTAGGTATAACTAGGAGAGAATGTGACATAACGACCAGGCTTGTGTGCATGTGTATCGTGCATAACGAACTAGAACTGCCAACTTTGGAACTAGGGAACCAGATTCTAGTCTGGTCAACTCAGCATCCTGTGATTCTGGGCAAATCACTTAATCTCCCATGCCTAAAAAGCAAAATAAATGAATGTGTCTTTGTAATGTGGTGCTCATACAAAGTGCTCCAATACCTTTGGGTCGAGTTTGCGCTATATACAACGGCAAAAATAACTGTCCCCATGTCACCCACCCTGTCTTTTTAACATGTCTTTGCTTACCTGCATCCAAGATGTTAGACACATAAAAAGTAAAGTTGTGCCATACCAGTTTTTCTCAGGTAGTTTCAGTCAGTCCCATTTATCTCCTGTGGATTCTGATGCACGTAGTTTGACAAAAGCAAAGCCACAAGTACTGGAATGGATGTGCCTTGAACCCCTGATAATAAGCAGCTTGAAATCTTAACATACAATTACGTCTGATTGCATTATATAAAACACAAATGTCCATTGCTTTTAAGTTCTACCTGATATGGGATACCTGGGGAATTATTGACATTCTGTTTGTCAAGAACAAATCAACAGTCTGTTACTTGACATATTATCTAAAATACCTGATTGCCACTTCTTTCCTTGGACTCTAAAAACCTTAAAAAGTAAAGGCAACCAGCAGGTTCTTTAGAGGAGCATCTGCACTAATGGTATGACTTTAAGTTCTCCCTTTCATGTATGTTGAATTGTGATGTCACTAAGAGCGTTGAGATGCATGGATTCCATCCGTGGCAGTTGGATTATAGCTGGCAGGAGGGAAGCCAAGCATCCGGCAAGCTGTCATTAAATACAGTTATTTACTCTCTCGAGAGTCTCCAGCTTCAAACATTACAACTAACACACAATGCCACGTCACAATCACCTCACATCCTAGCACTGTGGGGCCGATTCCGATCTCGGCCGGTAGGGCTCCGAATCGGATTCGGCTTAACCGGATCCAATTCGGAGCCCTATTTCCCGACCGATTCGTACGCGCGTCCGGGCGAGCGAGTACGATGCGAATTCGCCGACCGACTCGTCCGGGCGTCCCGACCGCTCCGACCGACTCGATCCCGGGTCTAACCGCACCGACTGACTCGCACGGACACGACTCGCACCGCACAATGGAGACGTTCCCTGGCCGGGTAAGTACGATGCGCGCCGCGAGCAGTCCGACTGAGCCGCGCACTCCGGCTTGAAAGAGCAGTCGGAGCCGTACTTTGGGGGTCCGTGTCGGACCCCCCTGTACGCGTAGCCGCGCGAGTCGCACACAGGGGGGACCCATCTGTGCGTGTACGGCGCGAATTGCTTCGCCGCGTACACGCTGTAGGGGGTGCCCTTGTCCGCCTCGCACCCATTGAGGCAATGGGAGCCCGCGTACGCGTTGTACGACCGGCTCCCATTGACTTCAATGGAAGTCCGACCGACTCGAGTCAGATGGCATACGTGCGCATCGTACTCGTTCGGTCGGGCTGCTAGAGTCCGATTCGGTCGGAAATCTCTCCGAGTCCGGCTCGGTCGGAGAGATTTCCGGCCCGAATCGGAATCGGCCCCTGTGTGTCATGCATTACATTGCTTCCACAGTTCATGATGAGTGGTAGCTGTGGAATTCAGCGGAGTGAAGCGTAAATTTGTGTGTGCATTTACAGAGCAGCAGTGCATAGAATTTATTCACACACGTGCTCTCAGTGGAAAAGGAATCTGGGGCAGGCTTGTTTTGGGGTCTCAAGGGCTGTGAGGGCTTAAATAGTGGTTCTGAGGCTAGGAGAGGCCTCTAAATGAGGTGCTGAGGGCAGGTTAATAGCCTCAAGGGCTGTGCGTGTCAAATGGACTCTGGGGGAGAGAACAGGATCTCTAAAGCGCTGCAAAAACAGGGTGGCATTGAGGTTGGTTGATGGGCACTAAGGGGCTGATGGAGCAGGATTTCGCAAAAAGAAACCTGCTCGAATTAACACCCCCATAATACGTACTAACAGTGTGTAGTAACAGTTTAATATACACATTACATAAACACGTGGGAAACCGCTTTGCGCATACGTGTACTAATATGAACTAATGCATGAAAGAACTAGGCCGCACTTTACATTGCGCTTCTAAAGAAACTAAACTAATGCATGAAAGAACTAGGCTGCATACTAAAATGCGTTTCGAAAGAAACAGAATTAATGCATGTTTAAGCTGCATTTTATATTTCGCATCTTGCATCTTGCTTTAAAAATAATGAATAATGCCAATTATGCCTTAAGCTTCTGCTAGGAAAACATGTAACAGGGGATAGTGCAAAGGTGGGTGGTAAACAGTAAAAAATGCATTTCTATGTAATTAATGAATGCTTATGTTCTATTTGCTGTTGTGAGCTGAAATGAGCCTCCATTATTCTTAAGTTGGCCAGATAGAGGAGAGGCTGGAGTGAGAGCGAAAATGTCATGACAGAGCAGCCAGAAGTGCTGAACACTGCGGATGATGAACATCAGTTCAAGGATGCCCAGCACTGAATGCAGTGATTGCCTGCCAAAAGATGTGGCTGACCGTGGGACCAACGACTCCTTTCACAGACGTGGCTGAGAACTTAGGGAAATATAACAAGAATAAAAATGCATGGACTAGTCAGGCATTACGCGATGGGAACAGAAGTAGAACAATGAATATGAACAATTTTGAATGAAATCACGATGGTGTGATGCACCACCTCCCCGAGCATCCAATGAACTGTCGATTTCGTGAAATGTTTCAATTAATGTGGGATGGACATGTAGGTTATAGGGTATAACTGGGGTGCCTTAGAGGGTGTGGTAAGAAGGAGCGGTAGGAGATTGAGAAGGGAGATGCGTCGCTGTCCGTCGGTTTGCAGAGAGGCCTAGCTGTTCCTGTCCCTGTCCCATCCTTTCTCTGAAATCTTTGTTCCTTGACTCCAGTTCGGGGAACCCCCACTGTCCCCTCAGCCAAGGGGGTGGTATTTCACAGATCTTTTGGGTTTGTATTATTCTGACTCGTACTTTGCATAATTATTTGCAATGTATTTTCATCTCTGAAACTTATGTCTCTTCATCTATCCACTCCGTCATAAATATATTGTTTTCGCATTATTTTTGCTGAAACTTATGTCTCTTCATCTAGCCACTCTCTCATATGCATTTTGTAAGTTGTGATTGAGTTTGATATTGTTTGCATTGCCGTTTTATTTTCTCTCCCATGTGTGAAATTCTTTGTTTGCATTGGGACCTGTGTACTATGAGCATAACCCTTTATTTGAGATAAACTTTGTTTAAAACTTACCAAGAGTTTGTAGCTATTTAGCTGTTTAGATAGTCAGTTAGTTTATTATTACCATCAACTTCTCAACTAATTGGTCCATCGACCGAGAGGAAAGAGAGTTGATTTACAGGTCTAGTTATGTATTTAGGATTGTTAAACATGAATCTGTGAAGAAACACATTTTTCACGCCTTTTAAACTTGACCCCCAGCGCTTCAGGGATTTGGGTGAATGTGTATGGGCCATTGTATGAAATATTAATGAGTATTGATTCCTGATTAAAGTGTCGCGCTGGATCAGTTTTCTGGTAGCAGAGGACGGTTTAATTATTGATTAGTTTGGTAATAATTATTGATTATTGAATATATGTTTTAACAAGAAAAAGTTAGTGTCCTGATCTACGTTGTCTAGAAGTACATGTTCGGAGGTACCTGAGGAATCATGGAATTTAGCCTGAAGTAGATAGAAAAAGAGTGTGGATAAAGAAATCACACTGCAGAAGTACTTTGCCTGTTGTTATAATACAGAAGCTACGGAGGGCTGTAGGTGTTATATTTAGGGACAATTTCGTATGAGAGAAGAGTATCTGAAATAGCGAAGGGTCCACTTTCGAAACTCTGGCCTTATCCCCAGAGGAGTACCAAGACCTCTTTTACACCAAAAAGTCCTCTTGCGAAACTTTGGCCTTATCCCTAGAGGAGTACCAAGTCCTCCTGGAGCTTGTTAGAGAGGTAAAATTGCGCTGGTTGTTATTTCTTACTTGCAGTGAAAGAAAAATTTCTATGAAAAGTGAAGAACTATCTCTTTATTTAGCGGAGCAGACAAGGTAGCATTGTTTTGTGTTGTTATTAACAGAATTTTGATTAAGAAAACTTAGAAAATATTGCCGTAGTCTTTTGTAAAGGGAGGGTCAGTAGAAGGAGTAATACTGACTTCAGAAAAAACCGCGCTGGTATTGGTCAGGCAGCGGGAGGGTGCCGAGCTGTGATTGGTTAGTTGGTGTGAGCCACGCTGACATTGGTTGAGACAGCAGATACGTAGAGAGCCGTGATTGGACGGTTGGTGTGAGTCGCGCTGGTATTGGACGAGAACTAGCAAATAGAATAAGAAGAATTACAGAAAGGATTCTTTGTGTGTTTTGTTGTGATACATTTGTGTAAAGAGTCAGGAAAAAAATGAAGTTGTTAAAGAAGATAAAGAATTTCTTTAAAAAGGACAAACCAATAGTGACTAGGGAGGGAATTCTTATTCCCCCTCCAGGAACGCCTGCTTCATATATGATGTTGGAGCGAGGATACCATACGTGTACTTGGTTAGAGAATTGGGTGGAATACACAAAGGATGATGATGTTATAGCTTTTCCACAGCATGGTTCGTTTAATATGAGGATTTTTCAGAATTTGAGATATCAAATGAATTCATTAGAGCCAAATCCCAAACCTACACAGTATGAAGCATTAGAGGAATGGGAAGTAGAAGCAATGGAGAGAGAGAAATATCGAGGGGGTAGGAGATATAGAAACGCAATGACTAGATACCCTTTTGAGAGAAGAGAGGACACAATGAAACGATGGAGGAGAGTTGTGGTAACCGAGTGTTTGTACCCAGTTTTAGTTGCTGACGACCAGACAGGAGGTAAATGTAAAGAGAAAAAGAAAAATGTTGAAACTTCAAGTTTAAGAGATGATGCAAACGATTCTGATGATGAGTTATTAGAGGATATCATGACCAAAAGGCCTCCGCCCTATCAAGAAAAATCAGTTGAGGTGACTCCGAATGCACCCTTTATGGGAAATCCATTAACCCCACAGATTGCGAACATGGCTAGAATAGTACGAGAAAAAGAATTGGACATGTTAAATAGGGCAAGAGTAGACCAGATCCAGAAAATAAATCAGTTGAGTCTAAATGCAGAAGCATTGACGGTACCGGTAACAATTGGTCCTGTAGTTCCATTGTATGGAGAAAAACAAAATATAACAAAAGTACATACATTGGCAGTACAAAGGAGTAGCGACAGGAGTGGAATGGTGACGGTAGTGAATGAGGATGGACAGGCTGACAAAAATACAACATTGTTAGATCTTCCAGTTTGTGAGATAATAACAGAAACTCCTAGAAGAAGTGTACAAATAGATCCAAGGAGAATAGGGCCGAATGTTATTTTAGCGACAGGGAGTTCAGCAGGTCCTTTCCCAGAGGAATTGAATGAGTGGATAAAGGGAATGGAAAGGCAAAAACCTAAACCACAGAATATAAATGTGAGCCAATTGAAAGTAGATTTGGAAGAGGTGATTATTGGTACAATAAATCCAGACAGATTAGGGACTTACGAGATGATGAACTGTTGTTTTTGTGTAAAAGCATTACTTGGAGAGCGAGGAATCTACATGAGAAAATATCAGAGGCTGCTAGTGAGTATGGAATAGACATAGAAAAATCGAAGGTGTTGCAAAATTCATACAGATTGGCTTTCACTGATAAGGATTTAGAGAGTTTGAATGCGTCTGGAAAAATATTGCAGATAAAAGAGTTGATGAATATTTTGAAGAAATGGGGAGATGTGGAACGATGGAAAGGTAGATGGACGAGAAAGAAAGAAGAAGCTGCTGGTAAAGGAGTGTCTATGTTTCCATTAAAAGAAACAGAACAAGTTGAAAGGGCGTGTCCGATGAGAGAGGTTTCAGGTGGTGGATATGTTCATGTTCCATGGTCAAGACAGGATATATTGTCTTTTACGAATGATTTTCCCAGATTAAGAGAGAAACCAGTTGATTGGTACAAACAGGTAGAGAGGTTTGTAAAAGTTTCAAAGGTTTTGTTAAAGGATCTAGATGGTTTGTTTGAGATTGTTGTACCAGCTGATTTGTGGACAGAATGTAAAATCACTGTTGACTGGCCAAAAGAAGAATATTCTAGAGATCCTAAAACAGGTGCACCATCCGATGAGGTGATGAAAAAGTACAATCAGGTGATCACTTTCTTGAAAGGGAAAATTTCCCCTAAAGAAACAGATTGGGTTAAGATAGACAGAACGACCCAAGAACCAAAAGAATCAGTGCATGCTTATTATGAAAGGTTGTTACAAGTATTTAAACAGTACAGCAGATTTGAGAATATTGGAGACAAAGATATGGGACATTTTGTATATCGTTTTGTGTTTGGATTGAAACCAGAGATTAGTAATATGATTCAGCAACATTTGATCTGTTGGCAGAGTAAAAAAAGTGACGACATTTTGAGGTATGCGAAGTATTGTAGTGATGACATTGAATCAAGACATAAAAAATTAAAGGAGGAAATGATTGTGAAGGTAGCAGAGCAACAAGAAGTGAATTATAATCCTCAGACAGGTTATCAGATGAATGGTCAGAATCAAAATGGTCATGTACCCAATGGAGGTAGAGGTAAAATGAGTAAAGAAGAAGCTAGGAAGAAATTTCCTTGTCATGCGTGCGGAAACATTGGACATTGGAAGAACAAGTGTAGATCTGCTCAAAAGAATAATGGCGTAAATCAAAATTTAAATCCACAGATGCAGAATTAGGTGGTTGTGAACCAACAGCAGCAGCAGCAGCAGCAGCAGGTAGTTACTCCACAGTTACAGGTGCCACAAGCTCCCAAGCCAAATAATGTGAATGCTCAAGTGCAGAGGTACGGTGTGAACACTGGATTTCACGGAGGTGACCAGATTGGTAAGAATCAAAGTGTGCAAATGGTTCCGCAATATTGGTTGCAGTGCAATGAGATTGATTCAGACTCATCTCAATGACGGTGCCTGAGGGGGGAGGAAGAGGGCGTACTTGGCACATTTTTAGCGGTAGATCAGTCAGGTCCATTTGTCGAAGGAAAAGTGGAAGGTAATGTTATTACATTCCTGGTGGACACTGGTGCTACCCGTTCTACTGTGAGAGCAGCAGAAATTCCAAACCTACCCCTCTCGGGAGAAACTATCCAAGTTGTAGGAGTCTCAAACAAGCATATTAGAACCCCAGTCACAAATCCAATAGAAGTTCATATTGGAAGTTTCAGAGACATGCATTGTTTCGTGGTATGTGACTTAAGTCCAGTAAATCTCTTGGGAAGAGATTTATTGTGCAAAATGAATTGTACCATCTATTGTACACCAGATGGTATCGCGTTTCAGACACCTGATGAGGATGTTGAATTCAAGATGATGTTAGCGAAGCAAGGGACAGAAGTGGATGAGTTGTTTTCACTTCTCACAGAAGAAAGTTTGCCTGAAGAATTAAAAAGTACAGTGAGGACAGATGTATGGGACTTTACAGGAAAAGAGATTAGTCTAATGACAAATGTAGATCCGATTCAGGTTACAGTGAAAGAGGGTGCTGTGTATCCAAACACACCTCAGTACAAAATGAGTCCAGAAGTAATTGCCGGAATCACTCCTGTGATTGATCAAATGATTGAACAGGGAATTTTGAAAGAAATAATGAGCAGTCCTTGTAATTCGCCCATTATAGGAATTAAAAAGCCAAGCGGAAAATATAGAGTAGTACAGGATTTAAGAAAGATTAATAAAATTGTAGTACCCTGTTGTCCAGTAGTACCAAATCCAGCAGTAATCCTTTACCAAATTCCATGTGATTCAGAATGGTACACAGTGATTGATCTGTGCCAAGCATTTTTCTCGATTCCTTTGCATCCGGAAAGCCAGTATTTGTTTGCATTCCGGTTCAGAGACCTGTTTTGGCATGGTGCCGAGTTCCTCAAGGGTATACCGAGAGTCCTTCAATCTTTAATCAGATTCTGAAAAGGTGTCTGGAGACTTTGGTCATGCCAGAAAATTCAGTTTTGGTTCAGTACATTGATGACCTACTTGTGGCATCAAAGACCCGAGAGGCATGTGTAACAAATACCATTGCCTTACTGAACCATTTGGCAGAAGGAGGACACAAAGTGTCACCAGCAAAATTACAATTTTGTAAACAAGAGGTCCAATACCTAGGACACAAAATAGAAAAGGGAGTCAGAAAGGTGACACCAGAAAGAATTAGTGTGATTAAACAAATGAGCCCACCTACTACTCAGAAAGAAGTCCGAATGTTTTTGGGAATGGTCGGATACTGTAGGGAATGGATCAGTGGTTTTTCACTGATTACAAAACCTCTACAGAGGTTGACACGAAAAGATGTGAAAGATCCGATTGTGTTGGATGATGAAAGTATGTAAGCATTTACTAAACTGCGAAACAGTCTTTGTCGAGCACCTGCATTGGGAATGCCAGATTATGCAAAGGATTTTGCATTGTACTGTTGTGAAAGAGATGGGTGTGCACTTTCAGTGTTAACTCAAAAACATGAAATGGCAGGACCCCCAGTATCATATTTTTCTGCTACTCTGGATTCAGTGGCTGCAGCATTGCCAGGCTGGTTAAAAGCAGTAGCTGCTACTTGTGTGAGTCTGGATCAGAGTGAAGCAATTGTGATGGGACATCCAGTCAAGGTGTATGTGCCACATTCAGTTGAGACCCTTTTGACACGTACGAGGACCCAGTACATGACCTCTAGTCGGCTGACTAAGTATGAAAGAGTGATTTTGGGTGCTGAAAATGTGACTGTGGTAAGGTGCAGTACAGTGAATCCTGTAACTCTGTTGCCGAATTCATATTGTGAGGAAGTAAGAGAGGAAGCGGATCATGATTGTCTGGATGTGACAGAGTTGTGCACGAAGCCCCAGCTGGATATTGAGGACACTCCCCTAGAAGAATCAGATTGTGAGATGTTCGTTGATGGATCATGTTTAAGAAATGAAAAAGGAGAATTGTGTTTTGCCTATGCTGTTTGCACCATAGCAGGAGTTTTAGAAGCATCCTGTCTAAAGGGGATACACTCTGCTCAAATTGCCAAACTGATAGCTCTGATTAGAGCATGCAAAATTGCCAAACGTCTGAGGGTAACCATATTTACTGATAGTCAATATGGTTTTGGGGTTGTCCACAACTTCAGTCAGCTATGGATGCAAAGGGGATTTCTGACTTCTTCAGGTTCCCCTATAAAAACAGCAAAACTGTAAAAGATTTATTGGATGCTTTACAAATGCCCAAAAGAATTGCAGTGGTCAAATGTTCCGCACATAAGTCAGGAGATGACTATGTGATGATGGGCAACAGATACGCAGACCAAGTAGCGCGTTTCTGTGCACGAAATTGAATTGCCCTAAACAGAGGGATTGAAAAAGAAAATACCAATTGCCATCTTATGTTTTCTTCATCTTTTGAAACTTGGGATGAGATTAGGCAGCTATAGGAAGAGGCAAGTGATGAGAAAAAGGAAATCTGGATAAATTAAGGCTGCAGAAAGAGAGCAGAGGACGAAGTGTGGGTCTATATAGACGAAAGACCAGTCATGCCAGACGGTTTACTATCCCAAATGGCAAGAATATACCATGGAATTGCACATGTTGGAAGAGATGCAATGATCAGGCTCTTCAAGCAATCATGGTATAACCCAAAGTTCAGGGTCATTGCAGAGAATCTTTGCCAGAGGTGCGTCACCTGCCAACAACAGAATCCAGGTAGGAAGACAATTGTTAGTTGGGGACGAATTGGAAAAGCAGCAGGTCCATTCACCCGGCTCCAATTGGACTTTATTGAACTCCCACCGTGCAATGGGCTGAAATATGTGTTGGTTGTTGTCTGCTTGTTTTCTCGTTGGGTGGAAGCCTATCCAACGAGAAGGAATGACAGCCTAACTGTCGCAAAGCTACTTCTAAGAGAACTGACACCTAGGTTTGGATTTCCAGTCACTTTAGAAACAGATAGAGGAACACATTTCAACAATGAGATAATGCAGATGATTTGTGCAGCATTACAGATTGAACAGAAGCTGCATTGTGCCTATCGACCCGAAGCATCTGGAGTGGTTGAGCAGTTAAATGGCACAATAAAATCTAGGTTAGGAAAAGTGTGTGCCTCCACAACACTGAAATGGCCTGATGCTTTACCCCTTGTATTAATGAGTCTTAGAAGCATTCCTGACAAAAAGGCGGGTTTGAGTCCACATGAAGTCCTGATGGGAAGAGCAATGAGACAAGCATTTATACCAGCGAACAAACTGATGAATATATCTGATGATCTAGTGCTTGATTATTGCAGAGGATTAGCTGATCTGGTGCGTTCTGTGTCTCGCCAGGTTGGGGAAGATGCTATCACGACACAGCCGAATCAAGCTCATGATCTGAGTCCCGGTGAGTGGGTTCTTGTCAAGAAACATGTGAGGAAATCGTGTTTAGAACCCAGGGGGAACGGACCCGACCAGGTGATTCTGGTGACGACAACAGCAGTGAAGTGTGGTGGTTTGCCAAATTGGATCCATGCCAGCCATACCAGACGAGTCCCAAGTCCCCTTGAAAGACAAGAAGAGCAGCAACTGGTAAACCAAAGCCAAAGACCAGAAGCTGAAGTGTGTGAAGCTGAAGAATCTAGAATAACAGATTCTGAAGAACAAACGGATGATGAACAGCCAAGCACAAGTCAAGTAGAGTGGGCACCAGTTACTGGGTCTCATGAGACTGCTGTTGAACCAGAAGAAAGAGAAGTCACAGAAAGTCAAGAAGTAGAACAGATAGAAGAAAGGTCAAACAAGAGAGCTTGTGAACCAGATGGAGAAGGTGAAAAAGTAGTTAAAGTTAAAAGGCCAAGAAAAGGTGACAATTGGCCAACAGGGAGTGAAAAGACTGAAATACACTCTTGTAAGGAGAAAGTCGACAAGAAGACCAGAGCAAATCAATGAGGTCACAAGTCAAACAGATCTGGAAGAGTCAGAAGAAGAGTCAGTACGAAAAACGAGGAGGGTAAGAATTCCAAGCAGAAAGTACAAAGCACCAGAATGGATGTATGTGATCTTCGAAGAAATTGAAAGCTCAGATCCAAGTGAAGAAAAAGACAGTACTGACACTGAGCAAGTGGATGAAAGCAAATTAAGACCACCTTAAAGGAACTGTGACATTTTTTTAAGGTGAAACCTTGTCAGACTAAATGAATCGAAAGACTCAAAAGATTCTAAAGAGAAAGTAAATAAAAGAAAGGGGTAAAAGAAGAAAGCCTTGAAGTGTAGGATTACACTATTTTTCAGAGAATTACTATTAGTAAATTTAGAGTTTTTATAGGTTTATATTTTTTATATTTTTAGTAGAATACAAAATGGGCGAAGCAAAAGTGACTGAACATCTAAAATCTAGTCTAAAACGTAGATGTATTAAAGCTTGCTTATGTAGTGTCTTTTTACTGATATTTATGTGGATAATATTAATTGTCATTGTACCTATTCTAATGGTAACTAATAATGAAAACAAAACTAATAACGTAATAAGTGAAAGAGTGAATGATGTTACTAAAGAAACCCCTAATACTAACATAGAACGAATGGATGGAAGCATTCTCCATCATGATAAATCAATTAGTGATTTCTCGTTAAATGTCTTTACTAAATTGTTGTATGAATATGTGAATACAATGAATGTGAGTGATTGTTATGTGTGCATGCAATTACCTTTGTCTGTCTCAGAAGGGGTGACTTATCACCACCTTCCTTTAACATATGGTGTGTCTTGTAGTGTCTTATCCAGCCTATTCTACGTGACGGGAAAACTGGAGTATCATTACTCTAATATAGATTTAGTATTTTCAGAGATACCTATTATAAAGGAGCTGAATAAGGTTTTGAGTAATAAAAATGCACGATATATGGGAGAATTTTTCCATATTATTAAGACACTAGATATAGAATATGCTTACAAAAACAATCTAACATGTAGTTTACGGGTTGAAGAAAAGGTGTTCATAGATATGGTATGGTATAGAAGAGAAAGTTTCCAAAAGAAAGCTGCTGAACAGAAGTCACAGATACCACCATGGGCATTTAGAGAAGGAAATTATGAGAAAGGCGAGAGCATATGCTGCAATGTCCCTGGACTGGTATAAAAAGGGGAAAATTTGTTTGCTTAGAATGAAAACTAACTATAATAATTATTTCATTTGTTCTAGTGAATGCGAACATACTTACCAAATTGCTGGAGGTTGGGGATTGACGGGTGGAACTGATCCTGTTTTCCCAGGAATCTATTATGTGTGTGGTAAGAAAGCCTATTACAGGTTACCTGCACATTGGTATGGTAGTTGTTATTTTGCAATTGTTTTCCCAAAGTTCTACCATGTAGACAAAAGCCACAACAGAATCAATTAAATAAGACAAGGGCTAACACAAAAGAAGAGAGCTAGTTTCTCAGAAATAGTAGGTGATATTTTTGGTGCACTGATACCCTCAGTTGGAGTCGTTCTGAATTCACATAAAATTCAAAAACTGTCCACAGTGGTTGATCGTTTATTGACAGATACTGCTGGTGGTTTCTTGATGATTGACACCAAAATGGTTGCAATCAGATCAATGGTTTTGCAAAATCGACTTGCCCTTGATATCTTATTGGCAAAAGAGGGTGGAGTCTATGGTATGTTGAAAGTTCAACACTGCTGTACTTGTGTACCTGACAAAAGTAAAGGTATTGAAGGATATATTAAGAATATTACAAAATTACATGAAGACTTGACCCAACTGGAGGTTGACGGTGTCTGGGAGAGACTTGGGAAGAGTTTCTCTTCTGTAGGTAAATGGTTTTCTACCTCTGGAAGTAGTTTATTAGGGAGAATAATAATGCCAATCGTTTCAGTAATTGGAGTAACCTTAGTGATAATAACGATACATAAATGTTGTAAGTGTGGAAGAAAAGAGATGACAGGATCAAACAACAAACGAAAAGCAAGAAAGAGAAAAAGGGATGAAATAGAACTAGAAGACATGAAAGGAGATTACTATGATGAGATGAAGGAGTTAGATGAGAAGATGATGAAAAGAGAAAAGATTACTGAATTTAGATAGATGAAGATGGCACTTGGTATGGTGGGTATTCAGGAAGCCATCAGAGGGGGATTGATGGAGCAGGATTTCGCAAAAAGAAACCTGCTCGAATTAACACCCCCATAATAAGTACTAACAGTGTGTAGTAACAAGTTTAATATACACATTACATAAACACGTGGGAAACCGCTTTGCGCATACGTGTACTAATATGAACTAATGCATGAAAGAACTAGGCCGCACTTTACATTGCGCTTCTAAAGAAACAAAACTAATGCATGAAAGAACTAGGCCGCATACTAAAATGCGTTTCGAAAGAAACAGAATTAATGCATGTTTAAGCTGCATTTTATATTTCGCATCTTGCATCTTGCTTTAAAAATAATGAATAATGCTGCTTATGTCTTAAGCTTCTGCTAGGAAAACATGTAACAGGGGATAGTGCAAAGGTGGGAGGTAAACAGTGAAAAATGCATGTCTATGTAATTAATGAATGCTTATGTTCTATTTGCCGTAGTGAGCTGAAATGAGCCTCCATTATTCTTAAGTTGGCCAGATAGAGGAGGGGCTGGAGTGAGAGTGAAAATGTCATGATGAACATCAGTTCAAGGATGCCCAGCACTGAATGCATTGATTGCCTGCCAAAAGATGTGGCTGACCGTGGGACCCACGACTCCTTTCACAGACGTGGCTGAGAACTTAGGGAAATGTAACAAGAATAAAAATGCATGGACTAGTCAGTCATTACGCGATGGAAACGGAAGTAGAACAATGAATATGAACAATTTTGAATGAAATCACGATGGTGTGATGCACCACCTCCCCGAGCATCCAATGAACTGTCGATTTCTTGAAATGTTTCAATTAATGTGGGATGGACATGTTATGTTATGTTATCTATTTTTATAATGCGCATAGATACTCCGAAGAGTGTCCCGGCGCGAACCTTGAGGAATAAGGGGAGTCCGTTTAAACAAAGAGATATGTTTTCAAGTTTTTCTTAAAAAGAGTGGGGTCCTGAATGCTGCGCAGAGCAAAAGGCAATGAATTCCAGGCCAGGGCAGCTTTCAGGGCAAGGGAGCTGCCACCCATCCTTTGTCATTTGAAGAGAGGAACCTGGGCCAGGAATTGTGAAGTGGAGCGCAGTTGTCTCAAATGAGTATAAAAAGAGAACCGTTTTCGTAGATAGATAGGGCCTGAGCCATGAAGGGCGCGATGTGCAACGACTAAGGATTTGAATTTGACCCGTTCAGCAACAGGAAGCCAGTGTAGTGTGCCCAGATGTTGTCTCACGCTGCTTCTAGTAGTGATGTTGAGGAGAAGCCTGGCCGCAGCATTTTGAACTACCTGTAGCTTATTAAGCAGATAGCCAGGGATGCCAGCATACAGGGCGTTAGCGTAGTCTAACCGGGATAAGATAAGGGCACGGGTGACCGTTTCTTTAGCAGCCCTCGGGAGAAGTGGAAGAAATTTCCTGAGGGTTATAGGGTATAACTGGGGTGCCTTAGAGGGTGTGGTAAGAAGGAGCAGTAGGAGATTGAGAAGGGAGATGCGTCGCTGTCCGTCAGTTTACAGAGAGGCATAGCTGTTCCTGTCCCTGTCCCGTTCCTGTCTCTGAAATCTTTGTTCCTTGACTCTAGTTCGGGGAACCCCCACTGTCCCCTCGGCCAAGGGGGTGGTATTTCACAGATCTTTTGGGTTTGTATTGTTCTGACTCGTACTTTGCATAATTATTTGCAATGTATTTTCATCTCTGAAACTTATGTCTCCTCATCTATCCACTCCGTCATAAATATATTGTTTTCGCATTATTTTTGCTGAAATTTATGTCTCTTCATCTATCCACTCTCTCATATGCATTTTGTAAATTGTGAGCGAGTTTGATATTGTTTGCATTGCTGTTTTATTTTCTCTGTGTGAAATTCTTTGTTTGCATTGGGACCTATGTACTATGAGCATAACTCTTTATTTGAGATAAACTTTGTTTAAAACTTACCGAGAGTTTGTACTTATTTAGCTGTTTAGATAGTCAGTTAGTTTATTATTACCATCAACTTCTCAACTTCTCAACTAATTGGTCCATCGACCGAGAGGAAAGAGAGTTGATTTACAGGTCTAGTTATGTATTCAGAATTGTTAAACATGAATCTGTGAAGAAACAGATTTTTCACGTCTTTTAAACTTGACCCCCAGCGCATCAGGGATTTTGGTGAATGTGTATGGGCCATTGTATGAAATATTGATGAGTATTGATTCCTGATTAAAGTGTCTCGCTGGATCAGGGCCAACCCTGCCAAGTTTCCCAGACCCATGCAGGATTTTGTCTTTGAATTTTGGGACTTGTAGTTATTTCATTCCATTATAAAACAGAACTACAACTTCCAGAATCCAAGGAAAAAACACGACTGGTGCAGCACATCACACATGGACCTGGGAAATTTGGCAGGTTTGATGTCCTTGAAAAGGTTTATGGATGTTAGTAGAAAGCATCTTAAGAGCTCTGAAGGCTGTACAAAGGAGTTGAGGACAGAGTGAGAGCCCACAGGGTCATAGCCAGACATTTTAACCATTAATTCAGTCTGGGGAAAATTGGTGGGTTGGCTGCACTATATGTTTTGGTGCAGGCCCCCTGTTGGTCTAGGACTGCTTCACTGCAATGGTTATTATAATTCTTCCTTATTTAGATCATGGCTTTACCCTGTGAAAGACATCAATACAGAGCGAAAGGGCCCCCATTCATAGTTAGATTTTAATGAGTGACTTGCCTTAGTGAACACCTTGACCCTGGATTTCTGCACCTTATTTTGATATAGCCCTGACATTTAATGAATGGTTTCCTCTATTCCGGGCCTTGCAGCCATAATGTGACGCTCCGAGGCCCTGGCAAAGGGCCGCCTCCCCTGGACCTGACAGCACTTTATAATGGGTGCCAAGAACAAGAGAGCACCCCACCCAATTTGGCCAATTTGAGGCCATGATCCAGCACTGTGAGATCCAAGGGTAGGGGCCCTCTACTGGGCCTGGCAGAGCTACATTATGGCTGTAAGTTCTAGGGCAGGCAAAAGCATTCATTAAAAGGAAGGGCTAGACGAAAGCAAGGGCTTTTAGTGAGGCATGTTCCTCCAGGTGTCAGGCTCAGCAGTAATTAAAATTTGAAGGAGGTCTATATTGTGCTCTATTTTGATATTGTTTTCAAGGCAAAACACTAAAAGATATCTCATCAATCACGGTAGAAGACATAAGGGTAATCCATGATAGTCATGTAAGTGAGGTTGCTCCTATTTACACTTCACAAGTTGTTCCTAATTTACTTCCCTAAGATTATTCGATTTTCTTCCTTGATTTTGCCCTTTTATGTTTAAATGCAGCATATCAATCTTGTATTCTGCATACTGTGATCTGACCCACCTATAGGTGTCTGTGTGAGTTGCGGCTGTGGGTGGGTGTTTATAACAGGCCATGACTGGGAGCACTGCAGTGGAGTCGAAAGTCAGTGGGAGGATGTCACAGTGGCTGCCAGTGGATCATAAAGGTTTTCAACACGGTCATCCAATCACACCTCGCCCGTCATAGAGCAATGGTGATATTCCAATTGTTATTGTAAATATATGCAAATACATGTCAAAGTGGGTGAGGAGAGGAGGGTCAGTGGAGGAGGGAGCAGACAGTTCAGATTAGCATGGCATGACTCGATCCAGTGTTTATTTTAAAAGTGCTACACTACACTTTAGAGGCCCAAGGGAGGGTGTCCCACACCCCTGTGCCTTGCTTCCCTGGATTATGTCTGGGATATCCATGGGTGGGGCCACCTTCTTTGGGCCTTGCAGCGATTATCCAGTGCTGCAAGGCCCAGAGCAGGATGGCCCCTCTCCTGGGTCTCACAGCGTTAACCTTAGGCTGCAAAGCCCAGGGGATGAAACCCCCTCCTCTGGGCCTTACCACTCATGGAGTATCCTAATATTGTTTACAGTCATTGTTGAGCAGTGTTTTGCCCTGTAAAGGACATCAATATAGAGCCCATACAGATTTTAATTACTGCTGTTCCCGGAGAGACTTGCCTCACTGAAAACACTGACTGGATTTATGCTAGTCACATAGCTTTGGTTTACCTCTGTCTTTCAATGAATGCTTTTTCCTGTCCTAGGCTTTGTAGTGCTATATTATGGTTGCAACGTTCATGTCATGAAAAAGCACTTGTTAAAAAGAAGAGCTGAACCAAACCAAGGTGAGCAACTGAAACCCAGTGTCATGGCTTCAGTGAGGCAGATAGTAATTAAAATCTGACTTTGAAAGGGGTTTATATCATGCTCTTGCGAAATCTGTGCGATAAATTCTTAAGAAATCGTAGGGACTGCACAGAAAAAGAAGAATACTTTGAGCACACAGAGAAGCTCAGTAAGAAATTGGCTGAAAGAGACTATCCAAAGAAGCTACTCAGGAATGAACAGAGGAGGGTGTAGTTTACTCCCAGGAAACACGTTTATAATGCAGCCACAAGAGACAATAAGATGCTATGATTTGTGTTACCACCTTCTTTCCTGCGACTATTTAGTTGATTAAGATCATCCCACAAAACTGTCCTGTCAACATTGAAAACTTCAGTTACATGACCTATGCTCACAATGAGAAAGACGCAACTTCAGAGACCATATTGTTGAAAGCCGTTACGACATCCACAAACCAGTTGAAAAAAAAAGCTATCAGCGACCTATGGAATCTAAAACCAATTGCAGGACACCACAAATGTGGTGAAAGCTCCTGACCAAACAGTGAAAGGGAATATATTTGAACACAATAGAATGACAACAACACAACGTTTTTTCAAAGTGTAAATCAAAAAATTTAATATATTGCATCATCTGCCCTTGCAGCAAGCTTTACATCGGCCAAACCAGCTAGGAGATCTGCAAAAGAATCTGCCTACACCACTGTACTCTATGTCACTTTACACCACCGCGCTCTACGACACTCAATTCTACAACACTGCACTCTATGCCAAAGAACTCTACACCAATGCACTCTATGCCACTGCACTCTATGCCACTCTAGTCTGCGTCACTCCACTCTACGACACTGCACTCTGCAGCACTCCACTGTTCGCCACTGCACTCTATGGCACTATACTCTACTCTGCACCACTCTATGCCACTCTACACTGCACCACTTTCTGCCACTGCACTCTATGCCATACTAATCTACTCTGCACCACTGTACTCTATACCACTATGCTGTATATCACTCTGCACCACTCCACTCTGCACCACTCCACTCTGCACCACTCTACTCTGCACCACTGCACTTTGCACCACTGCACTCTACTATGCAACACTACAATTTACGCCACTGAATTCTACGAAGTTGCATTGTACTACTCTGAATTCTATGCTGCTGTACTTTACGTCACTTCACTCTATGACACTATACTCTGCAGCACTCTATACCAATGCACTTTACACTAGTCCACTCTACTCTATGCCACTCCACTCCACTCTGTGCCACTCCAATACAAGACACTCTATGCCACTCCCCGCTGCAACACTCTACTCCACTCTCCAGCATTCCACTCTACAGCACTTCACGACACTCTCCTCTACGCCACTAACTTTTAGCCATGCTGAACCGCAGCCACGCTGGTGTACAACATGGCTAAAACACATTGGCAAACCAATAGTTCTTGCATAGGCGAGAACTAGTGACTATGTCAATGCTTGTTTGCAATAGTCATTAGGGTCTGACCACAGCCATGTAAATTAAAACCACATTTCCCATCAGGTAGTTTTTTAACTTAGTGGTTGAAAAATGTGTGTCTGTTCATAATTAAAATTATGGCGATGTTCTCTCCAGGAGCCCGCAGTGGGTGAATGCGCCACATTAGGTGCCTTGATTACTGACACATATTTACGCTGTCACACCTTCAAGAGACGTCTATGCCCATGAGCATCAGCTCCACAAACGTGTGACATTTTGATCACGTTCTCTTACAGATAATGCATTCAGACCTGCCCATAGACAGCCACTATTGACTACAATTCTTAGCAGCATTTACTAGATAATGTGAGGCCCGCCTAGTGCATCCACATAACATGGGTGCCCCTTTATTCTGTCACACAAGCGGCTAGGAACAGGTTTAATGCAGGTTTCCTGCACTTTTTTATAAAGTTGGTGATAGCTAGTGTTGCCGTGTCGGCCGTGTAGGCTAGGCCATGCGGCTGGGGAACAACACAGAGAGACTCTGGGTGCAAGTTTACTTGCCAGGTAATAAGAACCACGAGGTCCGTTCCCGGGGCCTTGACCATGTTCACAACAGTGGGGAGGTCCACCACTCAAACACCCCTACATAACTTCCTAACATGGGGCGTTCCGTCACAAAAACATAACATTCTTCCTTTACCCAGATATCAAAAGGCAAAATGCATGAATGCTTGGACACTTGAAACAAATGCACAACAAGGTGTAGTGTAGAAGCATTACAATGTAATACCTCAGTGAGATGAGTGAAAGACGAAAAGAGAAAGAATGACGAAGAGACAAAAAAGGAAGAAAACAAAAGAAAAAGAAAAGATAGAGAGGGAGAGAGAAAGACAGAGAGAGAGTGGGAAAGACATGTTGATGAGACACAATTCTTACTGGACTTCAACTCCCAAACATCAAATCAGTTTACCACAAAGTCTTTGAAGCAGGAGGACTTCGTTGGACATGGCCTGAAGTGGTACCTCTCAGTCCCTAGCCGCCTGGGAGTTTCAACCCTGTCTCCAGGTCTTCCTAGCCACTGGCAGCTCTCAGGAACAGAATGTGGATTCGAACGGTCCTTCCAAGCACTGTCGCTGGAGTTGGAGGGGGTCACTGTTCACTGATGTCCAGCAGTCTTGTGAGAGGGCACCAGCAATGGAGATGAGGTCTGGCTCCTTGGACACCCTGCAGATGAAAAATCCTCTTCATGTACAAGCACTTCCCTGCTGGATGTTTGTGAATGATCGGTCAACCTGGCAGCAGGTTGCTAGTAGAGCTTGTAGCTGGACACATTTCACGTGACAGTCTCGCCCTGCTTCTGAGCAGTTATCATAGTCCCTTTTACAGAGACCACTTTCCAAGGGTCAACCTCAAAAGGCAGCAGGAACTTGCTCCAAGAATGCCAGTTCTTGACTAGCATCATATTGCTAACGTGAATGATTAGCCTCTTCACACGTCCTGTTCAAGGGATGTGGTCGTTCTGGGCTTTGCTCTGATGCGGTACTTCTTCCACTTGATTCCTCAATGCCGAGGGTTCATCCACATGGAGAATAGTGTCATTCACAGCCCAAGTCATGCAGAGAGCAATGGGACTCACCTTGATCGCGGCATGTGGCGTGAGCCGGTACTCCCCCAGAAAAGCATAGAGAGCACACTCCATGTTTTGTCCATTATCTAGGGCAGTTCTGAGGATTTTGTTTAAAGTTTGCATAAATCTTTCAGCCTCTCCGTTGGCTTGAGCCCAACGTGGCGGGATTCTCCTGTGATGAATGCCATGGTATTGTAAGTACTCCGTGGATTTCTTACTGGAGAATGGGGGACGAATATCAGTTCGGAGCTCGCTTAACAAACCATGGTTGTCCATGACCTTTTCCAGTTGGGGAATCATGTGGCTGTCTGTCATTGACTCAATGATCCCAACTTCAGGGTATTTAAAAAATCATCTATGAGGAACAGCATATGTTTGCCATCAGGTAGACTTCAGAAATCAGCACTGGCCCTGTGCCATGGGAGAGGTGGTATGGCCTCTGTGATGTGCCTATGAGTCCACAAGCCAGGCAGCTAGACACAGTGGGCATTGCCGTACAGTACATTCCACTAGATCAGTGATACTCAAAGTACGGCCCGGGGGCCGCTTGCGGCCCTCTTTACCTTTACATGTGCCCCCCCTGGTGAACAGCAGCACTAGCTGCTGAGCACTAATATTCAGAAAAAAATGTTTACTAAATGGACAAGCATTTATTAAACTGCAAATAAATGCTTGCCCGTTTATTTAACATGTTTTTCGACCTCCTTACACAAGCCCTGACCGACCCAGACCTCCCACTGCCACCCTGCTGGCATCAGTGTGGCCCTCGGTTACACCACGGACCGTACTTTGTGGCCCCTGGGCAAATGTTTATGAATACCCATGCACTAGATCATCCAGATTTGAAAAACATACCTTGCACCGCAGTCTGGAGTTGGTTCTGACGATCCTCTGATGAGCTGTGTGAGCGAAGTCAGCTTCCTGTTGTTGCGTGGATCTTGGGATTACCAATCAGGGGCTTCTCATTAGACACCCTTTTGGAGAGGCAGAAAGCTCCACTCAAACATTTTGGAGGTAGGCCAGTATAAGCATTGCTTCCTCAGTACAAATGGAGGCCTTTTGAGTAAGGGTGTGCCAATTTCCAAAGGGTACCACAGAGATTGCCAGCTGAAGACATTCATCTGTGGTGGTGGCCTTAACAGTGTCCGCAAGGGAGATATGAAGCGGCCTGGATCGTTTTACCACCAGTTGAACATACTCCTCCACCTTATCAGTTTCTGATTCCTCTTCCACGGTGACTGCCCTTGCATTCCTGGATAAATAATCAGCAGGATTTTGTTATCCGGGAGATGTACCATTGAGAAACAGTATGCTTGAAGTTGAAGAAACCATTTTCTCTATTCTTGAAGGTGGTTTGGAGGAGGACCCAGTGAATAGAGGGACTAGCGGCTTGTGCTAAGTATGCACTGTGGAAGGTTGGCCATACAAATATAATATGAAAATGGCGGACACGCCAATGCACCACAATGACTTCCTTTTTAATATGGGAATAGCGCTGCTCAGTCTGAGTCAGAGCACAATTTCAATGCGCCACCGGGGCCCAATCGTCATTGGGGCTTGCATCTACAGATAACTCTTACTCCCGACTGCGGTCAAAATAAACCAACGTGATGTCCATGGACAGAGCTTGTTTGGTTGCCCGCACCCGAAAAGCCTCTTCCTGGGTAGGTCCCCAGGTCCATGTGGCATTTGCTTTGGTCAGTTCGCGAAGCGGGCAGTTAGGGCAGTCAGGTTCTGGATGAAACATCTGCAATATGTAACCATCCCTAAATAGCTGAGTACCTCAATGACACTGGTGAGCACCGGTGCTGATTAAATGTCGTGGGTTTTTGCTTGATCTAGCATGACTCCGTCTGAGAAACGGTATCAACAGAACGCTATCTCCTTCTGAAGGAATGCACAATTCTCTTTGTGGAGTGTAAGACCATTGTCCTTTAGTCATTGAAAAGTGGCTCTTACACAGTCTAGATGTTCCCTCAGTGTTGGTGCATGGACAAGAATGTCATCACTGACATTTATGACGCCTGTGAGGTCAGCCAAAATGCCCCTGATCGTGTCTTGAAATACTTCTGCCGCACTCAATACCCCAAAACTGATGCGTTTGTATCTCCTCAAACCTACATGGGTGGAAAATGTAGTGATTGCTCTAGATTCTGGGGCAAGCATTAACTGATGGTATCTGCAAGGAGGTCCATTTTGGAGAAACACTTGGAGCAGCTGACTTCAGCCACAATGTAATCGACAGTGGCTGTGAGATGTCTTTCATGTTGGATGGCCAGATAGGGCAGGTGCATATCAACACAGATTCTGACCTCCCCTGGCTGTTTAGGTTTTTGTGCCACCACTATTGGGAACACCCAGAGCGTGGGGCCATCAACCTTCTCAGTGATGTCCACTTGCTCCACCTTCCGCAGTTCAGCATTCTTCTTTGGTGCATAGATGAAAGGCTACCCTCCAATGCTTCAGCGCAACAGGTTGGATAGAGTCATCAATGGGCAGGTGTATCAGACGGTCTTTAAGACATCCTATGCCTTTAAAGAGAGGTGCAAACTAATCCAATAAGTTGTCCACACTTCCAAAGTGGACACTACAAGCAAAAGCAATGAGTTGAAGATACTCCGCCGTCCGGCAGCTTAACAGCTTTCCAGAGCCACCGTTAGTCACGTACACCTTGGCATGAGTCGAGTGAGACTCATGTGCGATGTCTGTCATGTGGACGCCTGCCAGCGGGAGTGGTGTGGCTGATCCATATGCAAAAACTCAGGTGGAGCGCATCAACGGTTGAAAAAGGAGCATCTTTAGGACATCTTGCGCTAAGATATTGATCGAATCTCCTGTGTCAATTAACACCGGTAACTGATAGCTTGCCAAGAGGATGTTACACTTTGGAATGCGTCTCCGTACACACCCACTGATTTGCAGTGCATGGATGACATGAACAGCTCCTTCAGGGTCCTCATCTTCGTCCATGTCCTCCTCACTGTCCGGCATAGAGGGAGACAGCATCGCGTTGACTGCTTTGGGTTTCTGCCCCATTTCGGGTGTGGAAGGGCGGCATACTTTGGCAAAATGATTGGGTTTGTTGCATGCCGAACAGCATTTCCCCGTGAGTGGGGCAAAGTCCTTGGTGAGGATATGACCCTCGATATCTGTAACATGTTTTGGGAGACGAGTTAGATTTGGGACGGGGTTTTATTTTGTCTGCGTTCACTGCCTCCACCACATTAACTGGTTCCGTCTTCACCTGGCACTGCAGAGCCGCCTCCATATGTGCTGTGCTCACTGTGGACAGTTCCTTGGAGTGACCCATTATCAGCATGTCAGCCATGGACTTCCCTGGAACTTAGAGAATGTTTTCTCTGAGCTCTGAGGAGTAACCCTGGATAAATTGAGCTCGAATTTCATCATCGGCATCGGGCAAGGTGCAGGTGCTGGCTAAGTCAGGAATTGGGATTGGCAAAACAAGACCTGCTCATAGTCGGGATTTGTGTGAGGCTTGAAGTGGCAGTCAAAGCATGTTTTAACTTTGTATATGTGAACGGAGGGCCTGCCTTGACAACAGACTTCCCTAGCTTATGGATGCTGCCTCTCCTGAATGCAACAGCATGGGATGCCGTGGGTCGTTTTACAGGCCCACTGCCGCAAAATAGGTCTCCAGTTGCTCAACCCAGTCCTTCTATTTCCCCGCTTCGGTGGGTCGGGACCCATCCACCACAAACGGTTCCAGAGCAGGTAAGGAGGCCATGATGAAGACAACAGCAGGGCTAGTGTAGACAGCACATGGGTCAAGCCACTGACCTTGGATGAAGATGTCCTGGTGATGTCGACCTCTAACTGGGCAGCTGGGAAGAAAGCTGGTGAAGGATGGCATGATATAGCACCAATCTGCAGTGTTGTGGCCTGTTAGAGTGAAATGCTAGCGTGACACATGTCCCCGGGGCAATGGAGCGTGGACTGTTGCTTTCCTGCGCAGACAGGTGAGTCCCAGTAACCTGTGTACTTTGCAAGCATGCTTGTGGTGACCAGGTGAGGTGACTGCTATTAGTGTAGGTAGGTTACATTAGAGGTGCACAGTAGGACTCACCAGGCAGCCGAATGGTGGGCTGAAGGGCAAGCTAGGAGGTGCGCTATGTGAGGATGATGTTACAAGGCAGGGGAAACATGATCATGAATAGCCGACAGGCACCATTACATGGGAGGCTTTCAGAGCCTGGAATGGCCAGTAGAATGTGTAGAGCCTCACAGACACTGCTGCATTCAGGAGGCCAGGAGAGCAAGAAAGAGCACACCTCCTCACTCTCTGCAGAATGAAGATGGGCGCTCGCACCACCATGTGCAGGCGCACGGAGACAGCGAGCCACCAGACCAGGCCACGCAGTAAACAAATGCCTCTCGGACCATAAATTCTCAAGTTTTTAACCTCGCTGGTCTCCTACTAATACCTACGAGTATATTCACTTAATGAAATGCAATTACTACAATAGTTTTTTAAACCATCTTACATTTGTTTTTCCATCAAGAAATGCAGTAAATGAAAATTATATTGAATGGGTTTTTTCTAATTTCAATCTTTTGTACATTATATTTTTCTTTTCAAACAAACATTCCTACTAGCACAGCTACAGTTATTTACATAAATGCTACACGTAAAACTCAACATACTGTACATACATGAAATTAATAAATCAAAAAACATACAACAAGTTCAAATATAAACTAGTGTGGGTCTAAACTGTCCTACTTTCTTTGGATGTATCGGGACCATTTGCCTATGACTCCTCGATACTGCTTTTCTGTTAGGTCCAAAAACAGGGGAGAGGTCAGCGAACAACTGAGTTAGTCCATGGCTAAGCCAACTTAATCAGGCTTAGACTTGTGTGTCCTTAAGCACTTAGTTGTTCTGAGTGGAGATACTCTTGGCCTCTGTGTGGGATGTGCCGACGCGTTTCGACCTTCGTGTGGGGACCGAGAGGATTTTCAGAAGGTCTTCCTCAGGGCTGGGGAACTTTGTGTAGGACACTGCAATTGGATAATGGGAAAGGTCGTGTTAATCAGTTATTACTGATAGGCATGAACCATGCTAGAGTGTGTTTCTTTTACAGACACTCAAATGTCATACCTGGTGTGTGCCATGTTGCTTCTTAACCTGGCGTAAGAATCCGAAGGTAATGGCAATATGTCTCTATATTATGTTATGTCTTTTTCATATAATTTCTTATCTGGGGATTGAACAGAAGGAGCGGTGATTTAAAATATGTTCTAATGGGGAGGAAAGAACACAGTGCTCATGCTTGTGCACACGTCTATTTAAATCTAAAGGAGTCGTGCAGTGCAACGTGTGGGGAGGAGCTTCTTTTTAGATATACGGTGCCAGTGCAATTTATCGTGGCTTGAAAACATCCGGGCTCGGTAAGTTGTCTCAATAGCTGCATGGGGTCTGCCCTCTATTCATTGCTGGGGAATTCCTTTGGGTCGGCCTGTGACGGTGTTATTTTTAAGCATGCGGGGTGGCGGGGACCCGGTGCTGGTTTACCTTAGTAGGCTTGGAGTTCGTTTGTCCTACTGCCTTGGACCCGTACTACTCTTCTTCGTACTTCCTTTCGGTCTGATGTGGCGTTCTGATTACCGGCATTGCAGCGGCATCTGGTTTCATAACTTTGGCATACGCATTGACGTTTAGCGCATGCGCACATATTGCCTGACTCGGTGCCTGACTTCCGGTTGTCGTAGTCATGGGAACGCTAGTTGAGCATAATGATTTGTCTGGAGGGGTATGTTTTGTCTGGCGGATACTCATGCTTAACTCGCCACAATCCAGGCAGAGGGGGAGTCCCGTGGATATACTTGTTGGCTTGATGTTTACTCTTAGAAGCAGTGCATGATCTCCGTCATTTCATTTAGCCCATTTTCAGTAGTGCCCAATTTCAGGATGAGTTTGGCTTCAAATCTGGACAGAAGTGAGTCTGAACTTTTGCCTCTCACATGTTTCAGCACTGTCCACTTCATCTCGTGCGGACCATGTTCCTTTTCTAGACAATGTTGCACCATCGGTGCATTTGGCACCCTGAACTTTATTCGCGATCTGTGCTGGGAGATTCTTCTCTTTGTTGGTTGGGTGGTTTTACCAATATATGCCATCTTACAGGGACAGACAACACAATATATAACATTGACTGTGTTGCAGTTGGTGAATTCTTCATGGCAAATGCTTTGTTGCCATAATCGAATTGGCTTCCTTCGATGGTGCTGGCACACGAGTTACAGTTGCCTCACCGATGATGCCCTTTTATAGGGGGAAGAGCTAGCATGGTTTGTATCGTGGCTTGGTTTCTTTTAGCTTTGGTGTTTGCCCGCACCAGTTGATCTTTGATGCTTCTGTTCTTCTTCAGCGCAAACACTGGTGGTTCTTTAAATATGTCCAGGCCTTTCACAGTGTGCCAGTTCCTTCTCACAATTTTCTTTACTTCATTGGTAGTTCCTGAGAACGTAGTCACGCAGACCAAGGGCATTTCTTTTGCTTTCTCTTTTGGTGTTAAGAGTGACTCTCTTGGTGTGTACCACGCCCTTTTCATCGCTCGCTTTGTCAGTTTGCGTGGATAATTTCGTTCAACCAGTTTCTCCAGGAGTTGCTTGGCATTATAGAAGTAATCTTCTTTTTAGTACAATTACGCCTGATTCTTAGAAACTGGCTGTAGGGTAAATTTTCTTTTAGATTACGTTGATGAATGCTGGAAAAATGCAACAGCGTGTTTCTATCAGTCTGCTTGGTGTACAGAGTTGTATAGATGGTTCCTTCATCATGCTTCACCAGGAGGTCAAGGAAATTAATCTCTACATTGCTAGAGTTCAATGTAAATTGAATATTAGGATTCCTCTGGTTCAACCAAGCTTGGAATTCCTCTAGCTTTTCAAGTGGTCCCCTCCAAAGCATGAAGACGTCATCTATATATCTTCGCCAGATCTTGATATGACCATCATATGGGTTGTTGTTATATACCCATAGTTCTTCATAAAGTGCCATAAACACTACCGCCATTCCTGGGGCAAAGGTACAACCCATCGCGGTCTCTTTCGTTTGTAAGAATTGTTCGTCATTAAATTGAAAAAAGTTGTATTTAAGGCACATCTCGGCCATTTCTACCAGGAACATCGTCGGGACATTATGCGGTCTTGTCCGTTTTTCCAAGAAGTAGTGCAGGGCTTCCAATCCTGCTTCTTGCGGGATGTTCGTGTATAAGCTCACTATATCTAAGGTGACCAGCAATTGTCTTTCTGGATCGAAGGGATGCCCTTCCAGGATCGTAATTGCTTCCATGGTATCCCGAAGATAGCTTGTCGTGGATCCAACTAGCAGATTGAGGAAGGTGTCGATGTATTTTGCCAGTCTTTCAAGAATTGAGTACACTCCCCGAAATGATTTGTCTCCCAGGAGGATTAACTGCGTCCTTGTGGATCTTAGGCAGGACGTACATTAATGGCGTCCTAGGGTTCTCGTTGTGGAGATATTTAGCTTCTTTTTTAGATAACCAACCATTATCTTCTCCTGTTTGTATCAATTTAATTAACTTGTTTTGTACCATTTTCGAAAAATCTTGATCTGTTTTTCGATAGTGTTTTTTGTTGGCAAGTTGTCGGTTGATTTCTGCTTCATATTGCTTTCTCTCCATTAACACAATAGCTCCGCCTTTGTCGGCCGGCTTTATAATAATGTCTTGGTTGTTTTTCAGTTTCTCTAGGGCCATTTTTTCGTTCTTAGTCATATTCCACTTTATATACTTTTGTTTATTGTCTAGCACATCCAGGTCTCATCACATTCTTTTCGATGGGGGAGGAGTTCCATCTGTATACTTGCCGTTGGCGGGAAAAAAGTGGACGGATCTTTAAGTCCTGAGTAGCTCCCTTCTGGAGTGAACGGTTTTTCTGCAAAAAATGACTTCAAACGCATCTTGCGGAAAAGTTGGATGATTTCTATTTTGGGTTGGCCCATGTCTGGCATGCTTGCTGGTATGAACGATAGTCCTTTCGTCAGTACTTGGATTTCATCAGTAGTTAAATTGTAGTTGGTTAAGTTGTAGATGGGACTGAGATCACTCCTTACCATCTGTAGATGTTCCTCCATGTGATTATTTCTCCCTGGTATTGGTTGGGGTTGGGGTTGTACCACTGTCGTGCCCTGTTTCTTGCTCTGGGGCGTCCGTTGCCTCTTTCTAAAAAAGGTTCTGGTCCTTGATAGAAATGTACTTGTTGGCCTCCCCTTGCACTTGTAGAAGGTTCAGCATCACTCGAGCTGTCAGAATACGAGGAGGCATCCGAAAAGGTGGTAAATTGTTTCTTACTCCTACCCCCGTAGGTTCTTAATATCCTGGTGTTGATTGGTTGCTTGTAATATTCTTTATCCAGGTACGGATACGTTCTTTTCTCACTGAAATTTAGGATATCCTTTTGTAGTTTTGCTCTATTAAAGTCCTCGGTATTCTTCTTAAAGGTAGTGTTTTCCTTTTCCAACTTTGCTAGCAATGTCCGTGCATTTTCAATGGCCTCGTTGTTCAGGAATGCTTCGTCCAGCTGTTTGTTTTACTCCAGTTCTTCCTGGCTGAGGCGTTCAGCTGTTTTAATGGAGAGGAACATCCAGTCTCGGGAGCATTTCGTTCCTATATGGCTAAAGTCTCCCAGGTACACCGGCTGGTCTACAAAAATGACCGGAACGTTTTTGACCTGCAGGCCAACAGGGATTGTGCCTGCTCTTAGGTGTTCCAGTAGTACTTCACCATGGAGGGCTTTTACGTATTTGTTTTTTCTTCAATCTCGTTATTTTTTCAAGTTCTGATTGTTGCCGTGGGTTAGTGGTCGTGTTTCCAATATTTAGTGTGGACGGTCTTCTTAATAGCTCCTCTATTTCTTCCTCCCGATAGCTCAATGTTTTGGGTTCTGACATTTAGATGCTTTTTAATGGTATTGGTGTAGTGTCTGTTCAGTGGATTTTTAAAGTGTGACTTAATAGCATTAATATGTGGAAAAACTCTCATCGAGTGGATACCAGATCCACTTTGGTTAGAGCAGCAGCCTCTAAGTGATTAATTCTCAGGGGACTCCCTCGTAGGCAAGGTGCCTACACTCATGTGGGTTTCAAAGAAAGGGGAGTGATTCTGTTGCGGACCAGAGAGGCTGGAATCAATTATGCAATGCAGTAAACAAATGCCTCTCGGACCATAAATTCTCAAGTTTTTAACCTCGCGGGTCTCCTACTAATACCTACGAGTATATTCACTTAATGAAATGCAATTACTACAATAGTTTTTTAAACCATCTTACATTTGTTTTTCCATCAAGAAATGCAGGAAATGAAAATTATATTGAATGTTTTTTTTTTATTTCAATCTTTTGTACATTATATTTTTCTTTTCAAACAAACATTCCTACTAACACAGCTACAGTTATTTACATAAATGCTACACGTAAAACTCAACATACTGTACATATATGAAATTAATAAATCAAAAAACATACAACAAGTTCAAATATAAACTAGTGTAGGTCTAAACTGTCCTACTTTCTTTGGATGTATCGGGACCATTTGCCTATGACTCCTCGATACTGCTTTACTGTTAGGTCCAAAAACAGGGGAGAGGTCAGAAAACACCTGAGTTAGTCCATGGCTAAGCCAACTTAATCAGGCTTAGACTTGTGTGTCCTTAAGCACTTAGTTGATCTGAGCAGAGATACTCTTGGCCTCTGTGTGGGATGTGCCGACGCGTTTCGACCTTCGTGTGGGGACCGAGAGGATTTTCAGAAGGTCTTCATCAGGGCTGGGGAACTTTGTGTAGGACACTGCAATTGGATAATGGGAAAGGTCATGTTAATCAGTTATTACTGATAGGCATGAACCATGCTAGAGTGTGTTTCTTTTACAGACACTCAAATGTCATACCTGGTGTGTGCCATGTTGCTTCTTAACCTGGCGTAAGAATCCGAAGGTAATGGCGATACGTCTCTATATTATGTTCTGTCTTTTTCATATCATTTCTTATCTGGGGATTGAACAGAAGGAGCAGTGATTTAAAATATGTTCTAATGGGGAGGTAAGAACACAGTGCTCATGCTTGTGCATGCGTCTATTTAAATCTAAAGGAGTCGTGCAGTGCAACGTGTGGGGAGGAGCTTCTTTTTAGATACACGGTGCCAGTGCAATTTATCGTGGCTTGAAAACATCCGGGCTCGGTAAGTTGTCTCAATAGCTGCATGGGGTCTGCCCTCTATTCATGCTTGGGGAATGCCTTGGGTCGGCCCGTGACGGTGTTATTTTTAAGCATGCGGGGTGGCGGGGACCCAATGCTGGTTTACCTTAGTAGGCTTGGAGTTCGTTTGTCCTACTGCCTTGGACCCGTACTACTCTTCTTCGTACTTCCTTTCGGTCTGATGTGGCGTTATGATTACCGGCATTGCATCGGCGTCTGGTTTCATAACTTTGGCATACGCGGTGACGTTTAGCGCATGCGCACATATTGCCTGACTCGGTGCCTGACTTCCGGTTGTCGTAGTCATGGGAACGCTAGTTTAGCGTAATGTTTTGTCTGGCGGATACTCATGCTTAACTCGCCACAATCCAGGCAGAGGGGGAGTCCCGTGGATATACTTGTAGGATTGATGTTTACTCTTAGAAGCAGTGCATGATCTCTGTCATTTCATTTAGCCCATTTTCAGTAGTGCCCAATTTCAGGATGAGTTTGGCTTCAAATCTGGACAGAAGTGAGTCTGAACTTTTGCCTCTCACATGTTTCAGCACTGTCCACTTCATCTCGTGTGGACCATGTTCCTTTTCTAGACAATGTTGCACCATCGGTGCATTTGGCACCCTGCACTTTATTCGCGATCTGTGCTGGGAGATTCTTTTCCTTATTGGTTGGGTGGTTTTACCAATATATGCCATCTTGCAGGGACAGACAACACAATATATAACATTGACTGTGTTGCAGTTGGTGAATTCTTCATGGCGAATGCTTTTGTTGCCATAACCGAATTGGCTTCCTTCGATGGTGCTGGCACACGAGTTACAGTTGCCGTAACGATGATGCCCTTTTATAGGGGGAAGAGCTAGCATGGTTTGTATTGTGGCTTGGTTTCTTTTAGCTTTGGTGTTTGCCCGCACCAGTTGATCTTTGATGCTTCTGTTCTTCTTCAGCGCAAACACTGGTGGTTCTTTAAATATGTCCAGGCCTTTCACAGTGTGCCAGTTCCTTCTCACAATTTTCTTTACTTCATTGGTAGTTCCTGAGAACGCAGTCACACAGACCAAGGGCATTTCTTTTGCTTTCTCTTTCGGTGTTAAGAGTGACTCTCTTGGTGTGTACCACGCCCTTTTCATCGCTCGCTTTGTCAGTTTGCGTGGATAATTTCGTTCAACCAGTTTCTCCAGGAGTTGCTTGGCGCTACAGAAGTAATCTTCTTTTTTAGTACAATTACGCCTGATTCTTAGAAACTGGCTGTAGGGTAAATTTTCTTTTAGATTACGTTGATGAAAGCTGGAAAAATGCAACAGCGTGTTTCTATCAGTCTGCTTGGTGTACAGAGTTGTATAGACGGTTCCTTCATCATGCTTCACCATGAGGTCAAGGAAATTAATCTCTACATTGCTAGAGTTCAATGTAAATTGAATATTTGGATTCCTCTGGTTCAACCAAGCTTGGAATTCCTCTAGCTTTTCAAGTGGTCCCCTCCAAAGCATGAAGACGTCATCTATATATCTTCGCCAGGCCACAGCACAGGCTCCGGAGCAGCAGGAGACACTCTGCGGCCCACCAGCAGGAGCGTGATGGCCACCACGGATGTAAGGAACATAATGAGGGTGAGTGGGCATGGACCCCCTCGTCGCCAGTTGTTGGGTTGCAGTGTCAGCCACGTACGCTAGGCCATGCAGCTGGGGAATAAAATGCACAGACTCTGGATACAAGTTTCCTGGCTACGTAATAAGAACCACGAGGTCCGTTCCCGGGGCCATCTTTATTACTTTGCCCCATCATGTCATGGTTGTGACCATGTCACAACAGTGGCGGGGTCCACCACTCAAACACCCCTACATAACTTTCTACCATTGGGTCCCCAAACATAACAGCTAGGGTGGAATTTATAGAAACAGATGAGTTTTTCGGTAGTAGATATGGCCCAGTCAGGCTACATCCACCCCATTTTTCATGACAAGTCATTTGTGCTATTTCTTCTTTTTTCTGATCTAGCAGTAATCGGAAATGTGATCTCTGAACAAAGTAGGCCATTCATCGTGTCACATGCATGCAAGTGATAAAATATGACAAGATGAAAACAACCTTAGTAGATGGTGCAATCGGTTATCACGATAAGGCAGATTCAGAATTAGTCTATCACATGAGATAGCAAAGTACATCGGGAGAGGCACTCCTACTGCATAAAGTGATTTATGTGGCCTAGCCTCTCATCCCTCTTTATAAGGGCCTAGCCCCATTTTTTCTTAACTAAAGAGTCCAGACAGAACCACCTCCCAGGCTATCTGGCAAAGCAAAGATCCGATTGATCGCAGGAGTGACCTAGTTCCAGGTTTTCAACCCTCTCCGAGCCAGGCCGTGTTCACGCACTGGAGTCGCCCATCTGCAGAGGAGAACTGTTTGTTTTTACACAGTTGCAGTGTGACTTTGCCCCAGGACTTCTTAAGGGAAGTGGAACTTTAACAGCATTCTATTAGAGTTGATTGCATTGTGGTATATCTTCTAAGAGTCAGAACACCGAGACTTGTGTTATAGTCTTCAATAGAGTTCTATGTTATCATATTTTCACTTACCTATGTGTAAATAATTTTGAAAGTCAGAAATTCTTTTTGTAGCCTCATAATTCTTCTAGTTTCAATTTACACTGTTATATTAATTTCTTTCTCAATTAGGTATATGTTATTTTTCACTGGGGAAGTTGAGAACACAGAGCCAATATATTTGCTCCTTTATAACTTCAGTTCAAAAACTCATACACAGGAGCACCTACTTTCTAAACGTATGTGGGACTATTTTTTCCATTCCAAACTTGCTACGTGATTAAGTAATATTTGGAAATAAAGCTCAGCATATAATTATATTTTAACTGTCCTCCAAGGGCCATTATTTTGAAAGGTAGAATTTCTCCCTGTCAAAGTGCAGCTCAAACTTCAGAAATCTTTCTAACTTTTTCTAAATAACACACATAAGCTAGACAACTTGGGAACACTGAGCCCATTTTTTTTAATAAATAGATTTTATTCAGGAATTCCTAGCTCAGAGCACTGATTCCATACACCAGTGTGTGACTTAAAGTACTTTGTGTAACTATCACTGAAATACACAACAATCTTCAAATAGTGAACACTCTTTTAGATGCGCCTTGCTCTTCTTCATTTCAGTTTGGGTATCAGAAGGGGACAAATTGATCGGTTTTCTTTTCCATGATTGCAGTGTGAGCCTCCCCATATTCTCTTAAAGCTAACAAGTAACCAGCCAGCCTTCAGGAACATTGGTGGGTATATAGAAGCTAACTGCCATTTTGTTAGCAGTTATGACTCTGACATGTCATTGTGTTTGATTTTGTGAACTGTGGACCCTAGTTGGGGCCAGTACATATCACTGGTATTACGTACAATAGCTGAATTGATGTAATTGAAAAACTACAACTCATGGAATGGACTTCATTTTTAAATCAAAGCCAGAGCCTGTAGGAGTAGTGGTCTATTGGGTCTGGTAGCATTACCACTAGTAACTTTGATACACACAATTTGGCTAAGTGCAAAAAATCATGAGTGAAGTATGCAATTAAGACCAATTCATTTGCTGAATGCCAGATTTACTGATTATGAACTTGTAATGATAATAACTTGTTTAATAAAGGACTTATTACCGCTGCTTTTGCACTGTGTCAAGCATTGTAAATAACAGGCGTTACTATTACCCAATTTAGTTTTAATTATTTTGCCAACTTCGGAAAGAAAAAAGGCAGAGGTGAGACTTTAGGTCTGTAGTTCCCAACAAATGTTGACAGCACGTGCTTAACTCAAAGAGCCATACTGTAGGCAAAGGGTAGTTTCAGAGCTCTCAAGCACCCTAAGCACATGTGTGAGTTGATATAGTCCATTTTTTTCTTTGCATTCTGATACAGGTAGGCCTAAACCTATAATGGGAAAAACAAGTTGTATAAGAACCGGATTCCTGGACTGGGTCAGTCCCTGAAACATGGACCTAAGGAACATGAGAGCACTGCTATATTTATTGGGAACAATTGTACAGAGTTATTTGATAGAGCACAGTATGTGGGCCATTTTTGGGTTGCAGGAGTTGAAAGTGGTTATTGCACCCCGTATTATATTTAATGTGAGCAGCATACCCAATCCTGGTTCCGAATTTACATGTTGGTGCCTCTAGTGGATTAAAAAACAAAACTATAGGAACTACAATACAAAGAAAAAAACTGGGCTGGATAATTTCCTCAAACTGGACATGGCACAACTTAGAATAATGGCGTTACCTCAGCCTTTTCACTTTATGAGAAGGGGTTAATGCACTTCAATGTGATCACTCATTGAATCACCGATACTCTTCAAATTCTTAGAGCTCACTGAGCGAAACGAGCATAAAATGAAGCATGTGGAATCTTATAAAACCTACTTTAAATGAGGTATTGTTCAGTTTTTGTGTCACATGGGAAATATTTGATGTTGAATGCAGCTACAGGCCAACACCTATTCGTTTGGTCAATTTTCGGACATCATAGTTCAAATTTTGGACTTTCATTTGAAAATTATGGGAGTTGTAGTCATGTGGTGAAAAGCAGAGGACTGGAAATATTGTCCTGCTGACAGAAACCTAGATGGCTACTCCAGCTGACAGTGGAAGGTTACTTTTAAGTTGTGTCCTGTCAAAATATTTCTTTTTTGCCCTGTTATGCTCTGTCACAGACCAACCCCTCATTTATTTCTGATTATGTCCCTGCTAGCCTACAATGCAACAAAAAATAAGACCCTCAAACATTTACTTCGACTGTGGTCAAGGTTAGGGTTGGAGGGTGGCAGGAATAAGTTATGAAAGATAAGGCACTCTTGGTGCTCAAGCCCAAAGACTCCTGTATTGTAGAGTATGGAAAGTGGCTTCGAATGCAGCTCATACTTTCTTGCTCTAGACATACCAGAAGATCCTTTGTTGAAAGCAGAGGTTGTTTCACAAATCGAAGTCCAAAGATGGTGAAACAGAGCAGTCTCCATCAATGCTAACATCACATTTGCTCAGGCATAATAAAAGCGCTTTGATCTGCCTCGATTTAGGCTAAGTGGTGTATGAATATATTTATGTGCATGGTGATTATATTCTACTCTGTAGTGTGCTCTTGTATGGAATACTATTACATCAAATGAGACGGTAACATGAAGTCTCAATTTGGTTGCAGATGGCATTGCCCAGTTTCCAATACCTGTGAAGTAAACCATCACACACAAATGTAGTGCCAATCTGAGCAAGTTACACTTGAAAATCACCTAATCCAATAATTGTGTCACTATTTAGGCAACATTTCTGACTTTCCAATTAAAACTAAAGCCAGGCTTGTCAATGAGCAAACAATGTCTGCCCCACGCTCCATGAAAGGTAAAGAGTTTACCCTGCAAGTGAAGAGGCAGAAAGTGGTTTGCTAGCCACTACAATAACTAAAACAATGTCTTTAACTCCAAGCTATCTGGTTTTAAAACTTAGAAATGTGAACCACTAAAGGAGTAGGAGCTTGACAAGTTAAAAGTTAGAATGCTAAACTATGTGGAAATAAATGCACGTTTACTTTTCTGCTTGTCCATGTTCTTCATCTATGGAGACCCAAGATTAAACAGGAGGCATTTCTGAAGGACCCTGCCCTATCTTGACACCTACAAAGGTGAAAAAGACAATGTTAAAGATAATTTAAAGATAGATCAGATCCAACACAATGGCATTATTGTTGCTGGCCCTGCCAAACCAATTGAAATGCATTTTCCAAAGGCTGCTCTGGACCACCACTTCTCAAATGTTGATTACAAAAGGAGGATAAGGAATGGCAGAATCCTTAAGGACATACACAGTCTATAAATTATTTGCAGATCTACATTTTCATTGGGTATGTCCCAGTGTCTGATGCACGAGCTGGGGAGCATCACACTATCTGCAGACTTCTCAGGACATTTCTTGTCCTCTTGGGAATCTAAGCATTCTTTTCTTTGGGATGTGAAAGTTGTCCTTGATTTGTTGATGCTATGGCTTCATTGTGAGTTTCTCTCCAGGAAGGAGCTGTTGACTAAGTAGGACATGCTACTATGTTTAGTCTTTAGGATAGTATAAGATAGTTGGGTGCTGGACTTGTCAGGCAAAGGGTGTATCCTGGGGGGATAGTGTTTAATACTGTTAGAAGCACTAAACCTTATACCTGGATGATTTTCTACCCGACCTTTCCAGACACACAAAAATTGTGTACCATAATGTAAGTAATAATATTGAGAATATGATTTCTGAAATAATGCCTACAGGGATCAAATTTCACTTAGGAAACCTTTTGAGCTGGTGTTAGAAATTTAGAAATGGGATTTCTGGTTGGCTAGGGCAAGGGCCTAAGCAGGCAGAAACCACCACTCTAGTCAGGTCAAGGGAGTTACACACCGAAGATAACCCCTGCTCACCCCCTTGGTAGCTTGGCAGAGCAGTCAGGCTTATCCCAGAGGCAATGTTTAAAGCGTTTGCGCAACACACACTCACAGCAGCGACACACTAGGCACATCACAAAAAAAACTCCACACAAGGTTATATAAAAAATAGCCTTTGTATTACTCATAAAACACATTAGAACTTGATCACATATATACACTGTGCCACCTGGCACTAGGTATGACTTTACAGGGACTATATACACAACAGGGCCAATCGGGCCACTGTCATAACCATTAGACCTCACAGGTAGTGAAATAAAAGCAACCAGTAACTACTGGCAAGAGGCACTTAGCATATACACATTAGGCATACATCATGGCATTACTCAGAGAAGCATATTATGCAAAACATCATCAGCCGTAGCGCAGTGCATAATCCATAAACATCGCAGGCGCCTTTTAGGGATAAAACTGCACCCTAGGTGATCCTTACACCATATCACCTCCTCACATCAGGCCCCACCTAAACGTAGGGGCGACCCTCAGGCCAGCTGGCCTTAACTTCGGGGCCCGTCTTCGGCTTCCCCGCAATGCCCTTTGCCTCAAAGTCAGGACTCTCCTAGCATGAGGTCTTCAAACTGGCCACCTAGCTGCTGATGCAGCAGAGTAATGGCCCCAACAGGCCTGTACTAGAATGGGGTGAGGGTGTAACTCACCCTTGTCTCTCCTTAGATACAAATGCCCCCGACATTGCAGCTGCCCGCACTCTGGCACAAACAGGCACTAACAGTGTGCCTTGCAAGCCCCACTCACCGGGGCTTCTCCACTCCTCTTTACAGGGCCAAGCGGGCCGGATTCTGGAGCTCCCAGTGGACCCCCGCCGTAGACCTCTCCTGGGTTTATTCAGGAACTCACCCGCGGCCCGGGTGAGCTCGGGATCCTTGGATCCCCTGTCTGCAGCGTCTCTACTCTGTGCGCGGGCCACACCCTCAACCAGGCTCAGCCGCCTGACTTCCTGCAAGAGGCCACAGAGCCCGTGAGGTTCCGGCTCCGTCTCTCCTGGCCTCCCTGACGGCTGTGGGCCCGCCCACAGTCAGGCCGAGTCGCTGCCTGACTTCCTCTTCTCCCCCACGGGGCTGGCTGAAACCACACAGGGCTCTCCCCCGCCCACAACCAGGCATCCATTGCCTGGCTTCCTGCTCTGGCCTGGCTCACGGTCAGGCAACAGCTGCCTGACTTCCGGTTTCGCCGATCTCAGAGCGAAGTCTCCCCCGATTCTACGGCCCCCTCTCCTCGGGCTCAGGCAATGCCAGGAAAGCGCCGACCATGCACTTTAGATGAGTGGCTCAGCGCTGAGGGGTACAACCCCGCAAATGTGCTCCTCATGCTCCAGGCTTCAGGCCACCCCGGGCAGGGCTGGGCACAGGCAGGCCAGCACGTAGGGACCCCCAAGGGCCAGCAGCTGGGTCCTACGGCAGTTCCTCCTCACCCAGCAGTCCTTCAGCTTCCTGCAGGTAACCAAAAAAAACACATGGGGTCACAGCCCCAATATTTATATTGCCAATGTCTTTGTTCTCCCCCTGACACAGGGCTCTGTGCCCGGTCCAAACTAGTTCTGGGGGGCACTTAAACATTTTATTTACAGTGCACAACAACCTCCTTTGTTGGTGTAGGCTCTGACCCCAGACCCACCACAGGGGGGCGGAGCCAGCATTGTGGAAGGCAGGCACAGTCCTATTCAGGCCCAGGTGCTGCTCCTCCCACCACTCCAAATGCAGATCAGCCTATTCAGCCTAGCGTTGACTCCCCCAGCTCCTCTGGAGCCACTGCACCTCCCCAGTCTCTGTCACTCCAGAGCCAGACATTCAATACACAACAGGCAGGCACAAAGACACATAGCACACAGAAATGCCCACTTCTAAAAGTGGCATTTCTAAAATAGTGATAATAAATCTGCGAACACCATTATACAGCATTTATTACCACTATGCCAAACATACCAAACTTGATCACGCTACTCCTCTCATACCAGGAATTACCACTGAAACACATATCAGGGAATCCCCAATGCATTCGTATTAGAGGGCAGCCTCACAGTAGTGAGAAACCAAAATGGCTGTTTGTCACTACCAGGACATGCCACACAGTTAAGGCACATGTCCTACCTTTTACCTACAGCACACCCAGCCCATAGGGCTAGCTAGGGCCTACCTTAGGGGTGACTGATATGTAGTAAAAGGGGAGTCACAGACGTGGCACCTACTTTAGGTGCCACGTCACAGCGGCAGTAAACTGTGCGCACAGGACCTGCAATGGCAGGGGCCTGAGACAGGTTTGAAAGGCTACTTTGGTGGTTGGCGCAAGCAGTGCTGCAAGCCCACCAGTAGCATTTAATTTACTGGCCCTGGGTATATGAGATACCACTTTACAAGAGACTGATAGGTAAATTAAATACGCCAAACAGGTGTAGACCAATCTTACCACATTTATCATAGAGAGCACATTCACTTTAACACTGAACAGCAGTGATAAAGTGCCCAGAGTCCTAAAACCACCAACACCAGGTCAGAAAAAATACCAGGAGGAAGGCAAAAAGTTCAGGGATGACACTGCAAAAAGGGCCAAATCCAACAGCTGGTTTCATCACCACAATAGCAAGATGGATAAGGTAGATTATGGCAGAAGCAGATATTGACATCTTCACATTTGGAGCCAGTTTCCCCAGAGAAACTAAGGCATCAAGGCTTTTTCACTGGGAAACAGACTGGTAGACATCATGGAATTGGCAAGTTAGTCCATCGACTCCACTTTTCAGAGATTCTACTTCTAACCAGTGGTGGGAGAAGCGTCTTTGGAAATAGGTAAGCATTAAGCATGCCTAATCCTTATATCCGGACATATAATGAAAAATTTCGTATGTGACATAAAATAAAGTTTCAATTTGAGGAAGGGCACAGAGGCAAAGATTAGCCCACCCAGCAGTGATTTAATTTCTAATGTAGCCCTTTGTAGGAGGCACAACATATCGCTTAAGTATTGAAATCTTGAGTTTTATAAATGAAAATGAGTATGAAATTCTTTGTTAAATTACATTGCTTGTATGATAGATTTTAGTCTTTGGAAATGACAACTGATTGTTTCCTTGTAATCCAGGAGGTGAGCAGAAGTTGGATTAAGAAGTATAATTAATTCAAGAAGAAGACAACAGAATGACATCTTAAGAAGAGAGAGGAAGTTTAGTGCTTTCGTATAACTTACTTTCAGAAGACTGTGAACTATGATTGAATCTATTTTTATTTTTGCTGTGCCACACTATTGGACTTCCCTGGGAAATGTGGCTCCAGATTTACAAACATTTCACACAACACAGTGCAGCTAGTGAAGAGGCTGTGCTGCATTGTGTGAAAGGGAGAGCGTACAACTGCATCAAATCTTCAAAGAAATTGCACAGTTATGATCTCTCCCTGCACTGGGGCACTTTGGGCTGCCTAGCACCAACACAGGAAGCCTCGTGCCGTAGTGCAAGAGTAACTGAGTCATGGTCAGGATAGTTTTTGGGCAGGAAAGAGTACCTTCCTGCACAAAAGTATCCTTTGAGGCTTTTACATCTTTGTTTGTGTGCTGCAGAACACAGCATACATCCAAAGAGGAAATAATGAGGAGAAATAGACAGGTGCACCGTTTTGGAGCAAATCCATGTCTGCAACCCTTTGTAAATATGCGTTTGTCTCAAAATCCATGAGTGGATGCACAGAAAAGCCCATGCAACAACCACAGAAATTCTCTCGGATGCAAAGTAACGCAAGGCACTGCATTACATTACATTTTTGTTTTTTACAAAGCAACGCAAATCGACATTTGAATTGCATCTAAATACAAATGGATTTTACATCAGGTCTTCGTCAAAAAAGTGACGTATACCAGATGCAAAATCTTTGTAAATTTTGGCCATAGTTACTGTTTTGGTTTTGTTATGCTTTGGCGAATGTTACTAAGTAAGAATAAATGAAGGACATGTACCTCTGTGTCATGAATAGAATTGAAAATTTCCTTTGCGTTAATATTTAACGTGTTTGATATTAAATGTGGTTTTCAGTGTTTCCTACTTCTGTAGATTATGTTCTTTGGGAATCACATTGCTACTGACAACATCGTTAAACCATGTATGGAGTTGGGGGAAAAAATATTGCGTTAATCAATTATAATGTTGATGAGTTTAAATATTGGAGGGTTGACCCAGACTTTCATCCTTCTGAGGTTGATAAATTGAGTGAATGCTTTCAATTGGGTAATGGTTCCACCTGTCATTAAATCCGTGAGAAACGATAGGCTGTGTGCTTTGAAGCTCTTCATGAAAGCTTCTCAAAGAGGTGATTTTCCATAAATAAAGGTGTTGTTCAGCAGGTGTCCTGATCTGACGTGTCCTGTGATAATTAAATGACAGATCGTTCTGCAATTGCTGCTACCTTGCTCTTAATTCTCGTGTCATTTTGCACTTGCTTCCTCCGAGTCCCTCATGCCCTCTCTGCAGGACGATAAAACAAAAACTGCAAGCATATATCTGGAAGTGTTGTAGGAGGAGGGTAACAAGGATGTTGAAGAAGATGAGGGCAGTGACAAATATCAGGATGCAGTGTTGTGCAATTAGTACAAAATGGGTGTATTTTCAAGTAAAACAACAGGCCCATTATGGTTGCTGCTGATAGAACGTGTGATTAAAAGAGAGATAGGGCAGAGCATGGCATATGTGAGTGGGCAAGCTGGGAAAGTGCTAAGCAGGTGAAAAGAAAGCTGTGAGAAAGCAATAGAAAAGGTTTTGAATCATCTCACTATCAGCAACATTGCCTCTCGTAGAACAGTAGTTTTGATCATGTGTTTTGTTTCTCGTATGTTTACCTACTACAAAGTGTATGCATTTGGGACAGTTTATGATTCGGGTAGCCCCAATTTTGGCTACTGATGGGGGAACGCTGTCCATATGGCTTCTCATTTTTGTGATCAGCCATAAATGCATACATTTATATTCTATCTAAATTACAGAGTAGTGAATTATTACTGTTTCACAAAATGAAATGTCTGGCCTTATCACACAAGAAGATCACAGCTTGTGCCCCTTAGAAGACCTGTTAGTGACGGGTTTCAACACCAACGGAATTTTGTTTTAGAAAAGCAAAGATGAATCAAGGTCAAGATCTTTTGACTGCTGTTACACATTTAACCTCCCAAGTTCAATCAGTTACAAGTGAACATTTTGTTCTTCAACACTATTTAGCTGCCCTACAGCATGGGTCAATGCGACCACCACTGACCAACTTGGCTGACAAAAAAATGCTGAATCCCAAGAAAGTATAAATAATTTTGGGATACCTAAAACCTTTACTTTCAAGTCACATATATTTGCTCCAGATAGTGCCAATGGGAGGTTTCATCATTAGCAATATTATTGGATGTGCCTTGGCGTGCTTCACTCACTACCTTAGTAACAGAGGCTGGTCCATCATTTCATAGTTATTAGGGCATTTGTAGATGCCTTTTGATGGTTGTTTGAAAGACAAGACCAAAACATTTTGACGCAGAAATATTGTTGAAATGCCATTAAGGCTCATTAGATTTACAATATCATATCACTACATTCAAGGCATTAGCAACAGAAACAAATGGGACAGATTTCAAACTGTTTTCCTTAAACTGAAATGGTTTAAATGATAAGTCCACCCTTGCCACAAATCAACTATGTTCCTACAACTTGCAGCTTTATAATTTTACACGCAACTTTCCGGTTTCCGGCCCAGATTTTTCAGCTTCATTTATTTATTGATTGTGGCACTACCAACACCTGTATAGAAATAAATTGGGCTCAGGAGTATTTTGTTCTTCTCATTCAAAAGAACTCTGATTTTTTTGTTGAGTCAGTGGATAATACTCTTGTACATCTTTCAATATTTTAGCACAGTCAGTTGCTAACATTGACCTAAATGCTTCTCCTATGTATTCACTCATTCTTGGAATGTTATAGCTCCCTCTTTATAATGCCTAAGTAAAATGAGTGACAAAAATAATGTTTTTAGGTACAGAATATATTACTTGTCATTGCAATTTAGACTGTTGTACATATCTTCCTGCAAACTCCCAAAGATCAAAGTATGCAAATCAGGCTGGGATTGCTCATTTTCCTGTAAAATACAATTAATTAATTGACATTTTCTTCTGAGTGTTAACCTACTAAACTACGGCAGCATAGTCCTTCTGACAGTTTTTAGTTACATTTACAACTAGGAGCAATAATTCCATGTGGACAAATATACTTACTATCTCTAATTAAATATGAAGCCCTATAAGAATATTTAGATACTAATCTAAAGAATGGGCTGAAAGTTTCTTGTAACTCTACTGCAGGAACTGCACTCTTAGTTGTTCCTCGGAAATATACCATCAAGTTACCTTCCTTGCATCCATTTCGAGGTATTGAATTAAGTGACTGTGAAAGGCTGATATCCTTTTCCTTTTGTTTCAAACAATTTAGGAACTGCTGATGATACTAGGATATTCACCAAACTAAATTTCGTGGAGCTTTCCATCTTCTTCGTATCTTGCTTAAATGGAAAACAGCCTTCTAAACACCTCTAAGCAGGTTTTGAGCAAATAACAGATGCAGTAATTTCAGACAACCTTCTTCAAACCACAGTAGTTTATTGGCATGGAATTTTGGTTTTCTCCAAGCAGTCATCTAAAAAAATGAAGAGCATGTAAAGGAAGTTCTTGGTCATCTTCTCAACCATAAGATAATTGTCAAACCTGAACAATGTACTTTTGACCAATCTTCCATAGACTGTCTTGGCACCTGATATCCTCTAATTGTCTTGCAAATATACAAGTGAAAGGCAGAACCCATCCTAAACTGGGGAATTCCAAGGTCACTTAGAAAAGTGAAATGTTTTCCAGGTTAGCAAACCCCTACCAAAAATACATCAAGAATTAGACAGACCTTGTAACATCTTTAACATATTCACTAAAAAGGAATAGGCTTACCACAGGACTCTTCAAGTTGATTATGATTTTAATACACTAAACCTGAAGTTAACAGCAGCACCTATTTTAAAACAAGTCAACATGTTTAAACAATTTGTGGTAGAAGCTGACATATCTGACAGCCTTGGGTTCAGAAATGTTGCAAAATATTAATTGAACAAAGAATATCCTATTGCTTCTAAGCCTTGAAAGGTTACTAAATCTGAATTTAACTATGCTATTCTGGAAATCGAATTCTTAGCCATGGAGGACCATTTTCAAGAATGGAGGTTATTTCTTCTAAAAGCTTAATTTCCGGTTATAATTGACTGGCAATAGAAAATTGCAGGGCCTTCAACTCGGTGAACAACAAGCTCATAGGATTTTTTTTCCGGCAATGTGACTTGAAAATTACACACATTTCTGAAAAACATAAAGTTGTCACATATTGTTTGTCCTGACAATATCCGGAAAGAGAATTTCCACTGCCAAAAAATACTGAATGCCTTTTAATTTGACTGGACGTGTCTGCAGCACTTGACTCTATCGACAATAAACCACTGCTTACTACTGTGCCCATTTGTTTTGTATTGGAGGAACTGTATGGAAATGGTTCAAACTCTGTCTCCATGAACCTTATCCAATTGTGAAAATAGAAAACACTTTCTCAAAACTTACTAAAACCCAACGAGGCTGAGTATTGAATTCTTTTTAATCTGTACCTTGAATCATTAGGTTATTTCTAATACTCTCTTGGCCTATTTTGCCTACAATATACAGAAAACATGCAGGTTTCTATGAAAGTTGATGATCACCAGTCTAAGGACTTTGTCAAAGACTATATGACTAAAATACAAATCTGGAAGTCCTCTGCAACTCCCAAACTGAACCAAAACAATCAGCTCCAAACTTAACAGTCCTGTTGCACTGGCCCCAATTCAAAGCAGGAGTATGCTCCACAACACTCACAAAGCTAAACCCCCCAACATCACATTGGACTGTAATTCAACCTAGCCATGCACATAAAGAACATGGCTCAAGTGACATTCCACCAACTAGAATTTCTGAAATCAGTGAAGAATTCTATACTTGTTGATGACCCAAACAAATAGTTCAATCTCTAGTTATATGTCGTTGGAAGATGGAATAGCTACTCTCAAAGTCCTCTCTGCCATCAGGGCAGCCCCCTGAAAGCTATCATGAACATTGCTGCAAGATTGATCACTGACATATCACATGGAAATATGAACACATTTCACCAATTTTTTTCAAACTGAAATGGCCGCCACATCAGGCCTACTGCACATTCTGATCAGCCTGCATCATTTTTAAGGCAATTAAACTTAACACCCCTCATTACCTGAAGCAGAAACGTATCCATCCAACAATGGAGGCCCATCTGATGCACAATCTTCTATTTGACAGAACCTTTCCTGCTCCCTCTCTGGCTTTGCTCCGAAGATATGGAATAACACCACCCTAAAAATATGACATGGTCCATCTTTTGCGTCATTTAAAATACATCTAAAAAAAACATTTGCTCCTGACTTAAGTCAATACATGTTAATCTGCTGGCTGTCTAGTCCTGTGAATGTATATGGACTCTCGGACACTCCTATACTACTAATGTTTCTTTTATTGAAGTGCTCAAACTTGCAAACATGCTTTTTATATTTCATAGCTTTTGATATCCTTTGAAATCCAGCTGGACAGTCGCTGCACTGTAGAGAAACCCAGATATGTGAATTATTAAATAATTGATATCTTTGAATGTATCATGTTTTAAAACTGATATCTGTCTTCCCGGCATCTGAATTTCATCTATTGATGTGTTGTCACAATCACTCGAGGTATCTGATGACAAAGAGCACAGCTATCATTAGTGCAGCAGGTGCAGTGATACCAGGTCCAAAGGGTATGGATACCAGGTATGACTGTGGTTTACCACCCAACCTGGGGTAAAAAGCCATATTTTCTTTGCTTGCCTTATGGCATATGCACTCTTGCTATGCCACATTAGGAGCATAGTTTCAATGAGGTAGGGTAAGTACAATCAATAAATCAATCAATAAATATGGATTTTGCAGAGGAACATGTCAATGATGTGCTGTGAATTTTGTTATGTGTATCTAGTCTTATGGACATGATTTTGCTATGTGCACTCATTGATAACGTTGGTCATTTAATTATAAGCTTGTTTCTGCTTTTCAAGGTTGGTTTTGTGGCAGGACGTTTTTCCATGGCACTGTACATAATTTGGTTATAGTTTGCTCATTTCATGATTCATGACTTCATTCATGCTTCAAGTTTTATGACAGAGGTATCATTTTCCCTCTCTCAGTTGTGAATCTGTTTTATATTGTACATTTGAATGAAGTCTAATTTTTAAAAAATGTCCAAAAAACCCACCTTTTTTGCATTTTAAATCAATGTGTTGGTCTTCCACATAAGTCTGATAAATATCACAAGCCAAATGTCTCTCCAATAAATGTTTGCTATTTGACCAGGTTTATATGCAATGTTACGTTTGTTTGTTGTATGTCCTTCCACAGCCTTTTCAAATGTTATCCTTTTGTATTGTTAAATAAATAAATATGTTGAACACATTATCTTAATCAACAAAAATGGAACAACAATATACTGAGAGGGGGTTGAGTCAGCCTGTTCAGCCACAGGCTTGTGTTGGTGGGCCTCCTTCAGCCACTGCATGCATGTAGTGTCCATTATATGGAGTATGAGCCCATGACATTTCATGGATATTTACATTTTGTAGTGGAGATTGCACACAAAGTAGTCCTCAGAAATAATGACCCAATGCAGCAGCAACTGATGCAGCCTCCCGGTGTCAGGAGGCATGTCTGGAAGCATTGCTTACTTCTTGGTGGGTGCAGTAAAGCAATACCGAAAACCTACTTGCACTGAGGTCCTCTCAGAGAAGTGCTGCCTGGTGGGTTTCAGAGAGTGTTGACACTATATGATGTAAGCATTGCATGTTTGGAGAACGTACTGTTCTATGGCTACCAGATGATGAATTACATTTCCGAACTGCTCCTAAACTCTGACGTTGTTTTGAGATGGAGTGGTCGTCTTGAATTAACGGGTATAACTTCCTTAATGTTCCAGGGCATCTGTGCTTATCAATTGTGATACACTGCTGCTGAAGTCAGGACCATGCTACCTTGATTCAGGGTTTCCCTTTGCAAGCAGTTGCTTCCTTTGGAGCTTGTTTGAAGACATTTGGGAATACAGAGAAGATATTTGAGAAAATAATCATGTTGTGAAAACAGATCTAAAACTATTGAACAATTAATTCTGAAATTAAAAGATGGTAAGATTGTGGCATTTAATTTGGATTGAATGCTGGGACAGAGCAGGAAGAATTCTCATGAGAGGATAATGTTCCACATGATATGTATATATGACTATGCGGATGTTATTAAGATTTCCCAGTAAGGAATATATCAATTGCTAAAATACGAAACACAGAATGTTGGACTTGGCCCTTTCTGCAGGGTTATGATCAGAATTTTTGCCTTCACCCTCCTCTTTTCTCAACCCATTTTTATTGGCTTTGCACACTTTACCATTGCTAACCAATGCTAAAGTGCTTATGCTATCTCCTTTAAACATGGTGAAATTGACTTACATCCAAATGGCACATTAAATTTACTTGTACGTACCTAGTAAAGAGGTACTACTTGTACCTAGGGCCGGTAAATTGAATGCTAGTAGTAGGCCTGCAGCATTTATTGTGCCTTAAGGACCCCTTTAAACATATCTCAGGCCTGCCATTGCAGCCTGTGTGTGCAGTTTTAAACTGCCTTTTTGACCAGGCAAAATAATTATCTTGTCAGATCCAAACCTCATGTTTTATTACATTTAAGAAACCCCTAGGGTAGGCCCTAACGGCCCATAGAGCTGGGTGCAGTGTATTTAAAAAGTCAGACATGTACTTTTAAGTTTTACATGTCCTAGTAGTGAAAAACTCCTAAATTCATGTGAGGCCTACCTCTCCCATAGGATAACATTGGGTTAACTTATTACATTTAATAAGTGATAACTTTCAATTGGGAGCAGGTGGGAATGTAGAGTTTGGTATCTAAAGAATTGTAATTGAAAGACATATTTAATGGCAAAGTCGAATTTTAAGTCATAATTCTGAAAAAGCCACTTCTAGAAAGTTGGCATTTCCTTGTCCTAACGATTTGATGCCTGTAGCCTGTCCCTCGGTCTCTTTACTAGGGGTATCTGGAAGTTGGGCCTTGTGTATTGCTCCCAGACAGTGAGGCAAAAGGAAGATAGGTGTTGACAGGATGGGCCACTCGGACTTAGGGGGTGATTACGATGGCGGAAGGTCCGCCACCGCCAGTTTTGCGGTGGCGGGCCCTACGCCATCGGAAGCAATTTTCCCCCTGCCATAATATGATGGCGGGGAGAATCGTCCTAGTTCTGTGGCGGTCGCAAAGACCGGCCACCACGGTTCTGCCACAGGCAATCGTACCGATTGCCTGGCAGAGTGGTCAGCATGGGTAGAATGGTGGCAGTGCCTAGCAGGCACTGTCCGCCAAATTACAATGCTGGCTGCAGCCAGCCTTCCCATAGCGGGGAAACCGCCAAGGAAAGGCTGGCGGGGATTGGATTCGGGGCCCATTGCGGGCCCCCCTTGTGTGGGGGGGTGGTGCACTCGGGGGGTACCCATGGTACCCCCCTACATTTCCCTGCACTAAGTGGCAGGCACCGCGTGGTGCCTGCCATGTAGTGTAGGGAAATGCACGACATGGCTTTTTAGCATTGCAGCATCTTGTGAATCTTGGGAATGGCACCATCCTTGACACATATTTTGTGTTCAAAACCTTTTAAAATACCAATTGCTCCAGAAAAGACCTTAGGAAACTTATGAAGCACATTCTTACAAAATTCCTCATCGGTCTGGACAATGAGGACAGGTTCAGCACTGTTGGGATTAAGAACTATACCCAATTTAACTTGGTCCATCCACCCAAACACGGAAGTACCTGACCTGGATACGTAGAGTTTGTCCAAAGATTCCCTATCCTTGAAGGAAAATTTGAGTTTCCTATAGCCGCAAACCTCAATGGGATCTCCAGTGAACGCTTTGATGGTGATGTCTGGCAATTCTAACTGACCCCCCAAAAGTGGGGAAAACTTTTCCTTCCATACCGTATTATTGACAATGGTGTAGGGCGAACCCGAGTCCGCAACGACTGAGATATCTACACCACCAATCGACATGTCACACACAGGTTTTTCTGCAAGAATCCAGTGACGACTCCAGTGATGAATTCAGTGTTGCCAACATACAGGAGGATTTGCATTGTATATCCTTAGAAGAGTGGAAAAGGGAGCAGAGTAAGGATGCAGTTCTAGGTGAGGTAATTAGTATGCTTTCTAGTGGTTGGCTGGAAAAAAGGTTAATTTCGAAAGATCTACATCCATTTTGGGAGATTAAACATGAGCTATCTCAGGGAAACGGGCTTTTACTGATGAGTGGTAAGATCATTCCTCCGTTCAAGCTCAGATGTAGAATTCTAGAAATTTGTCACAAGGGACATTTGGGTATTGGTAAGACCAAGTGTAGAGTTAGGAACTGTTAGAAATGTGATTTTTGGTAGGCTAGGGCATGTGCCAAAGCCAGGCAGAAACCGCCACTCTAATCAGGATAAGGGAGTTACACTCCTAAAATAACCCCTGCTCACCCCCTTGGTAGCTTGGCACGAGCAGTCAGGCTTATCTTAGAGGCAGTGTGTAAAGCATTTGCACATAACCAACAGTAATACAGTGTAAGCACTACAAAAGGACACCACACCAGTTTAGAAAAATATCCAATATTTTTATATACTTAAGACAAGACCAAAAACGATAAAAATCCACAATACAGTACTTAAAAATCTACAGTTATCAAAATACGCTTGAAAAACAGTTCCTTGATGTCGATAGCTCCGTCCGGGGCTATCACGGCGTCGTGAGCAAACAAATCCAAACAGTTCTGGCTGACCACGGCGTCGCGGGCCAGCTACAGTGTCGGGAAGACCCGCAAACAGTACCTTTTAGAAATGCAGGGCGTCGGTGACCTCTCGTTGAGCTTCCGAAAACACGGCGTCCGCAGGCGTCGGTTCCGGAGGTCGGTGCAGGAGTCGTCGGGGCCCTCGAAGTCACACGCGTTGCAGGTCGATCTACTCTCTGTTCGAGTCAGGGGCGCTGGCATCAGCAGGCGTCGTGTGCTGCGGTGCGAAGTGCAGCGCTGCGGTGTGCGGTGCCCTCAGGTCGCGGTGTGAGCAGCGGCTCGGTGGCGGCGTCAGATGGCGTCGTCGGTGAGACCAGGTCGCGCTGCGAAGTGAATGCGGTGCTCGGCCACGGTGCTGGCAGGTCGCGGTGCAAGCAGCGTCGCTGCCGTTGCTGAAGCGCTGTCGTAGGCTGACGAACTGGAGTTGATGGCGCCGGCGTCGGTACGCCAAGGCTGCGTTGTGGGATGAGGGTGTTGCGTCGTGTAACTTTACGAACTGTGCCCTCGAACCACGGTGCAAGCAGCGGCGTCGATTTCGGCGTGGGGCGTCGTCGTCTGGGATACCAAGGCGTCATCATGAAGCGAGGCGGTGCGGAGTGCGGTGCCCACAGGTCGCAGTGCGAGCAGTGGCTCGGTGGCGGCATCAGCAGGCGTTGTCGGTGAGACCAGGGTCGCGGTGCGGCGTTGCGGCGATGCCCTCTGCGGTGCCAAGGCATCGTCGTGCAGCGAGGCGGTGCGGAGTGCGGTGCCCACAGGTCACGGTGCGAGCAGCGGCTCGGTGGCTGCATCAGCAGGCGTCGTCAGTGAGACCAGGGTCGCGGTGCGGCGTTGCGGTGGTGCCCTCTGCGGTGCCTTCAGGACACGGAGTCGCCAGAGGCGTCGTAGACGTCGTCGGGTTGCTTTTCTTCTGTTGCAGCACAAAACACACAGTCCCCAGTGCTGAGGGCAGAAGAGCTTGAAGTCTTTGCTGTTCCTGAGACTTCTTGAACAGGGGGCAAGCTCTACCTCAAGCCCTTGGAGAAACTCACAAAAGTAGATTGCAGAAAGTCCAGTCCGGTCCTTTCACTGCCAAAGACAGAAGCAGACACTGCAGGCCAAATCAGCAAAGCACACAGCAAAATGGTAGTTCCTCCTCACAGTTTCTCCGGCTCTTCTTCTTGGCAGTTTTCTTGGTCCAAAAGAGTTCTAAAGTTCAGGGGTCTGGGCCCCAATATTTATATCCCAAAATCCTTTGATCCTTTAGGCAGAGAGTGTCTGTGCCCAGCCAGAACCAGTTCTGCCTCCTCTGGTGTTACTTCCTGGCAGGAGGTGGAGACGGCATTGTCAGAGGTAGACCAGGCCCTTTGAGGTGCAAGGAAATCTCCTCCCCCTTCCCCAATTGCAGCCCAGGTCTATTCAGCCCTTTCCTGACCCACCTAGACTATCTGGAGCCACTCCTGCTCCCTAGCCTTCTGTCATCCAAAACCCAGACAGGCAATCCACATTCCAGCAGAGGCACACAGGATGACTGAGCAAGAAAATACCTACTTTCTAAAAGTGCTATTTTCAAACACAGAATGTAAAAATCACCTTCACTAAAAGATGCATCTTTAGATTCTGAGTTCAGGCATACTAAACTTTATTTTCCTACCTAATTCCCCGGGCCAGTTTTGTCTATAAGATGTTATAAGCAAACTTCCCATTCTGTCCTATGGGGAACAGGTAGCCTTGCAATAGTGAAAAACGAAATTGGCTGTAATTCACTATCAGGAAATGCCACACACACCAGGGCATGTCCTACCTTTCACATACACTGCACCCTGCCCACAGGGGTACCATGGGCCTACCTTAGGGGTGCCTCACATGTAAGAAAAGGGAAGGTTAGGGACTGGCAAGTGTGTGCACTGGCCAAGTCGACATGGCAGTTACAAACTGCGCGCAGACTCTGCAATGGCAGGTCTGAGGTACCTTTTCAGGGCTACTCACGTAGGTGGCACAATCAGTGCTGCAGGCCCACTAGTAGCATTTGATTTACTGGCCCTGGCACACTCAGTGCACTTTACTAGGGACTAACAAGTAAATCAAATATCCAATCATGGAAACACCAATCCATAACACAATTTACACAGAGACATATGCACTTTAGCACTGATTAGCAGTGGTAAAGTGCCCAGAGTCCTAAAACCAACACAAATAGGTCAGGAAAAAATAGGAGGAAGAAGCAAAAAGTTTGGGGACAACCCTGAAAAGGGCCATTTCCAACAGGAACTGGTACTGGTGGCCTAATGTGAACTTAGCCATAGAGAGAACAGTGAGAGATTGTCTGCAGTGTTGTAATTCTGACAAAACCCAGGTCACATTCAGGCCTCCCCTGCATCCCATCGCTTGCCCCACCATGCCTTGGGAAAAATTGGAATTCACATCATGGGTCCTGTCATAGACCGCGGGGAGCAAGTCTTTGCCATTGTTCTTATCAATCATTTCTCTAAGTGGCCAGAAATTGGTTTTGATACCAGAGCTGATGCCCCCAGCGTTGTAAAATTTCTGGATGAGGTTTTTATCAAAGAAGGTTTACCCAAGTGTATTGTCAGTGACAATGGTCCCCAATTCACATCTGATATTTTTGCGAACTATCTTAACAGGAATAAAATTGTCCACAAAACCACATCAGTCTGTCACCCCACTGGTAATGGAGCTGTAGAACGATTCAACAGGGTGATCAAGCGTATTGTGCAGTTTGCAAATAACAACAATTTGGTGTGGAAATCCGACATTTTTAAGACCTTGTGGGCGTACCGCATTACACCGTGCAACAGCACAGGTCACAGCCCTTTTGAACTGATGAGGGGCAGGACTCCCATGTCTAAGGACAACGTGGGTTGGTTAGCTGTATCCAAAAGAGTAGATTGGTCACCTGGCCAGGTTAGACGTAAGCTGTAGAAAACTCAATTTGAATGCAAGGTTCGCTTTGACAAAAAACATAGCTGCAAACCTGTTCATTTGCAGGTTGGTGATGTTGTACGTGTAAAAAAAAGTGGTTTTACAGTCAAGGCACACAGTACATTTTCCCAACCCCTTACCATCAACAGGATTATTTGCAACTCCGCCCTTTAGAGTGACGGAAGAGTCTGGCACCTTTCTAGGTTAGCAGTGTGCAAACGTGAAATTTCCCCATTTCCCAGATCTGATGATAGCCAAAACATGCATGATTCCAACTCTGCACACACAAATGCCGTGTGAGAGCCTCCTTGTGCAAGGGGAAGATGGTGGGACCATGGAGAGGAGGAGGGTGAAGTTGCGCATTCACAAGTTAGTCATCACGATTCCCCCATGTGTGCTGAGGTGCACTCTTCTGGCACTGACGTGTCCCTTCCCCAAAGAACCAGAGTGGGACGACCTGTGGTTCCCCCAGGAAACTCACTGACTATCTGTGCGAATACGTTTTTCTGCATTTGATCCACTTTTACCGTGGTACACATATTTCCCTTGTTTCTTCCCTTCCTTTTCTCCCCCACCTCCCTTTCCCTCATTTCCTCCTTCATCCGTTAAGAGGAAGATGTGTTATGTTCCCTTACTAGTTTGTTCCCCCTCTCCCACCGTAGCTGCATTCCTGTGTAGTCATCAGCTGTACGTTCTGGAATGTTGCCAGACGACAGCTGATGACAGAGGTGACCGGACGCACCTCCCGGAATTCCTTCACTGACCTGTATTTTGTACTTGTGTTGGAAGCTTCATTGGAATAAACTTATTTACAATCACGCCCTGTGTGAGTGTTTGTCTTTACACTTAGGGACACAAATAAGGAAATAATGCCCAGGTGGTATCTGATCCACTGCGGTTTCCCAGAAAGTTTTTCAAACATTTTTGGGGGTTGGTTGAGCTCGTTATGGATGTTCACTTAAGTGTCCGGTTTCGCATCAAGAAAGTCAGATCAAGAAAGTCAGGGGCAGATTTACAATTCCTGGCGCATCCCTGCAAATCAGCAGGGATGCGCCAGGAAACTTACGACACGCATCACCATCCTTGCGCCACCAGTGATGCGCCGCATTTACAATGCGGTGCATCATGGCGCAAGGAAATGCAGATGCGTGTCGCATCTGCCGTCGTAACGTTGGCGCAGTGCTGGAGTTGTGTCGCGGGCGCGACGCAACTCCAGCACTGTGCGGACCCGGCCTATCTTGCACATGGTGCGTCACACCTTACGCCTGCTTCATGCAGGCTCAAGGTTTAGACGCACCGGTCGGAAAAGTGACTGAGTGAAATCTTGTAGATTTCACTCAGCCACTTTGCGAGGCGTTCCTGCGCCGGAACGCCCCCTGCTCCGGAACGCCCACATGAAACCTGACGCAGGTTTCATGTGGCGCAGGCTTACAACGTGACGCATCTCCCTAGATGCGTCACGTTGTAAATACCCCGCAGCATGGCGCTGGCTTTACGCCGCCGTTGCGTCACAGAAGTGACGCAACGGCGGCGCTAAAGTGGCGCAAGGGGCTTGTAAATCTGCCCCAAAGTTTCTAATAAAATTGAACAGGAAAGGCGCTACTTATGTTTGAAAAAACTTTTTGTGAGACAACAGCGAACCAAATACCATCTGTATATTATGTAAATTTAGGGCTGGCTGTAAGAAATCCAGATGATTTGAATGCAGTCAGATTCAGTGCGTATATGGGATGTGATTTTTTTTGTGTTGTGTGAAGATCAGAATATTAGATTGATGAGCCCTGAAGATGCAGTTGGCTCCACCAAACATGTGCGGGCTGAACAACCTTCTGAAACACTTATACTTTTATTTGTAAGGGACTCCCTAAACGCAGCCGTTCCAAATAGCCATTGTTAAGGCTTTCTAATCCCAGTTTGTGATTCGGTACCATGTAACCAAATCACAAAATAGGCGTAGTACATAAAAAAAAAAAAAAAACTTTGTGTCGTACATGCTGTAGTTTTTTAAATCTCAGGCTCTGCAACTACAAACTGCCTTTATACATCTTTATACGCCGAACCGAGGCACTCAGACTAATCCCAGTGCTGCTCACATGCTGGGAATAGCATTCCCAGCATGTGAGCAGCGCTGGGATTGGGAGCTGGGAACCTGCGCAGTGTCACCAACGACCCCACCACCGCCAGAGCCAACCTACACGACGGGATGAGAGACGTCGCCGACTGGATGAGGAACAGCCGCCTTAAACTGAACTCAGACAAGACGGAAGTCCTCATCCTGGGCTCATCACCCTCCGCCTGGGACGACTCCTGGTGGCCCCCGGCCCTGGGCACCGCGCCCAAGCCAACGGACCACGCACGCAACCTGGGCTTCATCCTGGACTCCTCCCTGTCGATGACCAGACAAGTCAACGCCGTCTCATCTTCATGCTTCAACACCCTGCGCATGCTCCGCAAGATCTTCAGATGGATCCCCACTGAAACCAGGAAGACCGTCACCCAGGCACTCGTCACCAGCCGACTGGACTATGGGAACACCCTCACGCCGGAACCACAGCCAAACTTCAAAAAGACTCCAGCGCATCCAGAACGCCTCCGCACGACTCATCCTGGACATCCCCCGACACAGCCACATCACCGGACACCTGAAAGACCTGCACTGGCTCCCCGTCAGCAAGAGAATAACGTTCAGACTCCTCACCCACGCACACAAGGCCCTCCACGACCTGGGCCCAAAGTACCTCAACGACCGCATGACCTTCTACACGCCCACACGCCAGCTACGATCAACCAGCCACGCCCTCGCCACCGTACCACGCATCCGCAGAACCACCGCCGGAGGAAGATCCTTCTCCTACCTGGCAGCCAAGACCTGGAACTCCCTCCCCACTCACCTTCGGCGAACCCAGGACCATCTCTCCTTCAGGAAGCAGCTCAAGACCTGGCTGTTCGAGCAGTAACTTACCCCCTCCCCCAGCGCCTTGAGACCCTCCCGGGTGAGTAGCGCGCTCTATAAATGCCGTGATTGATTGATTGATTGATTGATTGCAGAAAGGCTCCTGGCAAGGACGCGTAGATCGGAGCAGGTACGTTTTCTTTGTTTTATTTATACTTGTTTGTTTGTTGTGTTTACCTCCCCCCCGCCCCACCACTTCATACTACGATTGGCCTCTACTGATTAACACCCTCGAAAAGTAACCCAATTCTAACAAGGGAAAGCAAAAATCCAGCGGCAGCTCCTCCGCTAAGGTGCAGGAGCATCGCCCCCAGTGCAAAGTCAAAATGAAATGATAATAACAGAATGTTATTATCAATTTTATTTTTAGTATGGAGGTTGCAGCCAGGTTAGGGCGGGGCTCACGTGACATCAGAGGGAGGAGGAGTATTTGCTGCACCATAAGTGCGCATGACAGTTTGGCCAGCAGTCTTGGTCTGGCCAAACCGACATGCACATTTAGCATGTTCTCCACCAGCTGTATTGCACAGCCTGGGTGGAGAACAGCACAGCCTCCCATTCCCTGTCTGAGCGCCAAACCACGGCACTCAGACCAATCATGGCACTGCTATCATGCTGGTGACAGCAGCGACTTGATTGGCTAGGGGAGTCTGGAAGCCTGGATGCTGCCGGGAGCCACAAAAACAGTGAGGATGGAGGAGAGGTGGCGGGTGGCGACCGGGAACCAGCATGTAAGTCTACTTTTATATTTATTTATTTTTCCTAACCCCCTTCCGCCCCCGCACCCCCGCCACCATTCCCTACCAACTGCCACTGCAAAAATCATTCCCATGCTGTGAAGAGAAAGAGAATGCCCCCAAATTTCATGGAGCTGTGGCTCAGGACATTCTGTATGGTGAAAAATATTTAACCCATAAATAAAAAAAAAGAAATGCCATTGTACAAATGAGATGGAACTTCCCCATATGTAATTTCACACCATGTACAATTAAGCATGCAGCAATGCCTCTGCTTTGCTTGAGTTAAAAATAATCAAAGGCTTTCCAGGTGTATGGCTGGAAACCATTAACAGTCACAGTTTTTTCAGTCTGTTGCTGCACATATCAGAATTAAGAGTGGTGGGAATTTATTGCATCTTGTAAATACCGGTTGTGATAAATCTGCATCCACCAGATAAACTTAGGCAGGTCAAAGCTGCAGAAATTCACCATTGGAAATATGCTCAAAAATATCAAAATATGCAGATTTTGGTGCAGTAAGCACCAAAATCCACATGTTATGCTCCATTTTGCTCACTGTGTAACTGGAACTAAGCTGCACCTGGCTCATGAGCCCATAACTAGGCCAAAACCGGTCCAGGGTTGCTTGTGTCATGGTTCAGATCGGGCTAGACTGTTCCTATTGGAGCAGGGTCAAGACTGATTTGCATATAGTTGGGCCCAAACTAAGGTGACATGGTGTGCAAAATAACGAAGGATTGGGATGCAGCCCGAGTGATTAGCAGTGGATGAGTTTAATTCAAGCATTCCATCCATCACTGTTGTGTATTCTTATTGTGATCCTCCATTTTGCAGGTGGAACTTATAATGGGTGATAATTATCACACACAATAAAATCCGAACACCTAGGTGTTGGGTTTCATCATGTGAGACAATTATTGCTCAGGAAACTGGAGCACTCCTAATGTGCCCTTTGTGAATTCCAAAAAGGAGTAGATCTACACCCCTGGCATGTCCGTCCCGAAATGTAAAAATAGTACTTGAATAGCTCGCTTGTGATGCAAAGGCACATGCGCGCACAAACACACGTTTTTCTCTCACATCTTGTTGAATTAAACCCTGTTACAGGCGTTACGAAAACGGATTCATCAATGTATTCACTGGCCATTTTCTAGGCGTAGAATCAGCAGGGAGGATGGGTGGCTAATGAGACGTTAATGCACTGGCAATGGCTCTCCCTGGAAGCATCCGCTGAAAAACGGAAAATATTCAAATTCGCTGCAAATGAATAATCATCTCATTCATAATTAAGAGGCCAATGAATTTGACGCTCCTTCTTTAAGGCCTTGGTACAGTAATGCAGGGGAAGATAAAAAAAACGTAAGTCTGTTTTTATATAGCGCAGCTACTCACCCTTACGGGTCTCAAGGCGCTGGGGGTCGAAGTGGAAATTAAGTGAGCTAATGCCCAGAGTCACATGGTGCTGAGCTGAGCTGCCGCCGGAATCGAACCGTGAAACCCTGTACTCCGAAGTCAGCTGCCCTGGCCGCTGCACCACACCTCTCCACTACTGTGGTAGTTCTCCAATAGCAATATCCTGTTAAAAAAAAAAGTTGGACCTTTAGCAGCCACCAGACCAATCTTTTGCAGTCACAGGAAAATTTCCGTAAAATTATCATAGAATGCTTACCAGATTATTCCGTTTTCCCCAAAAAACTACTGATTTGCAGTCCATGTGCAATAAAGCAAGGGCTGGCAGCGAGGACGCAGGAAAGAACCCCTGGATTTGTGTTTCCTTTTTTCTCATTTTCGCAATTTGTGCCACTTTTATGTACCGTCATCTGGTTGATGCTGCTGCCAGTCAGCGCTTGGAGTTCTAGTGACGGCAGTCTGGAGCAGGCTCGGATATTGACGCGGGATACATTACCCCTGCAGCTAATCAATTACTTTGATTCTTCTGTTTTAAATTGGTCCGATAATGCATTTTAGAAGAGCTCAATACCACCTGCGACATGGAGTAATATGTCTAATTTGTTTCCATTCATCATTGCACATTTTTGGCCCAGTATATTTAACATTTCAATTTACCACTGGGAATCCCTGAAATGCAAAGTTGCAGAATAAACCAATAACAAAGCAAGCCAATAACGTGGTGGAGAAATAACCCCTTTTATGTTGTTGTGTGTCGCAGAGCAATATTTCATGCTGTTCTTCTTAATGTGCAGAAATAAATAATTTCCGAGAAACCTAGATTTTCACCCCAGTTCAAATAAATGTATATTTCCACAACAAAGTACATTTACTCCTACCTTTCTACTAGGTGTATCTATATTTTCCAAAGAAAACATCTAACATTAATATCCAGCAAACCTCGAAAGAGATTTAAACAGTTCCTATTAGTATTTATAAAGGTTTTTGCTCTATTAATAGGGTGGAAAATGAATATTTCATAAACGATTACCTCTAAAGTATTAGTGATAATCTCATACACATATGAGCATTATTAATTTCTCATATTTTGCTTTGTACAATATAATTGATCATTTACACTTCAAAGCTCATCCTTAACAGAAATAGGGATTGCGATATTTTGTGTGCTTGTCAAAGAATTCAGGACCTGATTTAGATCTTGGCGGATGGGTAACTGCGTCACAACTGTGACGGATATCCTGTCTGCCGAAATATAAATCCTATAGGATATAATGGGATTTACATTTCGGCGGCCAGGATATCCGTCACCATTGTGATGGAGTAACCTGTCCCCCAAGATCGAAATCAGGTCCTCAATGTTTAAAGTTAGGTTGTAAAACAATATTTCAGGAAGTAGTTCTAGGATACAAAACTTTACAGGGTGAGGTTAAACACAAGTGGGATTTGAACATGTGTCAGAGACTAGATAGATGAGAGGATGTTTAGAGTATTACTGAATATTATAGGAAATTGGGCATTTGATTGGGGGGGGTGAAGACTCTTATCAAACAACAACCACAATCTCTGTCAGGGTGAACCATAAGAGTCACCAAATTAACCTGTGCTTAACCCTCTGGTAGTGTGGCACAAAAGCAGTCAGGCTTAACTTAGAGGCAAATCGTAAAGTATTTATAGATCACACAAACAGTAATAAAGTGAAAACACAACACAAGAAAAATACCGCACCAATTCAGTAAAATAGAGTAACTTTTAATAAGTAAAATAGCAGAACAACAATAATCTAATCAGTTGAACCAGAGATGTGCCATTTCAAATGTTTATGTAGATATAGCACCAAAAAGCACAAATCACCGCTTGCGATCACCTGGTCTTGCTAGATCGGGAGAAAATCACTAGTTCAGGCCAACCGCAATGGAGTGCAGGCTGGATACAGCGACCAAGTTAGTTCAGCTGAAAAAGTTTCCTTCTCAAAGTCTGGCGTGAAGAGTCCAGTTCCCTGTGGAGAAGGCCACGAAGAGCAGGCTTGGTGTTACAGATGGTTGTCTCACTCTCTGGGAGGAATACACAAAGACCAACTGCCAAGCTATTCACAGTCATGTGAACCTGGACACAGGCAGCAGGCACCAAATGGTCAGAACAAGAACTTTCTAAAAGTGGCATTTTCAGAATTGTGACTTAAAATCTGACTTTACTATTAAAAAGGGTTTTAATTACAATTGATTTGTGTAGACATAATTTTCCTATCTGCTCCCAAACCTAAGTTATCACTTAAGTGTAATAAGGTAACCCAATGTTATCCTAGTAGAGAGCTAGGTCTTGCAATAGTGAAAAATGACTTTAGGATTTCCTTCGCTGCCAGGGTATGTAAAACTTAAACACACATGTCCATCTTTTTAAATACAATGCACCCTGCCCTTAGAGCCTTAGGGCCTACCTTTGGGGTGACACCTGTATTAAAAAGAAAGCTCTAGACCTAGCAAATTGTTTATTTTTCCAGCCGAAATGGCAGTTTAAAACTGCACTACAGGCTGCAGTGGCAAGCCTGAGACATGTTTTAAAAGGCTGCTTTGGTGTGTGGCACAATAAGCGCTGCAGGCCCTCTAGTACCATTTAATTTACAGGCCCTAGGAACATGGAGTACCATTCACTAGGGACTTACAAGTAAATTGAATGTGCCGATCAGTGTAGGCCAATTGTACCATTTTTAAGGGAGAGAGCACAAACAGTCTACCGGTGAGCACTAAAGCCGCAAAAGACAAATTCAGCAAAACAGGAGGGGTGATTTAAAAATGTTTGGGAGACTACCAACCGAGGGTGGCAGGTCTATCAAATATCTTGTATTAATAGGATAGAAATTGCCCCTAATAACAATGCATTTTTAAAACCATACATGAACCAAAGACAAGCCCTTAGCTAACTATTTTGTCATCAGCTTAATGATTACTTCATTGGTAAAATGGTCAAAATAAAGGAAGAGATTGCTGAAGGCCCTTTTCCACCATTACATATGAAGATAAGGGCAATGAAAATAATGATTTTTTTTCTCTCGATTTGACCTGGCATCTTTATTCAAGATTGCAAACAACATTAAATCCGACTCCTTGCCCCTTTTTGATTTACTCCAACAAAGGCCGGTAATGAGCAAACCCCTACAACCTTGGGTTAAATCTTCTTTTGCTCAAGGTCTAGGGTCTAGGGCCATAGTCCCTCAAGAGGGCAGTGGTCCTACCCTTCTTGAAAAAACCTAACAATTGTTCCTTGAACAGTTATAGATCTCTCTCTCCCTACTCTCATATTGTGCTAAAATCATGGCAGCCCATGCAACAAAATCATTGGATAACTTCCTACAGGGAACTTAGGGCCTAATTTACAAGAGGCCAGCGCCACCGTAGCCTCACTTTTACTGATGCTCCGGTGGCGCAGGCCTCTCAATCATACTATGAGGCCACGCAAGGCCACCCTGCGTGGCTTTTCATGGCCTTGTAGATATGATGTAAGGCAAAGCAGCGCAAGTCGCTGCGTTGCCTCACACTGCATCAGGGAGGCGAGCCATAGGCGTTGCAATGGGTGTTTCCATGCAACACCCATTGATTTTGACAAATTCCCAGATTTACAACATAGCGTAAATCTGGGAAGGCGTCAAAACTGTGCACCTCCCCAGGAGTGGCATAATGAGGAGAAATAACTTTATTTCTCCTTGTTTTTTCCTCTTTCTAGAGGAAAACTCTTTCATTGATTGTTTTGTGCAGAAAGGTGTCCCTTCCTGCACAAAAACAATCATTCCAACAGCGCAGACACCCGTGCACCATGGTGCAAGAGTGCCTGCGTTGGCGCAAGGCAGCCATTTGCGCAGCAGTGCAGTGAAAGAGGACAGGAATGTGCCGTATCTCATAGATACGGCGCGTTCCTGCCTTTTTCTTTTGACGTAGGGCAGCGCAGCTAAGTGACTTATTGTGCTGCCATGCATCAAAATCTTGTAAATGAGGCCCCAATTTTTTAGACAGTTTAGGCAGGTCTTAATCTGAGACATAATACGGAATCAGTTCAAAACTGTATTAGATGACCGGAGCGATGATAGTGATCTCGGTCACACCATTGTCTTAGTTTTATTGGAACTTTCTGCCTTTTGACATGGTTGATTGTCAAATTTTGCTTAGCAACCTCGAAGTGGTTGAAATTAAAGGACTGGTGTGGGATTGGCTGTGGTATTTTCTTACTGACTGTTTCCAGGCAGCGCAGCTGATCTCTTTCTTGGGAAAATGGCTCCTGGTGACTTGAGGATTCCACCAGGGATCTTCTCTGTCCCCACATCTCTTCAATATGTATGTTCAACCTTTGGCATGGCATCTTGCTACCATGGGCTATAAGCTCCAACTATATGTGGACAACTTGGAGACCCTGGTGAAAATGGAGAATCAACTGTCTTCCCAACTGGCCTTTCAAAACATAATGCAGTACATCTGGTCCTGGATTGGGGCCAGCTCCCTAAAATGTAATGCTGATAGAACTGAGGTCATGTTCTTGAACAATAAAATAGACCAATGGTTCAACCCGTATTGACCCAGTGAGCTAGGAACAGCACCTACCCGTAAACCCTATGTTAAGAGTCTATGATGATTCTATGGAGTGTCTATGATGAGTATATGGGGCATATTCTCAAGGACTTATCGCCGAGTTATCAGCACTTTAGCGCAGCAAAAGTGGCGAAAGAATTATCGCCCCATTCCCAAGCTGGTGCAAACTGACCACATCACCAGTTTTCCAGCGATAGCTGCCGCAAAAAACATCGCCACGGATGAGAGAGACAACTAACGCTAATGATATGCAGAGTAGGCGTTCCCGTGCAAAAACACACGAAAACACCACTTCGCGACATTCACAACGACCAGCCAGATCTGCGATGCGATCCAAAAACAGGCGATAAGGCGCGTTAGCAGCAGGGATTTAACACCTGCCTTTTACTGGTGTTAAGCAGGACGACAAACTGCAGTAGAAAGGGAGCCCAGCCCAGAGCCACATCTGAAGACCAACAGATGCCATGGAGACAATGATCGTGCAGCCTGGAGACCTAAGAGGGCCACAACACCCACCTAACCACCCCCAGGCCTCCCCCTCAGCCCCCCCCCTGACTACCACAGAGGCAGCGCAGAACAGGACAGCGGACGTTCCCAAAACCCACCAGCCTCAGAGACTCAACGCCAGAGGAAGTCATTGCCCACTACAGGCACAAAAGGACAACCATCCTCCGCATCCTGACCCACATTGCCCATAGGCTTACGGTACCAACACGGCGGACAACCACCATCCCTCCGCAGACGAAGCTGCTGGCTGTACTGCACCTGTTGGCCCCTGGTACCTCCCAAACAACAACTGCCAGAGTCGGAGGAGTCTCACGGCCAGCCCTAACATACGTCCTCACCCATGTCATGGATGCATGTCCACAATAGCAACGGCAGGCCTCTGTCACCGCACCACACAACAGTTCCAATTCGTAGTGTTCCTGCGCAACCAACCCCAGCGCCAGCCGTTGCCAGACGCCACTGTGCCCCAGATCCAAAACTGTAGTAACTGAAATGAGGGTGCGCACGGTCATGAAGTCCAGTAGTCAACAGTAGTGTAAAAACAGTCCTTTATTACAAATACAACAATAAACAATACGAAAAGCACAGCCAACGCCCAACGGGGAACTTCATCAGGGTAACGTGTGGATTCAAGTAACTGCATATGCTGCGGGAACTCCCCAATACCATTCCATACTCCGGAAGTCAGTATCCAGAAACCTGTTGGACAAATGGTGACAATGGTCAAGCGTCCGTATAGTCACAAACCTAATTTGGTACAGTGTATAGCACTTGGACAAACCGGAATGCTCACAGGAAAGACAAATCCTGCACAAAAAGACTGTAACAGAAGTACGTGTGTCGTAACCTTCGTAGGAAAGTAAAGGAAGGTTACGGTCACACTAACTTCTGTTACGGTCTCATGATGCAGGATTACTCATACCTGTAAGAATCACGGTTTGTATCAGCTTGATACCCCTGCACCTTCACTCCCCCCACCCAGCCACGAGGGCGCCGCCGTGACCGGTGGTGCCCTCGCGATCCTGTGCGCATGCTGCACCCCAGCCCTGGTCCCCAGACCAGTCCGCCAACCAGCGATGAGTGCCTGCCCCTGCGCACCCAGGCCTCAATGCTCATCTGCATGTCTCCAAGAGGGCCCACCACGTGCCGGTGCAACCTCCTCAGCCGATCTCTGGATTCCGCGCCACAGGCCCCCAGCGCACCCTGCAGCACCGCGCTGCGGAGTCATGTCTGTGCAGCCTGCTGCCCTCGGCGTACACTGCGGTCCAGCTGGGATCACAATTCAAATCGAATCTTGATTGGCAGGACGGCGTATCGAGGCCTACGCATCATCGCAGGCTGCACACCCGTTCAGCTCTGGTGCCACTAACTCAGTGCACCGCAAGTCACCGTCCCGTGGCGGTAGGCCCGTGCCGGCCAAAGTGCCATGGATGCCACCAACTCTGTGCACCTCAAGTCATTGCCACATGGCGGTAGGCCCGTGCCGGCCAAAGTGCAATGGATGCCACCAACTCTGTGCACCCCAAGTCACCGTCGTGTGGCGGTAGGCTCGTGCCGGTCAAAGTGCCTCGGATGCCACCAACTCTGTGCACCTCAAGTCATGGGCCCTTTATGATTGAGTCTCGTCGAGCGGATGCCATCATGTCACCTCCGGCAGTGGGGAATGTGATGTGGTAGGGCCCGAGGCCCTCATGCATAAATAATGACCACACGGACACACTCAGCTAGATAGTGGAAATGGCCTCGGGCACGTGCGCCAGGCCCCTTTTATTGGCAGGGTCACATGTCCTGTGACGCATGTGTTGGATGGGTGTGGTGTGGGTGTGAACCAGCCCTCAGGGAGTGGCTGTGGCTGTTGCATGCTGACAACTAGACCTGTGATCAGCAGATCACTACAGGGAAGACCTGGGACATGTAGCGTTGTCCCCCCCCCCTGTAAGCGTAAGCAGAGTGGGCTGGCCTGGCGTGTGCCAGTCCAGCGTAGGGGTGTGAACGATGACCCTGGCGCTCTGGGCGTGGTTCAGTTCTGGGCTGGACAAGAAGGTGACTAATGCGTGTGTCTCGATGTGGTGTCGGCGCCACCCGGTCCGCAATCGGTAATGTTGCACCCTGTGACTCAAGTCCCACAACATGTGCAACATGGACGTAAGGGGGAATCACTGACCCGACATTCATCCATACTTCCGTACTTGAATGACCATAGACATGACACATCTGTGTGAATTTGATTGTTTAATGCACATTCAGTGGAGTGTTGTAGCTGGAGCTGTACAGGGCCATGCAAACCCCACTATACATTGTTGGCCCATGGAGGGCCAGCCAGAGTCCTCCAGGGAATGACAAGTACATCGGAAAAGGAGGAGTTCAGTCCGCAGTCTGATAGCTGTGTCATTGGTGACCAAACAGAATATGGCAGTCCATGTCGAGGTCCAAGGTGAGTGTCGCAGAGTGCATCGGGGGACAGTGGAAGGTGATGATGCAGAGGGCAGAACCAAGCAGAAACAGGCCATATGGCGGAGAAGAATGCTACCGCTTCCTTACTATCAGTAAGGCAGATTCATCCACATCTTCGTCCTCTGATGTCTCATGTGCCTTACATGTGGGTGGTGGTGTTTTCTCTGCAGCACTGTGTGGCACTGACACATCAGGGGCCGGAGGTGGATTGGCTGCCGCACTGTGTGGCACTGACACATCAGGGGCCGGAGGTGGATTGGCTGCCACACTGTGAGGCACTGAAACATCAGGGGGCGGAGATGTGGATGTAGAGGCAGCAGCAGCATTCATCTGCGCCAGGCCTTGTGGCAGCAATGCCATGACGAGGATCCGCAGGGCATGGTAGATCCCAGCTACATCTCGCTGGTGTGCAGCCGTGGCAGCCATTCTTTCCACCTCCATCCGCTCCCTGTTCTCCATTGTGAGAAGTTGGCCTGGTATATGCAGTCCACTAATTATAGTGGGCACCTTGCACCAGTCCAAACAACCCCTTATTGGAGATAGGTTAAAGACAACCTTATTGAAAGCTATCCTAGTGGTAGCTATGGAGAGCAGCCTTCAGGCTAAGTCCTGGAGGAATGTAAAGCAGCTTGTTTTACCAGTCTATAATCTCTTGAGTGATCAAATGAAAGAGCACCACACCAGGTATATATTCAAAATATATGTATTTATTGCTAAACACACCCCTCTAGTCTCTTTATGAGGCTAGAGTTCAAAGTACATAAGTTATAAGTTATTAAATCACAGTAATAGCACAAATACACGTTTGGGCCCTAGGGGCGTACCAAACCATATACCAATAAAGTGGTATGCGAACCACGACTGAACTAGACACTAGGCCTAGAGCCTCTAGAAGTGCTTGGACCACAAGGAACCACCCAATGTAGTGACACAGGGGACCCACGGGAGACGCGTGCAGTGTAAATACACAACCGCGATACGCCGTTAACTTCTATGGAGAAAGTCGGGATCGGGAAAATAGAGGAAAGGGACACTTAAAAGGTGACTAGGACAAAACCCTTTGAGATCTAGGACTTTGAAGAGTCTCTACCCACGGGAGCACCAGAGTACTCGTGTTACCTCACCCAGGGAAGCCGGGTGCATAGGTGCCTTTCGGGGTCGGGTTTCGTCGTCGTTTCGAATGGCGATCTGCTGCAAAGTGCTGCTGGCGGCCAAGAGAAAAGTGTCCGGGTGGATCCAAGAGTGGATCGGAGTTCTGAAGAACCTGAAAGCAGAGGGGACAGAGTCTGGGTCACTAGCCAGTGACCAGGAAGGTGATGGACAGATGCCCACCGATGTCGAGTGCTTCAGGTGCGTTGACGGTCGTCTTGACTCTTCAGCCACGAGGTCCAGGAGGCGTTGTCGGCGACCAGGAGCAGGATTCAGGCTGGTACACGATGTCTGTCGAGTGCTGAGGTGTCGGCGACCGGATTGGACCCAACAAGCCTTGGCAACGGCAAGTCTCAGTGAAGATGTAGATCGTTGATGGTGCAGACCAGCAAGGTCTGTGGAACTCACCCAGCGAGGGTAAGTGAGGGCAGGCGTGGAGCAACCAGGATGTCAAGTAAGAAAAGGATTGGCCATCGTTAAGGGCTACTAGCCAACGGGCTAGCGACCGCGAAGGAGCCTTGTGACGCCGCACGTGGATCTGGCTTACAGGACAGTCGTGGAGTGGGGGCCAGTGATCTTCGGTGCAGGTGGTGCTGGAGGCTAGGGCTACTCGGAGCCCAAAGCACGACTTCTTGGGAGACCCAGAAGAGGATGCACTTGCAAATGTGCTCGGTGTCCAGGGGTCACAGTCTCAAGTCACCCACGATAGCCACGGGCCTCAGCTTTGCTGGGGACTCAGGGTAGCCTCGGGGAAGTCTGAGAATCCACCTCTGGTGATGCGATGACTTCGGCGTCCGACGGGAGCTTCAGAAATGCAAACCGGACAGATGCTTCTTTGGTGCCTGCCAAGCAGGGGAGTCACTCCTTGACCCCAAGGGAGATTCTTCAGTCCTCTAATCTTGTCGTAGAGCGTCGAAGGTCCAGGATTCAGTTTCAGAGTTTCGTCCAGGGATAATCTAAAGTCCTAAGGACTGGGTTCCTATCTTTATACTAAAGATAGGGGTTGGACTACTCTGTGGCCCCACCTATGGGTGGGTCAGGGCAGAGGGGTGGCTACACCCCTTTCCCTTTGTCCAGTTCACGCCAAAGCAGGGGCTGCAAGCCCCTGATCTGGTTTGAACTGGGGTATGCACAGGGACACCAAATGTGCCCCCAGTGCAGGACTTCAAAGCACCCGAAAGTGCTCCCGCCCAGCCCCAATACACATTATCCTGTCTGGGGAGGTGGTCACACCTCCCTGGGACAGGAAACCTATTGTCCAGGCCTCCCCTGCCGGAGTTTCGTCCAGCAGCAGGAGGCCAGACTCGTGTCTGTGGCAGCAGCATCCATTTTGTGATGCCAGGGCTCTGGAAAGAAGTTACCGGACTAGTCAGAGTTAACATGTCTTTCCCTCTAGAAGGGTGGAATGCTACCCCGCCACCAGGATTGGCGGGGGGTAGTATTCCAAGATGTTTGACACCAAACACGACATGTTTAGGTGCAGCCATTCCAAAGTTAGCATTTTACCGCGAGGATATAATGCGCTTAAGAGTATATGGTCAGGCTGCACTACAAACAGCATCAGAGATGGTCTCCGAACGCTGCAGAGGGGCCCTGCTCATGCAGGGGCACCCTCTCACATAGGAACCACGCACTCTGCCTTTAGGATTGATAAGGCCTGCCTTAGGAGTGACTTATAGGTTTATATGTGTGTATGTATTTCGTGATATAGGTAACCTATATCACAGTAAGGGGTGCATGCACCACCTTACCCAGGCTGCAGTAGCAGACCTGTGGTGTCAGTTTGGATGGCCTTCCAGGGGTGGCATAATACATGCTGCAGCCCCTGGCAGGCCTCTGAGGTACCTATGCCCTTGGTACATAGTATACCATATACTAGGGACTTATAAGGGCACTCCAGATCCCAATCAGTGATGTGCCTAGGGCACATGGAAACCATTTTACAGAGAAAGCAGATAGACTGGGGCCCTGAATAGCAGGATCCCAGTCCAACTAAGTCATAAACCAGCAAAACACCATAAAAAAGTGGGGGCAACCATATAGTCAGATTCCACCTTCCTACATAACCCCCCAAACGAAAGGAGATAAGGCTAACCTTGGCCAGTTGAGCCTTCATTGACTAAGTGGTCATATAAGGAAGCACCTGCACTAGCATGGTTGCCCCCTGTCTTATGGTCCACTAAGCAATCCCTCACCCTAAGGGTATGAGAGGGTCTCCACCATGGGGAATCACTACCTGTGGTGTGCTTAGGTAAAGTACAAGGCTGGTGAGGTGTCTGAGTAGAGAAGTGAGGCCCTAGGAATGTTGGCCTCAGCTTCCTCAGATCACTGGTCACCATGTATGCCTGTCTTTCCATGACTGAGTTGCACTTTGCTCTAAGGGTCAACCTTTGGCTGCCTACAGCTGGGGGTTGGGTCCCTTTGGATGGACTACTGGAGGGACATGGCAGGTTTGGAACCTTCTGGTCCCATGTTTGCCCTTGCCTACCAGAGTCCTTCTGGGGGAGGTCCCTACATAAAGGTATGGGGGATCCCTCAGTGGGTAGAGGAATTTTCACCTGGCTAGGGCTACTAGACTGGGTGCCCCTAATCTGCTGATGGGGGGCTTCCTCTGGACAGGGGGCCCTGGGGGGTCCACTGACCTCTCTGACCTCTCTGACCTCTGCAGCCCTGGGCTGACTGAGGCAGGGTAGAGAGGGGCAGGTTACCTGCTCCAGACTGGGTACCACCTTGGAAGGGTCCTCTGCCATCAGGGGGGTGGCCAGGCCAGGCCTGACTACCTCTGTGGCAGTTCCTTCACTAGGGTTAGGGTCAGCTCCCTGAGGAGGCTGACCCTTACCTACTGTCTGGGGGGAAGAAGACTTTTCTTCAACCCTTGTGCTCTCTTTTGGGGGAGAGTGGGCCATTCTTTCAGGCTCCATCTCTCCAAATTCTTGGGCTGGGGCTGTGGCCATCACAGCCCCACTAACCTTTACAGGGACGCCCAACATCCTAAGATGGGTTTGGTGTTCAACTTCAGCCCAGGCTGAAATTTCCAAATCATTGCCCATCAGGCAATCTACAGGTAAGGTGGGGGACACTGCCACTCTCTTTGGGCCTGTGACCCCCTCCCAGCTGAGATTGACTATGGCCATGGGGTGATCTGTTCTGACACCATCAATGTTGGTCACCTGGTACTTAAACTCAGGTAAAAACTGGTGAGGGGGACTAGTTTCCCTGCCACCATGGTGACACTAGCCCCTGTGTCCCTAAATGCCACAGCTTTCTGACCATTAATTATTGGCTCCAATCTGTACCTGCCCAATGCTATGGGACCCATGGTAAAGGTGGCAAATCCTATACCACCATCAGAGTCAGAGGAGTCTGTTGAGGGGTCCCTGTCTAAACTAGGGCCCACCTCTGTTCCTCTAGCAAAAGCACCTAACTTTTGGGTGCACTACTCCCAACTGGAGGATTACTACTGGTAGTACCAGGAGGGGTGGTAGTAGTTGTGGGAGGAACATTTTCTTTATTGCCAATCCTGGGGCAACTGGGATCAGTTTTCCAGTGCCCAGGCATTTTACAGACATGGCAATATAGTTTCTTTTCAGGAGAGGAAGGAGTTTGGGACCCACCCCCAGAAGAGGAATTTTGGGGCCCTGTAGGGGACTTATCCTTAGATTTATCCCCACCTTTCTCTTGGGACTTAGTAGAATCTTTCTTCTGGTCACCACCCTGATTTCTAGTTTTTACTCTGGTTCTGACCCATTTGTCTGCCTTCTTTCCCAATTCTTGGGGAGAGGTCAGATCAGAGTCCACCAGATACTGGTGCAAAAGGTGGTTTTGACAATTATTAAGGATCTGCTCCCTCATAATCAAATTGTACAATCCTAAAAAGTCATGCACTTTGTTGCCATGTATCCAACCTTCCAGAGCCTTTGTAGCACAATCTACAAAATCAACCCAGTCTTGAGTCTGAGCTTTTTGGGTGTCTCTGAACTTCAACCTATACTGTTCAGTGGTTAGGCCAAACCCATCTATCAGAGCACTCTTCAAGACTGTGTAATTGTCAGCATCCTCTTCTCTTACAGTGAGGAGCTTGTCTCTACCTTTGTCTGCAAAGGAGAGCCACAAGATTGCTGCCCACTGCCTCTGGGGGACCTTCTGAACTTTACAGGCCCTCTCCAGTGCAGTTATCCATTTGTGGATGTCATCCCCACTCTGGTAGGGAGGGACAATCTTGTTTAGGTTTCTATGGTCATAAGACCTTTCCCTATCTCTAGGGATATTGCTGCCACCATGGGACTCTAGTCCCAACTTTCTTCTCTCTCTAAGGAGATCTAGGGATTCCCTATCTAAAGCCAATTGCTTTTTTCTGATTTCCAGCTGAGTTTCCTCATACTGGACCAGTCTGGCTCTCCTCTCATGAGAGGATTCCCTCCTGTGAGAAGAGACAGAGCTCCCTATAGAGGTGCCAGAGTGGTTAGACTCCTGAGAAGGAGATCTAGACTTTCTGGGCACACTCTTAATCCTTCCTGGGGGGACAAAGAGGGTGTCATCTTGATCATCCTCATCATCGTCCACAGGAGGGATTGGGTTATCCAGGTCAGGGTCATTGTCACCCTCCTGGCCAGTTTCAGAGGGGTAGCTGGGGGTATTGGTACCCCTGGCGTCCTCCTCTTCTCCTGCCCCACCCTCAGCTCCTACCCCTTCAGTCCCTACAGGCTTACTAAGGTCATAAGCCACCAACAACTTCTTGAGGTGTTGGGTGGTGGGGCTTTGGCCTGTCCTTATTTTTCTCAAGTTACATAAAGCTCTCAATTCCAAGAATGGGAGTGTATCATACTTGGAGGGTGGAAGCTCAATGGCTTCCTGCAAGGATTCTTTGGATCCTGCCCTTAAAGACATTACTAGTGTGGTGTGGTGTATGCACTACCTACTCTAGTGTGGCCTACTAAACTCTCTTGAGTTGTAGAAAGGGTTGTGCTATCCCTTAACACACAACTCTAAGTTCAGTAGAACTTACTGTATTCTAAGCTTAAATTATATGTACCTTAGGTACCTTTAGTGGTTTTCAGTTGATCAATTCAATTGAGATTATCTGGTAAAACAATAGCAAGCTGGAATCCCACACGCTGCACACCAATGTGAGAAGTTGGCCTGGTATATGCTGTCCACTAATTATAGTGGGCACCTTGCACCAGTCCAAACAACCCCTTATTGGAGATAGGTTAAAGACAACCTTATTGAAAGCTATCCTAGTGGTAGCTATGGAGAGCAGCCTTCAGGCTAAGTCTTGGAGGAATGTAAAGCAGCTTGTTTTACCAGTCTATAATCTCTTGAGTGATCAAATGAAAGAGCGCCACACCAGGTATATATTCAAAATATATGTATTTATTGCTAAACACACCCCTCTAGTCTCTTTATGAGGCTAGAGTTCGAAGTACATAAGTTATAAGTTATTAAATCACAGTAATAGCACAAATACACGTTTGGGCCCTAGGGGCGTACCAAACCATATACCAATAAAGTGGTATGCGAACCACGACTGAACTAGACACTAGGCCTAGAGCCTCTAGAAGTGCTTGGACCACAAGGAACCACCCAAGGTAGTGACACAGGGGACCCACGGGAGACGCGTGCAGTGTAAATACACAACCGCGATACGCCGTTAACTTCTATGGAGAAAGTCGGGATCGGGAAAATAGAGGAAAGGGACACTTAAAAGGTGACTAGGACAAAACCCTTTGAGATCTAGGACTTTGAAGAGTCTCTACCCACGGGAGCACCGGAGTACTCGTGTTACCTCACCCAGGGAAGCCGGGTGCATAGGTGCCTTTCGGGGTCGGGTTTCGTCGTCGTTTCGAATGGCGATCTGCTGCAAAGTGCTGCTGGCGGCCAAGAGAAAAGTGTCCGGGTGGATCCAAGAGTGGATTGGAGTTCTGAAGAACCTGAAAGCAGAGGGGACAGAGTCTGGGTCACTAGCCAGTGACCAGGAAGGCGATGGACAGATGCCCACCGATGTCGAGTGCTTCAGGTGCATTGACGGTCATCTTGACTCTTCAGCCATGAGGTCCAGGAGGCGTTGTTGGCAACCAGGAGCAGGATTCGGGCTGGTACACGATGTTTGTCGAGTGCTGAGGTGTTGGCGACCAGATTGAACCCAACAAGCCTTGGCAACGGCAAGTCTCAGTGAAAATGTAGATCGTTGATGGTGCAGACCAGCAAGGTCTGTGGAACTCACCCAGCGAGGGTAAGTGAGGGCAGGCCTGGAGCAACCAGGATGTCAAGTAAGAAAAGGATTGGCCTTCGTTAAGGGCTACTAGCCAACGGGCTAGCGACCGCGAAGGAGCCTCGTGACGCCGCACGTGGATCTGGCTTACAGGACACTCGTGGAGTGGGGGCCAGTGATCTTCGGTGCAGGTAGTGCTGGAGGCTAGGGCTACTCGGAGCCCAAAGCACAACTTCTTGGGAGACCCAGAAGAGGATGCACTTGCAAATGTGCTCGGTGTCCAGGGGTCACGGTCTCAAGTCACCCACGATAGCCACGGGCCTCAGCTTTGCTGGGGACTCAGGGTAGCCTCGGTGAAGTCTGAGAATCCACCTCTGGTGATGCGATGACTTCGGCGTCCGACGGAGCTTCAGAAATGCGAACCGGACAGATGCTTCTTTGGTGCCTGCCAAGCAGGGAGTCACTCCTTGACCCCAAGGGAGATTCTTCAGTCCTCTAATCTTGTCGTAGAGCGTCGAAGGTCCAGGATTCAGTTTCAGAGTTTCGTCCAGGGATAATCTAAAGTCCTAAGGACTGGGTTCCTATCTTTATACTAAAGATAGGGGTTGGACTACTCTGTGGCCCCACCTATGGGTGGGTCAGGGCAGATGGGTGGCTACACCCCTTTCCCTTTGTCCAGTTCACGCCAAAGCAGGGGCTGCAAGCCCCTGATCCGGTTTGAACTGGGGTATGCACAGGGACACCAAATGTGCCCCCAGTGCAGGACTTCAAAGCACCCGAAAGTGCTCCCGCCCAGCCCCAATACACATTATCCTGTCTGGGGAGGTGGTCACACCTCCCTGGGACAGGAAACCTATTGTCCAGGCCTCCCCTGCCGGAGTTTCGTCCAGCAGCAGGAGGCCAGACTCGTGTCTGTGGCAGCAGCATCCATTTTGTGATGCCAGGGCTCTGGAAAGAAGTTACCGGACTAGTCAGAGTTAACATGTCTTTCCCTCTAGAAGGGTGGAATGCTACCCCCGCCGCCAGGATTGGCGGGGGGTAGTATTCCAAGATGTTTGACACCAAACACGACATGTTTAGGTGCAGCCATTCCAAAGTTAGCATTTTACCGCGAGGATATAATGCGCTTAAGAGTATATGGTCAGGCTGCACCACAAACAGCATCAGAGATGGTCTCCGAACACTGCAGAGGGGCCCTGCTCATGCAGGGGCACCCTCTCACATAGGAACCACGCACTCTGCCTTTAGGATTGATAAGGCCTGCCTTAGGAGTGACTTATAGGTTTATATGTGTGTATGTATTTCGTGATATAGGTAACCTATATCACAGTAAGGGGTGCATGCACCACCTTACCCAGGCTGCAGTAGCAGACCTGTGGTGTCAGTTTGGATGGCCTTCCAGGGGTGGCATAGTACATGCTGCAGCCCCTGGCAGGCCTCTGAGGTACCTATGCCCTTGGTACATAGTATACCATATACTAGGGACTTATAAGGGCACTCAGATCCCAATCAGTGATGTGCCTAAGGCACATGGAAACCATTTTACAGAGAAAGCAGATAGACTGGGGCCCTGAATAGCAGGATCCCAGTCCAACTAAGTCATAAACCAGCAAAACACCATAAAAAAAGTGGGGGCAACCATATAGTCAGATTCCACCTTCCTACATCCATGATCCTCCGCATGTGTCCCAACTCCCGGCTGACATCGCTGGAGCCACTTTGACTAGACAGTTGTTCTTGTCTCAGAGTCAGGACTCCCGCGATGTCAGCCATGGACCATTGGAGAGCATGGAGCGGACTGTGGGTGTCTGTTAGGGACTGTAAGTGGTCCCTGATGGGACTTAGACACCCACATATGGCATCTAGTTTGGCTGCCATGAGGTCGAACCCCACCCGCACCTGATCAGCCATCTTCTCCTGGCACCCTAACACACGCCGTTGGAAGGCCATGTGTTGTTCGTGGTGGTCCTGGGAGACAGCCGTGGTGGTGGGTGCTTCCTGCTGTGTGGTCTGTGCAGGGGGTGGGGTTTCCTCGATGCAGCTGGGCTGCCCTGCTCCTGGAGGTGGGGTGCCGAAGCTGTCCATGAGCCGTTGGAGGGCGTCGGTGTCGATGGAGGGGAGGTCCTCTTCATCATCAGTGAAGAGGTGTACCGTCTGCTCTGCAGGAGGTGTTGATTCACCCTCTGCAATGTAAAGGGGAGATGCAGTTTAACATTGTTTTCACATGTATGTTGACGCATTGTACAGGTTTACATACAAACTGCATGACAATGTACATTGTGACTGTTTGGGAGGAGCTGCCTATTTGATGCGGGACAGTGGACATTTCGACAACATCACGGATGTGTGTTTGTACGTGTGCATGGGTTTGTTGTGAGATTAGTGATGTGTGGGGAGGGCCCCCTCTGGGCACATAGTCGACGGGGGCCTACTTGCAGTTTCTAGGTGTGCTGCAGTGTGCCAAGGGGATCAGGGACATGCTCCAGAGTAATCATGGGTGTGCACTGTGCTATGCTTAATTGTGCATGTGTGCCATTGTGCCCATCTCCCCCCGTCCCCCCAGTCCCTGGTCGTTACTCACCCTCTTGCTGTTGTGTCAGCTCCTGTCGAGCAGTGTCCGGTCCCCCAACTCCTGCCACCGTTTCCACACTGATGACTGTGGAGACCATTTCCTCCATCTCGTCCAGCTCCTCCTGTGGCGCTGGACTCCCACCTCCAGTCTGCATTGCTGCCTTCTGGTTGTTGGCGAGTTTCTGCTTGGTTTTGCGCTTCACATCATTCCAGCGCCTCTTGACCTCTTCCATTGTCCTCCTCAGCACTCCGATTGCATTCACCTTGTCCACGATGGACTGCCATATTCCATTTTTTGTCGCCAATGACACATTGGAGGTGACAAACAGTTGTACTTGGTATTTCATCACCTCCGTTATCAGGATCCTGTTTTCCTGCGGACTGACCGCGTCTTCCTCTTCTTCCTGTCCTTGCCCTTCCCTGACCCCGAGGTCCCGGCCTGGTCCTCCGGGGGGCTTGTGGGGTTCTGCTCGTCCTCTGTTCCTGCTCCGGCTACCTCCATTGTGCTTCGCAGTTGTTTTGTTTTTGTTTGTGTTTTTTTTTCTGCTTTTGTAGTGATTTTTCCAGCCTATGTGGGAATTGCAAGCCTGGCGCTGCTTGTCGCCGATTTTTCTATCGCGGTTGGGTCCATGGCAACTTTTTATACATTCTGATTTCCTTTTTTATCGCCATCGCGGTAGTTGTATCGCGGACATTTGACGCGTTATCGGGAGACTATCGCATGTTACCGCCGTGTTGGGAATAGGGCGTTGACACAGAGTTATATTCTTGCGATAGACGGCGAAATGAAAACGTGCGTTAGCCTTTTTGGCGATGATTATCGCACGTTCTTGAGAATATCCCCTATGATGAGAAGCTATCCATGCACATCCAAATTTGCTCAAAAGCCTCTAAATGTGTCTATTTGCTTAGACAAATTAAGAAAATCACATCCTACCTATCTACAGATGCTCTTAAATCAGCAATTGCAGCCTTAATATATTCAAATATGAACTATGCCACCTCAGTATATCTTGGCATTCTAGCTAATCAACCAGACGGTTGCAGATCATTCAAAACACTGCAGCTTGGCAGGTTACCAACACCCTTAGAACAGCCCATGTATCTCCTTTATTTAAGCAACTACATTGGTTACTCATAAGGTATAGGATTCCGTTTAAGATTCTTTGCACAACAAGTAAAGCTATGCATGAATTGGCTTACACTTTTATTTAAAATAGAATCAGAAGATTTAAACCTTTGTGTAGCTTGCATTCTGCCTCTGCTCATCTTCTTTAAGTACCTACATTTACAGAAGCAACTAGGGGAGGCTGCAGCTTCTCTTTTTGGGCGTCCTCTCTGTGGCACTCCCTCCCACCTCGCCTGAGAAATATATCGGAACGTCTGTCTTTTAGGAACAAATTAAAAACCTGGCTGTTCAGCCAAGCACGACCTGCTGGGGTGGGACTAAGTCCCCAGCAGACCATACTGCACCATCTTGCCACAGAGGAAGAGGGGCCTCGCACCGCTTGAAAAGCTCTTCTCTTCACCGCAGAGTGGGACACATGCCCATCAGAGCCTATAAGAGGCTAGGCTGTGCCACCCCCCTTGGTCTGTGGTACTGGTGTCAGAAGTAGGAGCACCAGCTATCAAGAACCCTGGGTACGAGAAAGACTAGTGCCAAATACCAAGGAGAAGCGGGGGACGGCCTCTATAGCCAATTACCTGTCTACTGCTATGACTGTGATTAATGCGGAGATTGAGTCCGTGGAGGGGAGGTTGGGCACTGCAAGAAAATCCTTGTCTCTTCTTTCCCCTAAGGAGCCAGGGGGAGCAGAGGGCTTTGTGAATGAACCTGGTGTGAGTACTGTTCATTTGGCGAATTGTTGCATCCTTGATGGTGACCTGGAAATAATATCAATGCCGCTGAATTCTCAACCACCGCCACATGCTGGGAAAAACTTGCAGCCAGATGACATTGTGTCCCCCCCGAGCAAAAGAAAGAAAGCAGGTCCGGGTCTGGCACATGCCTTAAACACTACTGGGAAGAAGCATACTGAGCTTGCTAGGCCAGCTAATATGGTAGAGGCTCATGAAAACAAAGGGCAGTCCCGGTTGCCAGTGGAGCCAGTGGGAAAGACAGCTGAAGTAAATGACTTGGGGGATGCCTGTGACCTGGAGGGTATCCTTGCAAGAATACTGGGCCCCTTGGCCACGGCATTGAAGAGTATTGATGATTCACTGAAAAAGCTCATCGTCCAAGTTAAAGCCAAATCACCCGAAATAACTAGACGGAAAGAAGGACACCTCTGTCCTGTTAGAACTGAGCCACCAATTATAATAGAGTCAGGGGATGTTGTGGAAAAAAAGGTGTGTTCACAGGCTAACATTATAAGACAAGTCCCAGCAGTATCCCCCTCTATAATGAGTTCTGCATGTCAAATCCCAATCCCTTTAACAGCCCCTCTCAGCTCAACAGTTTTTAAATCCGGCCCGCTAAATACCTACAAAAACGGCAACTTGCAGGCTCTACAGCTTCCCCACAGTGCACCACAAACATAGTCATTTAAAAAAACGTCCCGCCACTGGGTCCATCCCTAAAGGAATCAGACTACCAATTAAAAAGGTAAGGTGATCTACTGGTTTGGTAAAACCCTTAGAAGCACCAGGAGTGACTCCCTCTCAAATGGCATAATTGGTGTACGGAGGGTTCACTGGCAGGGTGATTCTCATAGGACAGATACCGGTGGCTGCGCTGTGGGCAACTTTCATGACCCACACTTAATGGGGTTCCTTTTGGGGAGGCTTGGGAACCAGCAAGAACTCTTTCAAAGAAAACAGCCTGTCCTGCTGTGTTACTTTTATCAACCTAGAACGAGTCATGGGACTACTTACAGGGCAGCAGTAATTCCTCTATCCCCACAAATAACCAATTTGTTGCCCTGGAAAAGGTTGAATGTCTGACAAGGGGGGTTGAAATTCTGCATACAGATGATCCAGACAGGGGAAGTAGGGGCTCTACTGATCAGTCTAGCTGCCGTCTTGATGAGGCAAAGACTAGCCACCCGTTAAGCATGTCGCCAGGAGCTGAGGATGTCGACCTGGATAATTCATCCAATCTATAGTCGGCTGAGCCTGCTCAATCCCACTAGACAGCTGCGAAACTGCCAGAGCTAGTGGGCACTGGGGCTACCCCTCCTGACATGAATATACTTTTCTGGAACATTGCTGGTATTAGTAGCAGATTGACAGACAGCAACTGGGTATCCCTAATGTCTAAACAACAGATTGTCTCCAAGAAACTTGGTCGAGGTCATGCATACACATAAAGGGCTTCCTTTCTGTATCCTCGCATGCAACGCCAACCCCTGCGGGGCATCACAGTGGCGGCCTTTTAACTTTGATAATTACTACTTTAGTGGCCAAAGTGGTGAAGACCTGCATGGACTCTCCTTTCTTTCATATAATAATTCTGGCAGTGACTGGTTTCGCCTTAATCATACTTATCAACTTTTATCACAATAATTTTGTGAAAATAATGTCCAGATTATGGTTTCTCTTGCATGTAGTCTAGAAGTGATGCTGTCCAGTCTAAAAGGTGACTACATAATAATGTGGGTGGGCAACTTTAATCTCAGGCTCTGGACTATTGTGGATGATCAAGTGTGTGGGCTAGCTGATAGTGCTTTTTCCATTTTCTCACACTTTGAGCACAACTCATGTGGAGATAAGCTGAATAGGTTGCTGAAGACCCATTAACTCATACTGGCTACTGATTTAACTGCGAATCTCACCCGAAATCAGGTAACATATACAGGGAGTGGCAAAGGTTCAATAATTGATTTTGTCTCAATATCTAAAATGTGGGTCAACAAAGTTTCTGACTTCCAGATCTATGATAGTGTACTACGTAATCACAATCCACTGGTACTGAGTCTTAACGTAGGCTTTTCTAGGAGCCTCATAGACAGGATGGATTGCCCAGTCAAATACGCTAGAAACAGGGGTGTGCAAAGGAAATGGAGGGATATTGACCCTGAGAACTTTCCAATACAACTTGTGGGGAGTCGCAAGGATCAGTTTGAACTCTGCCTTAGTGATAATCCTGACCCGGGGACAATTTTGGATGCCTTCTCTGAGATTTGTGAAACAGCCAAAGACAAACTAGTGACATCCTGGAGCCATCCTCCACAGGGAACTGTTAAGTGGTTTGATAAAGCTTGCTCACGTGCTCATTGTAGCCTCTTATGTGCTCCGAAGAGTTCATAAAGGGTTCCAGCAGAGGTTAGGATGCTCTATAAAGAAGCTATTAAGCAATGGAAAGAGGTTATTAGGGGAGAGGCATGGGAGTAGCTGTACAGTGCTTCTGCAAAAAAGGATGGTAGCACAGTACTGGAAAGTTGTTAATGCCCCTTTCTTCGCTTCCAATCCTAAATCTGGCATAGAGGTTTTTTATCCCTGAACATGTCGGGGTCAACTATTTTACAAAGCTATATGATTGCAACAAATCGGTACCCCCTCGCATAGCTCCGCCACAAACTTGGCTGGTCTGACAAATACAGAAGATTCATCACATTGGGTGACGTAACTTTGGCAATTAAAAGATGTTCATCGAATAAAGCTCAGGGACCAGACTGGGTGCCAGCCGATCTTTTTATAGACAACTTGTCTTTTTGGGCCCCTATCCTGGTGAACATACTCAGGAGAGTGATCAATGCTCTTCCTCCCTTTTCGTGGTCAAGGGCTACCATCCTACTGATTCACAAAAAAGGAAACAGAAGTGACCGCCACTGCTATTGTCCTATATCATTTATCAATGCCACAGCTGAGATCTTGGATTGAATCCTATTAGACCAATTGGAAGGTTGGGCAAAAGATGATTGTATTTTAACACCTGCCCAGTACGGCTTTAGACAGGGTCTCGGAACGTCAGACCAATGTTTGAATCTGCACTTGTTGGCTGATAAGTATGTGATCATCAAGGAGGGTTGCCTCTTCTTGGCGTTCATGGACCTAAGCGCAGAATTCAACAATGGTGGGAGGAGCAAGTTGCGGGCCATGCTGCTAAAGAGGGGTGCTAACCCAAAAATTGTTCACCTTCTCTCACAACTGCATGCTGATGTAGAGGATAGGATAAGGTATGGGCTTAATGGGGAATGCACCCCATACATTAAGATCAGAAAAGTTGTCAGGCAAGGTTGAGTCTTGGCATCCTTTCTCTTCAGCTCTTTCATTAATTGCCAGGAGGAATGCCTGATTGAAGCCGCAGCTGACCCTCCAAGGATAAGAACACAACATCTGCATGTTCTCATGTACGCGGACAACTGCGTACTCATGGCATGAACGGGGAGGGGCCTTCAGAAACAATTAAACAGCTTCGTGCATTTCATGTCTGATTTAGGCCTCTCCACCAATAAAGCCAAATCCTATGCCATGGTATGAGGCCGCCCAAGAAGCAGGCTAACTCCCTTTTGCATTGGCGATACTCCCCTAAATGTATTTCCACATTTACTTACTTAGGGTTGCCTTTCGATAGTAGGAGCACTTGGGGCCACCTGAAGACTGTTAGTGTCATGCAGTTTGAGCAGGCAACACCATCCTTATTTAAATTTGCCTCTAGGTTAGGCTCTATGCCTCTAGAGACCGCCATAGCTATCTATAAAGCTAGATCTATCTCTATCGTTACTTATGGTGCTGGTGTCTGGGGTAAACTGACTGCTCGCCACTACAGACCAGTGAGAATACATTTATAAGAAGAATCCTGCCGCTTCCTGGTGGTCTCCTTTCTATCATAGCTCACGAAGAAGTAGGTCTGCAGTAAATGGGAGACATAGTAAGGATGGCCCCAACTTTGCTCTGGCTTTCAGTTTGGGCCTGGCCTGAAGCGGCACTGATGCAGTCATTGATCTCTGACTGCCTTAATTTATCAGGGTTACACAAGAGCAAGTGGCTTATGTATGGTAAAAAAAACACTACAAGCAATTGATAGATCTTAGCTATTTACCAACCTAGTGTGTATCAATTATCTGGCCAGGCCATCGGTCAAAAGAGAACTTTTAAACCAGATAGTAGAAGAGAGGTGGAAGGCCGAACTAGGGTAGGGAATGTTGGCATCATAGTTTGCCTTATATACATCCCCTAAAATTGAACTGCATCTTTTTAGGGTTCTTCAAATTCGTTGATATTTCCTGTTAAGGTTTAGGCTTGGCCTAGTCCACTACGTGGTAGCTTACCCCTCCAACGTATATACTGCAAAAGATTTGGCATTATGCCCAGGTGATTCTATTATAGCTCAATCTCAACTACATCTGTGGGTTGTATCAAGATCAGAGAATTTGGATTTCAATCCCTCTTTTAAGGTCTCTTAATATTAGGCAGTGTAAAGAATCTTTGATGTATCTACAACTGTTACAAACTGATCAAGTGTGTATTACAATGTACAGATATATTTCTGCCGTGGTTAAAGCTAGGAAAAAGTGGGGAAATTAGCTTTCTCCAATGCATGGCGTATTCTCATCAGCAAGACCTATCAATTGCACGCACTGTCTAATTGAGGGGGTAGACTAAAGGGTTTTCTATATCATTTTATCTAATTAATTGGCAAACTTATTCTTAATCTTCCCTCTATTTTAGAGGTCAATGTTCAATTGATAGGGGTAATTGATTGTTTCTATGAATGAATTAATGACCACATTTCAAAATATTTTATCGTTTGGGATTTGAAAATGTATCTCCTCTTACTTGTTTGCACAGCTTGTTACAGGGATTAACCCTTTTTAAAATAGATTTTATATGTATGCTTGCTTTTATGGTTTATCTTTTATCCGAATAAAGCCTACTTGACTAACTGACTGAATGACAGTTCTTTATTGTACATATTATCATATCAAATATCTATAGTTAAAACCTTATATACTTTATCTCGTAACCAGTTTTTGACATCAGAATAGATATATTAATATATGGCAGGGTTGTCTATAATGGTACCTGCCTCTGATCTATGCAAATCATTGTAAGCTATTAACAAATATGAAAAACGTTCCAATAGTGACCATGAGGCAAGACTACAATGGAGACCAGAGCAAATCAGAGACGTTCACCACAGTAAATCCCTCAGGTTTACCTACAGAAATGTCACAAAAACCATTATCGATGTGAAATGCTTCCACATGAGGAATGAAATAACAGGCATAATCTCAACCACCTACAGGCACCAAGGAAACAACATCAGCAATTAGTCTCTCAAACGGAGAACAAATTATCATTCACTTGTCAGTTTTTAATATGTATTTTGGTACGGAAAACAGTTTGTCTCCAAACATCACCTTAATAGTTTCTGAGCATACACTTTTGTATCTGAACAAAAGTTAGTTATGTCCTGGAAAAAAAACTTTTTGCCTTAAACTACAGGGTTTTATATATATATATATATATATATATATATATATATATATATATATATATATATATATATATTTATGTTTTAATAAATTAATATTTGGCCCTCAAATATCCGCTTGTGATTTTCATCACATACTTATATGTACAATGGCCTCTCCTGCCCATGTACCACCAACACAGTCTATAGATGGGCACCATAAGGTCAACATGCCACCATTATGCAAGGAGTGGCCAGCATCATGCCAGGAGTGGCAACAATTCACCTAAGGATGTCCACACAATATTTCAAGACGGTTCACTATTATGCCAGTGGTGGACATAAGTGTGCTGGGGGCATGATTAGGCCAAGGATTCCACTCAACATGCAACAATTAAGTATCATTATGACAGAACATCATTAGGCTAGACCTGGACAACACAATGCCAATAGATGTCCCTGAATATGTCAAGGATGTCAATAATTATGTTAAGAGTTCTCATAATTATTCCAGGAGTAGCCAAAACTAGGACAATAATGCTGCAAATATTTTAAAAAATGGCCCCCTTAGTGGTGAGAGACCATGACTAGGTTAAGGATCCAGAAAAAATGTCAAGATCAGTATTTTGGCAGGACCGCCAATATTTAGGACTTGTCACCATCATGCTAGTAATATCCACTTTTGTGCCAGCAATGACTCTATGCTGGGCGCCACCGGAAGGCAGCGATTGATGCAAGGGAAGAACCTTTTCTACCAAGTATGTCCACTACCCTTTCTACCAAGAATACACCCTGATCAGACACTTCACTTAGTTTCTCACGGTCATGCTGCCCACTTAACTTTCCAGACCAGTGCACACACAAAATGTGACTAGCTTTGTGGGAGCCTGCAATTTGAGGGATTGGAGTTGAGTGTCAATATGCAAGAGGCAGTCTTACTCAGCTCCATAAAATGTGAATGTTGTGCTAGCTGGGTTCCACATCCATGAGATACTTAAAGGGGGCTGACGAGTCACTTGTGTCTGTCAAGCTACTCATTGGAGACCTTATTTATAATAAAAGCCTCAATAGATCATTGTAAAGAGCACTGAAAAAACATAAAACAAAAGCTGCAAGGTAATTGTTCTTTATAATACCATGGAACCTGAGGTGTTTTTATCACTACCTGAAAGAATCCTGACTATTGTTGTTGTTGCATAGCCTGTTTGCATTCATGTGCATAACACAGCCCATGACCTCTGCTTCCCATATAATGACATTTCCATTCACTTAATTGTATCTCTTTCCTACCTTTATGACCCACAAGTATGATCTAATGTGCAGTGTGTTAGCACCTCTATGACACTTTCAACTTCATGGAAAATGCATAGTTCCCAAATAGGCCATTGTCAGAAATTTGGTAACTTTGGGGGCTGGCGGTAATACCCCATCTACTGAATAAACACAATCTGGTAAGTTCACAGCTCAATTCAATGAGGAACTCTGCTTAGCCCTCGAACCTAGGTGGTCACACCAGTCAAAATGTTCACCATAGGACTTTATTACTTTTGTGGTTCTGAAAATCCTTCTTTGAGCTATCAGAATACTGAACACAGCAAGGGAAGTTTGAAGTCTGCTACTTCGTCAGGCTCCACCGAAACCATACGTTTTGTCTCCAAAAGGTTTGATTCAGCATTTTCTGGGCCCATTTGCTTACCATTGGTCCTCCAATGGATCTTTTTAACCCACCTGAGAAGTGATGGGAGTTAGCATTTAACATTTTATCCAATTTCAATTAACGGTGCAACACATTTGGCTACAAAATGAGGACCAGGAATCATTAGCCAAGTTTAAGAAGGTTTATTACAAATTAATAATCAAGTTCAAATACACAACTCTTAAGGCCATGCTGTAAAGGTACAAAATAACAAAGGGAAGTCCCAACCTCCTAAAAAAATAGAGGCTGACTAGTATTAAACAAACAAGCTGTTCAGTTACTTCAATGCAAAAGAGCAGCATCAATATTTGGTGCTCAGAAAATAGTCCAAGACTCTCTCGTCTACGCATTAGTAGTCTAAATTTTGTAAATCCAGTCCAGGTTAAGAGGATGGTTCGCTAACCTAAAGTCTCAATATCAGGGAATTCCATGAAAGAATTTAGGACCAGATCAAATCAAATCAAGTAGAGTTTTCAATGGGTCAGGCATAAGTGTTAGCCTGAGCCATACATAGGAGAGAATCAAGAGGAAGCACTGAGGTCTAAACATCTTAATGTCCATTCAGATAGTAGAGAATCAGGGAAAGCGTCTACAAGGAATCCGCAAGAGAGAAGTGCATAGAGTCTGCAGAAAGGTTCAGTAAAGCAGTTCTGAAGTCAGATGGGAGCTGACTGGGATCTCTGAGGGTGTGAACTCCCTGAAGTCTGATGGGGTGAACACAATGGTATTTAGGTAACACCTCATCATAAGGGGTTCATTGTTCTCATCAGTTCTCATGTTGCAGACTTTAACATCCATAGAAAATCACACGTTGAATGTGGTAATGACATCTTCTTACGTTGGTAGCAGTTATGACACATTGCTGAATAGGCCTTTCAGTTAGTGCTCTGGTCCATCATGTACTTTCATCAAGGTCTTCTTCTCCTCTATCTCTAGTACCGCAATACATCTACTCTAAAGTAACAACGCATGTGAATACTTGCAAGAAATGTCACGTTAGCAGAAAATGGAAAACAGTATTTTATGAAATGCAGCATAGTGAAATACAGGCCTAAAGTATCTAGACAAATCGAAGTATTAACTCAAGGATGCACATTTAATATGTGTGTGCACATTTAAACACAAGTGAGTATAACTTTCTAGTACATTTATTAATTCATATCATATGTGGCATACTGTACATTTTTAAATTAATTAATTGTAAGTATGGCAAAGAACAATATTTAAATGCATGTACATGTAACATTAGTGCACACATTACATACACTTTATTTTTTGCAAATGAATTCACATTCTACATATATGAGGATGGGTTTATCCAGTTTTCATGTGATTAACTATTATTCCGATATAGCACACATTTATGAAAGATGAATTTCATCTTCATAGTAAATGCATTATCTACTAAATGAGGATGGTTTAAATTCATTAAGGCTTCAATTAAAAGGTATATTAGCATAATTAAAACACACACATAGGTATATTCTCTCATTTCTACAGTAAATGCACCTTTTATTAGTAATGTCGGATGCAACATTTCCATTAATCATTGAACCACTTAAGAAACATGTGCTAAGTGAGCATTCATGTCAAGTATCTGTTAACATGTTTGTGTCCTTTTGGGACGTGTAAAGAGTGGGCAACTTTGCACTGCACCAGGTTCAAATGGGAAAAAGTTAAATTTCCTGACCATCAAAAGTGCTTTATTGTTGCAGTAACTCTGCCCTCTAATCACTGTTCAGAGTTTAGCCTTCTGGATGAGTCACTTTTTTTTGGTTCTCAAAATTTTCCAGCAGAGCACCGTTTAACATACTAGTGATCCAGCATTTTCTGGGCCTACTTGCTTACCATTGGTCCTCCAATAGATCTTTTAGATCTGACTGAGAGGTAATGGAAGTTAGCATTTGCATTCAATCAGGTTTCAAATAACAGTGCAACCCATTTGGCTATACAATGAGAACCAGGAATTGGCAGCCAAGTTCAAAAGGTTTATCATACATTAATAATCAAATTCAAATACACAACCCATAAAATCATGCTGTAAAGATAGAGAATAACAACTGGATTTCCCAGACGCCTGAAACAATTTTGGCATTCTAGTACTAAACAACAAGCAATTCTGTGAGGGCAATACAGAATAGTAGCATCAAAATCTGGTGCTCAGAAAATGATCTAAGATTTTCTCTCCTATAAATTTGTAATTTAGGATTTCTGTAGAGTGTTGTGTTGTTTCGGGAATTGAAGAGAGAGTAAGATTGAAAGTGCACGAGCATGGGAACGCCTTGCGGACTGTTTGTTGACCCCAGACACAAACTTATATACACAGAATAGCTGCTAGCTCTCTGATATCTCAGGAGGATTTAGAGAATAGAATTAGCCGTCCTTGCATAGGTTGAAAGGGGTGAGTGTTTGAACTAGTGAGATGAACGTTGGGGGACTTCGGACTACTGCGGTGTATATTGAAATACTGGCCATTAGGGCGTCCTTTATTTGGCAGCTCGACAAGGGGCAGCTTTGGTAGGGTTGTTAGGTATTGATTGCTAGTTGGAGGCTAGAATGATATAAAGGTATGTTGCACATGATTGTATTTATTGTATGTGCTCGTTTTTCATCTATTTCTTAGGGCATATGTGTACTTGTCAATTTAAATCTACATTCTAAATTATTATTTATAACTAATTTATTATATGCATTAGAAACAATGCCCCTCACTCCTTTGTGGGCGGCCCTGTTTTCTTTAATGAAGAGTGCGAGTCCGAGCGCTCCGTTGGCTGCCAGACCCACCAGAGCTTAGGGGGCATTGTTTCCTTGGTAGTCAGGAGAGACACCACCTTGGGAGAGCCCAAGTAAGTCAGGCTCCCACTAGCTTGACCAAAGTAATGTGCCCTCCCGCGGAGGACGTTTAGCACACCGCTTCCCTACCTGGAGAAGGTTCTTCTGCCTTTTTGAGGACTACCGTGTGGATCCTCAGAGGAGCGAATGTACTCATAGCACTAGATCTATGCAGTAGATTTGATGTTGTAACGTGAGAGAAGTATCTCTGCTTGTGATCGTTTCTATCCTACTTTGACTAGGATTTCCATATAACGACTAGTAGGCACGCAGGTGCTTGGGTGCCCTAATTATGTTTTGAATGCAGTCATTTCAGCTGGGCTCACAAAATCTACTGTAACCGTGCTAGTAGGACTGCAGGTGTTCCTGTACCTATGTGTACTTAATGTTATTGATGTGCTTTTCTGCTGCATAACATGCCCTAAGTGTTTATGGATATATATTGTTTTTGCCTTGCCCAGGATAACAAGTACTATCTGGGTAATTACATGACATGCACAGTATTTATGATTCATGTTGTTTTGGTCTTATTATATACAATATACTACATATATTTTTATGTAATCCTGTGTGGAGTCTCTTTTTGAGGTATATTCATTGTGTTGCTGTGTGAGTGTGTTGCACACATGCTTTACACATTGCCTCTGATGTTAAGCCCGACTGCTCTGGACCAAGCTGCTAGAGGATGAGAACAGGTTATCTTTGGTGTGTAACTTATTTGCCCTGACTAGAGTGGTGGGTTCTACCTGGCTTAGGTGCATACCCTAGCCAGCCAGAAACCCCATTTCTAAAAGCTTTCTAATCTTGCGTGAGTTGGGTATCACTCCTACAGATATTATCAAAGCTCTAAAGATATCTCCTACAATTTCACTAGTGGTTGAACCTCTTTTGGTTCTTACAAGTTGTTCCCTTGTCGAATCGTCATTTTGTGCCACATGATAAATCTTTGGAAAAACTACTCCCATGTAACATGTTCCATACCATCTCGTGGGTAACCTGTAAAATGTGTGTTTCCCACAAATGTAGTAAACTCCAGGAAAAAACGGATCTGCTCCATCTAAGTATAACCCCCAATTTCCTCTAACTTCAAATGCATGGTCACATTCACTAGTCCCTACAAAATTTGTGTCAGTTGATGATTTTCTAATAAAAATGAATAAGTTCTCTTTATGTTGCCTATCTAAAGCTAATGCTGCCATGTTTCCCACTAATTTGTGTTCACTTTCATCTTTAGCCCATTGTGGCACTTTTGAATGATTTGTTGCTTTAGCTAAAATGTCTCTCCTCTGTCTTCTACTGAATCTATTCATTTCTTTTCTACATCTGTTAAAACACAAGTCAGTTTATGTCTGTGTGCATAAGCAGTAGCCAGTGTCAAAGTGGGTCTAAAGAAATGTCCCACTATCTCAGCGTTTTTCGCATCAGGCTTTCTATTCAAGTGTTTCAGCACAAGAACTTCTGAAAAGACCAAATCATGATTCAAGTAATAGCATTTAAAATGACCCTTTCCATAAAATAAGGTCAGCAATAAACTACATGTACCTCCATATGTCAAGGGAAGATGGTGATACGTTATTTCCTCAGCAACTGACGCAGGCAATTGCATATACACGTAACAATCCCTGGCATCCATAGTATTGATATATTCATTAAGCTGCTTTGAATAAACAAACAATGAATAATCTCCTCTAGAAGCATCTACTTGTAACTCTTTCTCATCTATTGCAGGCAAACAATTATCAGTAGGAAGTGGTGTTTGAGGGGCACATGTAGGCTTAGGTTATTCTACATGTTGATCCAGCGGGTTACTAGCAACAAGCATTCATACGCAAAATACTCACTTGGGCCCATACATTCATACTACGCTAGCAATTTCCGCTGGTGGGTCAGTTGTTACTCTTTATCAGAATCCCTGCTACCAATTACCTTTCATTGAAGAGTAATGACTTACCGATGGACCCTTTGCTAATTGGAAGTTTAAAATGAGTGACGTTCTATACAATTCATAAAATCTGAAATAATCACAAAGTCAAGAAGTTTTAAAATGTTTATCTAAAGATTTAGCAGAGTAAAAATACAAAGCCACTTAGTACTTGAATCAAATCTCAAGGAGGAAGCATAATAATGAATTATTAAATAATGACGGTCCCTTAGGAAATGAGAAGATAGAGACAGCAGCGCAACTAAAGGTTGCATATATTTACCTAAAGTGCGAGAACCAAACCCCTTGGCCGAGGAGTTGGAAAGATAGGACCCTGGAAGGAAGAGCAAAGACTCCTCCTGGATCAGGACAGGACCGGTGACCTCTCTACCCACGACGCCTACGTCGTTCCCCTCTCTGGTACTTCGCTTCTCCTCGATTCTCCCGTGACTTCTAATGGACTCCGCTGCCCCCTCTTCAGGACCTCTCTGGACAGCGGTTCAGTCTGCAAATTGATCAGCTTCTCTGCTCCTTCCGCTGTGCTTAAGCTTGAATTTCCTCCTGCATCTGCCTCTGCATGTGTCCTGCATCTGACTACTAATTAGCTAATTCTATATCTATTATACCCTTCTACGCCCATGTACCTCCCTAAAATGTTGCAGAATTATGGGACCACTACTTCTGATTGGACAGGGACAGGGGTTGATCCTCACACCATATTCTTTTAATGCTTTTTCTTAAGGCTCTTTGTTTTAGAATACCGCCCCTTAAATTAAATACATTTGCTTTATTTCCCACCCATCTCATGACAAAGTTTGTGCCTTTTTCATGTACAATGTTACAATTTTAAGGACATTCATGAATATGACAATATTGGCCATCAGGTCATGGCCTTGGACGACGTCCAGGTTGACTTCATCCTTTCCGCTCTGGGCAATCTTTCAAGGAGCATGCGCAGAACCCACGCCATTCGAGTTTTCAGTTCACCAACCCCAGGCCCAACATTTACGAACTAATAAAGTTAAAGAAGAAAATATTAGAATCACAAATAAAATGTTTCACTGTATACCCACTCTGTCTATTCTATTCCCATTTACTTATAAATTTATCCCGCATTAATAGCGTTAGAATATTACAGTTTAAACAAAACACAAGAGCAAGCTGTAGCATGTGAGAACATATAGCAGCCATTTTAAATCACACTGCGCAGAAGCAAGAAATTTCCCACCAAGCAAAGAAAGACGTCACACCATGTGATATGGTTGAGACATGCGCAGTAAAGTTCCCGCGCAAAAGCGGCCATTTTAGAATAGACAAGCGTTACTTGTTAGTAAAAACACATAAGCAAGCTTCCTTGCTAATTGTATTCGTGTGATGCGATATTTAGTATAACAATACAATTTAGTACATTTAATACTTTAAGAGGATTGCATCCGAGCAAGTCTCATTTGTGAGTCCTTGCTCCATCAATCCCCTCTCTGATGGCGTTTCTGAGCCATCAAAATACTACCCACAATCAGATGCCAACTTTTAGCATATTATAGTTTCATTTTCATTTTTACACTTTCTACTTTTAACATCTCCTTTCAGTTTCTTGTATAATTCACTTCTTAAATCTTCAAGTTCAATCTCATCCAACTTTCTCTTCTTTCCTTTTTCTGTTATTTTATATGATTCCTTCCTCCTACAACATTTGCACCATATTATTATTACAAATACTATTATTGCTAACCCTGCTAAGGGTACTAATATTTGACCTATAAGTCCTTTCCCTATATTAGCAAACCAGGTACCAATTGACCTAATACTGTTGGTCAATCTTTCCCATACACTATCAACTTCCAGTGGTTTTAGTTCCTTCTCAAGTTTTGTTATATTCTGTATATATGTTCCAATTTCTGCACTCTTATCAGGTATGTAAGTGCAACAATGTTTCGTCTTCAATAATTCACAGACTCCGCCCTCTTTTGCCAATATAATATCAAGAGCAAGTCTATTTTGCATAACCATAGATCTAATCGCAACCATTTCTGCATTAATCATTAGAAATCCTCCAGCAGTGTCAGTTGATAAACGATCAACCACTGTAGATAATTTACATATTTTCCTTGAGTTCAGAATTATTCCCACTGAAGGTATCAATGCACCAAATATATCACCTATAATTTCTGAAAAACTAGCTCTTTTTCTACGTGTTAATTCACTATTATTTTCATTGCTGCCAGTGTTTCTTTTAATGTGGTATATCTTTGGAAATACTATTCCAAAATAACAACTTCCATACCACCGTGCAGGAAGCCTAAAGTAAGCCTTATTCCCACATACATAATAGATTTCAGGGAAAACTGAATCTGTTCCTCCCTTAAGTCCCCAACCTCCAATAATTAAGAAATTGTGTTCACATTCACTGGTACCGATGAAATTATTGTTATACTCAGTCTTTAACCTATGTAAACAAATTTTCCCTGTCTTTACAAAATCTAGAGCCATAGCAGCTTGAGCCTTGCCAGGTGTGTAACTACCTTCTTTCTCAGCCCAAGGTGGTAAATGAGCCTTATGCTCAGAAGCTTTCTTTTGGAAATCTTGTCTTCTACTCTCCACTAAATTCAAAAATATCTTTTCTTCTTCATGTAATGAACATGTTAGATTGCTTCTATGTGCGTGTGTTATGTCTATTGATTTCATTGTTAAGAAAAATTCTCCCATGAACTGTGCATCTTTGCTACTAAGCACTGGATTCATATTCTTTCGAACTGGAACCTCAGAAAATATCACATCTATATTTGAATAATAATACTGAAGTCGCCCTGTTCTATAAAATAAACTAGTCAGTACACTACATGATATGCCATAAGTTAGTGGTAAATGATGATACGTTAACCCTTCTGCTACTGATTCAGGTAATTTCATACAAACATAACAATTACTAACTTCCATAGTATCTACATATTGAAATAATAACTTTGTGAAAACATTTAAACTAGTGTCGTTATCTGTAACTTCATGATGTAATTCTGGTTTGTCTTCTGCCTTTAGTTCTACTCTATTACTTTTCATGTTATCTGTTCTTTCCTTAGTTTCGTTGTTAATCTTTCTATCTATTATCATAAGATAAGGAATTGCTACGATCACAACTAACCACACTATAAGCATCACTACCAGGTTGCATATGCATATAGCACAACATCTTTTACAACCTTTCTGCTTTGGTCTCCCAGTAACTCTATCGTCAGGCATTTTTACAAGGAAGATTGCTCTACTTGTCGTTTTCTTCAAGTCTTTTCAAGTTCTCAAGGTGGTTCTATTTCTTTCTCATAAGTCAGTTCTGCACTGGTTCCTTCGTCACCACTTTCACTTGATTCTGAGCTTTGAAATCTTCGAGAATAATATAAGTCCAATCAGGGCCTTTAAATTTGTTATTTACAAGTCTCAGTCTTTTACTTCTTTGTTTTCCACTTCTCTTTTCTTGTCCCGTTTGACTTGTTACTTCGTTCACTTGATCTGGATCTTCACTTCTGGTTGTTATGTGGTATTTTACTCTTTTGATGACGCTAGGCCAATGATCACCTTTTCTTGTTTTCCCTGTTTGTACTGTCTCTTTCTTTCTTTCTTCAGAAATTCTTTTGTTTTCTAGTTGTGACACAATTTGGTTTTCTTTTATCTCAGTTTCTTTTACTTGTTCTTTTTCAGGTCTTATTTTTTTCTCTTCAGTTGCTCCACTGTGACTTTCTAGTAACTGATCTTGTTCTTGATTTACAATTTCATTCTCGAAATTCTCAAGATTTTCTTCTTCTGTGTATTCTTCTTGATCTAACTGGTCCTGATCAGGGCTTATTGCACTTTGAACTTCTGCAGCCTGACCGGATTCTTCTAAATCTGTCTGTCCCTGCTCAAAGTCTGCTTGTTCTTCTTTAATTTGAGCCCAGTTTCCTCTCCCTATCTGTTCCTGCTCAGGTTCTTGAGTTTGTTCTTCTTCTTTCTGAGCTTCTTCTTCACCTATCTGATCTTCTTCAATTTCTTCTAGATTTACTTGACTTCTTGTTCTGTAGTAGATCTCAGGTATTTCCACCACTGGTACCCAGTCCTGACTTGTGCTCGGTTGTTCTTCGTCAGCTTCCTCTGAATCTCGCACCTGAGATTCTTCAGCTGGGCAACCTTCAGCTTCCTCAGTTATCGATGTTGTCTGAGTATTTTCTTCTTCAGGGTCTGGTACTCTTTTGGTGTGGCTTACATGAATCCAATTAGGAAATCTTGCACACTTCACTGCTGTGTTCGTAATCAGTATGGCTTGACATGGTTCGCCCCACCTGGGTGATAGACACGTTTTTCTGGTGTGATTCTTCACTACCACCCAGTCTTCAGGACTCAGATCATGTTCTTGTTCAGGCTGTCTGGAAACTGCGTCTTCTCCAACCTGATGAGAGACAGAACGCACTAAGTCAGCCAGTCCTTTGCAATAATCCAGAACCATATCATCAGATATATTCAGCAGTTTATTCGTGAGAACATGTGCTTGTATCATTGCTCTTCCCATTATTATCTCGTGCGGCTCAATCCGGTGTTTCTTTCAGGAATGCTTCGGAGTCCCATCAAGACAAGAGGCAATGCGTCTGGCCAATCTAATGATGTTGAAGCACACATTTTTCCCAGTCTGGATTTTATCGTGCCATTCAATTGTTCCACCACTCCAGAAGTTTCTGGACGATATGCCCAGTGTAACTTTTGTTCAATATGGAATGCTTCACAGAGTATTTGAACCACTTCACTGTTAAAGTGTTTTCCTCTATCTGATTCCAAAGTTACTGGAAAACCAAATCTAGGTACTAATTCGCGCAGTAACAGCTTTGCAACTGTAAGACTATCATTCCTTCTGGTAGGGTATGCCTCCACCCACTTGGAAAATAGACACACTATGACTAGTACATATTTCAGCCCTCTACATGGTGGTAACTGAATGAAATCAAGTTGCAGTCTCATGAATGGACCCTCTGCCTTTCCAATTTTCCCAAACCCAATTACTGTTTTTCTTCCTGGGTTATGCATTTGGCAAGTTAGACATCTCTGGCAAAGACTCTCTGCAACTGCCCTAAACTTTGGATTGAACCAATTTTGTCTAAAGAGCCTGATCATTGCATCTCTCCCGACATGTGTGTCTCCATGATACATCCTAGCCATTTGTGAAATCAGACAATCAAGCATGACTGGTCTGCCGTCAGCACAAATCCATACATCATCTTCTGCTTTTTGAGTACATCCTGTTTTAATCCATATACTCTTTTCGCTCTCATCAGCATCATCTTACAATCTTTTTACATCATTCCATGTTTCGGGAGGTGCAAACAGCATAAGTTGGCAGCTGATTCCCATTCTTTCCACCCTCTTGTTTACTGCTAATCTGTTTTTGGCACAATGTTGAGCCACCAGATCTGCATATCTGTTGCCGACTACCACCCAGTCATCTCCTGACTGATGTGCGGCACATTTCACCACAGCCAATTCTTTTGGTGATTGTATTGCTTCCAGTAGTTCTTTTACGAACTGTCCATTTTTAATTGGGGATCCTGAAAAAGTCATGAAATCCCTCTGCATCCATAATTGGCCAAAATCATGCACAACCCCGTAACCATATTGGCTATCAGTGAATATAGTTACTTTTTGATTCCTCCCAATTTTGCAAGCTTTTATCAAAGCAATCAATTCAGCTATTTGTGCCGATTTTACCCCTGGTAAATAGGATGCTTCGACTATTCCAGTTAATTCGCACACTGCATAGGCAGCAGTTAGTTTACCATCTTCATGCCTTTGGCATGAACCATCAACAAACAGCTCCCTGTCTGGTTCCCTGAGGGGCAGTTCCTGGATGTCAGGATGTGGTTTCGTACATAATTCTGTGACCTGTAAACAGTCATGTTCTTCTTCATCATCTTTGACTTCCTCATGGTATGGGTCTGGTAGTAAGGTAGCTGGATTTACTATTGTGCACCTTACAATGGTCACATTTTCAGCACCCAATATTATTCTTTCGTACTTAGTCAGCCGACTAGGGGTAAGATGCTGAGTTCGTGTTCTTGTCAGCAAAATTACAACCGCATGTGGGACGAACACTTTTACAGGGTGTCCCATTACAATTGACTCACTTTGTTCAATGCTCAAACAAGTAGCAGCTACTGCTTTTAAGCAACCATGCAATGCAGCTGCCACTGGGTCCAATGTAGCAGAAAAATATGCTATAGGACGTCTGGTCAAACCATGTCTTTGGGTTAGGACTGAAAGTGCACAATTTTCTCTTTCATGGCAAAATAATGCAAATTCTTTCTTATAATCAGGCATGCCTAGGGCAGGGGCTGCACACAAAGCATTTCTTAATTTTACAAAAGCTCCTGCACTCTCGTCATCCCACTCAACTGGGTCTTTCGCCTTCTTTTTCGTCATTTGAATTAGGGGTTTTGCTAGTAGAGAAAATCCTAATATCCATTGTCTACAGTACCCTACTATTCCATGGAACATTCTTACTTCTCGTTGAGAGACAGGCATCTGCATTTTCTTTATTAGTTTTATTCTTTCCTCTGTTATTCTCCTTCTGCCCCTCTCAATCTGGTGTCCTAGGTATTTTACTGCTGTAGTACAGAACTGCAATTTTTCAGGTGAAACTTTATGCCCTTCTTCAGCTAAATGATTTAATAGTGCTATGGAGTCAACAACACAGTCCTCTCTGGTGTTAGATGCCACTAGCAAGTCGTCTATATACTGCACCAAGACTGAACTTCCTGGCATTACTAGTTTCTCTAAGCACTTTTTAAATATCTGATTGAAGATGGAAGGACTTTCTGTGTACCCCTGAGGGACACGATTCCATACATAGACCTTGTTCTCAAATTTAAATGAAAATAGATACTGGCTATCTGGATGCAATGGTTTGGAAAAAAATGCTTGACATAAATTGATCACAGTAAACCATCCTGCACTCCAAGGAATCTGGTATAGGATCACTGCAGGATTTGGTACTATAGGACAACAAGGTTCCACAATCTTATTTATTTTTCGTAAATCCTGAACGATCCTATATTTTCCACTAGGTTTCTTTAGACCCATGATTGGTGAGTTACAAGGGCTACTCATTACTTCCTTTAATATGTCTTGTTTTACCATTCTGTCAATTTCTTCAATGACTCCTGCTTTTACCTCTGCACTCATTTTGTACTGTCGGGTGTTTGGGAAAATCACACCTTCTTTTACAGTAATCTTCACTGGGTCTATTTTGGCCATAAGTCCTACTTCCTTTCCCGTGAAATCCCATACCATGGGATTCACTGTAGTTTTTAATTCTTCTGGTAATTCGTCTTTTGTTATCAAAGAAAACATCTCATCTACTTCTGTACCTTGCTTTGCAATCATAAACTTATATACATGGTCTTCATCTGGGGTCTGAATTGCCACACCATCCGGTGTGCAGAAAATTGTACAATTCATTTTGCACAGCAAATCCCTGCCCAATAAATTTACTGGACTGGAATCACACACTACAAATTGATGCATTTCTCTAAAGTTTCCAATTTTTACTTCCATTGGTTCGGTAAGAGGTGTTCTAATCTTCTGATTAGCCACTCCCACAACTTGGATAGCTTCTCCAGAGAGAGGAAGGTCTGGGATGTCTGCTGTTCTCACAGTAGACCTAGTAGCACCAGTGTCCAAAAGAAAAGTAATATCATTACCTTTCAAATTCCCTTCATCATATGGACCTGACTGATCTACCGGTAAGGATGCACCAAGTACGCACTCCTTCTTCCCTCTCCCAGGCACCGTCATGAACTGTAGGGACAGAAATCGTCCTGTAAAAGAAATTGTGATGTTACATAATCATTCTTACCACTTCCTCCTTGATATCCGACGTCTGTACCGTGCTTTGCTCTGCTTACATTACCCTGTATAGGTGCAGGTGGCAACTGACTCTGAGGAGTTACACCCTGCTGTGAGTCATTCTGCGTCTGTGGATTTAAATTTTGATTTGGGCCATTATTATTCCGAATCTTTTACATTCATCCTTCCAATGCCCTAATTTTCCGCATCCATGACAAGGAAACTTCTTTTTAGCCTCTTCCCTGCTCATTCGTCCTCTCACTTTTCCTCCGTTCCCAGTGTCACCATTCGTTCCAGAATCTTTTCCTTGATTATCATTTGGATTGTCCAAATTAATTCCCTGTCGTTCAGCCATTTTCACCTGAGCCCACATTACCTTCTCTTGCAATTTCTTGTGTCTATCCTCAATGTCATCTCCACAATATTTCGCATATTTCAAAATTTCATCGATGGGCTTCCCTTGCCAGCACAACATGTGCTGCTTAATCATCTGACAAATCTCTGGCTTTAGACCGTAAACAAATCGGTAAACAAACTGACTCATGTTTTTATCTCCAATGTCCTCAAATCCACTATACTGCTTAAATACCTGCAATAAACGCTCATAATAGGCATGTACCGATTCACTGGCTTCCTGGGTAGTTCTGTCTATTTTCACCCAGTCTGTTTCTTTTGGTGGTATTTTCCCTTTCAGGTAAGTTATCACCTGCTGATACTTTTTCATTACATCATTTGACGGGGCACCTGTTTTGGATCTCTGGGATACTCATCTCTAGGCCAATCAACTGTGATTTTACAATCTGTCCATAAATCGGCAGGTACCACTATGTCGAACAAACCATCCAAGTCTTTCAACAACACCTTTGACACTTTCACAAACCTCTCAACTTGCTTGTACCATTCAATTGGCTTTTCTCTCAATTTTGGAAAATCATTCGTAAATGACAAAATATCCTGCCTGCTCCATGGGACATGTACATATCCCCTCCTGGAACTTCTCGCATCGGATACATTTGATCTCCTTTCCCTGCTTCCTTCATTAAATATTCTGAAGTGGTTTTACTATATCGTGCTTCTTCCTTTTTCTTTGTCCATCTAGCTTTCCATTTATCTAACTCTCCCCATTTCTGCAAAATTGTCATTAATTCTTTTACTTGTAATTTCCTTCCTGAGGCATTCATATTCTCTAAATCTTTGTCTGAAAAATCTGCTCTATAGGGTTTTTGCAATACTTTTGACTTCCCTATTTCAATTCCCATCTGTTGAGCTAAATCTGATAATTTCTCATGAAATATTTTTGCATTTCTTGTGATGCTTCTGCATACGAACAATAATTCTTCTTCATTGTAAGTATTTAGGCGATCTACTTCTACATTTCCTGCTATCATTTCTTCTAATTCAACTTTTAATTTATAAATGTCCATGATCTTTGGGGATGAATTTTGTTTGTCTGATCCTTGTGCCCACCTTTCTAAATCTTCAGGTGTAACTACTGTGGCACTTTTTGTTCCTGATGAAGTGATTATGTTTACATCTTTGGCGCAACCAGGGGTTATTCTTCTGGGAGTATTATTTACAGAATCTCGAATGGGCAAGTCCATTAATGAAATCATAGACTTGCAATCACTAAAGTGATCCTCAACCATTACTACTGCTTCAGGTTTAGGAACATTCACAGGTGTAGGTACAACTAGAGGTTTAGGATAAATTGTCTTGTCACCATATAAGGGAACCACTGGACCAATCGTTACAGGTATGGTCAATGAATCAGGGTGAACACTTAATTGCGCTACTTTTTGAATTAATTCTGCTCTGTTTCTATCTATCGCTTCCTTTTCTTTATAGTGAAGCACTCTACTAACTGGTGAATCATGTAATATTTCAGGTACCAAGGGTGTTCTTAACAATGGTGCACTTGGGGTGCATCCACTTGTCCCTTCTTGATATGGTGGTGGATTCTTTAATATATCTTCCATAAATTCATCTTCGGAATCTCCGAATCTATTCAAATGTTTGGTCTTTTCTGTGCATTTACTCCCTGACGATTATTCTGCCAGTAATATGGGATACAGTCCCTCTGTAAGCATTGCTCTTCTCCACTGTTTCATCTGACTGTCCCTTGACTCGTTTTGGTATCTGGGCAAAAATCCCTGATAACCCCTATTACTTCTGGATCGGTCACGTTCAAATGCCTCGGTTTCCCACTCTTCTAAGGCTTTGTATTGAGTTAGTCTAGGTCTGGGTTCTAAGTCATTCATTCTTAATCTCAAATTTTGAAGAATTCTCCCATTGAAAGTACCATTATCAGGAAATGCTAATATTCCATCACTTTTGGTATATTATCCATCCAATTTTCTATCCATACACAAGTATGATAACCTCTCTCCATCATCATGAATGAAGCGGGAGTTTTAGCTGTTGGAATGATAATTCCTTCTCTAGTTTTGATTGGCTTATCCTTTTTAAAATAATTCTTAACCTTTTGCAGAAAGGACATTTTTCTCTTTTCTCCGTACATTCTATCTAGTCTTCGGTGTACGAAATTATATTCTGCAAAACCTAGGAATCTCCTATCCGGACGAGATCCTATTAAAGTCGGATCGCGTTTAAACATATAATTTCCACTTATCCACTAAAATTTCGGCTTTCTGTGGTAACTACCAATCAGATTTCAGCTAACTTCTTATTCTGAGCCAATCCTAGCGCGGCTTTTCCGTGACGTCTTTTCTGACGACCCCTCCTTTCCAATCTGCGCTTTTCTGTCCTACGCTGTTTCGACCAATCCCAGCGCGACACTTGTGACGTCAGTACTACTCCTGACTACTGACCCCTCCTTTACAAGAGTCTTTCCACACCCGCTGTTTCAACCAATCCCAGCGCGGCGTTTGTGACGTCAGCTTCCTCTCCGGCAGCTGACCCTCCTTTACAAAAGTCTTACGCAAAACTTTTAATTTCTTCTACACTTCTTATTAAAATTCATTAACAACATAAAACATTCGCTATCGTGTCAGTTTCGCTAATTTGAAAAGATAGATTCTCTCATTTCTTAGTAAAACTCTTCCATTTACTAATCATACACTACGAGTAAAACACTTCCGTTTACCCTTCACGTAAGCTTCAGAAATACCTGTTACTTCTCCAATGTTACTCTTTCTAGGTGATATAAAATCAAATGTTCACTAGCATATTCCCTTGCTATTACTCACATACATAGAGTCCCTAACAAGTACTGATAGCCCTACTTAACTTTTCAGTACTATTTCTGCCTGACAGATAACCTCACTGCAGTATGGCTTCCACTTACCAACCGCTATTCTTTCCCCGGGATTCTAGACAACATAAAACAAACTTTAAACAAAAAGCGGATGTTAGTTCATAAAATTAAAATTCTCATTACCCAATTAACAAAGTACAACCATAACCGTCCTCTGCTTACCAGAAAACTGATCCAGCGGGTTACTAGCATCAAGCATTTATACGCAAAATACTCACTTGGGCCCATACATTCATACTACGCTAGAAATTTCCGCTGGTGGGTCAGTTGTTACTCTTTATCAGAATCCCTGCTACCAATTACCTTTCATTGAAGAGTAATGACTTACCGATGGACCCTTTGCTAATTGGGAAGTTTAAAATGAGTGACGTTCTATACAATTCATAAAATCTGAAATAATCACAAAGTCAAGAAGTTTTAAAATGTTTATCTAAAGATTTAGCAGAGTAAAAATACAAAGCCACTTAGTACTTGAATCAAATCTCAAGGAGGAAGCATAATAATGAATTATTAAATAATGACGGTCCCTTAGGAAATGAGAAGATAGAGACAGCAGCGCAACTAAAGGTTGCATATATTTACCTAAAGTGCGAGAACCAAACCCCTTGGCCAAGGAGTTGGAAAGATAGGACCCTGGAATGAAGAGCAAAGACTCCTCCTGGATCAGGACAGGACAGGACCGGTGACCTCTCTACCCACGACGCCTGCGTCGTTCCCCTCTCTGGTACTTCGCTTCTCCTCGATTCTCCAGTGACTTCTAATGGACTCCGCTGCCCCCTCTTCAGGACCTCTCTGGACAGCGGTTCAGTCTGCAAATCGATCAGCTTCTCTGCTCCTTCCGCTGTGCTTAAGCTTGAATTTCCTCCTGCATCTGCCTCTGCATGTGTCCTGCATCTGACTACTAATGAGCTAATTCTATATCTATTATACCCTTCTACGCCCATGTACCTCCCCTAAAATGTTGCAGAATTATGGGACCACTACTTCTGATTGGACAAGGACAGGGGGTTGATCCTCACACCATATTCTTTTAATGCTTTTTCTTAAGGCTCTTTGTTTTAGAATACCGCCCCTTAAATTAAATACATTTGCTTTATTTCCCACCCGTCTCATGACAAAGTTTGTGCCTTTTTCATGTACAATGTTACAATTTTAAGGACATTCATGAATATGACAATATTGGCCATCAGGTCATGGCCTTGGACGACGTCCAGGTTGACTTCATCCTTTCCGCTCTGGGCAATCTTTCAAGGAGCATGCGCAGAACCCACGTCATTCGAGTTTTCAGTTCACCAACCCCAGGCCCAACATTTACGAACTAATAAAGTTAAAGAAGAAAATATTAGAATCACAAATAAAATGTTTCACTGTATACCCACTCTGTCTATTCTATTCCCATTTACTTATAAATTTATCCCGCATTAATAGCGTTAGAATATTACAGTTTAAACAAAACACAAGAGCAAGCTGTAGCATGTGAGAACATATAGCAGCCATTTTAAATCACACTGCGCAGAAGCAAGAAATTTCCCACCAAGCAAAGAAAGACGTCACACCATGTGATATGGTTGAGACATGCGCAGTAAAGTTCCCGGGCAAAAGCGGCCATTTTAGAATAGACAAGCGTTACTTGTTAGTAAAAACACATAAGCAAGCTTCCTTGCTAATTGTATTCGTGTGTGCGATATTTAGTATAACAATACAATTTAGTACATTTAATACTTTAAGAGGATTGCATCCGAGCAAGTCTCATTTGTGAGTCCTTGCTCCATCAATGTAAATGAGGGGGTAAATTCAAAATTATAAGTAAAGCAACCAGTACTATTGTCACAACAACAAATGCTCCTGCACATATGCGTTTGCGTCTAATAGAGCCTGCATTAGGCTCCATGAGTTCTATTATGACAGACCTTTACCCAGAAGATTCCAGCACAGCTCCTTCAGTTAGTTTCCACTTGTGCAGATAGCAAAGCAAAGTTCAAATGTCCCTTCCAGACCAGAAAAATAGGTACAATGATCTTCATGAGACTTCCTTGGCCCTACTACGTGTTCTTCTAAAGGACAACCAAAGGATCCTTTACCAACTCTGGCCTTGCTACTCTTCTTTGTAGTTTGGGTAAAGCTATAAATTTCTGTCTCTAGTAAATGCGCAGTTCAACTTCACTAATGATCCCTTCCAGAATAAATTAACTCAGTCTGGTTAGTGGCAATGCAATTTTAAAACTCAGTTCAGCCACAATGTTCAGTTCAGGGAGGGTGAAAATTCTCTCTCCAAGTCATTGACACCTAGGAAAGTCCATTCAGGTGAAGAGTACCTCTGACAGGGTACTCTAGCTCTCTTTTATCTCCTTACTGTTGGGCCTTCTTCATCACAGTCACTAAGGCCAAATCCCTCAGTATCTTCTGAGATAGTGTGTGGTACGTGCACTTGAGACAGACAGCATCTCCCTCTCCCCTGTCTTCTTGGACACCAGTCTCCAGGTACAACTCACATTGCTACTGAACTAGGCCCTTCAAAAGGGTCTGAATCTGACACAATCAACACTACTGGATGAGACCCTCCTATATCGAATTCAACTGTTGACTGGCTCAGACCCCCCTCAGGCCAAACGAGGGCTGTCTCAGCAGCTTGCTGATCCCCAACAGCTTGACTAACCTGCTCCCTCTATCTCACTGTAACCACCAGCACATCAGGAACAGGTGCTGTTATATCATCAAGGGGACACAGACTCGGAGAGTATGGGCAGTGTTTACCCAGTCAGGGAGACCTCTGCACTTCACAGTTGACGTGGTCACCAGAATCACCTGGTAGGGGCCACGCCACCCAGGCACTCCAAGCATGACTCGCACATGTGCTTCTTCACCATTACCCAGTCAATCAGGTTTAAATTAATAGTGCAACCGATTTGGCTACACAATGAGGACCAGGAATCGGCAGCCAAGTTCAAAAGGTTTCTTACAAATTAATAATCAATTTCAAATACTCAACCCGTAAAACCACTCTGTAGAGATACAGAATAACATCTGGCATTCCCAGACGCCTGAAGAAATTGAGGCGGACTAGTATTAAACAAACAAGCAATTCAGTGACGGCAATACAGAATTATAGCATCAAAATGTGGTGCTCAGAAAATAATCTTCGATTTTCTCTCCTATCCATTATTAGTCTATGATTCCAAAGTCTAGAGGATGGTTAGGAACAAAAGCCTCACAAATTAGAGAATTTCCATGAAGGAAGTCAGGTCAGAACAAAAACAAATCAAGTAGGGAAACATTAACATCTCAGAATCTCAGTCAAGAGTCTTCTTATGGTTCAGGAATAAATGTTAGCCTACGCCACACTTAAGCAAGATTCAAAGCATTGAGGTCAAAACCTCTCAAAGTTCATACAGACAGAAGGGAAGAAGGGAAGGTGTCTGCAGGGAATCCACAAGAGACATCTGCAGGGGTAAGAGGTTGGAAGAGATTCACTAAGAATCTGTCCTCTTTCTCTCTTCTCTGAGTAAAAGTCCAGGGGGGACAGTGTATAATTACATGCAAAGTTCCACTAGGCAACACCCCACTTGACCAGATCATCAGGGTTCCTTGTCAAATCCCAAAGTTGCAGACTGCAACATCGATGGATTGTCCCTCACTGAACATGGGAACGACATCTCTCTCTCAGACACATGCAGATTGTAACATTTGTTAAACAAGTCCATTCAGTTAGCACTCAGTTTTTCCATGTACCTTCGTCAAGGTCTTCTTCTCAGCCTCTTTCCTCTATTTCTAGTACAGTAATTTCTAAACTAGCAATGCATGTGAATACCTGCAAGAAACGTCATGTTAGCAGAAAATGGAAAACCGTATTTTATTAAATTGCAGCATGGTGAAATACAGGCCTACATATAACAACTTAAAAGTTAGATTCAGTGGTGCACATTTAATATGCGTGTGCACATTTAAACATAAATGAGTATACATTTCTAATACAGGTTATTGAATTCATACTATGTGTAACATACAGCAAATCTCAAAATAAGTCAGTGTAAGTATGACTAAGAACTACAATATAAATGAATATACGTGTAACATCAATGCACACATTACATAACCCTTATTGAATCAATTAAGATCGCATTCTACATATATGCGGATGAGTTTGATCACAGTTTCAACTCATTATATATTAATCACACGTTATAGCACATGTTTAGGACAATAAAGTTTCTTCTTCAGAGTAAGTACATTCTTTATTAAATGAGGATGGTTTTATTATTCATCAAAACTTCATTAAAACAACGTAATTAGCATAGCTAAACGCATACTTATAAGTAGGTTCCCTAATTCTACAATAAAAGCACTCTTTAATAGCAATGTCGAGTGACATATTTCAGAAATCATTGAGTCAAGTAAGAAGCATGCTAAATGCACATTCATGTCATGTATCTGTTGGCATTTTCTGTCTTACTTTGTGACATGTAAAGAGTGGACAGCTTTGCGCTGCACCACTAGTAAGGCAGAGCTCCACAAGGCTGGATACATTCACCTGCTGAAGCCTTTTTTCTCCAGCCTAAAAGCTCTGAGTAAGACAAACTGGAAAATCTTGCATGCAATGCCTCACATTCCCATGGTGTAACTGCATCATTTAGTCTCTTTCTCAACCTCCGAAAAGCTGGGATAATATACAAATATTTTCTTGATGATATGAAAGTTACACTTGCTCTCTACTACAGCACCCAGGTCATCAGGGTAGGCAACTATACACCAAGTCTCTCTTCAGTCAGGACTCTCACCAAGACCAGCACAACCAACACACAACTGGCCAATAGGGCAGATGTAGCCCCTTTCTATGTTTTATATCCTTGTAGCAGTGAAAAGGAGTCCAGCCTTAAGAGCTTGGTATTCCAGGTCCACTCATATGGAAATTATGGCAAATTGCATCTTTTTGTTCTGATGGGGTTTTATGTCAGAATATCAAGAAAAAATATATCAACCAGCCAAAGTAACTCAGCCAAAATATAAACTACCACAATATTTTGAAGGTACTTAGAGATGGGTATGTGTAGATTTACTATTCTTAACTGTACATGCACACAACTTGAGGATATATATATATATATATTCACTGAAAAAACCATAGGTTTTAGGGACAGTTATAGTTAGTTGGACATTTCACTCGTACAAAACCCGTGAAATTCCCCGTTATAGTTAGTTCAGCTAACTATAACTCGCGCCCCGCAATGCACTGCTGATGACGTCACATATTACATCACTCATGACATGGTCAGTGACCTGTTTGCACACATGTCACCTGAAGCCCCGCCCCCTCCCTTCACCACTGTGCAAACGTGCCCCATGGCGTATTTTAAGTTGGGGGATTAAGTCCCCTTGAATCCTGAGGGTCCCTGGAGTCCAACTAGCCCACCATGTACCTCCAAAAGCGCCACAGAGCTGCGTTGCAGAGAGGTGTAAAGGGGTGTGGCCTCTGTACACCTCTCTGCAACGCAGCTCCTGGCGCATACTGGAGGTTCCTGGTGGGCTAGTTGGCCCTCAGGGACCCCCAGTATTCAAGGGGAATTACTTCCTCTTTTACAACGCGCCAGGGCGCGTTTGCACACTGCTGCAGGGAGGGCGGGACCTCGGCACGATGCAGGTCTTTTTTTCTTTCTTTTTTTTTGTATGGGAGGGGGCTGCGTGGCCCCCTTCCCTCGGCCACTTTTGGCCCCGGGGACCCCATCCCCGGGGCCTGAGCATTTTCTTTTTTTTTGTTTTTAAACAAAAAAACGGGAAGGGGGCCGCATGGCCCCCCTTCCCTGGGTCTCTATTGGCCCCGGGGACCCCATCCCCCGGGGCCGGCCTTTACTTTTTTTTTTTTTGAAATCTTTTTATTTTTGGGAGGGGGCACTACTTGCCCCGGGGATTGGGGACCCCCCCACAGTCCCCAACGGAGAGGGCCAGCCCCGGGGGATGGGGTCCCCGGGGCAAGTAGTGGCTCGGGAGGGGGCCACGCGGCCCCCTCCCCAAAAAAGAGGAAAAATTTAAAAAAAAAAAAAATGGAAAGGCCGGCCCGGGAGATGGGGTCCCCGGGCCTTAAATGGCCAGAGGAGGGGGCCACGCTGCCCCCTCAAAAAAATAAATATAGAGGCCATGCCCTGGGGATGGGGTCCCCGGGGCCAATACAGGCCCAGGGAAGGGGGCCACGCGGCCCCTTCCCGTTTTTTTTTAAAAGGTAATTTTAAAAAAGGTGTAAGGCCCTGGGGGATGGGGTCCCCAGGGCCCAAAAAAAGAAAAAGGAAGGGGGCCACACAGCCCCCTTCAGGGAGAAAAAAAAAAAAAAAACGATCGGGCCCGCAGGCCCCGCCCCTTCCTTCACCACTCTGCAAACGCGCCCTGGCGCGTTTGCAGAGGGGAACGAATTCCCCTTGAATACTGGGGGTCCCTGAGGGCCAACTAGCCCACCAGGTACCTCCAGTATGCGCCAGGGGCTGCCTTGCAGAGAGGTGTACAGAGGCCACGCCCCTTTTACACCTCTCTGCAATGCAGCTCTGTGGCGCTTTTGGAGGTATATGGTGGGCTAGTTGGACTCCGGGGACCCTCAGGATTCAAGGGACTTAATCCCTCAACTTAAAACGCGCCACGGGCGCGTTTGCACAGTAGTGAAGGGAGGGGCGGGGCTTCAGGTGACATGTGTGCAAACAGGCCCCGTGGCGCGTTTTAAGATGGGAATTAAATCCCTTCAATCCTGAGGGTCCTGGGGCCAACTAGCCCAACAGGTACATCCAGAATGCGCCACAGAGCTGCGTTGCAGTGAGGTGTAAAAGGGGTGTGGCCTCTCTACACGTCTCTGCAACGCAGCCTCTGGCGCATATTGGAGGTTCCTGGTGGTCTAGTTGGCCCCTAGGGACCCTCAGGATTCAAGGGGACTTATTCCCCCAACTTAAAACGCGCCACGGGGCGCGTTTGCAAAGATGTCACCTCAGGCCCCGCCCCTCCCTTCACCATTGTGCAAATATTCCTCTAAAATCAGCCGAAATAGGAATTCTGATTTACTCACCTGTTATCAGGAGAGACCTCAGTGCTGCATCTTTCAGCCCAGTACTGATCCTGAAAAGTAATTTTAACCGTACTTACCGGTAACTTGAATTTCCTTCATAGGCTAACATTGACTGGTTTCACTTGGAAATTCTTCTGTGTGGAGTTTTGGAACTTTAAAATATTCCTCTAAAATCAGCCGAAATACGAATTCCGATTTACTCACCTGTTATCAGGAGAGACCTCAGTGCTGCATCTTTCAGCCCAGTACTGATCCTGAAAAGTAATTTTAACCGTACTTACCGGTAACTTGAATTTCCTTCATAGGCTAACATTGACTGGTTTCACTTGGAAATTCTTCTAAGTGTTGATTTTTGAAACATACAAATATTCCTCTAAAATCAGCCGAAATCCGAATTCTGATTTACTCACCTGTTATCAGGAGAGACCTCAGTGCTGCATCTTTCAGCCCAGTACTGGTCCTGAAAAGTAATTTTAACCGTACTTACCAGTAACTTGAATTTCCTTCCATAGGCTAACATTGACTGGTTTCACTTGGAAATTCTTCTAAGTGTGGAGTTTTGGAACTTTAAAATATTCCTCTAAAATCAGCCGAAATACGAATTCCGATTTACTCACCTGTTATCAGGAGAGACCTCAGTGCTGCATGTTTCAGCCCAGTACTGATCCTCAAAAGTAATTTTAACCGTACTTACCGGTAACTTGAATTTCCTTCATAGGCTAACATTGACTGGTTTTCAGCAAAAAAGTTTCAAAGTGTTGATTTTCACAAACTACAAATATTCCTTAAAAATCAACAGTATGACTTAAACGCATTCTTTCAACTGTTTACAGGAGATGCACCAGTGCTGGATCCAGGATCCAACACTGAGTAAGAAAAAGTAACGATAACAGTTTTTACCTGCTAAGTGAATTTCCTTCCATAGGATAACATTGGTGATTCTATGAGAAAAAGTTTCAAAGTGTCAACTTTTAAAATACAATAATATTCCTTAAAAATCACGACTGTAACCAAAACGCTTTTACTCAACTGTTTACAGGAGATGTACCAGGACTGAATCTAGGATCCAGTCCTGTGGTTACAAAAGTAATCCATAAAGTAACTAATTGCATTTAACTAGAAATTCACATTGAGCTGAATGTTGCATTGTGTTTGAAAATGTGTTGCCCATTGCAACAACTGTAACTACTGTACTTAAAAGTCTATTGCCTATCTGCAAAGTATTTAAACTAAAGTAATTCATTCTGATAAAGTATTTTTGTAATGTAATGTATAATGTAATTACAATGTAATTTAAAAAATAAAATATGTAAAAAAAATTGTTTCTAAAAATGTAGTAAATCAGTATGAAAAAAATTAATATAACAATTAATACATTTAAAAATTGTCATTTACAAAACCTTTGAAATTCACTGAAAAAAACCGTAGGTTTCAGGCACGTTATAGTTAGAAATTAGCATTTAAAAACCTTTGAAATTCACTGAAAAACCATAGGTTTCAGACACATTATAGTTACAAATTAGCATTTAAAAACCTTTGAAATTCACTGAAAAACCATAGGTTTCAGACACGTTATAGTTACAAATTAGCATTTAAAAACCTTTGAAATTCACTGAAAAAAACCATAGGTTTTAGGGACAGTTATAGTTACTTGGACATTGCACTCGTACAAAACCCGTGAAATTCCCCGTTATAGTTAGTTCAGCTAACTATAACTCGCGCCCGCAATGCACTGCTGATGACGTCACATATTACATCACTCATGACATGGTCAGTGACATCACTGATGACATCACTGATGACATCTCAAATGACATCACTGATGACATCATCCACGTGATAATCTGATGCACCTCCTCACACCTAATATAACCTTTGATACACCCACTCTAAATTACAGACTGCCATTCGCAAAACCATAGACACTCCAACACCAATAACTACATACCCACTCACTGATTCTTAGGTCTACACACACACATCCACTCACTCACCCGTACAGTCACTCATACTTACGGTCACTCAGTACAGGACTATCATATGCACTCTTACTCCTATATAGACACTCAAACAACGCCACTCATCCATAGAGATACTCACACACCTAGTCAGTCATGCAAATAATTAAACACACTACCATTTACTCACCTATACAGTTATACACACACCAGCTCACTTACTCATACAAATACTAGCACATTCTTACGCTCTTATACAATCACTGATACAAGCACACACTCATCCATACAGCCACTATCACAATCAGTCACTCTGCTTATAGCTATTTATATACTCCAACACACATATATACTGCCTTTCACATATGTAGTTACTCACACATGTACCACTGGGACATACATTCACTCACTAACACACTCTACACACACTTACCCACCCATAAAGTCTATCACAGATGCACTCTTGAAACCATCCACCCAGTGAATCACCCACTCACACATCTATGCACAGAGTCGCACACACCCCTCCCACACAAACACTCAGGCACCCATACAGATACTCACACAAGCATTCAATAACTCAAATAGACACTCATGTAGCTATTCACAAACACATGCAGCCACTTACACAGCAACAGACAGACGGATACAGACATTCACCCAGTTTAGTCACTAACCCATGCATTCAGTAAGATACGTTAAATCACTCACTTATACAGTCAGTCACGCACCTACTAAATCATCCATACAGACACTTACACACCCACTCATTCTTCAATACGTCTTTTCCTATATATATTAAAAATATTTAAACTTTAGAGAAACACACAGTCACTGGATGATGTCATCAGTGATGTCATTTGAGATGTCATCAGTGATGTCATCAGTGATGTCACTGACCATGTCATGAGTGATGTAATATGTGACGTCATCAGCAGTGCATTGCGGGGCGCGAGTTATAGTTAGCTGAACTAACTATAACGGGGGAATTTCACGGGTTTTGTACGAGTGCAATGTCCAAGTAACTATAACTGTCCCTAAAACCTATGGTTTTTTCAGTGAATTTCAAAGGTTTTTTAAATGCTAATTTGTAACTATAACGTGTCTGAAACCTATGGTTTTTTCAGTGAATATATATATATATCCACACAACGCCGTTTTTCCTCTGGATACTTCCAACAAACGGGTACGGACCACGCTGTTCAGTGCAAATTCATTTTTATTGGTGCAAGTCGGCATAACGCGTTTCAGCCCTCACAGGAGCCTTGATCACTTGACATTCGTTCTGCCTTATCATAGGTTATTTAAAGTGACTAGTGCGGGTGTGGTTTACACCACGTGTGCATGATACGCAATAGACATTAAAAAGTTTACAATTTGTAGTTCTTTCGGTAATGGGACACAATCTTCCATGTATAACGCCTAAATGCTCGTCATCGTCAATATCTGATCAATTAATTAATATTTTAATATATTCGATCTCTATGGTCAAATACAACTATTATGCAAGATTGTAAATGCTCAAACTCTTGTATATAAATTAACATTTACGCATGCCCAATCTACCGAACCAATTTGTCCTGTTTTTGTCTTGCGCATATCGTTCTTTCAGTATAAAAAGTGCTCTAGTGCTCAATGCAAGTGTGAATACCCCCAATTACCTAAAATCCTGAGTATATAAGGCATGTGACACAGATACCATTGACAATATCATCAGTTATCGTAATTATCTTGAATGTGTTTGAGTTTAGCGGACTGTCGACCTGCGTTCTCATGATACTGGAGCCCCAGTGTCTTGCGTAGTACTGATATGCCGTTCATGTATTGCCTATATCCTACTAGCTTAAGCTCATAATTGTCTGTATGTGAGCCCGGGTAAGGATATGATAGCTAGCATCTTGTCTGGATATTTTATACCGGTCTCAATACCATATTGAGAATTTTAATTTCCCAACATGAATGGTTAAACAGGTTTATAATTGCAAAGTATATACACTTCTTATATGCAGACTAATGTGCAAAAGATGCGTGCAAAATTTCTGCAAGTTCTCCGTGCAAATTGGCTTCAGTGTCACCAATAAATTACTGATAAATCACAATACATACACATGTTAGAAAATAAAGATATAAATATCTAAAATCTTAGTAAAATACTAGATAAAAACCATGGTTGTATGAAGATAAAATGTCAATAAATATTGAATAAAACTTTGCTAAAACCCATAAAATAGTCGTTTTGACATGGAATACCGGTATGTGTGTTTACTGGGAAGGTCAGAGACAAGTAAACAGGTCCTCAGTTATATTTAGCCCAGACGGTTGTTTAGTATTCAGCTCTAATATATACCTAGTTTCCAACTGCCGCAATCTATATATATTGGGAAAGGTTAGTCCCCACAAAGCAGCTGTCCACACATAGTCCCCACAAGTATGGTAACACATGTATGTATTATATATGTATATATATATATATATATATATATATATATATATATATATATATATATATATATATATATATATATATATATAAAAACCCAGTGATGAAGCTATAGTTAGGTCAGTGTTTCCATAGCAAATGCCTTAATTATTTTGCTATTTTTCCTTGTTTGCTTAGTTATTGGGAGAAATCTTTTGGGATGATTTGTGAAGCAGAGGCCTAGAAAAAGGGGGGTGGTCCCAAAATTCATAACCCCCATGCATTTTCCATAGACTTTTTTTAGGCAGCGCTACCGCAAAAACTGCTGAACAGATTGACAGCAAATTTGGCAGGAAGCTAGATCTTGGTCCAGAAAGCGTTCATTTTGTGATTTGGTGTAAATCTGTTCTGTAGTTTTTGAAAAATTAAGGATCCAAAATATTTCTATATGTAGATGTATCAAAGGGTTTTAACCATTCTGTGTCTATGGGAACATGTATATGTACATAAGGCCCCTAATTACTATACATTTTAGAGGCGCATAAACACAATGAAAAATTGTGTAGCAGCATGCGAACCCGTGCACAAACATTAGAAAATCTTCCCCCTCTTATAATGGATTCATTAAACACTCAGGTAAAGTGAAAACAATATATTTGCCAGCTATCCAGGAAACACTTTCAGAGCTCAATTAAGCTATGCTGATGAGGGGTGTTACCCTGAAACCGGTCCCAGGATGCTTGTTTCTGGTCCAGGAAGGACCTGGCCTGGCAGTTCGGGCTGGACTATTCCCATGAGGCACAGGGTCAAGACTGATTTGCATATGGCTGGGTCCAAACTGGTGTGGCGAAATGAGCTAAAGAACAATGATGGATTCAACTCAGATCTGTGACTGGGGGTGAGTGTCTGAAAAGTTTCAGCACTCCGTCCATCATCTCCTTGTGTTTGCTTTGTTCGCCCTAAGTTGGCAGGGTATGCCCAGACGTGGACCCTTGCTCACTTTGCCACTGGATTCAAGCTAGCCTGGCTGATGAGGGGTGTTACCCTCAAACCGGTCCCAGAATGCTTGTTTCCGGTCCAGGGAGGACCTGGCCTGGCAGTTCAGGCTGGACTATTCCCATGAGGCACAGTGTCAAGACTGATTTGCATATGGCTGGATCCAAACTGAGGTGGTGAAGTGAATTAAAGAACTATGATGGATTCAACCCAGACCTGTGACTGGGGGTGAGTGTCTGAAAAGTTTCAGCACTCCGTCCATCATCTCCTTGTGCTTGCTATGCATATGAGTCATGAGTAGGGATGACCTTTGCCCAGATAACGACCCAGGCAAAAGCAAATTTGGGCCTCCCCTCTTCATGCAGAGGTGCTCCACCCACTGTTTGTGATGAGAATGAGACATCTCACACAATGTTCTTACTCCATGCTTTTCCTGCCTTCTCTGAATTACCCCTCGCTGAGCACCTGCTTGGTACCAAATTGGAGGGCAGTGTCCATTTAATAACTATCTTTGCCTCAGGCTATCCCTCTGTACATTTTCCTTGCATTTTTTTGCACCTACTCTATACTGGTAAATGGGAGGAGCGATCATACATGCTGCGATCATGTCAACAATAATCAGGGCCTAAGAGTCATAGTATTATTGAGCTGACTTGCCCAATTCTAATAGAAAATAGATTGAGCCTAAAAAAGGCATGTGTTGCAAAGATCCTTCCATATTAATTTATATGGCAGCTCTCTCACTCTTTATGTTAGTCTTCAATATGAATGAATCTGAAGACCTGTTGCTATAGCATGCCCCTTTTTACTAAATTATTTTCCTTCAAGGCAATCAACCTGGAATGAGCATTACAACAAGCTGCATTGGAGATTCTAGAAATTGACAGCACCATGTCAATTTGGCAGCTTCAGATACTCTCTCAAACAAAAGACAGTGACACATTGCATGGGTAATTGTTTTGATAATTTATATGAAGTTATTAATAGTTTGGATGTAAGGAATGTCTTTGTCCCTTGTTTTTTAAATATTCTGTGGTCTCGACTGTCCATGTCTCTTATCGAAGCAGATTAGATGCCCATGCAAAATAACCCATCATGTGTGAAATTTATTAAAGGCTCCAACTACAGAAAAATTCAGCATTACCTATAGTTGATTATCCCACCTTACATAAGAACAACATATATTCATTATAGACTGGGCATGCTTGCTTCCTGTCTTTGATGCATAGGGCTCTTGGTTTTAGATCGGCATTAATTTTCTATATGCTCCCTGGTATTCCAGTCACAAACCAATGTGATACATCTGATAACAATTTAGCATTTGGAAGGGATGCCTAAAACACACAGAAATTAGATTGGTTGGCACCAAATTCCTCACGGTCTGCCCCTTTTCTCAGTGAAAACTCACAATAGTAGGTAGTTACCAAACCTCAGCACAGTGTTGATAATTACAGAGTGCTGTAAATACCTCACTGCAGCTCACATGTGACATTGAAAGTTAAATATCCAAAGGGATGTACCCAATTTTGATAATATTTTAGAGGCAGAGAAAATTCACTGTAAGACTATGGGGCCGATTACGGTCGGAGACGTTCCTACGGCATTGCAATCTCCTGTTTGGATTCATTTCCGACCGACCCATTTTGATGGAGTCGGTCGGAAATTAATCCAAGCTGGATTTCCGAATGGCTTACGACGGGCTCGGAGAGCCCGTCTGCCAATTGGAAAGCCTCTTGTAATCTCAAGGGCGACTCTTTAATCCCGAGGGATTACAATGTCGGATTCGGACATCCTTTCTGTGCCGGCCTTTTTGACACAGAAAGGCTGTGGGAAGTCGACTTTGGGGGCCCCCAGCAGGGCCCCCATGGGTGCAAGGCCTTCAGATGGTGGCCGAAGGGGCATCCTGTTGATCCCTGCACCCTGTGGCAGGCACCTTGAGGTGCCTGCCACGGGGTGCAGGGATGAACTGCACTCCAGCTCTTTACAATGAGAGCATGCATTCCGGTCGGAATGCATGCTCCCATTGTAAAGAATAGGAATGCGACCGAACACTTTTCAGTCGCATCCTAATTGCTGGTTTGGGACTACCGACAGGAGGTCGCTCGGTCCCAGTTCCAGATCGATGTCGGACGGGCTCAGGTCCATCTGACATCAAAATCAGCCCCCATATGTCTCACAGTGCCTGGACACAGCAATCTAGTCCAAAAAGGTGAACAATCTGAAGAGACCATGCCGAAAGGGGACATTGCTACAGGATAAAACCTAGTTATCCTTTAAAAAATAACAAGCTTTGATTATTTTCCCAAACAAATGTTTGGTGACAAAAGAAGTGCCCTCCTGCAATGTAGTTTGAGCTAATACTTGAGTAGAAATTCATACTTGCTTAAGGAAATGTATTGCTGTTGTCTTGGCATCCTTTCAAGGGTGCCCCAGAACTATTAGTAGCTGCCTGTGATAACTATTTTGTAACTCATTTGGTGCCCTTTCATCATCCAATATTGCCATAGAATTCACCCAAAAATGTTGTTTATAGTTCAAATCGATGGAAATAATACTGCCAGAGAATGTGCCACATATTTTGCATTTTTTGCCGCATAATTTAGATAACTTTGCTGCAGAATTTGGTGCTCTTCGCTGCATAACCTTAATTGCTCTGCAATTTTGCAGCTCTGCAGAGTGGTTGGATGCGCTGTCATTATGATGATGAAATGCGTACTTCGAAGGCAACCAGGAAATATTTTCCCTATATTATGTCATCGCAGTGTAAATAAACATACAAGGTTGGCTGCCCACATGGAGTTGGCTTCAAAGGCCGTACACAGATGTGGGAGTTGGCTGAGTAGGATCAAAAAACCCTTGATAGTCACTTAAAAAAAAAACAAAGGTTAAAGAGACATTATAGTTAGGCATGATAATAGGATGTTCCCTTACGTGAACACCCCCTAGAAATTCACTGAAGAAAACAAAGATTAAAGTGAAGTTGTAGGTAGGTATGTAATAAAATCTTAGCTTATGTTAAACAAAAGCCAGAGCTTCATTCAGAAACCAAAGGTTAAAGTGACTGTATAGTTAGGTGTTGAAATGAGATAAAAATTAACATTTAAAATCCAAACAAACACAGACACTTCCCAGGTATAGATATTGAGCTAACTATACTTTGCGCTCCCGCCATCCACTGCTTAGAACTCCACATAATACATCACTCATGGCATGTTAAATTACATCATTGATGACATTTTCCCACCCCGTTTCCCTTCTTACCTATTTGACACACTGTTCTTTTCTTTCTCTACATTTAACTTCTCCAAAACATTATATATTCATGGAAAAATATTTTGTCAGTCGCACTTTTCCCTTAAATGAAGATCTGTAAGCCTGCTATTATTGGGCTGACCTTCTTCCTTTTCGGAATTCGCCAAAATGACAGATTATCGGTCATCAACTATTAGAGCTTTTCATAAGTGCCCTTACAGAACAGCCGGCACAGTTTAGCTTGTTTAATTTATGTCATTGAGAATTGTGCTGCAATTGCACCAGTTGGCCAAATTATTTACTAAAATTATTGAGTGTCTTCTGCCCTCTCCCCCAGCCCTCTTGGGTATTTAGATGATCAGCCTCCCCCACTTTTCTCTTTTTGTGGAAACTGGAAGCATAAATGTATCCTCAGCCAGTAAAACAGTTCAGCTACATCCACATTTCCAGAGGCTTAGGGATGGAGCTAAGGCACTTGACTGAGGGAAGGGTTTATGACTGTTTCTGTCCATGTGACTGGAGCCCGAGATTTATGCAAACTAGTTTGGTGGATAAGAGAATGATCAGAGGTTACTGGGCTTCAATTGTGTCAAAAGGATCCTTTTACTTCTGGTATTCTGGGGTCATCTTACTATAGGATCCAAATCTGAGCACCAAGTGCTCTTTAGTACTTCCCCTTCGAGAAAATGAAACTAAGTGGTCCAAAACTCGCTGATGGAAGTAGTGTGGGTTAAACACTGTGAGCTCAATAGAGACAATATTAGCACTTATTAACACAATCAGAAAAGTCAGGGGCATATTAGCAATGCCTGGCGATAATTATCGCAAAGCGCAATTAGCGTTTGGATAATTATCGCCAGGCATCGCCGGTTTCTATCGCGGAGTTAGCGTGCAATCAGCAATGCTAATCTCCAAAGCGATAGAAACCTTGAAGAAGCAGTGTGAATATCGCCTGAAAACAGGCGATATTCACACTGTTCCCCAGTTTCAGCTTGATGATAGTGCGAGGGGGATTTAGCCATGTAATCCACCTCTCATTGGATTACATGTCTAAGTCAGGGTGGGACCAGGTGTTAGGCAAACCAGCGCTAAACGTGTTTAGCGCTGGTTCGCTAATCACCGCCCCTGCCTCGCTGATAGGCGTTAGCGACCTCAGCGACTGTTTCCAGTCGCTGTTAGGTGGGAACGCCTACTTTGCATGCCATTAGCGATAAATATCGCTGGCATGCAAAGCGGCACCCAACCCGGTCGCTATCGCCTACAAGCTGTCGCTAACAGCAGTTAGCGACAGCTTGTTGATAAGGCGATAATATTATCGCCGCTTTAGCGGGAAAAAGTCCCGCTAAAGTGGCGATAATCGCCTTGCTAATATGCCCCTCAGTTCTTTTACTTTGGAAGATAAACTACTCTATTCTACGGACTGCTAAATACTAAACATAAAATACAAAGGTAAAGTAAAACAAACAGTGGTAAATCACACATTGAACACCTAAGGCCTGATTTAGAACTTGGGGGCGGGTTACTCCATCACAACAGTGTCAGATATCCCATCCACTGAAATATCAATCCCATAGGATGCAATGGGATTTATATTTCGGTGAAGGAATATACATACGTTGTGACGGAGTGACTCGTCCTCCAGGTTCTAAAACATGCCCTTAATTGGCAATAGTGGAGGAGAATCCCAAGGTTTCAAGCCACAGTGAAAATAAACTACAGTGCCATTAGGCGTCAGCAGTATAACTAGAGAAGGAAGCAAACCAGACCTAATTCTAGACCACCGCAGAGCTCAAATTATTGAAGCTATTTATTGCAATCTTTAGAAGAAACAATACCAGCAATCCTGTAGTTTATGGGACACAATTCTGCTTTAATAATTGTCCCTTTCAAATGTTAACTTGTCTGGTGTTGAGGAATCAGGCATGTTGTCTTCCACAATCATCCTGCACTTGCACTCTTCTGTGCAACTTGACACTTCGACTGGCTCTTTATCTGTGATTAATTTTTCTTTAAGCATTTGCCTGTTCCGAATGTTTCAGTAGGGACTGCATGTGTGCTTGAAGCTGACACAGTCTGGAGGCAGGAGGCCTCTCTGCAAAGATGAGCTGTTCCAGGTGAGAACTCCACTCGAGGCACAGCTGCCAGAGAGAGGCTGTGCACCTTTCTTCTCTTTTTCGTTTTGTCTGATAAACCCTGACGCCTAAACAATAAAACAAAGACACAAACGTGATCCATGTGAGGAAGTGAGGGCTTACTCATAGGGAAATGTGTGGGAATGGGGATGGGGAGATTTAGTTGCTTCAAGTGCACCTATGCTGAAATCCTTGGGCGGCGTCAGTACGAGATTAAAGGAGGAAGTAATATTAGAACTGATTGACATAGTTAAAACTTTGTTGCTGATCCAGTGAAAACTTTTTCTCTACTCAACTTCCGCACTGGGCCCATCAAACTATCTTTTTTGAATTTCTACTGAACTCAGATTTTACACTATACCCCTAGAGGTATTTGTCCTCTGTTGAATATTTTAGGTCGTAGTGAGGGGGGAGACTTCAGGATGCCCAACCCACAGTTAGCCACCCAATGAGGACCATTAAGTAGTGGCCAACTCACAAGTTCTAAATGAGATTCAAATAAATTACTCTCAGAACCATACTGTAAATATAAAGCATTGCAATAGGTAGGTCCAACCTCCTGAGGAAGTTCAGTCTAACCAGAATTATGCGCACTAAGAGTTCTGCAATGGCAACACAGAACAGAAGAAGCAAAACTTGATGCTCTAGCACAGTTTAAAGAAAGAACATCAGGACACATTAACAGACTACTGCAAATTAAGATAAATTGGGTATTGTATTAATGATTCAAAATCAGTGCTTACAAGCAGCATTTTAAGTAGCTCAGTTAAAATGCCAATAGCACAGAGTATAAAACTACACATTTTGTCAAAGAATTTCAAAGAGGAGGGTGGTTTAAGCATTATATGAAGGCAGGATGATGGTTAAAAGAAGGAATAACCTCACTCAGAAAAGGGTCAAAGAATCAAGTTAAAGTCCTCTAAGGAAATGTCCATGAACATGGGAAAAGAACAAACAGTAGCTGAAAAAGCATCCCAAGTCGTTGAGCAAAAAGAGCCAAAAAAGTAAGAGAGCTCTTTCATCTGCATCTCCAATCTAATCCTCATCCTCCACACCTCCTCCTTTGGGGAGATCGTCTTTATAGTATGGATGATGCAGTTGTTACATCTGCGATCGGACCACAGTAGTCTGTCCATTGTGCGGTCATCTTCCACTTTTCAGGTACCATTTGCTACTCCAGCATTGTTCCCCAGGCTAGTCATGAGAAACCACAGCCTTTACCATTCTCACAGGTTAGTTACAAAAAATGTATTTGTAGCTCATTCACGGGTACAGTCCAAGGAGTAGTCACCAACAATTCACACACACAAGGAATAAGGCTTTATTCATAGTCAAATTGTTATATTAGGCAGGAACAGTTAAAGCAACATTTGAAAGAAACATGTCAAAGTTAATTTTGCTAGGAAACGAAATAATCCAGCCTAAGGAAGAAACTTTCAATGCATTGAAATCATCTTCATTTAGTGAATCAACTCATTTATAACTATTCAAACCATAAGAAAGTAAATCAAGCATTTCAAATTAAGAAATGATAAGTTTTACCAGTAATTATTGTATATATAAAAAAATGAAAGATCCTAAATATGGCCTACTCATCCGAATTTCAAAAAAAGCAACATGTAGACAAATTCTAAAAATCATTAAAACTAAATTGTTTTCATAACTATATATTCTATATGATGTTAGGTACTCATACTGAAAGTTTCAAGCATGCAACCCTTATCAACATGGATTTGCACCAATGTTGACTATGTAAAAACACTCTACAATTAAAATCAATAGAAATGCTAAACTTCTCATTAGTCTTCATAACATCTTGTTAATATTATTATTATTATTATTTGATTAATCCTTCTGTTTCTAGCTAATCAACCACACTTTAACAGTGCTGATAATTCAATGTTTTTTCTGTTTCTGTGATGTTTTTCATCAACGTGTGTAAGATACATGTTATTATTTTAATGTCAAATTTACTATATATGCCATGCAAAGAATAATTGCTATCTACACTGTTACACTGCCACTGCTTCAGTTCCAGAGCCTCTGTTTCTGAAATCAACAAACATGGTTAATTGTGCCCATGCCTATTGGATTTGCTCCCAGGAATGTGCAAAGCTGGGCTTTTAAACACCAAATCCCCACAACTGCTGGATGATTTCAGTTGACATCTCTCCCTCTCAATGCAACAGGCCTAAAGGTCATGCCCTTCTACTATCATCAATCTTGCCACCACTGCAATTGCCTCTCAGCCTGGTGAGAAGACAGAAGTTACTATTAAAAAGAGGGGTGTACTTTGAGTGTCCCTCCTGACGCCATAGCCACGCTATGGACTTTCTAGGCATTACATGGGAGGCCCTAAATTAAGAAGTGTGATTGTAATGTTTATTGAGGCAAAAAAATAGAAAACCTATGCTGACATACCATGACTTTGCTAGCAGTCTATCACAAAGCAGGGTCACATACGCTCCAGAGCCATGTAGGGGATATTTTCATCTAAAAAAAATTAAACATTGATAGAGCGAATGTCCTCATTTTGTAAATTAAACACAGTTAACTAAAAAGGGCTAATTTCAATGCTGAATAACAAATACACATAATAAATGCAAAATTTGTAGTGGTTAATCGTATTTAGGCATTAAAAGCACACAAATGAAGTTAGCCCAACAACTGATGTGATATTAAATGTCGACTTCATACGTTAGGGATACGAGGCCTGTTTTAACATTTAAACTGCTGTTTTGCACAAGATGTCTCTCTCTTACCTCCTGCAGATGCTGTAATTTTCCATAAATCTTCTGTTAGCTAGTGAATAAGAATTTGTTATGCATTAGACAACTGATAGTGAGGTTCTCACCGGGAGGAAAAGAGATGGCAGGAAAGGCAACTTGTGGGAAGAACTGTCTGAACCACAAGATCTGATCAAACTAACGTACACAGGACATTATTCCATTGCTCATTGTGAAGACATAAGAAACTGAGGAGTTTCCCTGCTCCCAGAGCATGCTGGAGACTGATTGGTTCACAGCAGCAGGGAATGTGAAATCTGTTGACATTAGTGTTTTGGTAGAATTATATTAGTGTGTGTTCTTTAGATTAGAGAGCCTCCTTCTTCCAGAGAGCTTCCCTTCCACTCCAGAGACTAGGTACGGAGAGCTTGCTGCAAAACTTAGGAGGTAGGCCTTAGAGATGTGTGCTGACTTAGAGCTGAGAATACTTATCAACTTCTGCTAATTTCCACTTCTTGAGTGTTAAGGCTTCATGTCTATGCATTCTTATCCTTTTACGTTTATTTGGGTTTCTCAAACTGACCCCTTATCTTACTTATTGAAGGTAATTGCCTTTTTATGTCTAAAACCCTACTAATTTAGATTAGGATTTTCCTTTATGGAACACACTTGTTGCATTTATTCTATATTTGTAATTCTTACTAATGTGGAATTTTATCTTGTCCTGAAATACCGACATATGGATTGTATGAATCTGTAACAATGATGAACAAATTTAATACTTGTTAAATTAATAATTTGGTTTGACTTAATTTGTTAGACTCACACCAAATCTCTTTGTTGATTCATGTGAAGCCCCAACAGGACTTCACTGTTCATGGCAATTGAAGTAAGTGATTTCTCCTTATCATCTCTGTTAGACTTGACAGCCTTAGGATGGTATTCCCCCAACTTTTTGCCTTCCTCCTCCCGTTTTTCAGACCTCGTTTTTGATAGTATTAGGACTCTGCACACTTTACCAGTGGCGTAGAAAGGGTGGCTGGGGGAGGCGGTCTGCCCCTGGAGGCATGGGTTTTGGGGGCGGCGCCCCCACTTACCTGCAGCCGTCGTGGGGGAATTGGCAGCACACCCCCGCTTTTACATTCGGCCACTGTGGGCGGCAAACACAGGGCCCACCACAGGCGGCAAAAGGCCTAGCTACGCCACTGCACTTTACCTCTGCTAACCAGTGCTAACGTGCTTGTGCTCTCTCCCCTAAACATGATAAAATTGGTTCATCCCCAATTGGCATATTTAATTTATTTATAAGTCCCTAGTAGAGTGGAATTCCCTGTACCCAGGGCCTGTAAATTAAATGATACAAGTGGGCCTTCAGCATTGATTGTAGTACCCACTTAAGTAGCCCTTTACCCATATCTCAGGCCTGCCATTGCAGGGATTATGTGTGTGCAATTTACACTGCTATGTTGTCCTGGCAAGATAAACATTTTGCCAGGCTCAAACCTTCCCTTTTTATAGACATTAGTCACTCCTAAAACAGGCCCTGGACAACCGTGAGGGCAGGGTGCGCTGCATTTAAAAGGCAGGGCATGTCCTTTTAAGTTTTTCTTGTCCTGGTGGTGAAAAACTCTCAATGTCATTTTTCCCTACTGCCAGGCTAATATCTCTCACATAGGATAACATTGGGATTACCTTATTGCATTTTATAAGAGTAATTTCCAAATAAGAAGATATGACTGATTCAAGTTTGGTGTTTCTGGAATACCAAATTAAAATCTTAACTTATGGTGAAGTCGGAATATAAATTACAATTCTAAAAATGCCACTTTTAGAAAGTTGGTATTTACTTACTTTAGCCATTCGGTGACTGCTGCCTGCCTCTGATCACATGCCTGGGGTGGATGACTGCTGGGCTTTGTGCATTCCCCATACACAGCCACACACATTGGGAGCTTAGGTGTGACTTGATGGGCCATTTGGTAGGATGGGAGGGAGGAGCTGGATCCAGCCTCACTTACACCTGAACGGCTTTATCCTGTCCCCACACGAAGGGCTGCATATCCCCCTGTAGTGAATCTGGAGCCAGGGCAGGAAGAGAGGACCTATGTACACTTCAAAGGCATGTCTTTGAAGTCTCCCCCACTTAAAATGCACCACTGGATATAAATACTGGACCACAGACACCCCCACTTCAGTACACTTCTGGACCTGAGGATACAAAGAAAAAGGACTGCAGTTCTGCTAAAGGGCTCCCACTCTGCTGGACTGCACTCTGCTGAATTCCTGCTTTGCTGTGCTGATCTCCCTGCTGCCCTCTTGCCTGGGTGAGAAGGACTGGACCTGCATCACTTGAACATAGAATGACTCCATGGGTTAGCTGGCCGGCCTCCTGATCTGAAGCCTCAGTGCTATAACAAAGCGATACCAAAGGGGATGATGGACGGAGCGCCTGAGCAAATCAAACACTCACCCCCAGTCAACTGATCTGGGTTTAATCCATCATCATTCTTTAGCTCACTCATCACCCAGTTCAGACATGGCCATATGCAAATCAGTCTGACTCTGTGCCTCATGGGACAGTCCAGCCCGGTCTGCCAAGCCATGTCTTCCTGGACCGGAAACAAGCATCCTGGGACCGGTTTCTGGCCACTCAGCCGTCATCAGCCAGGCTAGCTTGAATCCAGTGGCAAAGTGAGCAAGGGACCCACGTCTGGGCATACTCTGCCAACTTAGGGCGTAAGAGCGATACCAAAGGGGATGATGGACGGACCGCCTGAGCAAATCAAACACTCACCCCCAGTCAACTGATCTGGCTTAATCCATCATCATTCTTTAGCTCACTCCACCAACCCAGTTCAGACATGGCCATATGCAAATCAGTCTGACCCTGTGCCTCATGGGAACAGTCCAGCCCAAACTGCCAAGCCATGTCTTCCCTGGACCAGAAACAAGCATCCCGGGACCGGTACCTGGCCATTCAGCCGTCATCAGCCAGGCTAGCTTGAATCCAGTGGCAAAGTGAGCAAGGGACCCACGTCTGGGCATACCCTGCCAACTTAGGGCGAACTAAGCGATACCAAAGGGGATGATGGACGGAGCGCCTGAGCAAATCAAACACTCACCCCCAGTCAACTGATCTGGGTTTAATCCATCATCATTCTTTAGCTCACTCCACCACCCCAGTTCAGACATGGCCATATGCAAATCAGTCTGACCCTGTGCCTCATGGGAACAGTCCAGCCCAAACTGCCAAGCCATGTTTTCCTGGACCGAAACAAGCATCCTGGGATCGGTTTCTGGCCATTCAGCCGCCATCAGCCAGGCTAGCTTGAATCCAGTGGCAAAGTGAGCAAGGGACTCACGTCTGGGCATACCCTGCCAACTTAGGGCGAACAAAGCGATACCAAAGGGGATGATGGACGGAGCACCTGAGCAAATCAAACACTCACCCCCAGTCAACTGATCTGGGTTTAATCCATCATCATTCTTTAGCTCACTCCACCACACCAGTTCAGACATGGCCATATGCAAATCAGTCTGACCCTGTGCCTCATGGGAACAGTCCAGCCCGAACTGCCAAGCCATGTCTTACTTGGACCGGAAACAAGCATCCTGGGACGGTTTCTGGCCATTCAGCCATCATCAGCCAGGCTAGCTTGAATCCAGTGGCAAAGTGAGCAAGGGACCCACGTCTGGGCATACCCTGCCAACTTAGGGCGAACAAAGCCATACCTAAGTTGGCAGGGTATGCCCAGACGTGGGTCCCTTGCTCACTCACTTTGCCACTGGATTCAAGCTAGCCTGGCTTGGCAGTTCGGGCTGGACTGTTCCCATGAGGCACAGGGTCAGACTGATTTGCATACGGCCATGTCTGAACTGGGGTGGTGGAGTGAGCTAAAGAATGATGATGGATTAAACCCAGATCAGTTGACTGGGGGTGAGTGTTTGATTAGCTCAAGCGCTCCGTCCATCATCCCCTTTGGTATCGCTTTGTTCGCCCTAAGTTGGCAGGGTATGCCCAGACGTGGGTCCCTTGCTCACTTTGCCACTGGATTCAAGCTAGCCTGGCTGATGACGGCTGAATAGCCAGAAACCGGTCCCAGGATGCTTGTTTCCGGTCCAGGGAAGACATGGCTTGGCAGTTCGGGCTGGACTGTTCCCATGAGGCACAGGGTCAGACTGATTTGCATATGGCCATGTCTGAACTGGGGTGGTGGAGTGAGCTAAAGAATGATGATGGATTAAACCCAGATCAGTTGACTGTGGGTGAGTGTTTGATTAGCTCAAGCGCTCCGTCCATCATCCCCTTTAGTACGCTTTGTTCGCCCTAAGTTGGCAGGGTATGCCCAGACGTGGGTCCCTTGCTCACTTTGCCACTGGATTCAAGCTAGCCTGGCTGATGACGGCTGAATAGCCAGAAACCGGTCCCAGGATGCTTGTTTCCGGTCCAGGGAAGACATGGCTTGGCAGTTCGGGCTGGACTGTTCCCATGAGGCACAGGGTCAGACTGATTTGCATATGGCCATGTCTGAACTGGGGTGGTGGAGTGAGCTAAAGAATGATGATGGATTAAACCCAGATCAGTTGACTGGGGGTGAGTGTTTGATTAGCTCAAGCGCTCCGTCCATCATCCCCTTTGGTATCGCTTTGTTCGCCCCTAAGTTGGCAGGGTATGCCCAGACGTGGGTCCCTTGCTCACTTTGCCACTGGATTCAAGCTAGCCTGGCTGATGACGGCTGAATAGCCAGAAACCGGTCCCAGGATGCTTGTTTCCCGGTCCAGGGAAGACATGGCTTGGCAGTTCGGGCTGGACTGTTCCCATGAGGCACAGGGTCAGACTGATTTGTATATGGCCATGTCTGAACTGGGGTGGTGGAGTGAGCTAAAGAATGATGATGGATTAAACCCAGATCAGTTGACTGGGGGTGAGTGTTTGATTAGCTCAAGCGCTCCGTCCATCATCCCTTTGGTATCGCTTGTTCGCCCTAAGTTGGCAGGGTATGCCCAGACGTGGGTCCATTGCTCACTTTGCCACTGGATTCAAGCTAGCCTGGCTGATGACGGCTGAATAGCCAGAAACCGGTCCCAGGATGCTTGTTTCCGGTCCAGGGAAGACATGGCTTGGCAGTTCGGGCTGGACTGTTCCCATGAGGCACAGGGTCAGACTGATTTGCATATGGCCATGTCTGAACTGGGGTGGTGGAGTGAGCTAAAGAATGATGATGGATTAAACCCAGATCAGTTGACTGGGGGTGAGTGTTTGATTAGCTCAAGCGCTCCGTCCATCATCCCCTTTGGTATCGCTTTGTTCGCCCTAAGTTGGCAGGGTATGCCCAGACGTGGGTCCCTTGCTCACTTTGCCACTGGATTCAAGCTAGCCTGGCTGATGACGGCTGAATAGCCAGAAACCGGTCCCAGGATGCTTGTTTCCGGTCCAGGGAAGACATGGCTTGGCAGTTCGGGCTGGACTGTTCCCATGAGGCACAGGGTCAGACTGATTTGCATATGGCCATGTCTGAACTGGGGTGGTGGAGTGAGCTAAAGAATGATGATGGATTAAACCCAGATCAGTTGACTGGGGGTGAGTGTTTGATTAGCTCAAGCGCTCCGTCCATCATCCCCTTTGGTATCGCTTTGTTCGCCCTAAGTTGGCAGGGTATGCCCAGACGTGGGTCCCTTGCTCACTTTGCCACTGGATTCAAGCTAGCCTGGCTGATGACGGCTGAATAGCCAGAAACCGGTCCCAGGATGCTTGTTTCCGGTCCAGGGAAGACTTGGCTTGGCAGTTCGGGCTGGACTGTTCCCATGAGGCACAGGGTCAGACTGATTTGCATACGGCCATGTCTGAACTGGGGTGGTGGAGTGAGCTAAAGAATGATGATGGATTAAACCCAGATCAGTTGACTGGGGGTGAGTGTTTGATTAGCTCAAGCGCTCCGTCCATCATCCCCTTTGGTATCGCTTTGTTCACCCTAAGTTGGCAGGGTATGCCCAGACGTGGGTCCCTTGCTCACTTTGCCACTGGATTCAAGCTAGCCTGGCTGATGACGGCTGAATAGCCAGAAACCGGTCCCAGGATGCTTGTTTCCGGTCCAGGGAAGACATGGCTTGGCAGTTCGGGCTGGACTGTTCCCATGAGGCACAGGGTCAGACTGATTTGCATATGGCCATGTCTGAACTGGGGTGGTGGAGTGAGCTAAAGAATGATGATGGATTAAACCCAGATCAGTTGACTGTGGGTGAGTGTTTGATTAGCTCAAGCGCTCCGTCCATCATCCCCTTTGGTATCGCTTTGTTCGCCCTAAGTTGGCAGGGTATGCCCAGACGTGGGTCCCTTGCTCACTTTGCCACTGGATTCAAGCTAGCCTGGCTGATGACGGCTGAATAGCCAGAAACCGGTCCCAGGATGCTTGTTTCCGGTCCAGGGAAGACATGGCTTGGCAGTTCGGGCTGGACTGTTCCCATGAGGCACAGGGTCAGACTGATTTGCATATGGCCATGTCTGAACTGGGGTGGTGGAGTGAGCTAAAGAATGATGATGGATTAAACCCAGATCAGTTGACTGGGGGTGAGTGTTTGATTAGCTCAAGCGCTCCGTCCATCATCCCCTTTGGTATCGCTTTGTTCGCCCTAAGTTGGCAGGGTATGCCCAGACGTGGGTCCCTTGCTCACTTTGCCACTGGATTCAAGCTAGCCTGGCTGATGACGGCTGAATAGCCAGAAACCGGTCCCAGGATGCTTGTTTCCGGTCCAGGGAAGACATGGCTTGGCAGTTCGGGCTGGACTGTTCCCATGAGGCACAGGGTCAGACTGATTTGCATATGGCCATGTCTGAACTGGGGTGGTGGAGTGAGCTAAAGAATGATGATGGATTAAACCCAGATCAGTTGACTGGGGGTGAGTGTTTGATTAGCTCAAGCGCTCCGTCCATCATCCCCTTTGGTATCGCTTTGTTCGCCCTAAGTTGGCAGGGTATGCCCAGACGTGGGTCCATTGCTCACTTTGCCACTGGATTCAAGCTAGCCTGGCTGATGACGGCTGAATAGCCAGAAACCGGTCCCAGGATGCTTGTTTCCGGTCCAGGGAAGACATGGCTTGGCAGTTCGGGCTGGACTGTTCCCATGAGGCACAGGGTCAGACTGATTTGCATATGGCCATGTCTGAACTGGGGTGGTGGAGTGAGCTAAAGAATGATGATGGATTAAACCCAGATCAGTTGACTGGGGGTGAGTGTTTGATTAGCTCAAGCGCTCCGTCCATCATCCCCTTTGGTATCGCTTGTTCGCCCTAAGTTGGCAGGGTATGCCCAGACGTGGGTCCCTTGCTCACTTTGCCACTGGATTCAAGCTAGCCTGGCTGATGACGGCTGAATAGCCAGAAACCGGTCCCAGGATGCTTGTTTCCGGTCCAGGGAAGACATGGCTTGGCAGTTCGGGCTGGACTGTTCCCATGAGGCACAGGGTCAGACTGATTTGCATATGGCCATGTCTGAACTGGGGTGGTGGAGTGAGCTAAAGAATGATGATGGATTAAACCCAGATCAGTTGACTGGGGGTGAGTGTTTGATTAGCTCAAGCGCTCCGTCCATCATCCCCTTTGGTATCGCTTTGTTCGCCCTAAGTTGGCAGGGTATGCCCAGACGTGGGTCCCTTGCTCACTTTGCCACTGGATTCAAGCTAGCCTGGCTGATGACGGCTGAATAGCCAGAAACCGGTCCCAGGATGCTTGTTTCCGGTCCAGGGAAGACTTGGCTTGGCAGTTCGGGCTGGACTGTTCCCATGAGGCACAGGGTCAGACTGATTTGCATACGGCCATGTCTGAACTGGGGTGGTGGAGTGAGCTAAAGAATGATGATGGATTAAACCCAGATCAGTTGACTGGGGGTGAGTGTTTGATTAGCTCAAGCGCTCCGTCCATCATCCCCTTTGGTATCGCTTTGTTCACCCTAAGTTGGCAGGGTATGCCCAGACGTGGGTCCCTTGCTCACTTTGCCACTGGATTCAAGCTAGCCTGGCTGATGACGGCTGAATAGCCAGAAACCGGTCCCAGGATGCTTGTTTCCGGTCCAGGGAAGACATGGCTTGGCAGTTCGGGCTGGACTGTTCCCATGAGGCACAGGGTCAGACTGATTTGCATATGGCCATGTCTGAACTGGGGTGGTGGAGTGAGCTAAAGAATGATGATGGATTAAACCCAGATCAGTTGACTGGGGGTGAGTGTTTGATTAGCTCAAGCGCTCCGTCCATCATCCCCTTTGGTATCGCTCAGTGCTATAACAGGCTTCCAACCCCTGAACCTGGACTCTGCCATCTGTTAGTCTACCCTGCCAAATGGTCCTACCCCAGTCCTGGACCCCTGGAAGTGGGCCTAAGGTGCTTACCAGAGGAAATAATGCATTTTCTCTGTTGAGTGACTCACCCCCAAGCAGAATCAACACATCTGCTTGGCTGAGTGGCTCATTTCAGAACAGAACCGACACATCGCTGCTGCGTGGTATGGACCCATCACAAAAGACTCGCATCACTGCCACCTGACGCATCTTGGAAGCAACGCTTCGCCTTCAGAACACTGCAGTGTGACGCTTTCCCCGATGCAAGCTCCCTGCATTCCTCATTGAGAGCAACTTTGACAAGGACGACAAAACTCTGCATCACAGTTTCACCTCTCATCAGAACCAACACATCGCCTTGGCTGCACCTTGCATCCTTGACACCGGACTTTGCATTGCAAGCCCAGTCGACAATCGTTGACACTGAGGCACCAGGACCTAGTATGCAACCTCGTCACATCTATGAACCAGCACATCGCTTTGTCTGCATGACACATCTTTGACTCGGATCCATGCAATGTGTCGCAACCAGGATTTATGGTGCCTTGTTCAGCGGGCCAAACTAGGTTCCAGTAGCCGGCCCACACTCCATTGCGGTCGGCCTGAACGAGTGACTTTGTCCTGGTCCAGCACAACCAGATATCCCCTGTTATGTGGTCACATTAGGCGGGCGAAAACACCACCATTTTACATGTTCACGTTTTAATGTTGACATCTTTCTTGAAAGTTGACATTTGACACACATCTGTTTGCATGCCTGTATGGATAATATTCTCTGAAATGACTTTTGCTTACATTTATATTTCTTTGTAGGCATATAATCAGAGCCTTGAACATTCTGTACAACTGCTACAGTTTACTGTGAAAAATGTTGATGTTTGCTATTGTTCACTTGGCGACAGCTTTGTCCGGGCAGAATCAATAATGATGGACAGACTGGAACTTCAGTAAGGCAATATATTATATAAACAACATCACTCCTTTGTTTAGTTAGAGGAGCATTTCGCTGTTGAGGTTGCCCCATGCCGGTTTTCCACCCCATTCCTCATGAGTAGGATGGTGCCCAGCTCTACACCAAGACAGGCTCCCAGATGAAAGATACCCACAGGTAACTTGGAAGTTAGATCAACCTACAGGAATTCTGGCAGATTCCCCCACCCTAGGCACATTAGGAGCACATATATAATTGTACTTATGTGCAAACATATATTCTATGTAATAGCACAATGGTTGAATTGTTAATTTTCTTTACCATTCACATGATGCTGAGTACTATGTTTTGTTTCCTTCTAATGATAATTGCAGCACATGTATTTTAACAAAGAATCTTATTGTTTCAATAAACATTTGAAATGTCAATTCAAGTATTTCTTGCGTCTCCCTTTTGGGCATGCATGTGTTATTAAACGAAAGGGTTCTAGATCTGTTTCCACAATTTCCTTGGGGAGTCAGGGTTACCATGTTCTGAGGTTGCACATACCATATATTACCTTGCTAGGGTAGGGGTGCAAATGGTGCACTGTGAGCTAGCCAGGACTAAGGCCAATTTATCCTGAATGTGTGCGTGGACTCAGTGTCGCGCAGGTTTGACATTTATGTTGTCCGGCAAACGCACAGTTTTACTGAGAAAGTATGAACTGTAGGACACCCTAATAGCAAATTTTTGCTTCTTGGCGCTATTTTACTTAAAAACTTTGAAATTCAATATCTCCAGTTCTAATAATTGGAATTATGTTGTTTTGGTCTTGCTTTATTTATTAAAATCAGAGTTATTTTTCTAAACTGGTGTGGGATCTTTTTGTGTGGTGTTTACATTGATTTACTGTTGCCCAAATACTTTACACACAGCCTCTAAAGTTAGGCCTGACTGCTCTGTGCCAAGCTACCAGAGGGTGAGCACAGGTTTATTTAGGTTTTGCTTGCCTCTTACGCTGACTAGGTTTGTGGTTGCTGCTTGATCAGGGCTCATACCCCAGTCAACCAACAACCCAATTTCTGAAAATCTCTCCTTGCAGACTAACAAACGTCCATACGACCAATGGCAGGGGTTAATTAATGATTATACTTGACGATTGAGATACAAGAATCCCAACTCCGGCAAGAGCAGGGCGCAAGCTGCCAGCATAAACATCCTATGCTGTATGCCTATTCAGTTACTTCCTGTGCACCTAAATCTTCTCTACAGGAGGTTTTAATAATAGGAGCAAGATATTCTTTTTCTAACAGTCTTGTGATTTGAGGTGACCCCAGGAGACATCTGCAAGCCTTATATATATGATACCTTGGTTGATGCTTCAAATATGCCATTTCTACAGGAAACACTGCCACTGATCATGCAGCTAGACAGTGAATGGCCCCAATACATACTATATTCTTTAAAAAAAATACATTTACCATATAGCTAGCAGGCACTAATGGATGTAACCTACCACTAGGTCAGTGCACCATCCATCTATATAATTCTATTAATCTCGTTCCTAATTACTCAAACATGAAGTGACATTCACATTAATTGCACTTATTTCATGATTAAGAAAATCACAGAGAAAATGAATGTTCGTGTGTCAGGCAGAACGTGTTTCTGCTTCAGTATTCCTAACAGTATATCTTCACGTGCATGCATGTCAGACTTTAACCATTTAAGAATCCTGCCTTTCTCTCCCAGAGCTCAGGCAACTTTTTGACTTCTGTAAGCACCGACGGTCCGTTTTCCTCAGGTTGCTAAGTGTCTAATTATAAAGGCCTGCTGAATAAATGGCTCCAAGCCGGAAAGGGAGGCATGCTTCTATCAGCCGCCCCATGAGGCTTGTCCAAGTGTCATTTGTTAAACAGAGCACAAATTAAACAACGGCGATAACAAGCTGCTCGGAGTTGGTGGGTAATGAGTGGGAACGGCCTCTGTAGATACAGTGCAGCCTCTAAATGGCCTATTTCTTTAGGTCTGACAATAAGGCGCAATTACAGCTTGCCAAGCAATCACTGACTGATGTCAATATAAAAAAAACACCGTTGGAGTCTCTGGGGTTTACTGTTCTGACCACAATTGGGTACAGACAAATACAAAAAAAAAAAAAAGAATTGTGCAAATGGATTGTCGTGTAACTATGTCACGCAGTTTAATAATCAATTAAATTATGTTTATTGCACACTAATGATTCATTACTTCAATGGCGGAAATTTATGGTGGGTATTCGGCCATGCTTTCCTTCGTTTACTTTTTCTTTTGCATAAAAGATGCAAAGGTCAGAAAGGCAGAATAAGGCGAGAAGTCGGTGTTTAATTTGAGGGGGAAAAACGAACTGAAAACAAACGTAAAGAAATTGCCTTAGCAGGGTGTCAGTTGCTGGTGCGCTAGTATAAGACTGCCGTTGAAACTGTAAACTGTAAGTAAAGCAGTCTTGGACCTGATGCAATATCCCCTTCAAGAACTAGTAAAATGCACATTTCATGCCAACTGGAATGAGAATGGGGATTTCATTTGTGATGTCACCTAGGACTAACAATCACATTGTAATTGAACATTTGCAAGGGGCCAAAATGTCCTGCCTAATTAATATTAAATAGGCAGGTCACACTGTGCAACCCACTTGACTGCAAATGCAGGGATGGTGGCCTGTTTTGGATTCGGAAAGAGTCGCAAAACTTGTGTTTAGAGTCGGAAAGTCTCTTCCAACTCAAAAAAAGTGGATTTGTACATTGGGGAAAGGTTTTAGCGGTTACAATGCCTGTATATCAGGATTTGAAACCACAAAACATTGGGGCATATTAGCAAGAAATGGCGATAACTATAGCTAACCTATGTTAGCGCTAGTTAGTCTATCGCCGTCGATCCCTGCAAGTTATCGCCCTGTTAGCGACGTATTAGCAACGTTTTGCTAACAGGCGATAGCTGCAGGGATCAGCGGCGAAAACCGTCGCTAACATTAATGCGACGGCGTCAATGAAACCGGCGATAGCGGGTGGAATCCAGCGATAAGCCCTTAGCGATTGCAAAAGGCACGCTAACCCGCAACTTATGACTTAGCCTATCTGTCCACCTCCAACATAAAAGATGCACCGAAAAAAGGAATAATGCAGATTTGAGCAGCCAGGGCATAGTGCAGCACACATCAACAACCCCCTCAAGCCACCCAACACCCTGGTTGACCAGGATGAGATCCTGGTCCCCACGCTGGACCTGCGTCTGGTTCCTGGATCCCTCGCTGGAGCTGCGTCTGGTTCCTGGATCCCTCGCTGGAGCTGCGTCTGGTTCCTGGATACCTCGCTGGACCTGCGTCTGGTTCCTGGATCACTCGCTGGACCTGCGTCTGGTTCCTGGATCCCTCGCTGGACCTGCGTCTGGTCCCTGGATCCCTCACTGGACCTGCGTCTGGTTCCTGGATCCCTCGCTGGAGCTGCGTCTGGTTCCTGGATCCCTCGCTGGACCTGCGTCTGGTTCCTGGATCCCTTGCTGGAGCTGCGTCTGGTTCCTGGATCCCTCGCTGGACCTGCGTCTGGTTCCTGGATCACTCGCTGGAGCTGCGTCTGGTTCCTGGATCCCTTGCTGGACCTGCGTCTGGTTCCTGGATCCCTCGCTGGACCTGCGTCTGCTTCCTGGATCCCTCACTGGACCTGCGTCTGGTACCTGGATCCCTCGCTGGACCTACGTCTGTGGCCTGGAGTGGGATGTGGAGTAGATGTGGAGTCGATGAGCCATGGCGGGAGACATAGATGTGCGACGATCACCCGTACCTGGTGGTGAAGTCTGGCAGGTCGCATGGAGACACGTTGCTGACCTGTGTGAGAAGCCCGCCTTGCGCACCTTGGTGCAGTCAATGGTAGAGGTGATCCTGCACACCAACGTAGTGATGTCCGCTCTGCATACTATGATCCACCACTACACCGGGGTGCACGGAGGGGATTACCAATGGTGGGTGCCGTCTCCCTGCATCACAGGATGGATGACGTTGGGCTGGCCAGACGCCCTGGAGGGTGAGGCCCCTGTGCGACACCGAACTTGTGTGGATGAGCGCTGCAACTACACGCCTAAGGGAGCCCTGCTGCATCAACTGCATCGGGCGGTCCACCAGCCGACTATGCGGTGACTGCTGTACCCAGTCCAGTGAAGGCACACCTGGCTCAGGCTCCTGCTGGCTGAGTCACAGATGTGGAGAGAGTGCAGCGGATTGCGCCACGGGGTCAATGTCCAGGTAAGGAGAAGGTGGGACGCGTAGCGCAGGAGGGTCGGGGGGGAGTCGCTCATACCTATCACACGTAGATGGCGAACCCCCAGTGGCGGGTCTACCGCTATGTTTGAAGAGCGTTGCCCCACCACCTCAAGCAGTGCAGAAGAGGAACAATCATCACATGATGATAACTCAATCAATCAATCACTCAGGGGAATTGTAAGCGCGCCACACACCCGTGAGGGTCGCAAGGCACTGAGGGGTGGGGGTCCACAGATCTGTAAGCCGAAGAGCCAGGTCTTGAGGGTCTTCCTGAAGGTGTTCAGGGAGGGGGCACTGCTGATGTCTGCCGGTAGCTCGTTCCAGGTATTGCATGCAATGTGGGAGAAGGATCTTCCACCTGCTCTGGCTCTGTGGATGTGCTGCGTTTCGGACAGTGCGAGGTTGGAAGATCGGATGTCTCATTTGTGTACGTGGAAGTTGATTTTGTTGTTGAGGTATTTGGTTACGTTGTGTAGGCATTCGTAGGCGTGAGTGATGATTTTGAAGGTGACTCTTATCACCACGGGGAGACACTGGAGTCTACGTAGGTGTTGGCTGATGTGTTAGTGCCGGGGGATGCAGAGGACGAGTCTGGCGGCGGTGTACTGTAATGTCGGTAGTTTGCGGAGTAGGGACTTGTAAATGGCGGCGTAGAGTGCGTTTCCAATGTCCAGTCTGCTGGTGATGAGTGCATGGGTGACTGTCTTCCTTGACTCTGGGGGTATCCATTTGAAGGTCTTGCGGAGGATGCGGAGGGTGTTGAAGCAGCTGGAGGTGACGGCGTAGACCTGACTGTTCATGGTGAGGGATGGGTCGAGTACGATGCCGAGGTCTCTGGTGTGGTCCGAGGGGGTAGGTGGGCTGCCGAGGGCGAAGGCCAACAGGTGTTGTCCCATGCTGAAGGTGTGGTACCAAGGGCAAGGACTCCTGTCTTCCCGGCATTGAGCTCCAGGCAGCTGTTGGTCATCCAGTCTGCGACGTCCTGCATTCTGTCCTGGAAGTTGAGTCTGGCGGTGGTGGTCTTTTTAGTGAGGGAGAGGATGAGCTGGGTGTCATCAGCGTAGGATACGATGTAGAGGCCGTGTTGTTGGACGTTGGCGTCGAGGGTGCCATGTAGATGTTGAAGACGGTCGGCTCAGAGATGAACCCTCTGGGACTCCGCAGGTGATTTACATGGGATTGGAGAGGAAGGTTGGCAGTCTGATCCTTTGGCTTCTTCCGGGAAGGAATGATCGGATCCAGTCGAGGCCTGTTCCTTGTATGCCGGCGTCGTGTAGTCTGGCGACTAGTGTGTGTTGGGAGACGGTGTTGAAGGCCGCTGAAAGGACGAGTATGATGAGGGCTGCGGAGTGGCCTTGGTCCAGGAGTGTGCGGATATCGTCTGTGGCGGCCAGTAGGACGGCCTCGTTGCTGTGGTTGGTTTGCAATCCTTATTGGGACGGGTCGAGGATGGCGTTGTCATCAATTAATCGTGTCACTTCCCTGTTGACTGTCTACTCTGCAACTTTGGAACTTTGGCTGCGAAGGGGAGGAGCAAGATGGGCCGGTAGTTCTTGAGGTCGGTGGGGTCAGCTGTGGTCTTCTTGAGAAGGGGCCAGACTTCTGCATGCTTTCAGTCATCTGGGTAGGTGCCTGTCTTGAAGGTGGTGTTGATGGTGCATTGCAGTTCATGTGTGATGGCGGCCGCGGCTCTGTGGTAGATGTGGGAGGGCATGGGTTGGTGGGGGCCCACTAGTGCATGCCTTACATGGTTGAGGCTGTGACTGGCGTCCAGGTGGAGATGGTGGGCTGGCTGGTGTGTCCGGGGCCCGGGGTGTCTGTAGACGAGGGTTCCTCGGAGTGTGGAGTTGTGGCTGGTCTGGATCTGGAAGTGCAGGTGTTTGGTGGAGGGGAAGGTTCCGCTGGGGGTGGTGAGGCAGAGGGTGCTCTTGTGTGCAATGGCGAGGCACCCTCCCGGGTGGTTGGTGCGGTCCTTCCTCTGGATCCTGTATCCGTCCGGGATGGCGGTCTTGATGTCGGGGGCGGAGGAGGCGTTGGTCCAGGTCTCCATGAAGAAGGCGATGTCGGGCGAGAGAGAGTCGATTAGGTTCCAGATTTCCACGGCGTGTATGTGCACGGAGCACCCATTGAGGGGGATGCATCCTAGGGTGTCGCCGGTGCTGGTGTCGGCTGTGTTGGAGTCCGGGGTGGTGGTTAAGCTCTGGCAGCAGTGGTGGCAGGAGAACTGGCCGTGGGTCGTGTTTGCCGAGGCCTGTTGTCAGTCTCTGACTTTCCCGGGTTTGAGTGCGTGGAGGGTGACTGTGCCGTAGCAGTGGGTGGCCCGTGATCCAGGCTTACTGGTGCTGGTCGCGGTTGAGTTGCAGACGGGCTTGTCTTAGGTGCGCCTTCTGCGCGCCAGCAGCGCCTGTCCACTGTGCAATTGCGTAGCATCCACCATTAAGTAGGGGAGGGTGGAGGAACGATCAGCTGGGAGGCGGGAATGTGCGAGGACAGGGGCGCAGGGCAGCAGGGGCAGCAGCGGCGGGAAGCGTGTAGTGCGGGCTCAGAGAAGCCAATGAAACAGTTAAAAAAGGGACAAACAAGGGATAAATAACGGATGTAATCATGCTATGTATCCTCAGGGGTTGGGCGGGTGGGTAGGACTGCTCCAAACACGGAGCAGGGAATGTGCGGATTGGCATGCACACTCAAGTGCTCAATGACTGTTTAGTCGGCCCACTCAGGCCGCCCAATGCAGACATGCGCACTTCTCTGTTTGCAATGCAGGCTGCACTGCAGCCTGCATGGAGAACATGCCCACCCCTCCGGACCCTGGCTGCATGACTTGTCCCGTTGCCAATTAACAATACCACCGCCGGATCGCAGCGTTGTGAATGACTCATGCGAGGGAGCCTGGCTGCCTACTTCCTTTTCCTGGAAGCAGATGCAGGAGAGCAGGAGCTACGTAGATACGGGACACGGCTTAGAGGTGAGACTTCCCTCAATACATTTTTAACTACACACGCTCACACACACATCCCCGCGGCCACGCACCATCCAGTGTTCATTACGGGGTTTACCACCTCACAGCTGTCCAGACACCCCCCGCACTTCTCAATGGTGGCCGCTGTGCGCCCATGCCCAGCGGGCGCACCACTCGTGTGCCAAAGGCACATACGTAGTTGCGATGCATGCAATGACATCGCATTCCATTCTAATACATACTAATACTAGGCACATTGCAACAGTAGAGTAGGTGTTGCATAGCTGCGACATGATGATCACTGTTCCCACTACAGTGTGTGCAACCCAAGAATAACCTTGGCACAACAGACCCAACCGTGAACCCTGGAATTCATTTCTGAACCCCCAAAAGACACCCAAAAGATCACATTTGAGACAAATGCACCCCCCAAATTTCTCTTTATTTTGGCACAAAACACACCCAGGATTTAGAAATTTGACCACAAAAAAAGACACAAAAATTCAAAAGTGTACCCCAAGAAACACCCCATTTTTCATGTTTTACCCCAAGAAACACCCAATTTTTCATGTTTTACCCCAAGAAACACCCAATTTTTCATGTTTTACCCCACAAAACACCCCATTTTTCATATTTTACCCCAAAAAACACCCCATTTTTCATATTTTACATCCAATACCCATGCACACCTGAAAAAGTTGAAATTACCCCATTACTGACCTCACAATGCGTTGTATTCAATTGCGATGTTAAGGCACCTGCGTTGTCAGAGTTGCGTTGTTAACGATGTACTGCCTGCGTTGTAATGGTCGTCTCCCGTGCCAAAGGCAACCCATACACTACGCCGTTTGAGTCCGTCTGCCCCTGGCCCGCGCTCAGCACCAAGGAGCATTCCTCTTGGACACTCCACCGATATGACGCCAGCAGCGTCCTCGCCATCAACCCTGGACACCACCTCACCTGCCAGGACCAACCTCTGCTCCGGACCGGACATCGCCATCACCATCACTGACGGCTGCAGTATCACCCGCAAGGAGCACCCCAACTGTCAGGGAGGAGGCATTGCCATCACCTACAGAGGCACATTCCGACTGACCATGCACTCTAATGACCCAAGGGTGACCAGGGACCACGTCAACTCCAAGATCCGGACCAGGCACAGGTGCATCATCTGCGGCACCCTCATGTGCAGGCCCACCGGGCCATGCCCCTCCATTCTCCAATACCATTTTAGGCCTCATTGCACCCCAGGATCTCCCATCCACCGACGACATCCTGCTCGGTGACCTCAAGTTCCACCTGGAGAACCCCAGTGACCAGGACACCACCCCCTCAGGGGAAGGTCCCCTACATCAGACGCAAGCAGCAAGTCAACGCAACAAGCCACATAGCAGGACACATGGTCGAGCATGTCACCTCCGCCAGCGTGAACTTCAAGTGCAGCCACAACACCGGACTTTCCTGGACCGACCATCATTGGTAACATCATGTCTTCACCTTGCCCACCGGACGCCACCGCCATCATCGCACCCCCTCGCAGCTGGATCAAGGCCACCGAAGAACATCTCGTCAACTCCCTCCGCACCAACACTCCACCAATGCTTCCAAACGATGACACCGCAGCACCCAACCACCACCGATGTATCTCCAACTGCGCCGACATTCGGGCACCCCTCATGAACAGCACTGCATCAGTACCTTCCGCCTGCCTGATGGCAGGCATGAGGGTGAGGCAGTGCCACAGGGATAGGCTGGCCCCATGCATTGCTGGAGTTCCGTCATGGTTGTGACACGACTGCAGCAATGCGTGACTTTAGCGCAGACAGATACGTCAGAATTCCTGACGTAGCTGTCATTACTTGCGTCATGGAGCGCTGTCCAGTGAGTACAGTGCATCCATGCTGTTGCAAGGAGGGCGTAATGAGAAGTGGTGCAACGCTGTCTTGTCGCAGCGCAGCAACACTTTTCATGACTGGGGCCCAGGAATGCGCACTATCTTATTGATGGTGCACATTCCTGCACTGTATTTTTGTCGCAGGGCAGCGCTGCAACATTGCTTGCAGCGCTGTCCAGCACCAAAAACATGCATAGATGTGGGCCCAAGACTTATCCCCATTTTTAAGACCAGCTATTTTCTGGTCTTAAGTTCCTGCAGCTAACGGGCCTTAGCGCGACTTTTTTTATCGCTTCGTGGGTCCGGCCTATCCTTGCTAATAGTGCGAAGTGCGGTTAGCGGGAGTTTTTGCTAAATTTAGAGAAGGTACGCCTACCTTGCATGTCATTAGCGATAAATATCGCTGGCATGCAAGGCGATAGAAAAACCGGGTGCTATCGCCGGAAAGCTGTCGCTAACACCTGTTAGCGACAGCTTGCTAATAGGGCGATAACAATATCTCCACTTTAGCGTCACAAAAGTGCCGCTAAAGTGGCGATGAGCCCTTGATAATATGCCCCATTGTATTTTGTGAGGCCCTGCTTCCTTGATGAATAAAAAAGTCAATCCTATTTGAAGACGGTTCATCAAATCTGTTGCAGAAAATGCAAAAACTGACCATTGCTCAGTCTACAGTAAATGGTTAACAGGATCAGCCAGCTAAAAGTATATAACACCAGTACAACGCTGATTCGATTTAATAAAAGATAATTTACTCCTGTGCACTTCCTTGTCCCTTCCCTACATCATGATATGATGATACACGAGCCACTGCCCTAAGGGAGGAGTTGGATACAAAGGAGCTGGTCTTAAGTTTCTTAAAGATTAAAGGGATGTGTAATGGGGACACGGATCCTGGGTCACTTCATCCTATAAAGAGTAGGAGAAATGAGATGGTTTCTCGAGTAGTGAAGAGTTTTAGTAAATAATCAAACCATTTTTTTTTCATGGTCAAATATCAAAATAAAAGGTCCAAAATGACAAGTTTAAAAATTTAATTTAACTGCAGTAAATATCAGTGTTGGTGAAATGCTGAATGACAAAAACAAACACTGAGTGGCAAGAATAAGAAAGTGAAATATTGAAGGCAAGCAAGCAAAATGGTATGTTGCCCCATAATCTCAGCTTTGTGTCACCAAAAGTGTGTTTCATTGAAAGTATTTAATTGTAAACCAATTTGATTGCAAAACAATTTCAATGTAAAATTAAATCTCAAAAAAAGTCACAGAAACTAGGGTAAGCATACGAGGAACAAAGTCTAGATTAGAGTTAAGGTATAAGTGTTAGGATCAGGGATAATTTAGGGTCAGTGCTGTATTGGGATTAAGGTCAAAGTTAGAGCTTTGGCTAAACTGGGATTAGTATCAAGATTAAGAAAAGGGTTGCGGTCAGGGTCCGTTTTATGGCGTGAATGGGATTTCCAGGTGTTACAAAAAATATTTAAGGCAAACAATAAAATTATTAGAATTGTTTACTTAAGGGCACACAGGAGTTGAATCACTTTCTGGAAGGGAACTGCAGACACTTCTACAATGGGAGCATGCCATAAGGGATATTCGTTTTTGTTGTCGTTAGGACTCCTAACAGTAATAAAGTTATGTTATGTGAAATTTGTAGAGCGCACATACACCAGAGGTTTCCTGGCACTAGAGTAAAAAAAACAGAAGTGTGTACTGTAAGGGAAAAAAAGCACGCTTTAATATAACTGGTAGGCTTGTTTAAAAACCCAGGCCTTTAAGTCTTTATTAAAAATGAGAAATTCAACATGCAAACGTTAAAAGAGAGGAAGGAAGTTCCAAATCAGAAGGGTTTGGACAGAAAAGCTCCAACTCCCCCATATGCTTCCTATTGTATTTTGGGATCACCAGTAACTTCAAAGAGGAGGACGTACAGGAGTGTAAGGCCTAATCCTTTTTATGATAAATTGAGGGGCCCTCACCATGAACTGCTTTAAAAACAATGCAGCATATTTTAATCAAGATTTGTTGTTCGAGTGGAAGCCAATGGAGATCCTTTATCAGAGGATTTACATGGCATCTTTTAGGCTGTTTAAAAATCAACTGAGCTGCCTGATTATGAATCATCTGGGGGAGAGGATGTGGCGTAATGGCCAGTGCTGCCGACTTTGCAGCTGGGAAACCAGGTTTGAGTCTCGGCTTCAGCTCAACATCCTGTGATTCTGGGCAAATCATTTAATCTCCCTGTGCCAGCCAAAAAATGAATGTGTCCTTGTGTAATGTAACTAGTGCTCAAGTAAAGAGCTCCAATACCTTTGGGTTGAGTTCATGGTATAAAAAATTGTAACAAAAAAAACTGTAGTCTGTGCAAATGAGTTTTAGGTAGGCCACCATATAACACATTTGCGTAGTCATGCCCAGAGAGTACTAAGGCCATTATTACCGAGGTTAAAGCAGCTTGCATAAGGAAGCTAGTGCTTCTGCTCCTGCCTTAAAATATGGTATAATTGGTCTACACATAACTGGCACATTTAATTTTTTGTAAGTCCCTAGTATATGGTACTGCATATACCCAGTCCTGTAAATTAAATGCTACCAGTGAGTAGCAGCACTCATTGTGCCACCTACTAAAACAGCACTGCAAATAAAGTTTTTGATATGTCACTGCAGTCAGTAAGGCGGTTTTAAACTTTCATTTACACCTGGAAAAATAAACCTTTTGTCAGGCCTAAACCTCCCTTTTTATACCTCACCACCAAGGTAGACCCTAACCACCTCTAGGGCAGGGTGCATAGTAGGTAAACAGTAGGGCATGTGTGTTTCAGTGTTACATCTGCTGACAGTGAAAAACTACAAAGGTAATTTTTCAATTGTAAGGTCTATCTCTCCCATAGACTAACACTGGGTTGTCTTATTACACTTAATAAATGCTAACTTCAGATTGGGAGCACATAGAGATATGATGTTTCCACTCAAGCAAATTGTAATTTCAAAATCCTTTTTAATGGTAAAGTCAGATTTTAAGTTACAAGTTTGAAAATTACACTTTTAAAAAGTAAAAAATGTTCTACTTAAACCAACTGTGCCTGTCTGACAGTGTTCTGGGTCACATCACTGGGAAAGGTTGTGGGTTGTGTATTGCTTCCAAACAGTGAGAGAAAGGGAGCCTAGGTGCGACGGTACACTGTATTCTTGCTAGGATGACTGGAGAGGAGCTGTTGCCTGCCCTAATTACACTTCAAAGGCCTCTGCCTGTAGCACACACAAAGAAACCTGACTCTAGGCCTGCCCTTGTCATTCTAATTCTGCAAGATTAGGTGGAATTACTCAAGAAGAAGAATTCCGTGGTTAACACTATTTCTAAGCCCAAAAATGCCCCATCGCATCCATAAATAGTGCAAAATGCAGCAGAAGTAATCGTGTAATCATTGCTAATTCCGCACCGAAGAGTAATGCTGAATATACCGAAATTATTCCAATTACTCCAGAGTAATTGAAATTCCGGCCAGGCTTGGCCAGAACCAGTTTTAGGAGTAGGTCAGGGAATTTCCCAACATAAAGGCACCAAGTATAACAAGCATTTGCAATGCAATAGGTCTCGCATTTACGCAAGTTTAAGCTATTGGAATTGTAAATGACAATGCCTTTTATTTATGCTTTAAAAACGAAAACAAAAATAGAAGGCATTGTCATTTGCAATGTCAATATCTCAAACTTGCGTAAATGCGAGACCTATTGCATTGCAAATGCTTGTTTATATTAGCCACTGTATTCTAGCTGCGCCTGTTATGACCTAGCAGTTCAGATTGTTCTCCCGTTGTATAGCTTGCAATGCTGGAACCAATGTCTCCTGTGATGTACATCCTGTTGTCATACTATGCACAGGCCCTTGCTTGGAGCAGCATACATTTCTCATAGTCAGTATGAAGTGGCTGTAAATGTTCCGTCTAAAATCAATAAAAAGGGGGTAAAAAATAAAAGTAGAGGAAGGGGTTTATAATTGCTAGCTCAGCTTTGCTTGCACAGTCCGAAGGCACTGATCTCCTTTGTGTATTTTTACACACACTCTTCTTTGCATAACTTTATATGCAGGATTTATTGTGTCTATTTGTATACGCAATATGTACTTACTTTTAGAATATATGATGGTGGTACATGAAAGCAATTTAAAGTCCTTGTGGCTCATCAAAAAAGGTATACTTTCAAAAAGAGAACTTATCATACACACCGGCATAAAATGCTCACTAACTACTACTCCATCTTTTTACCAGTGGTCGCAATGGTCAGATGTCAACCTGTTTTTATTCTGAAGCTTCAGTGTATTGGCCATCATCATTTGCAGTCTGAAATATTTTTTCTCTTACACACACACTTGGTCAGTCCACTTTGGACACTGACTGTCTTCACTGTTTGTCACAGTAGTTTGCTTGTACACATATGTACATCCACGTAAAAAGTAGTCTACTTCAATGCCAGGGCTGGTAGGATTACTTTTGAAAGACATTTATTGTGTTTGCATAAAAATTAATTTAAACATTGCAGACTTGCCAAGGTCAGACCTGTTGGCTTTGTCACTGCTTGTTTAGAATGAGGAAGTAACAAAATTGAAGCTCTTCTACCCAGTCTACGAGGAAGCATGACTATTTCTACATTAGTTCTCTTTATTCTGCCACCATACATCTTTGCCGCCAGCAGTTAACCACACCTGTGTATTTTTGTATTCCCATTAAATGTTGCCAGCACCAGGTTTAGGAGCATTTCCCCTGAGGAATCTGTTTGCATGTAACCCTGTAACTAAAGCATTTGCTCAATGTCATCCAAAATATTCTTAGTATTGATTCTCTCTGTACGCAGTGAAATAGGATAAAACGTGCTTACTAGGGAACGTGTCGTGAGAATTAAATAACCGTTGAAACTCACACTAATCCCAGCTGCTGGTGGGTTTCCTGTTTTTACTGCTAAGTGCTGTGGTACAGTTGGACAGCCATCTGTGCAGATGTTTCTAATAGGGAATCAGAGACCAGACGCATTTCCAGCCATCTGTGGGGAATGGTCCAAAAGAGGAGTACATGGATGGTGTCAAAAAACAAAGTTTTCACCTTAGAGGGGACTTCTTGAAATATAGGGAAAAGGCATTCACCGAACTATTGACAAAAAGCTGAGGTCACTTGCAACATAAGCTTAAAAGAAAAAGCGTAGGCGCTAATCTGAGGATCTCGGGGGCACTGACTGAGATATGTAATTATGATTTGAAGGCCAAAATGAGGACAATTCTTAAAAATACAGGGGACCGTGCCTGAAACAGAGACTAATTACTATGAAAAGAGCGGTTAGACTGGTGTGCCCCATTTAAGCTTGAAACACTTTAGAATGACTCTTAAAAGCAAAAAAAATAAGATTCTTCTGAAAGAATGTAACATCTTGATGTTCCTGGGCAGGACTAAAGAGTCTCTCACACAATAGGAGGAACTCAATAATCGAATAAGGACTTCAAGAGTCTTGGAATACCGGCCTTGGTCTAGTTCACTACAAAACTAAGAGGTCAGTATGGGCAAAAGAAATGTATTCTTCCAGATTAAAGCATGAGACGTTTTGTGGCAGGAATTAAGGAAACAAATATGTGGGGTGAACAGAATGTAGGTTAATAGAGGGGTTACTGTCTGTTGACTTTGAGGCGGAATTGGCGAACTGCACCCGTGACAAGTAGGTGTTGCAGTAATTTGATTTTCGACCCTAGTTTAGGACTAAATCTGGCGGGTTAAAATTTGAAAGGTGAGCCTATCACCCTGTGTTTAAATGGAGTGCCAGAACACGTTTACCTTTCCCATCCTTAGGTGCTCCTTACAAAGATATGAGTATTGTAATCTTTACATTAGGTAAATGCGTTTGTCATTGTGGTTTGCGCAAACCTAGTATGTCTTTGCTATTTTACTGCTGTAATATTCACAAAATCGAATTTTAATTTCTGCAACTGTCATCATTCAAAATATTTTTTAGAAAATGCATTCAACAAAAAGTGCAGTTGGCCACATTGGTCGGTGGCTGTAAGCAACATGAGCTGCTTCTCTAAGCGCAAGATATCGGTTGCACATTTCATTTAACTCTAAACAGAAACGGGGTATATCCTTAGTCAGCAAGTCAAACATACTACAAAACATGAATAAACATTTAGAAACTTCCTTCTCGGCTCTTGGAAAGCTTGGTTTGGCGGCTAACACCCAAACCAATGTATGTGTCACACACCACATGCTCACATGCTGTTGGGTCTGGCACAACGGAGAACCTTCGTCTGAGTCACAGCACATTTTCACGGAGAGGAGGAGAGCTGCCAAAGGCCTGCTACTCAAAGATTCTGACAGAAATGAAAACAAGCGCTGAAACACAAGCGCGGCCCCGCGGCCGCGAAAGTTAATTGTTGTGAGAGAGAGGGGGAGCAGGAGGTGAGCCCGCGAGTGGTGCGCGCGCGCGCGCTTGGGAGAGACTTCACTTTTCAAGCACTGCACTCGTGCTTGTGGCGCGTCCCTGCTCGCTCCCGCAAGGTGGATGCCGCCTCAAGCACGAGTGCAGTGCTTGAAAATGAGCAGAGCGACAGCTAAAGGCCCTCCTAAGCAGCGCATGCGCGCTGCGTAGGCGAGAGCTAAAAATGGGACATTGAGAACCCCTCATCAGAAAACTCCTGAACCTGTGGAAGATTCAGAAGAAGGATTGCCCTGCTGCCAGAAGGACTGCCTTTCTGCTGGACAGGACAGCCTTGCTGTATGAGAAAGGAAGATTGGACCTGCTTGCCTTGATCCCAGGCTACCCAGAGTCACTCTAAGGGACAGTTGGCTGACCTCCTGTGTGAGTTACAGGGACACAACAAGCTTCCAGAAGTCTACCTGCAACTGCCTACCTGACCAGCAGCAACTGGACCTGCCTGAGCCCTGCTGCTGACCTCTGCCGGAGTGAGTCCTGATCCCCAAGAGATGACCCAAGGTCCTGGACTCTTGGCTAGCATCAGTACGAACTTCTCTTCAAGAAACAGTGAAGATCCTGAAGTTTGGGCTCCTCATGAATGCAAAGTGACCTCTTTGTGCCTAAAATCGACTGCTTGCGACAACCGTCAATGTGAAGGTCCAGTTGAACCTGCATTTCATGGCGATAGCGACATCCATGATGACCGGCAGTGCAATTAATGCACTTTGGCCAGGTCTTCATGCTGCAGCAATGACCTTCAGGGACACTTGGCCTTCTCTTCACGCCGAAAGCCTCCCTCTCACGCCCTATCCAATGTCAATGGAACTCTTCATGCCTGACTTTAGAAGGTAACTCTTCAGCGGGACTAACCTGGTCCCTGTATCCGACCCACACTCCATTGCGGTCTGCCTTAACTTGTGACTTTCTCCCTGTCTAGCAAGACCAGATGAAATGATCACAAGTGGTGCCTTGTGCTTCTTAGTGCTATTTTCATCTGAAACTTACAAAATTAATATCTCCAGTTCTACTGATTTGATTTTGTTCATTTGTGTGCCATTTTATTTCATCAAATGCATTCTATGTTTCCCAATTGGCTTGGGAATTTTCTTCTTGTTTTGTGTTTTTACTTTATTACTGTTTGAGTGCTGCATTAATACTTTACACATTGCCTCTAAGTTAAGCCTAACTGCTTTGTGCCAAGCTTCCAGAGGGTTGAACACAGGTTGATTTAGTGACTTTTGTGATTCACCCTGACAATGATTGTGTTTTGAGTAGGGCTTCCACCCCTCTCAACTAATAACCCAATTTCTTACTAGCTTAATTTAAGACTTTTGTGTATTGCACTTTTTTTTCATTTCCATGTATGCATGTAACCGGCACTAAGCCTTTAGTTTCCCTATATATATCCTGCCTTTTAAACAGAAGAGTGGAGGCTATGCTTCTCCTCCAAGCAAAGTCTACTACATTGTTTGCAAGAGCAATGATAGAAGATACACTTTTCTATCAATTATTGCATCTCCTTCAACTTATTCTCCTTGTGACATGTAGGTCACATGTTTGAACCATTACGTGTTGACTTAACCTTTCCCCCTTTTGAAGATGATTATGTTAATGTCATTGATTTGGCATGCCATTTGCAGAAATCCAAGGCTGCCAAACCCGAAATATATGTTGATACTTCAAGAAGCAAATGATGTTTACTACTTGAAGTTCCTAAAACTCTGATACACAAGACATTAAAGCTTCTCTAGCGCAGCCTCAAATTTATAGGAATCCCTGTCCCTCTTACCCAGGTTAGCACACAGTCTCAACATGTTCAAATATCAGCTCAGGAATTGTCTGACAAAATGTTAGCAACACAAAGATTTAATCCTCCTTCCGGGGTCAAACTTCCTCATCCCACATCTGTGCAATGCTAGGTTCTTTTTAACACAATGCCTGATCTCAACAGTGCATGTAGGGCCTGATGTATGAAGCTCTTTTATAATTGCAAACCCTGTGAATAGCAAATCGCATGGTTTGAGATAACTTAAGGGCTTTTCTTTATGTACAAAAGTCCTTTTACGGGTCAAAAACGTCTTTTTGACTTCTGCAGTGCTTTCTGAATTGAAAATAGCAGGGGTGTGGAAGGAGCATCCTCTGCTGTTTCTAATTCAGAAAGGAATGTATCAATGGTTTACGACGGCAACTGGGATCACAAACCATTGGTGAGTTTCCGACCCCCAAGTTGTGAAGGTAACTGATTCGCAAAGGTGAAGGGGCCCCCTAGCACCCCTTCCTGGCTGGTTATTGTGTTGGAAGCCTCAGGAGAAGTAGGCAGCGGTCCCACTGCCCGTGCCCCTTAAAGTATTTTCAAAAAGGAATTATTTTTAAAGCAGCATAGATTTCTTTAGTGCACCATTTTTCAAAGGGATGGTGGTCTGCTGTCCCTTGCAATTTACCATTCCTGTCATTGCAGCCAGTCACAGGGATGGTGGGTCACAAATTACAAACTGCCTAATGAATATTGATTAGGAAGGTTGTTCTGCAGCCCCTGTGATTCAGTATTTTGTGAACTGACCTATTAGCACAGAGGTTGTTTTGCAAAATGCTATTTTTTTTTCAATAGGTTAGTGTGCAGGTTGTGACCATCTTTTGTGAGTTGGATATTAGTACATCACCCTATTTATGTATTTTATAAGCCTTGATGCCTCAGAGCTGTGGCTTTGTGTTTTTGCACACCCAGCTGTTGTTTTTGTTTGCACTATTGACATTTATTTGCTCTTCCTGCTGCCTACATTTAACAGAAGCATGTTATCCATAAATTTATTGTAACCTGAATATACTATGCATGTACCCATTTCAGATGCCTGCCACTAGTGGGCACATTCCATGCCCTGTGCATATGACTGCTATTTTTTTCACTCTTTTAAGCATACTTGTCACTGATGTGCTTTCTCTTCCTCCTACCTCAACGACATGTTATCTCTTATTCTACATTATAAATACTTCTTTCTGTTTAGCACTCTTGCAGCTTGATCGTAGCATTAGAAAGCAATTTTGAGAGAATAAACTCTGTGACAGCAAGCAGTGAAAATTAAAATACAAAAAAGCATTAGCCATCCATTCAGGAGCATCATTTCCATTGCATCACTAAATTCACAGCTATCTGATACAGGTTTTACTGGCATCATTAATGTCGTTTGCTGAGTGATCCTGTGAGAGTGAGGACATTCTATAGTTGTTGGACGTGGCCCTCTCTGCAGTCTCATCCTCAAACATTTTGCCTCCTCCCTTCCTGCTTTGCTGAATTTGATTTTGTTCGCCTTAGGACTCTGTGCACTTTACCACTGCTGACCAGTGCTGCAGTGTTTGTGCTCACTCCCTAAAACATGATAACATTGGCTTACACCTTATTGGCATATTTAATTTACTCATGAGTCCTTAGTAAAGTGGTATACCATATAAGCAGGACTGGTAAATTAAATGCTACTAGTGGGCCTGCAGTACTTCCAGTGCCACCCACTTAAGTAGCCCCTTAAAACATGTATCATGCCTACTATTGCAACCTGTGTGCAGTTTTAAACTTCTGATTCGACTTGGCAAAATAAACTCCTTGCCAGGCCTAAAATGCACTTTTTATCACATACAAGTCACCCTTAAGGTAGGCCCTAAACAACACCTTGGGCAGGGTGCTTATATTTAAAAACTTGAACATGCACTTTTAAGTTTTACATCTTCTGGTAGTGAACATCTCACAAAATTTATTTTCACTATTGTGAGGACTACCTCACAGTTAGAAATTGGGTTTCTGGTTGATTGGGGTGTGATCCCTGGTCAAGCAGAAACCACAATCCTAGTCAGGGTAAGGCACCAGCAAACCCCAAATTAACCTGTGCTCACCCTCTGGTAGCTTGGCACAAAGCAGTCAGGCTTAACTTGTAGGCAATGAGTAAAATATTAGTACACCACTTCAAACAGTAAAACAATGACAACACCACACAAAAAGATCCCCCACCAGGTTTAGAAAAATTGTGTATTTTAATAAATAAAACAAGAGCAAATTGACAAAAATCCAAAAAGGGAAAACAAAGATATTGAATTTCAATGATTTAGGGTCAAATAGCACCAACGTACCAACAAGGGATTTCTGGTCATGCCGGACTGGGACAAAGTCACAAGTTCAGGCTGACCACGATGGAGCGCAGGCTGGCTACCGGGACCAGGTTAGGCCCCCTGAACAAAGTACCTTAAATCCGGGTTGTGGAGCATTGATTGGATCTGAGGCGAAGAAATGTTGTGCAGTCATAGCGATTCATCCGTTCTGAGATGTGGTTAGGGCTGCAGTGTTAGGTCCTGATGCGTCATCGTCGAGGATCCCATTGGAGCATGCAATACGAAATCCAGGCATCGTGTATGCAGTGCGCAGCTGACAATACGTCAGTTCCGAGGAGCTGGAAGGCTGAGATGCAGGGGCCGGTGTCGCGTCGAGCTGCCATCGACGAGGGATACGAGGATCTGGATCACAGATGCTCCATGCCTTCAGCGATGCATCAGTTCTGAAGACTGCGAGGGTGATGCGAACCATCTTCGCTGGGCCCAATCCACGCAGCAACTGCAATGCAGCGGTTCAGCTTGAGGAAGTGCAGCTCAGCAGAGAAGATGCTTCAGTTCCGCTGGTAAGCACCTTAGGCCCACTTCTAAGGGTCTAGGAGGACTAGGGTGGCACCACTTGACAGGGTAGACCCACAGATGGCAGAGTCCAGGTGCAGATGCAAGGTTGTTGAAAGCATGTTATGCCCCTGAGGCTTCAGATCAAACATCAAGCTAACTAGCCCTTGAAGTCACTATGGGTTCCGGGTTCAAGAGATGCAGGTCCAGTCCTTCTCAACCAGACCAAAGGGCAGCAGGCAGAAGTTCAGCACAGCAATGCAGGACTCCAGCAGAGTAGCAGTTCAGCAGAGTAGCAGTCCTTTCAGCAGCACAGCAGTCCTTCTTCCTGCCAGAGTATCCACAGGTCCAGAAGTGTACTGAAGTGGTGGTGTCTGAGACCCAGTGATGTCTTTGAAGTGGGGGAGACCTCAAAGAGATGCCTTTGAAGTGCACAGAAGTCTTCCTATCCTGCCCTGGTTCCAGACTCACTGCAGGGGGGTATGCAGCCCTTTGTGTATGGACAGGACACAACCTATTCAGGTGTAAGTGAGGCTGTCCCCACCTCTTCCCTCCCATCCTGTCAGGATGGCCCATCAACTCACTCTTAAGCTCCCATTGTGTGTGGCTGTCTAGGTGGAATACAAAAAGCCCATCTTCCTACTACACACAGGCAAGTGATCAGGGACAAGCAGCAGGCACCAAATGGCTAAGGTAAGAAAATGCCAACTTTCCAATAGTGGCATTTTCAGAGTTGCAATTTAAAATCCGACTTAACCATAAGTTTGGATTTTAAATTGTGATTCCAGAGACACCAAGCTTGGATCAGTTACATCTTTCCATTTGGGAATTACACTTATACAATGTAATAAGGCAATCCCATTGTTATCAAATGGGAGAGATAGGCCTTGCAGTAGTGAAAACCAAATTGGAGAGTTTTTTAATAGCAGGACATGTAAAACTTAAAAGTACATGTCCAACTTTTTAAATACACTGCATCCTGCCCTTTGGCTGTCCAGGGCCTATCTTAGGGATGACTTATATGTATTGAAAATGAAGGTTTTGGCTTGACAAGAGGTTTAACTTGCCAGGTCGACATGGTAGTTTAAAACTGCACACATAGGCTCTGCAATGGCAGACCTGCAACATGTTTACAGGGTTACTTAAGTGGGTGGCACAATCAGTGCTGCAGGCCCACTAGCAGCATTTAATTTACAGGTCCAGGGCAGAGGAAGTGCACATTACTAGGGACTTACCAGTAAATGAAAAATGCAAATTATGGATAAGGCAATATTGCCGCATTTTAGGGCAAGAGCATAAGCACTTTAGCACTGGTTAGCAGTGGTAAAGTGTGCAGAATCCCAGGGTCAGCAAAAGTTGTCAGCAAAAAACAGGAGGTAGAAGGCAAAAAGTTAGGGAAAACCACCCCAAGGATGCCAGGTCTAACACTCTAGCTTAGGATAGCATTGGGTTACCTTATTAAAAGTACTAAGTGATAACTTATGTTTGGGAGCAGGTGGAAATATCATGTTTGGTGTCTACAGAGTTGTACTTTTAAATCCTCTATATTGGTAAAGTTGGATTTTTAGCTACAAGGATGCTAGGTCTAACACTCCCCTTAGGATAACATTGGGTTACCTTATTAAAAATTCTAAGCCATGACTTTTGTTTGAGAGCAGGTAGAAATATCAAGTTTGGTGTCTACAGAGTTATCATTTTAAATCCTATATAATGGAAAGCCAGATTTTCAGTCACAATTCTGAAAATGCCACTTCTAGAAAGTTGTCATTTTCTTGTACTAACCATTTGGTGTTTGCAGCCTGTTTCCTGGGTCACATGACTAGGTGTAATTGACAGTTGGCCTCTGTATAATCCTCCCAGACAGCCACAAAATAGGGGGACTGGGTGTTGGTAGGATGGGCCATCCTGGCAGGATGAAGGGGTGGAGCTGTGCACAACCTTGCTTGCACTTCAAAGACTCTGCCACAAAAAATGTCATCCTAGTCTTTTGTGACTCCAGACATCCCAGGACCAGGGCAGAGAAGCAGGAAACTTAAGACACTTCTGTAGGGGGAGGTGGACATCCCGAAGTTCCTTCCACTTCAAAGCTGGCACCAGGTATACAGCTTAAACCCTTAAACCCATTCTTCAGTTCACTTCTGAACCTGCGGAAGATCTCTCAGAGGACTGCCCTGCAGCCTGTGGCCTGTGTAGTCCTTTAGGGGGCTGCCCTGCCACACCAAAAGGACTATCCTGCTGCCTGAATCCCGCTGTGTGCCCTCAGAAGACTGTGCTGCTGATTGAGACCTGCTTTTCTGCTTCAACCCAGGACTTACAAAGTGACTTCAAGGGCTAGTTGGCTCTACTCCTGAACAGATCCTCAGGGACATAATTCCAACGATCTTGAATCCGCACCTGGACCCCGTCTGAGTGAGTCCTAACCCTCCAAATGGTGCCTCTTCACTCCTGGACCCTTGGAAGTGGTGCTAAAGGTACCCAGATAGCACAAATCCAAATTTTGGAACTTAAAAAATGTTCAGACAAAAACTACTGCAAGAAGCGAGAGAAGAGTGGGATCTATGTGCTTGTTGATCTGCCCATAGTGCATTGCTGGTCGGCATGACTTCATGGTAGCTCCCACTACGTTCCTCTCCACAGCAGCAAATTGTGTTTGGTGGCTCCTTGCAGAAGAGGTATCCAGCCTTGTGGCGCCCTTGTTGTCTACAGCCTGAAGTTTCGTACAGCTATAGACTTTCGACTTCCATAAAAGAGACTAAGGGCATGATTACGATGCCGGTCGGATCGACTGTCTGACCGCTGCGGCCACAATCTGATTCCGACCACCAAGGCCGGGAAAGTTCCCCCTGCCGTATTACGATGCAACGGGTGCTACCATGGCGGTCTCATCTATGGTGGTGGACATACCCTGAATATGTCACTGCAAGTGTGTGCAAAATCACAGGAAACATGTGATATGTACACACATGCATAACATATGTGGGGATATGCCTTGTGCACCATGTACCCCATTGCTGCAGTGTGGCAATCTGTGCACAGTCCAGTCAATGGGGATACATGCCACCTACGGACTTACCTGCATTCCAGCACCTACAGGGTCGTAGTCTTGGGGGTTCAGCTGTCACAGTGTATGGGGGACCTGGAGAAAGTGATCCACACTGGAGGCTATCGGGGGAAGCTGATTTGGGTGAGTATGCACCCCAAATCCAGCGTTTCCAACGACTCGAGGCAGGCAGTCAGACCGCCACGGTCGGGTCATTAGAAACCCACATCGCAAAATAGGGATGGCAGTCTGAGAGCCCTGAACTGCCCTATGGTTGTTGTTTTTCTCCGACCGGCATCTCGCAGTCAGAGAAAGGCTGTCGGAGTCGGCGATCTTTCAGCAGTCGCTCAAAGTACAGGATGCATACATCATAATCCGTCGGTCGGAATAACCACTTCTGACGAGACAGTGGTGGTTGGACTGCCTCCGAAAGGACCACAGAAGCTGGTCCGAATGGCATCGTAATCAGGCCCTAAGTCCATAGAAATCTCATTGTGACTTCGTCCAGCCTCTCTCAGATAACAATGTCTCCTCCTCGGACACATCTGGCTGCCTTGCCCCGCTGAACTTTACCTTCTCAGGAATTTTTCTTCAAAATGTATTTCCAGGTCGAAGGTAAGCAGAGACTGGGCCCAATCCACTTCATATATTGAACTCTTGCTCCTTTGCAGACGACCTAACTTTTGACATGCCCCGGCCTCGCATGACTATGGGGCAGATTTACAAGCCCCTTGCGCTGCCAGTACGTCACTTTTTGTGACGCACTGACAGCGCATTTCCCTGACCCATATTTACAAGAACAGGAAAAGCCACCCAGCGCGGCTTTTCCTGTCCTTGTAATTATGGCCCCTTTACACGCAGCATTTTGCGTGAAAGGGGCGTTCCATGGGTGTTGCTGTGGGTGTTCCCACGCAACACCCATGGAACGAGACACATTTCCAGATTTACGAGGATTCGTAAACCTGGAAATGCGTCAGTATGCTATGCCATCCTAGGGGTGGTGTAGCGAGGCGCAACGAGGAGAAATGTTTTCATTTCTCCTCGTTTTTTTCCTCTTTCAATGCGTGCTGCATTCTACAGCACGTTTTAATAGAGGGAAATGCCTGTAGTGATTGTTTTTGTGCAGGAAGGAGCCCCTTCCTGCACAAAAACAATCTCCCCATGGCGCAGGCATCCTTGCACCATGGTGCAAGGGTGCCTGCGCCGGCGCATGGCAGCTGTTTGTGTGCCAGCGCAGGGGAGAGCACAGGAATGTGACATATCATTGTAAATATGTCGCATTCCTGTGCTCTGAAAGTGCCACAGCGTGGCGCAGTCAAAGGGCTTGCTGTGCCGCGCTGCGGCACTTTCTTGTAGATCTGCCCCTTCATGTCAGAGGTTGGCGCTTTGATCTTTTAGGCAATATGTTTCACCTTACATTGTAGAAATTCAGAACTCTGGTTCTGCTCATTGGTTTTTTCTCATTTGGGTGTCTAAGTTAAGCCTGACTGCTTTTGTGCCAGGCTACCAGAGGGTTAATCACAGGTTAATTTAATGACTTTTTTTTGGTTCACCCTGACAAGGATTGTGGCTGTTGTTTGAGAAGGGCTCACACCCCCCCTCAACCAACAACCCAATTTTTCACAATAGTGCCTACTTATTTATTTAGACAAGGCCTGGGAGGTAAACTGTGCTCGGCTCACGGAATTTGTGGAATTCGGGCACTCTGCGCTCTGTGGAGGAGTGTGGAGTTCCTGAATTCAGCCTTCTCGGCGCAAAGCAGAGATTTTTTTCTGTTTGCACGCTTGAGATTGATTTTTGCCTCTTGCTCATGAGCGCCACAATATTCTCGGACTGTTTGAAAGTGAGTGTGAGACTTTGCGTCTGCTCGCACTACTTCTGGTAGCGACAGCACCAATGTAGTGCAGCTCATGAATGCACCACTCAAGTAGCTTTTGTGCTTGAGAAGCAGCTAAAGCGGTTTTCGAGTGGATTTTCTTCGCCAGCGGACCGTTGGAATTGGTTTATTTGTGCGAGAAGCCTTTTTTAAAAGGCGCCCAAGAGATTCCAGCTTCCTGTTCCTGCCAGCAGGCTCTTCCCAGTGCTTTGTTCATCTCCCGGTCACTTTTCATTTGGATTTAGAGCTGGAAGGATCACTCTCTGCTGCATATATGCCATTGGTTTTAAGGACTTTCTATTTGAGATTTCACAAGTAAGATCAAAAACTCTTGCGTAAAGGTGTTGTTTGATTGATAGAGGGCATGCACCAGAATTAATTTGCACTTTCATTCGATTTTTCAAAGTTATTGTGGTGGGTGGCCTGCACTTTCAGTAGGTGCCTAGTTATATTTTCTGAATTTAATTCTTCTTCTTTTGTAATGGAACAATGTTGCACAGCTCAGTAAATTTCTCCATATTGGTTACATATGCAATATTTATTTATTTTACCATGTGGCCTAGTCTGCCAAGGGGCCATCCAGTAGACCCAGGCCAGTGCTAGTCATGGGTGCATGAAAGAACTAATACTTTGGTATATGTTGTTTTAAAACATCATTTAGGGCTGAGATGGCATTGGATTCAATTATAAATGTGCTATTTTTTGTATTTCACTGTTTTTTTGTGTACAAAAATTGTATATGTGGGGTCACATTTCTTGCCTTGGGAGGATGTGTGCTGTTGTAAAACTTTTATACCTCAGTTAATTTTTGTTTTTGGCATTGCTAAATTAATGGTAGTGTTTTCTTCAGTGTTACCATGCCTCCTTTGTCTGTCCAGTGAGTGTGTGTGTTTACCATAGGCCACCATTGAGTTGGCTTTGTTCTCCATGCCATGTGGCTGGGGGGCATTTTGTGAAGTCTGTGTCCATAGGCCTGAATACGTCTTCTTTGTTCCCCATGCCTCCTTGCTTGCTGTTTTTGTTTGGCCATGTGGCTGGCATCCATTTTGTGCATCCAGCCAGTGTGCCTTTGCCATAGGCTTGCATGTGTTCTTTGTTCCCCGTGCCTCCTTGCTCTCTGTTGTTGTTTGACCATGTGTCACTGGCTGGCAGCCATTTTGTGCATCCAGCCAGTGTGCCTTTGCCATAGGCCTCCTTGCTTGCTTTTGTTGTTTGACCATGTGACTGGCAGTCATTTTGCGCATCCTGCCAGTGTGCTTTAGCCATAGGCTTGCATGTGTTCTTGTTCCCTATGCCTCCTTGCTTGCTGTTGTTTTTTGGGCATGTGGCTGACAGCCATTTTGTGCATTCAGCCAGAGTGTCTTTGCCATAGGCTTACATGTCTTGTTTGTTCCCCATGACTCCTTGCTTGCTGTTGTTGTCTGACCATGTGGCTGGCAGCCATTTTGTGCATCCAGTCAGCATGCCTTTGTATAGGCTTGCATGTGTTCTTTGTTCCCCATGCCTCCTTGCTTGCACTGGCTGGCATCCATTTTGTGCATCCAGCCAGTGTGCCTTTGCCATAGGCTTGCATGAATGGATGTGAAATCAGTTTAATGATATGCTTGAGGATCATTGTAGTATGTTTATTAAGAATATGATATTGATGAACAGTGCTTATATATTACATGCTTTTTTGTATTTTATTTTGCACCTCCTTCCCTCGCAATAGGTTTCTTCTCATCCTCCCATACAAACATCAGCAATTATTTATTCTTTTTTATTTGTATTTTTATGTTACCTTTTTCTTTTAATTTTTTTATCTCTTATTTAAATTTTGTATTTTGTATTTTTTACATTTTAAAAACATGTTATTTATTTCTTTTTTAGTTTTTTCATTTTGCCTCAGTTGAATCATCGATCTATTGACTCATCCATCAATCCATCCATTCATTCATCCACCATAAGCACACAGTCGTGCAACAGCATTCCATTCTTTTAGGTATAATTCCATTTCCTTATGGACACCCTGGCAGCATCATTCATTTTGTTAATGATTATTCCATTTCCCCCTGAACCACATAGCCTGCCAGAGGCGCACACTAACCACCATTTTATACAGAAATATTATTCCATTTACCCATGTAGTTTCCTGAGTGCCACAGGTGTCTCCTTTAGAATATATGGACATAAAAGACAGAGCTCCATCTGCACATTATGCGTTATCCTGATGGGGAATTACATTTTATAGAATGGTGGTGTGGTTTGACTTTAAAGTGGTTATATTACCTAAGTAACCAACCACACTAATATTGCCTTTGTCTGTACTAAAAAACTGAAACAATGCCACATTTCACTAAATGTTTATCTTGCTTGTTTACTTTTAGAAGCACAACAGAGACATCACCCGCAGTACTGCCAAACAGAAGGTCTGTACAGTGATGTCACATGTCGGTCCTCCAATCTCTTTTGGTTGTGCAGCTTAGTGCCATAGTCAACTGAGAGCTTTATGATGGCCCCAAAGAAAGTTGTCACCAAGAAAGTGGTCAGTGAGACGAAGCAGCTTTCCACTAGTGGCGTGTCAGCCCAAATATTTTTCGGACAGCGTCTTGTGCCTGCTGCACCAGCCTCCAGGGAGCAAGCTGGGGCAGCACTCCTGCATCAACAGCACCACCCCGACCTTAGCTGAAGACCATGTCTGGCAGTGAGGCAGCAACTGCAATCATGGCAGTTCTGACGGGCAGTGACGCTGAATTGGATTTGTCCTTTTCACAAAGTAGTAACAAATCATTTTAGGAAGCAGAGCAAAGTGGACAGAAGCTGCAGCCAGCAATAGCACATCTTCCTGATGTTGGAGCAGAACTAGAGATTAAGCATCCTACTGAGCAAGAACCTCCTCTTTTAGAATCATTGGCTACCAGATCTCTAGCACAGAAAAGGAAGGGTACTACTCCACCATCTTCTTCAAGCAACACTTCCGATGATGATGATAGAGACAAGGCGTGGACTCCGCCAGATCCAGGAGATGCCAGTAGGGGCAAGGGAAGAGAAAAGTTCCTGAAACCCTTAGAATTATGGAAGGGGATGATGAGGGGGATGGCGACAATGAGCTAGTCATTGTGGTAGGTGATACAGAGGAGTCCCACATTGCTATTCAACCTGCTCTGGTGGATGTGGCACAGGTAGCACTGCCATCTCCCATATTTGTAAAGCCCCAGCTGAAACCTGCACTAACCACTACCTCAATAGAAGTATGCACTGTAGAGAGGCAATCAACGACAACCCACCTACCTCCAGTTCATTCAGGCTTTTGCATTGGCCCAATAAAAAAGTACTTCTCCCCAGTTTGGGACTTTGTTTTACAATTAGCAAAGATGAGGAGAAGTTGCAATACGCACCATTTGCCACACAAGTGTTGCTCAAGTTAAGCCTGGTTCACATTATGGTACGGGAGACCAAACGACCCATATGAAAAAACATCACGCAATCCGATAGGAGGAGCACCTTGAAAAAATTACTGAACGTGGTTGTGCTCGTGAAAGTGAAGCGAGCCCGGGAATATCAGCTACAAGTCCAATCACGGTGGGAGATGATGATGAGGAAGAAGAGGGTGATATCCTCATTTAAAGCAGCCCTGTCCCAAGCAGTGTGCCATCAGAATCACCCACCTCTGCGACTTCACAATGGCGCAAGACTCAAAGTCAGTTGGAGACACCATGGCATACAGTGACTGCCCCACCATGACGCACACTGAGTCTACCACCACCTACTTCTGAGAAGTCGCCTGAGTCAGTGGCCCCAGAAAAGAAGAAGAAAACACAGGCTACTATTATGGGCATCTTTAGGCAAGAGGGGCCCTACGATCACAACCACCCAACGGCACACTTGTACAATAGGAAGCTGGCTAAAATGTTAGCGCTGGACCTCCTCCTTTTTTCTTGTGTGGAAAGAGTGGGATTCTTGTGATTTGTGGCAGCAATCTGCCCAAAATGGAAGGTCCCAAGTTGGACCTATTTTGCCAGAGTTGCTGTTCCAGTGCTGCATCGGGATGTGCTTCAATTGGTTGGACAATATTTGCAGCAAGCTGTTGTTCACACTATCCACCTGGACAGCAAGCTGTTGTTCACACTATCCACCTGACGGCAGACATGCGGACCAGTTGTCAGGTGACTGATTACATGTGCATCACTTCAAACTGGATCTCTTTTATTGGGAGTAAAGCAAAAGATATCTACAGGTGTTGGGCCAGAAGAAAGTTTTAAGAGCGCTCAGCGGCATGCAACAGTGGCCATGTTGGCCACAGAGAAATCACATCCAGCGCCAAACGTCTTAGATGAATTTAACAGCAAGGTGCCTGAATGGCTGAGACCCAGAGGTCTCAGAATTGGATTTGTTGTCATGGACAGTGGCAGTAACATAGTCAAGGCCATGGCAGGCAATGGCAATTTCAGGGTCCTGTGTTTGGCCCATTGCATACCAGGGCCGGACTGGCTGCCGGGCTTTCCTGAATAAACAATGCAAAACAAATGTTTAAAAAAGTACACTTTAAAGCTATTTGTTGTGCATTGTTTATTTAGAAGCGCGGGCAGCTCCCAGCAACAAAATCAGCCCCTCAGCAGTGAACATTGACCCCAACCTGTCACCCCAGCAAAAAACGCCCGGTAGCCAGTCCGGCCCTGTTGCATACACCTGGTGGTGCAAGACTTTCTCAAAAAAGAAGAGAAAGTCAGCAACATACTGACCACCTGCAGAAGAATCTGCACTCATTTCAGCCAATCTTTTAAAGACACAAAGCAGTTGCAAATTTTTTAGTGTGCTAATAGAGTACCAGTTAAAGCCCTGAAATAGGAGGTGCCAACATGTTGGAACTTGACCTATTACATGTTGCAACGTCTGTTTGAGCAGTACAAACAGATTATTGACTATGTTATTCAAAGAGGATGGGATGCAGTTGGGAAGACTATGACCATGGATGCAGAGAAATGGGGCCTAGTCAAATGCTTGATAAAGTTGCTACTCCATTTTGAGGTTTTCACACAGGAAGTTAGCAAGGAGAACAGTGTGATGGGCCAAGCTATCACGTTGTTGCATCTGCTACAGGACCAATTAAAGAAGGTGTCTGAAAGGTTCCCGCTCGCAGGTGTGAACGAAAGCACAGAAGCGCATGCCTTGGTTGAGAGCTTACTCTTTCGATTGGCTTCCAATGCAAGGCTGAAAGACAACATCATCTCGTCCAAACAGTACATATGTGCCACACTACTTGATCCATGGTACAAAAAAATTGTGCCCACTTTAATGTCTTTTCCTGAAGGGGATGTTTAAAAGTTCAAGAGGTGGATTGTTGAGGAAGCTGTAGACCTGGAAGAACAAATGGCTGGACCTTTGAGTCCCACCGCACAGTTCTGGGGCGCCACCGTCATCTTCCAGAGAGGGCAGTTTTGTCTCACAGTAGCCAGCAACACCATCAATCAGAAAGCCAGCAACAACAGCAACAGAAGGACCGGACCCAACCTCTGCATTGTATTGGAAGGAATCGGCAGGGCTTAAGTCCAGTGCAGAAAAAGGTCGAGCAAGTGACAGCACCAATGACCATCCACAGGATGTTCCAGGAGTATCTGGATGATCCAAAAGAGGTCTATGTGGATCAAAAGTCATTGATGTATTGGTATGTGAAGATGCAAAAATGGCCAGAGGACAGGAGGCAGGCAATAATGTATCTGGCTTGTCCTGTACCAGAGTGTCTGCTGAGCATGTGTTCAGTGCAGCTGGCGCAGTTGTTACAGTGAGAAGGATCAGTCTTTCGCCTCAAAACTTGGAGGGATTGAATATGATCAAAATGAACCAACATTTCATACCGCACAATTACACCATTCCTGAAACAGCATAGGAGGATTGGTCAGAATTGAGTGTGTTAGCTGACCAACTTCTGGGTGATCCAACTGAGTTTGAGGACACACTCTACTTCCCGGACTGAGTATGCCAGTGCCACCATATAATTATTTTTTTATTTCTCGTTGAACATCTTTCTTTGCAAAAAATACTAAGTAGCTAGTGGAACATTATGTTTGTGTTAGATTTATGCTGCCCCACCATTTTTAGTCACATATATTGCCACATTGCAGTTGAACCAGTATGCAATGAAGAAGCCTCCACAATTCCTTTTTGAGATTGGAGACAATGCCTACCTTTCTCACATGCCTATTCTTTTTTGCATGGCTTAGCAGGGCTGCCCCAGAAGATTTTTAATTTACAGAAGTGTCAATAACAAATTCCAATGTGTTGCCTGCATCAAAGATACAATTGTGTACCTACTACCTAACCTAGTGGTGCGTGGGCTGGAAAAGGAAACTACAACTATTGCAACAGTGAGTGAGTGATTGTGAGTGATGATTAATGATTCATTTGGTGGCAGACAGTGGGGGAGAGGTTCAACTGCAATTTGTAAACTTGATTGAGATGATTTGCAATGTTTGGGGCCTTAATGATGGGTAATCATTGTTCCTGGAGGTGATTGGCACTTTCACACTAACCAGATTTGCTAACAGGGTCCGTTCCTTTTTTCTGGTTCTTCCAAGACCAGTTCAGTCACTTTACTGAACAAACAAAAACCTATACAAAATACTGTAATTATGTTTCTCTTCTTGATCTTCAACAGCAGTTCACTACACATCTATCTTGCTCAGGTTAGGACTGGGAAAGAGTTACTCTGAGTCAGGAGAAGGATGGAAGAACTCAGGTCGGGACTACCCTATTAACAGCTAGAAGAAAAAAGTTATTGACTTCAAAGTGAAACCACAACTCTGAAGCCTACTACTCAGCTATGTGGAATGGAAAGAGGTACTTTGATTTCGGAAATGCAGCTGAGTGTATGTGCTACACTGGTGGCAAAACTCCAAGTCCTCTTGTTTCTTTGCTCTGCCTCTGAGTCTTATTGGTACACTCCTCGTGAAGCTTACCTTCCTTCTGTCCTTCTCCTTTACTCTACAATACAATTTCTGTTTTACAATCCTCAGGCTTTCTCGTCTCCTGCATGAACGAAAGGCGAAAGCTGAGCTCAACAATTCCTGCTTACCTACCGCACCGGTCCTGACAGACACCCAAGAGTGATAGGCATTCCCCAGGAGAATGCAGATGCACTACCCAATTTGACAATGCAGTACAATTTTTTTCTAATCAACCATTTTTTTAGAAATGGGTGGGTTCACTTCTCCATAATTTGAGTTTTTCAAACCTAGAAACAGAACATTTAGATATCTGATAACTTGGGTCTCTGGGGCAGAAGGACTGTTTGCAATGCATCTAACTGTACTGTGTCATACTCATTCCTTTGTTTCCTTCCACAACAGATTGATGACAATGATGTGCTGCTCATCGCCCAGATGAATAGTGTCCCTGCAGTGTTTGTCTTTGCCACACCTTTTCCAAAATCCCCTTTCCCAGTCATTCATCAAACCCCTAATCCTCTTCAACCAGGCTGTGTGATTTATTGAGGTGTGTGTCTTAATTTGCACCATCAATGGTTGGTGGGGCGGATGTGGTGAAAGTGACAACAACTTTCTGCAGGATCTTCTCTTACCTAATCAAAAGCCCACTCTTTCTCCCTTTACCCACCAATACATGAAAGTGATCCATATTTTAGATATAGAAGAACATCAGTCGTCAGCATCATCATTCAGGCCTTGTGTTGTGCAAACACTTAACCTTGTCCACTCCAAACTTTGAGTCCACTTTTCAAGACTCAAAGATTTTGTAACTTAAGTTTTAATTAAATACAAGCTCCCCATTGCTCAGAAGAAGTTACTTTTGCTGTTTTTGTTATTTTATCACTATCAAGTATTCTTTGTTGTGTCATATAGTAGTCTGGTCTCAATTCCTTGTAAAGCTATGATTTAATTCATCACCCACTAACTCAGTGTTTTTATTTCCATTTAGTTGCCTGCATTGGAAAATCCTTTTGATTAATCCTACAGTTGGAGCTCACCTTGGTGGGAGTGGGACCTTGCTTATGAAGTTGTGGTGTCTTTTCTGTTATTGTTTCATCTATATTCAGATAAGAGAATTATGGAGTGAAGTGAACTAGTTAAGTTAGTAGTAAGTAAGCAATAAACTGCTACTGCAGATAAGTAATCATTTATCTAGGTTGTTGTAGGCAATATAGGTCATGGCAGCATCCCCCTTAATGGTCAAGATAGTTACAGAGGGTAATAAGACAAGGGATATACCTAACTATAACTAACCGGTATACACTTTTATAAACAGATTTTAAAAAACAGGCTGCTCAAAAAGACAGCAGTGCAAAGTAAAAGTAAAACACAAATAAACTACTTCTGGCATTAAGTGTGGTAAAATACATTTCCCCTTTAATATTTTACACAAACAAACAACCTCTTCACCCACAACAGGCCCCTCTCCCCAAACAAATTGACCCATCCCCAACCAATGTCCAAGCAAATGTCCAAGAAAAAAACACCCAGTCCCAACTCCCTTCCCACCCTCTCCACCAAAAACAAGTAGAAAAAAAGGGCTTGGAAGAGGGCATTGTTTATATGGGTCTGGAGCTGATCCAGGCTCTGCCCCCTAGCTGGCTTTCAATGTGGTCAAGCTGCTGCAGGAAGTAAACTTGAAATTTCCTCGCCATGCCCGAGGGGGTGGGAGCAGTGGCAGTCAGGGCCCCTGACAGCTTGTGGCGGCGCCGGTGATGTAATGGCCGGGAGGCTCGAGGCAGGGGCTGGCTTGCTGAATTGCAGCCCAGGACAGAGGCAGCTAAATCTGCATCTTTATCCTCCAGGGCCACTAGCCACCAGTATTCAGCCTGGATGTATGTCAGCCTCTGCTGCTGCAGCCGGGCCGCTATCTCCTGCCTGTTGGGTGGTGCTGGTGGACCAGTAGGAGTAGCTATACAAATTATAAACAATGCTCTGTGCAAACACTTGTTTAAAATTAAGTAGTGAGTGACACAGTAGCAGTACATTTTTGGTCCCCTAGGGCCATTGAAATGTGATGTGATTATAATTAGGAGTGTCACAGGGCCAGTTTTATTTTTTACCCACACTAGCCTCATATAAAAAGCACTGACTGTCTGGAAGAAAAGAAATAAGGCAGAATAACACCAGATTAAAAAACACTATGATTTGATTTTTTCCTTTAAAGGCTCTTCTAGTACCTAAACAGACACTTTAAGTGAAAAAATAAATTACCTCTCATTAATGAGTAAGGCATTATTCACTATGGAGTACAAGTTGTGCTAAATGAATGGAGGTATGCTAGCCAGCGCTTAAGGTGCTTTGCTACTGTCTGCAGCTGGGGCAGCTGTAGTTAACAATTATCTATCTTTAATTCCAATGGCCCTGCTCTTCTCCAAATTCCATTCCCTTTCTACCCTGACTCCAAAGAGGCAGATGAATTATAAATAAGATACTACATCACACACATCACGTATAATATGCAGATATTTTTATCCTATCTGCCGTAATAGACGGTGGGGAAAACAATGCACTGCACTACAGGAAAAGGAACAGGCTATGTAGATTGTATTTGGCATGTTCGTCACAGAGCATCCCTTACGCCAAACTTTAAATAAAACAGCCACTTAGTCCCACTTTACTCACTGGCCTCGCCCAACACGACAAATTACTTCCAACAAATTAATTTGCTGGGCTGTAAGAAAAAGAAACTTGACTTACTCTGCTGCAGGGTAAGGTAGAGGGATTAGGTGGGTAGGTTCAGCTTTTGCTAGAATAGAGGGGTGTCACTGACCATCAATTCGTCATGTGCCTAAACTTTGGCTTAATCAGTCACTGTAATGGATGAAAGTCTAAAGGGAAACATCTGATGCACCTAAAATAAATCTGTTATGGGAAACCATGAAATATAGTTTGGAATCACTTCACATAGCCATAAAAATGTGGCACATGCCAAGATTTGTTTTTTCAATTTTTTGATAGACTGGGATGGATGAACTTAAGAAAGAATAAAGGAGTGAAGTACTAAGAGGTGACTTAGTGGGCGAAGGGAAACACACCTCGGGGCATATTCTCAAGGCGATATCGCCCCTTAGCGGCACTTTTCTGCCGCTAAAGCAGCGATATTTTTATCGCCGTATTCACAAGCTGTCGCTAACAGCCGTTAGCGACAGCTTTCTGTTGATAGCGGCCGCTAATAACATCGCCAACGATGTTAGCGACAACTAACGCTAATCATATGCAATGTAGGCGTTCCCGTGTTAAAACGCACGCTAACCCCACTTCGCAATATTCTCAACGATCGCCCGGACCGGCGATGCGATAAAAAAACACATGCTAAGGCCCGTTAGCTCCTGGAAATTAAGACCAGAAAAAAGGAGGTCTTAAAAATGGTGATAAATAGCAGTATATAAGGGAGACCAGCTCAGAGCCTCATCTGAAGAATCACTGATGCCATGGAGGTACTAATAATGCAGCTTGGAGCACCAAGAAGGCCACAACAACCAACGCCACTGCCACCTCCCCCAGGACCACCACTGAGGCTGCGCCGAATAAGACAGTGGGTCCATCGCCGATGCCTCAGCCTCACAGACCTAACGCCAGAGGATGTCATTGCCCACTACAGGCTCAAAAGGACATCCATCCTCCGCATCCTGACCCAGATAGCCCACAGGCTGACGGCACCAACACAGCGGATAACCAACATCCCTCCGCAAACAAAGCTGCTGGCTGTGCTGCACATGTTGGCCTCTGGTACCTTCCAACCAACAACTGCCAGAGTCGGAGGAGTCTCACAGCCAGCCCTATCAAAGTTCCTCACAACTGTCTTGGATGGCATCATCAGCCTGATACCCCTGCTCCTTCACTTCCCCAACACTGCACAGGAACAGCTGGAGACCAAGCAAGAGTTCTACACCATAGCTGGCTTCCCGCATGTGTTGGGGGCAATTGACTGCACACATGTCCTACTTGTGCCTCCTGCCGACACTGCACACATATACCGCAACAGAAAGCACACACATTCCATCAATGTGCAGGCAATAGTGGACCACTGGGGCCTGTTCACCAATGTCGTAGCCAAGTTCCCAGGCAGTGTGCATGATTCGTACATCTTCCGCCAGTCCATCATCAACCAGCGCTTTCAGGATGGCACATATGGAAATGCACTGCTTGTTGGTAAGTACTAACTGAACACACCACACACCTCAACTCCACAATCATGGAACTCACAACTGTGAGAATGCACACGTTCCAAACTCACATACAACATGCCATGCTACCAGAAACGACAACACAAGTAACTGTGGTAACTGGGCCAGCTATGTAGACAAACCATCCCCAAAGGCATAGCCCCTCTGCCACACAATTGCAAATGTGGGGAGAGGTGGGAACCAAGTATGTGCGATGGAGGTACTCAACCTACGAAGAAAGAATGTACACAAAGCCGAGTGTGGCGGTGGTGTGCTGGACAGTCTTGAGTGTGCAGAGCACAGACATGTCCATGTGGGCATATAGTGGGTTTCCGTTGTCCAGACTGATGGCAATGACATCGTTGGTGACTGTCCTACCTGACGGGGGGTGGGAACCATGTGAAGGTAGCATGGAGGATGCAGAGGCTGTCGAAGCAGCTGCAGGCCACTGCGTAGACCTGTTTGTACATGGAGAGGGAGGAGTCGAGTATGATGCCTAGGTACCTAGAGTTGTCGGGGTCTGCCAAAGGCGGTGGCCCACCAGGTGTTGCCACATGCTGATGGGGTGGTCACGAGGATGAGGACTAATGTCTCCTCTTTGTAGAGCACCCCCCAGCTGTTGAACATCCATGTTGCAACTTGCTGCAATCCTCCCTGGAACCCCAGTCTGGTGTGTGTGGGCCCCTTGTTGAGGGAGAGTATGAGCTAGGCGTCCTTGTAGGTGGTGATGTCCAATGGTTCCCTTCATGTAGCTCCAGTTCTACTCCAGGCGTCTGCAGATGCATCTGTCATCTTGGATGTTGTTGGTGACTGAGGTGGCATTCATTGCATGCTGTATGTTGGAGTTGCATATTGGAGCAAGTGTGTATGCGCAGTTGGATATACATGTGTGGAAAATCTGGCCAGGGCTGTTGGCATTGCCTGCAGCAGTGTGGGTGTTGCTGTTGATGGTGGAGTGTACCAGATCCTCGGTGACTCTGCTCCAGTAACTCTGTGTGGCGCCGCCTGTGGGTTTGGGTGTCATGGGGTATCATGACAAGGAAGTGTACGCTGTGCTGGTCACACCATGGGCTTTGATTGGTGTTGATGAAGTGGACGCAGTTTCCACATGTGAAGGTGGGGTCAAAGGTGTGCCCTGCCTTGTGGCTTAGTGTTGAGAAGAGTTGGCTCAGTTCGATGTTAGCAAGCATCTGCCAGAGGGTAATGTATTTGGAGTTCTTGTGGTATGTGAGGTGGAGCCTCCGCTCATGGATGAGTACGTAGTCCATGGAGTAGATGACGTGGCGTGTGATGATGTTGATGGTGATTGCGAAGCGTTCCCGCCCTCTGTGGGCCCTGCAGGTGAGGGTGCTGCTGACTGTTGCTATGTGGCAGGTCTGGATCGGAAACTGCAGGTGTTGGGTGGTGGGGAAGGTCTAGTGGCAGTGGCAGCAGCTGAACAGAACGTGAGCCGTGTCTGGTGTGGCCCATTGGCATCTAAACGTTCTCCTGGCGTTGACTGCGAGGAGTGCGGATGAGTGGTAGCACTAGATGTTAGGAGAGCCAGGGACCCTGCTGGTGTAGGTGTCAGGCTTGCGGACATGTGCAGACAGGCCGGACCTTGGTGCGCTGTTGGAGTGCTAGTGATGCAACCGCGCAGCGCACACAAGTAAATAGGCTTGGGGGGAGGGATGAGCAGCTGTGAGGCAATGTAATTCGCATTGATGCTGGTCATTTTGTCAGAAGCTACACATGGCAAACATTAATCCCAAAGTAGCACCAATCACACACCAAAAAACTATTAACACTGCCCACACAGCATGCATAACTACTAATGGACACATCTCTCCATTACATGTTACAGGTGACCAAGAATATGCACTCACTCCATGGATGATGACACCCCTCCGAGCCACCAACACCCAGGCCCAGAGGCAGTATAATTAGGCCCTTGGACGCACCAGGGGCATTGTGGAGCGCACATTTGGCGTGCTAAAGTCACGTTTCCGGTGCCTTGACATCACAGGTGGAAGACTGTTGTACAGCCCAGAAATAGTGTGCAAGATTATCATAGCATGTTGTGTATTGCACAATATATGTGTACGCACCAATGCCCCATGGATCCAAGTGCCAGACAGCACCGGATGATGCTCAGGATGATGAGGAAGATGAGGCAGGTGGAGCACACCCCACAGCTTCTGCAGCAGGAACAGCCTGAAGGAACAGAATCATAAACAATTTCTTCACCTGAGCACGTCACATCATGACTGTCCTTAGCAATTATATATCAGTTCAAAATGACCCCAAGCACAGTATATGTAAACAAAAAACACTACACACATACCCTGTGTGCATGTTTCTCCTCCGCATGAGTACATCACTCTGACAAGTGTAAGTTTAACATTAAGTGGTAACAATATCACAATTTTAAACTGATGGTGGATATGTCACCTCTGAACAGAGATGCTGTTTAGGGTGACATTTGTTCTAAACTAGACATGTTAGGGTGTCAAATGTGGTACGAAATTCTACTGTTCAGCATGTCATATGTGGATAAAAATTACATATAGGGTGTCAATAGTGGTAAACTATGAATATCAGGGTGTCATCTGGGGTCACATATGAAATTTAGGGTGTCATTTGGGGACAAATATGAAATTTAGGGTGTCATTTTGGGTCAATTATGAAATTAAGGGTGTCATCTGGGGTCACATATGAAATTAAGGGTGTCATTTGGGGTCAAATATAGCTTTTCATGGTGTTCTTTGGGACAAGAAATGAAATTTCATCTAAGACTGTTCATCTGTGTAAGAACTTGCACTTAGCGTGCAAAACTGCCTGCATTTCCAAAAATGCGATGTATTTTTCATAATAGCGATGGAAAATACATCACTAAACACATTGAACTATACGAAATGTTACCCCAAAGCCTTTTCGCGTGCAGATTTTCATCGCTATGTCAAAAAACGGGCCGCAAACACACAGGAAGTGATGTCTGCATGCTTCCTGTTTACTGGAGGAGTGCTGTGCACTTTCACTTTCTCTTTTGAGCACATTGCTGGTGATTGTGGAGAGTGCTGGAGGTGTTTGGTGGTGTGTGCTGCAGATTGGTGATTTGGAGAGTGTTGCTGTGTCCTGTCGATAGTGTCCCTGTGAAGTGTGGTGTACTTTTTTTGAATGTTTTATTGTCTCTTGTCCTCAATCTTGTCGGGTGTTTGTCTTGGGGTAGTTAACTTACTTTGCAGTTGTTGGGTCTGTTATATTTGGTTTTGAATAATGGCAGTGGGTTTAGGTGTTTGCAGGGAGATGGTGGGTGTGGGCAGGGAGGGCAGGATGTCCGAGGGGGCATTGGGGGGCTTCCTCTGGTTGATAAATTTTTACCTGCCCCGGATGGTGGAGATGGGAGGCCGTATCCTCTCCGGATATGACGTCAAGGTGCGGAAGGTCAGGTGGGAGCGTGTGTGGGCGCAGATGCAGCGTGTCTTTGGGGTGGACCGGACTGTGCGCCAATGGAAGCACCACTGGCAGGATTGACTGGCCCGTGAGGGTGACCTGCTGGACCACCTGGGAGTCATTGTTGGCCTACAGTGTGGAAAGTTTAAACTCCAAATTTAATTATGAACACTATAATGTAAAGCCAGAATTTACGTGTGTGACACACTGGTGTCCAAGTGCAAAAATGTGGCAGAGTGAGGCGGGAGACGTCATGCTTTCACGCCTAACGTTGGCACATCAGAAACACAACGCTGCATCATATTGACAAGCATAGGGTGCAGGTTGGTGTTATCCACTGCGCTGGCGCAACACTTAGCACTGTAGTGCCAAGGCTGGCACCATTGTGCAATACTGCGTGCAGGACAAAGATTGTTTGTGCACAGGAAGGGTGACTGTACATGAACAATCCAAGGCATTGTTTCTGGGACTTGTGTGCTGCACAAAAGGAAGTGTACAAATGCTGTGCACATGAATATTGGTACGTTTGCTATGCTTCTGTTGTACATAGGCTCCGTGTGACAATGTCTGAAACATGTACAATAGCTCAAAGGTAATAGGACATCTCCAGAGTGTCATACACCACCAACACCTGTGAAACAGCCTTGTGCGATCGGCAGTGATGCAATCGTACACAGAGCATGTATAACATCATGTTGCGTGTAGAAATGAGCCTTGTGAATGTGTCACACAACTAGAATGTGCATGTCTGCTAGCATTGTCGTCTTGTTTGGCCCGACTCAGCATTCACAGGTCTTGTGTGAATGACAGGCAAAGTAGACCCAATCATTTAGCAAACATGTTACGCAACAGTACAGTTACGGAGCATTGTCTGTAATGGTGATGATATGTATGATGAATATGAAACGTGTAATTTCACGTCTGATGCCAACACATATTGGGTTTTATGTCTCACAGCTGGATGACCTCTCACCACGCAGGGGGACATCTTCAAGTTCAAGGACCCACACGCCACTGGTGAGTTTGGACATCATATATTGGCATAGTGCGGTGTCATGAATGGCTGGCTAAAACAAGCGACGGTGTAGTATGCAGTATGGGTGTGTATCACATGTAGCTTGCCTACAGTGTGATGATGTTTTGTTGAAGTCATAAGTGTGTATGAATCAGTAGGTTAATGTGGAGTTGTAACTTTGCACATCCCCAGTCAGTGATACACATGTAAATTAGGTCTATGGGTTCTGTCACTACAGCACATGCATGTGGATGACAGAGCGCACTGATAGGATAGGAGACATGTAAGTGGTGTAGCTGATGAGTATCAGCAGACATGGAATGCATGTTCATCCTTGACTGAGATGACTGTGCAAGTGTGCCCGATCATGCACAAGGAGGCTGTGGTTTTCAGGCCGTGCATGCTCAGACACAGGTCGGCAAAGTAATTTCGCAGGTATGCTGCATACCAGCGTCACAGAAGTAGCAGTGCATAGTTCTGAGCCAAGCATATCAATGGCACGTTCCACAAACACCCAGCAAAGATGGCCCAAAGAATCACATAGGCATGGTTGGCCACTGCAATGGTGTTGTCATGCTTCCTCTTTTTGGTAATTCCCTGGTCAACTCTGTCTCATGTGAATGAGCCCCTCTGTACAATTTGGTGACATTTCTCCGCATGCATTTACCACGCATGCTTTAGTCCTGCATTTATTGCCGTGCCTTATATATTTTACAATGCAGGCCTCTACAACGCTATCTGTGAGAATGCATTGCCCATTATAACTAACCCTGGGCAAAGCACTACGCTACGCTCGTGTAGTTTGCGAAGTTTGCGCTACTTCGCACAACGCGAATTGCGCGTAGCACAGTGCAAACACGCGTAGCGTAGCGTAGTGCAGCGGTCATTTTTTGCTTGTTCGCGGTCCTCAACGTCAAGTTGGCGACCGCGAGCAAGCAAAATGACTATCCCGGCGAGACTTTTCCTCGTTCGCGATCAGCAACATCAAGTTGCCGATCGCGAGCGTGGAAAATGAACCTCCCGGCGAGATTCTCAACGCGGGGAGGTCAGGTTTCTCATTGCGAGTGGTCGCGTATGCTCGCGACCGCTCGCGATGAGAAACTACCAGTCCGCGTTGAGAAGCTGCCGCTCGAGTAAAAATCTACTCGAGCGGCAGTAAAAGACAGCTCGCACTGTGCAAGATGCCGTTTTCAATGATTGCACAGTGCGGACAAGCATCCGGCACTGTGCAATCATTGCGAACAGTGCACTACGCAGTTCGCGTAGTGCTACGCGTAGCTCGCGTAGTGCGAACTGCACTTTGCGTAGCTTCGCGTAGCGCTACTTCGCGAACTACGCCCAGGCTTAATTATAACACAATAACCATTATGACTCCAGGTTGACGTTACAATGGGGAATGCCTTGTAACAGTTTGCGTTGTGAAGGACTGTGTAGTGAAATTTACTACGGAGTGACAATAGTGGATCCAAGACATGCATGATTGACAATTCATATGAAACGATGTTTACCCCTCTGGGCAGCAACGCGTCACCGATTGTGAAGTAGTGGTGGAGAGAGGCCCAGCGCCTCATGTACAAGTCAGTGTTCAGCCACCTGACGTGTTTCCATGTGTGCTGCATGATGCAGCACAGATGAAAGTGTGAGTAGGGCTGTCCCAATATTGCTCCTGTGCCGGTAGGGTAACCTTCCTACACATTAAGAAGCCTCCCCTGCACACAGACACCCTTGCACTCTTGTACAAGAGTGCCTGTGTTTGAGCAGACTTGATGCACTGCACACAGTCACTGGGGGACACGCAGGGCTGCACATGAGCATCGTACATATGATGCTGCACTGTGTTGCAGGAGAGGATGAGGGTGGTGCTACACACGGAGGGATAATGCCTCCCTCCTCCGATTCCTTGTACATGTCACCCTCAGTCAGGGTATGTCACAGCACCATCATTTGACACAGACAGTCTCATTTGGTTGTGACTGTACATGTCCCATGCCATGCACTGGCATGTCAGTCTCCCCAGCATGTAGTCACTGATCCTGGATTCAACATTTTGTTGTGCAGGTCACTCTCTGAATACACATAGTTAAGCCAGAGTGTAGGCTCCCATTTTTAAGTGATCTTGTATGCCAGATTTGAATGGAGAACATTGACATAGTCCAAAGGACTCACAATTTCCCATTGTTCATATTTTACAGACAACATGATGCCAAGCCCCCTCTGCACACAGACACCCTTGCACTCTTGTACAAGAGTGCCTGTGTTTGCGCAGACTTGATGCACTGCACACAGTGACTGGGGGACACGCAGGGCTGCACATGAGCATCGCACATATGATGCTGCACTGTGTTGCAGGAGAGGATGAGGGTGGCGCTACACACGGAGGGATAATGCCTCCCTCCTCCGATTCCTTGTACATGTCACCCTCAGTCAGGGTATGTCACAGCACCATCATTTGACACTGACAGTCTCATTTGGTTGTGACTGTACATGTCCCATGCCATGCACTGGCATGTCAGTCTCCCCAGCATGTAGTCACTGATCCTGGATTCAACATTTTGTTGTGCAGGTCGCTCTCTGAATACACATGGTTAAGCCAGAGTGTAGGCTCCCATTTTTAAGTGATCTTGTATGCCAGATTTGAATGGAGAACATTGACATAGTCCAAAGGACTCACAATTTCCCATTGTTCATATTTTACAGACAAGAGGATGCCAGAGGAGTCCCACGCCTTCCAGGTGAGGAAGGACCGGTACCTCCACATAAGGAAGGTCGCAAAAGGGTACCGCAACATGGAACGTAGGTTCCAGGAAGACCAGGAAGCTGGCACTTGGAAGTCGGTGCCCGAGGTAGCAACACGTGGGAGAAGCAGTGGCACACAGGCCATCCCAGGACCCTCTGGCGTCAGTGGTGGGTCCCAGCATGGACAGGCAGTGTCCCATCCCCCTACAACCTCACACACACAGGGGACAATGCCACCTGCACCTGCCGATCAGGTTGTGACTTCCACTTTGCGGGACAGGAGGACTCTGATGGACAACAATGTGATGCTGGCAGAGATTAGGAGGGAGATGTCCGAGCAGACCAGGCTCATGGAGGACATTAAGAAAGCCCTGGGACTACCATGATGCCTGCCCATGTGGAGCCCCATCCCTCTCTTCTCCCTTCCCCAATGTTTAATCTAGTATTTTAGGTAGGGTTAGGTAAGTATTTTAAGTGTTAGGTAGTGCAGTTTTAGTGTAGGCATAGGTAGTGTTAGATTTTAAGGTAGTTTTAGATTATTATTATTATATAGTATCTGGGGATAAGTTTCCTTTTCCTTTGGGTGAGGGGTTGATGTCTTTGTTGTTTAAAAAAATCTAAAACAATATACAAAAAAATATATCTTTGTGTAGGTTAAGTGTGTAGTTAGTTTGTGTTTAGCTTAGATGTCTTTGGCCTGTCTCATGATGTGCCTTAAGGGTGGGAGGGGGTTGATGTATTCGATATGTTGTTGCGTGTTTAGGATTAGTTAGAGTAGATAGTTCAGGTACTTTTTCACTTTATTCTAGTTAGTTTAGTTTAGATTAGTAGTAGTTATGATTATTGGTAGTTTAGGAACAATAAAGTTTGTAATTTTATAATAAATGGTTACTAGTTTTGATTTCTGCTTGCACTTATGTCAGGGGTGATGTGGTGGAGTGTGGCTTTTCACCTTGTATGCATCTCATATCATCACTGGACACTCCGTTGAATGTGTAAGTGTGGTCATGACATGTTACTTAGCAAGATGGATTGTGTGAGGATACCTTAGATGTGAGCACAGTAAACTTGCATGGATAACAGGGTGGCAAGTAGGATTTACGGCCTAGTCTAGGGGCAGTTGTTTGTGAAGTTATACATCCTAAGTGTGACTCACGGAGTTGGACAGCACATTGTTGCCCATTTACAACACAACGTAGGGACATGGCACTGAGAGGATATTGTAGTAGCTACTATTATCCATCATGGAGATGGATGTATGCGCCGGGTACCACAGATTGCGTCATAGCCCTGCATCTCACATGCTCCTGGTGCTGAGTCCATCTACATTGCACAGACCTTGACACACTTGCTGCGTAATGCAAGTGTGTCAGATTCATTTGAATTATATGTTCCTGTGCATGGAGGCTGAACCTCTGGGCCATGCAAGTAGTAGTCTTTCTGTGGGTCCATTGTGAACTGCATATGGCAGAACAGTGGGCCTGATTCACATAAGTCATCTGAGAGTAAGTCATGCGTTTACGTTTTCCGGTATTCACAACTGTTATTTAGGAGTAGTACAGTTAGATGTACTGACTTCACTTCTCCTGTATGCCTTTTGTGAATCACTAAAGCTGGAAAGTCATGATTTTGTCACCTTTAACGTTTTTGTGCGTGCACACAGTTCTGCTGCACACAAGAGGTGAAATGTTGCATTGCTCCCTGTAGTGCCAGTGTCATGCCCACTTCTCCCAGCTGGTACCTTTTGGCATTGGCTCATAGTGATGCCACCCTTGAAATGGTGGCACTACTTCTGACTATATGCTCAGTGCAGTGCACCACACATCCCTCGTCACATTGCCCAAGCCGCTCACAGTGGTCACAGCATGTGAGGGTTCCACAGTCAGTAAGCATTGTTCGTCCACAGGAAGGGGCTGACTGACACCTTATACTTTGGGGTGAGTCCCTATTGCCAACTCTACTTCACTGAGGCAGACATTGTGGTTCAATTTGTGGCTGGTAGACATGTGCCCTTATGTATCTTCATCAATGTGTATATGGTGTGCACCATCTTGGGATGTGACATGCAATGTGCACCATCACAACAGGCTTCGTCCACCCTGTAGAGTGTGAGTAGATACGCCAAGAGATATTCTTTTTGCAATTGTAAAGGGGGACACTACTTGTGGCCTGCAACACACTTTGACTTTTTTACACACATTCTTATTTCCTTCATGGATGTGGGGCTAAGTTGGGATATTGCTAGATTGTTGTATTGGAGCAATGGGGGCACAGCTGGTTCACACATACCCGGTCATCTCACTGCCTATCTGGATCACAGTAAAACATGTACATTTGTATTATTTCCCTGGGTGTACCTTTTGGTGGATTCACTGCTCCTACATTTTAACAGACTGCTATACTAGATTGGTCATGGCAACAGACATCTGTGTGACTTGAAAATATGTATTCACATGTCCCTTGACATAGTTGGAGGCTGGACCAGTACTTGGCCATGCAATCCCCACATTACATTGATGCCCAGTGGAGGGCCAGTCAGAGTCCTTTAGGGTTGACAAGTCCAAAGGATGAGTTCAGTCAGCAGTCTGATTGCTGTGTCATTGGTAACCAGACAAAATATGGCAGTCCATGTCGAGGTCCAAGGTGAGTGTCACAGAGTGTATCGGGGACAGTGGAAGGTGATATTCCGGGGCATGATGCTGAGCCCAGAACCAAGTAGAAACTGGCCATTTGGCATAGATGAATGCTACCGCTTCCTTCTTTGTAATAAGGCAGAATCATCCACATCTTCGTCCTCTGATGTGTCATGTGCCTCACATGTGGGTGGTGGTAGATTGGCTGTAGCACTGTGAGGCACTGACACATCAGGGGGCGGAGATGTGGATATAGAAGCAGCAGCAGCAGCATTCATCTGCGCCAGACCTTGCTGCAGCAATGCCGTGATGATGATCTGCAGGACATGGAAGATTCCAGCTACATCTCGCTGGTGTGCAGCCATGGCAGCCATTTGTTCCGCCTGCATCCGCTCCATGTTCTCCATTATCCTCCTCATGCGGCCCAATTCCTGGCTGACATCGCTGGAGCCACTCTGACTGGACAGGTGTTCCTGTCTCTGAGTCATGACTCCAGCGATGTCAGCCATGGAGTGTTGGAGAGCATTGAGCGGACTGTGGGTGTCAGTGATGTTTTGTAGGTGGTCCCGGATGGAACTCAGACACCCACGTACGGAATCAAGTTTGGCCGCCAGGCTGTCAAACCCCACCCGCACCTGATGAGCCATCTCCTGCTGGACCTCTAACACACGGCGTTGGAATGCCAGGGGTGGGTCCTGCAGGTCCTGGGAGACAGCCGTGGTGGTAGGTGCTTGCTGCTGTGTGGTTTGTGCATGGGGTGGGGTTTGCACGATGCAGCTGGGTTGCCCTGCTCCTGGAGATGGGGTGCTGATGGAGTCTAGCAGCTGTTGGAGGGTGTCCGTGTTGATGGTGGTGAATTCCTCCTCTTCATCAGTGAAGAGTGGGACAGGCTATTGTTCAGGAGGTGATCTTTCTCCCTCTGCAATGTAAAGGGGAGATGCAGTTTAACTGTGTGTTTCATGTATGATCATGCATTGGATGAGTTTAGAAGCAGACTGCATGACAATGTACATTGTGACTGTTTGGGAGGAGATGCCTATTTGTTGCGGGATGTTGACGTTTTCTACTACATCATGGATATGAAGTTGTACTTGTACATTGTCATCTCACAGTTTACAGCTATGACAAATGTGATTGGTCAGTTTATACACACAAGCGGCACCAGTTGTGTCCTCTGTTCAGTTGTGAAAGTGATGCAGTTTGTCCCACATTGTAGTCAATGTTGATGAGCTCCGATTTTTATGTGTGTGCGCTGCATTGTGGGATACTCGCCCATGCAGCTTTGGTTTTATTACCCCTTATCCCTTTCAGGCAGTGAGCCTTCACTTCTGTGCATTTACAATGCCGAGATGTTGCAAGCTGGGGTAAATATGTGTCTTGGTCAGAGTTGGGACACTTGTGCATTGTTTGTCAGCAGATGTCTTGTTTATGTCAGGGGTTGTATGTACACGAGGATGTGTCAGTGTGACCTGCTCCTTTAAGGATGTGGTCCATACTCAGCCACCTCAGTGATGTGGCCTGCACCATGTTGAGATGTTTGGGGTGCAGGCATGCTATTCATCATGCACTGTCACTTGCCTTGTCAGTGTGGCTCACAGACCCGCACCTTTGCTGTGTACTGCACATGTGCATGTGTTTGTTGCGAGATTAGTTATGTGTGAGGAGGGCCCCCTTTAGGCGCATTAGCTACTAAGGCCTACTTGCTGTTTCAATGTGTGCTGCACTATGCTGTACACATGTGCATCCAGGTAGCTTTGTCTATTGTGATTTGTCTTGTGTGCATGTCGTCAGTCATGATTTGTCTTGCATGCATTGCTTACTGCCCTCCTGTTGGCTTACCCGTTGTGAGTATGGTGCTGCGTGAGTTTCTATTGTTGTTGCTGGCTGGACAGACAGTGTCAACACCCATTACCCTCAACGTTGACCCCACGTGTGGTGTGTGAGTGGGCCTTGATTTGATGGATGTGGATTTCCTAATGCGTATTTGTGGTGCTCAGGCCTTGTCACTGCCACCCTCCCAACAGATGCAAATGGCAGGGTGATGTGTGTTTGTGTATGTGCCACGCAGCTGGTCACATGGATGATACATGCTGTCCTGGTTACGAATATTCAATGCATGGCTTTGCGTGTGGGTGATAACAACCATGACTGCATATTTGTTGACTGACACAGTTGACTTACCAAACAGATAAGTTTACATGCACATAATGGTGTAATGGGCAACTCACACCAGGACTGATGTGGAATGGTGTTTTCTGTAGGGCAGATGTGTACACTTGAGAGTGGAGGTGTGCAAATCGAGCTAAGGGGTGAGTGTGCCATTTGGCTAGTTGTCATTATTTGTTGCAACTTTGCTTTCCTTGCTTGTTGTCATACTTTGGTTGTCATACTTCTTTACAGGGACATTGTAGTTCTGTGAGTCTGGCACACAGACAAGTCATTCAGTACAGATTTGGTTGACACATTCCTGATATGCATTTTCCCCGCACTGTGGTGTTGTAGGCTTAGCCCCCCTGCTCATTGCATTACATAACCTTTTTGAGTGAAATCTGCTGCTTGTGTGCATTGTGGGATATGCACCTTTGAGCCAGTAGGCTGCATGATCAGTTTGTTGTGACATTGCATGTGTTTCTGGTATGCAGACTCACTAGATGGTTTCTCACTTGGTGTACACACAGTGATGGCTCACAGTGGGAGTGCTGCGGGGCGGTGGAGCGGTGGTGCAGGGTGGGGGAGGGGCAGGATGGGGGGTAGTGGAGTTGGACACACGACGGGCTATAGTTAGGTAAGTAAATGAAAGAATTAAACTATTTACCTTGCACTTGCTGCATTGCCGAGTTTGCGATGCAGCAAACGCAAGGTAAATAGTTAGAATTATTTATTTACTTACCTAACTCCAGCCCGTCATGTGTCCAACTCCACTACCCCCCATCCTGCCCCTCCCCTGCCCCGCACCACCGCCCCGCACCACTGCCCCGCAGCACTCCCACTGCGAGCCGTCACTGTTTACACAGGACTGCATCTCATGGACAAGCAGGCGGACACATTTACTGGAGATGTGGCAGGATGTCTACATGGCCCCCTTGCCTCAACAGCACGCATATACAAATCGTCTGCACAGGGCCGCATCTCTCTGATACTAAACATGAGGATGCACTATGTGTGTGACTGATCATGTGCATGAGTGGGCATGCCACCACCAATGTCAGCAGACATGCAGCATTGTGCACGTGTGCCTGCGTTGTGTGCAAGATTGTGTATGTGCAGTTGTGTCCCCCTTGATGCACATGCACATTCTTGCACACAACTCCGACATACGGGCACATGCAAATGCGTGGTGTGGAGGCAAGGGGGCCATTTTGACAGCCTGCTACATCTTCAATCAATGTGGGCCTTTGCTCTTTCCCGTAGCCCTTATTTTGTGGTCTGATATGATACTTGGACTATATTTGTTTGACTTTTCTATGCACATTTCCAGGTCTGGGAGCCCACCAAAATGTGTTTTGCAATGTATTGGTTGAGCAGGGTGATATGTGTCTATGTCACCAGGGCCAAGGGGATCCGGGACATGATCTGCAGTCATTGTGGGTGTGCACTGCGATATATGTAATTGTGCATGAGTGCCATTGGGCCCATCTCCCCCCGTCCCCCCAGTCCCTGGTTGGTACTCACCCTGTTGCTGTTGTGTCTGGTTGTGTTGAGCAGTATCCTGTCCCGGAACTTCAACCACCGTCTCCTCGCTGATGACTTGGGACACCTGTTCCTCCAACGCATCCAGCTCCTCCTGTGGCGCTGGATTCCCACCTCCAGTCTGCATTGCTGCTTTCAGGTTGGCTGCAAGTTTCTGCTTCGTCTTGCGCTTAACATCATGCCAACGCTTCTTGCAGTCGTCCACTGTCCTCCTCACCTCTCCGACAGCATTCACCTTGGCCACGATGGACTGCCATATTGCATTTTTGGTTGCCAATGACACAGTGGAGGTGACAAAAAGTTGTTGTTGGTGTTCTGTCACCTCTGCAATCAGGACCTGATTTTCCTGCTGACTGAACCACGTCTTCCTCTTCCTCTTCCTCTTCTCCTTGCCCTTCCCCTGGGTCTCTGGCTGGTCCTCCTGGGTGTTTGTGGGGTTGTTGTTGACCTCTGTGCTGGGTCCAGCTTCCTCCATGGTTCGTCTCAAATGTTTCTGCTTTTTTTTTTTTTTTTGTGTTTGGGCTGCTTAGCAGGCGATTTATAGTGATTTTTCCCGCCTAATGTGAAAAATACAAGCCTGGCGCTAATTAACAATCAGTTTCTGATCGCTAATTGGCCCATCGCCACTTTTTTCACGTTAGCGTCAGGATTTTTAACGTCGTCCCGCTAATTTTATCGCTGACATTTTACCCGGTGTAGGGAAACTATTGCCTGTAATCGGCGGGTTGAGAATACGCCGCTAACACGCCGATAGTTTCCCGCAGTACACAGCGTTAAGAAAATTATCGCTAACCACGGTTAGCGATGATTATCGCCATTTCTTGAGAATATCCCCCTTGTATGTTCAGTTTGCATTGCATTGAAAACTTTGTAAATGCTGCATTAACTGAAGCAGATGCACATTGCACAGCCAGCACTGCAGATACGAATTGAGCCATACTGCACTTTGGTCATGGGTGGCCATGGGTGGCAAAAAGCCATGGGCAGGGAGGGAGGTGATGAATGATGAGTGGGGCACATATCTGTCTCACTTAACAAATACAGTGAGTCAAGGGATTAGAACAAAAATTTAAATACCCCCCCAGTTTGAACCATAGCTTTGATAACCATAAAACAAAGTAAGCAGAGAAGGTGAGCAGCATGCCCCTCTCCAGAAGAGCTCCCTGTTTATTCATCCAAGCAATTATTAAATCATCCTTTCATTCTTCCTACTATATTCACCGGGAGGCCACCATGATTTAAGCTTTACTTTCTCTCATCCAGTCTTCTTTCACCAAAATAAGGGGGAAAAAAAGATAATGCAGGGATAACAGAAATTAATCAAAAATGTGCTTAGGGGAGTTGGAAATAAATGAGACAGCATAAAACAATTATGGCAAAATTAAAAGTAGTATAATAGTGGGCAGAGATAGATGTTAGGGAAATAATAATACAATTAATAGGACACACTGGGCTGAGCAGAGCCCTCAGCAGTGGCGCTGGTGGTCAGCGCCTCCTCCCCAGCTCTTCCTGGACCCGCCTCTTTGCCCTTGGGTGCTGATGTAAGAAACAAAAAAGACAAAAGAAATAGATTAGTGGTACAGTTATTTTCCACAAAATTATTATGACAGGCAAATGCAGTAACATGGTACTTATCTAAATCAGGTCGCCCATAGTACTAGTATCGAGTATCATTGAGTTGGCCAAACTAATCTTAAAATCCCCATTCCAAATTTCCTTAACAAAACCTATATTTGGAACTAATGCATTGCAATGAATGATCTTTGATTCTATTCTCATTTCTCAACCCCCTTGATGGACTAACTCAGTCTCCTTGTTTTGCAATGCATAGATGCATGCTAGTACTACACATCACTTTGAAATTTCTTGGGACTGTATGAGCTATATAAATAAAGTCACAGAGAATGCTAACTCACTGATATCACTAATTCAATATGGTCACAGGAGGACAGAGGAGTCTGCAATGGCTTCTTGAATAATCAGCCAAAGCGAGCGCCAATGAGTACAATTAGGTAGTGCGGATCACCTGCCTAGCTCAAACTGGATCACATAATAATATACTTAACATAAACTAAACATAACTTACCTCTGAGGGTGAGCAGCATGCTATTCAGAAAACAATGTTAGCATTGTAGAACACAAACGCAACAAATAATTAATACTCACCGAGCCCCGCAATCTCGACGCCTAGCAGGTTGAACAGGTCCTACTCCCAGTCTAGGATATCCACCCAGTGGTGCGTCAGCTATAGGGAGGTGCACTGCACTTGGCTAGTACACCGCACACACCTGCACACCCTTCCCCAACGCAACCAAAGCTACTGCAGGGAGTACCCACTGCCAGGCCTGCTGCCAGCATGGAGAGGAGGTGGCACTGCATGAAAAAAAAAACTGTGCTGCCACCTCCACCTCACAAAAGATTGCCCAGTACTGCTCCCCTTGGTGGTGCCACCGTCCGTAAAGTAGGTGGATGCTGTTGCTAGCTGTTCGGTGCGGCCTGGAGCTGCCTCTCTCCTGCTCGCTCTGCCCTGCCATGGCTGGATGAGGTAAATAAAAGAAACAGGTAAAGGAAGTAAGGAAGGAAGGAAGGCAGGCAGGAAGGAAGGAAGGAAGGAAAGAGGGAGGGAGGGAAGGAAGGAAGGAAGGAAGGAAAGAGGGAAGGAAGGAAGGAAGGAAGGAAGGAAGGAAGGAAGGAAGGAAGGAAGGAAGGAAGGAAGGAAGGAAGGAAGGAAGGAAGGAAGGAAGGAATAACCAAAAATACAAAAGTTCATGAAAAAAGACGAAAAAAATGAAAAAACATAAAATACACAAACATAAAAATACACACTAAAACAATAAATAATAATGCTGAGTAGATTAATTAGGAGGGTGGAGGATTGAAAAGCTTAAGAAGGGATTAAAAAACAGGCCTAGCACCATGAACAGAGTAAGAAAACAACATGTGAACCACGTGGTGCCGTTCGCGTTTGATTTTGAACGCAAGAACATAATTCATATTGCTTTTGATGTAAAAACGCAACACGAACGGCTGCCCACGGAGCTCCACATAGCGGGTGAACATTTTTAACCACTTTGCGGAGTTTTGCATAGCGCGACTCCGCTAACTCCGCCTAGGCCAAATTTAGACACATCTAGTTGCTTTATGACGTAGTTGTGATCTGCCTGTGGGGTGATAAAAATGGAGCTTGTTACATATGTGGTGCACTTCAAAACTGATTTATATTACAGCTATTTTTTTATGAACTTGAAAGTAGTGACGCAAATCTGCGCTGAAAAACAACAAATATTCTCTTAAAATGTCAACCTGTTCTACAAGATAATGCATGCTCTCTCTGCCAAGCAAGATAATCATCCCTCTGGCAACAAGGAAGCCAAATCTCAAGCTACATTTTCCAAATACTTATAACTGTTTGACAGACCACCCAGTAATGACACTATTACCCAATTATAACCAGAGTCTAAATGTCACTCTGACAACATTCAGGTTGAATTTGCATTGAAGGTAGTCAACATTCATGTGATATCAATCAATATGTTCCCTTAAGCTGTTTTGAAGCCTTCCTAGCCATGGGGGATATAGATTAATTTACACCCTGGGAAGAGCTTTGCAAACTGGGGAAGGATTTATCAGATTTGTGATGTGCTCCTTGCACAGTGGGTATAATTCATTGAAATGTAGTCTTAGTAAGCATGGGCTTCATGTGCATTGAGCCATTGTATTCTTTCTCCATAACAAGAAACCTCATTTCATAAAGCATCAAGGATCACTCTAGGGTCATCTAACTGTGGCCCTACTTTTAGTGGTTTTATGTGTTTTTTCACCTTCACAAACATGCTTTCATTTTACTTCTTTCTATTGGTTTTAATTTTGTTTGGAAACACATAGTTTTAGATACAATATGGTCTGCACTGCGTTGCTTGCTTTCGCTTAATTCGTTTTTGCTTGCAGGGGGTGTGGCCCTCTCATAATCCTCAGTATGCACTTCTCTCAGTTTATCCTCGTCCTTCCATCTTGGCTGAGGCCCTTGTGTAAAATTTGTAATTTGGGGGTCCCTCCCAGAAAAACAACCCTCTCCCTTCTGCCATCCTTCCTCTGCTGCTTTTCATACTCTGTTTTTAGCGTTGAAGGTTGTACTTGACTTTGCTTCTGTGGTTCGTTAGTGGCTGATGTAAATATCTCCCTTTCCTTCCTAGTGGCACAGCCTGGTAGTCTCCTCTGCTGCAGTTTAGTCTGTGAGGCATCCCCATACTCGTAACCCTTAAGCTAATAGACAGTATGGAAAGACTACAAAGGAATGAACGTCCATGAGGAGAAGGTGCAGAAAAGTCACTGTTTGTAAACAACATTATGTTTTCAGAACTAAATAATTTCCAAACTTGATGTTCCACTCATATTTTACTACACAATGGGGCATATTCACAAGAACGTGTGATAACCATCGCAAAAGTTACTTAATGCAACCTCCAACATCGCTGTCTATCGCGGGAAATTTACGCCGTGTTAACCAAGTATTCACAACATGGCGGTACCATGCGATAGTCACCAGATAACGCGTCAAATGGCCGCGTTAAAATCAATGCCACGACGCAAAAATGCGAAACGCGAACGCAAAAAAAGCTGCGATGAGGCCAATCGCGATACAAAAAGCAGCGAAAACCAGCGGCAGGCCTGCAAATCCCACGTGTCTGGCGGGAAAATGCACCATAAAAGCAACAAAAACAACACACCAGAAACAATCCAAAGTGCGTAACAACATGGATGCACCCTGACCGAGCGCAGAGGCCAACGCGAACCCCACAAGCCCCACAGACCACCAGCAAGGATGAAACGGGGTCGGGGAAGGCCAAGGAGAAGAGGGAGAGGAAGACGGGGTGCAGTCCGTCGGAAAACAAGACCAGCGTCACGGATCACGGATGTGACAGAACACTATCAGCAACTGACCCACAATCAGACTACCGTGAATGCAGCCGGAGTGTTGAGGAGGCCAATGGAGGAGGCCAAGAGGCGCTGGCATGACGTGAAAACCTAAACCAGGCCCAAAGCCGCTGCCAACAGGAAGGCAGCAACGGTCCGGGGGGGTGGGGGTGGTCTTGGGGGTGGTGGCGGTGGGTGTTGGGGCCCTCTTGGGTGTCCGGCCCGCATGTTCAGTGGCTTCATGGCATCTGTTGGTCTTCAGGTGTGGCTGTGGGCTGGGCTCCCTTTTGTGGTGCAGGCTGCCGTCCGACTTTACACCAGGTCAGAGCAGGTGTTAATTTCCTGCTGCTAACGCGCATTATCGCATGTTTCGTGGTCTTTTCGCCGATCTGGCTGGTCGTTGAGAATGTTGCGGAGTGGTGTTTTTGCGGCTTTTTGCACAGGTACGCCTACTCTGCATCTCATTAGCGATGGTTGCCGGGGTCACCTGTGGCGATGTTTTTTGCGGCTGCTATCGCGGGTAAACTGGTGTTATGGGCTGTTAACACCAGCTTGTGAATGGGGCAGTGAATTTATCGCAACTTTGGCTGCGATAAAGTGGCGTTAACTAGGCGATAGCTCCTTGAGAATATGCCCCAATATTTTTTACAAAAAGTGAGGCAAAGTAATCATTTTATACTTCACGCTTCCAGAAAACGGACAGTAGGTAAATCTGACTTGCCAATTTGGATCAAATGTCTTTCTTTGTTCTCTATTTCTATTTTCTCATTGGGAACGGCTGTGAAATAATGTATTATATAAGGTGTTTCTAATTCAAAACTACACATTTGAGTTTGCACACTTCATACACAGATTTCACAATGTCACGACATCACTGTAAAGTCGCACTCACACAAGCACACACGTTCACATGCGAAGACACCCGCACATGCTCGCACAAACACACACACACAATTTCTGTGCTGCTGCAATATTACACGACTTCCATTCCTTGCATGCTGCTTATCAACGACAGCCCCTCTCTCTGATGTCAACAATATGTAGTTATTTTGTTATTGACTGTAGCTTGGAAGACCTGTTTCTGAGACAAAGTCTACAACTGACCTCTTTTTTATATTACTTATTTTTAAGAAAGACATGTTTTTATACCCATAGATTGGTGCACATGACATAAGAACTAAGGGTTTGCGAAACTGGTTGAATGTGGCAAAGCTTATGCTCTTTTCAGAAAGCTGATGGAGATTCCTGACTTCACTCAACTTAGCCCCAGGAAATGTTGAGCCCACCTGTCCTGTTTCCAATGACAATTTCCTCACCTAGGATGTCTGCCCACAATTGATAAAGCTTTAGGGCCCCATGCATCAAACTAAAAACCGGTCGCAAACGGGCAGATTCTCAGAATCTGCCCCTTTGCGACCGGTATTTTTGCATTTGGGATGCATCATCCCAAATGCAAAAATTGCAAATTGCGATTGCATCTAAGGAATCGCAAATTGCGATTCCTTAAATGCAATGCTAGAAGCAATTTAAAATAGCGATTTTGCTATTAGGGGTCACAAATTACCGGAAAAAAAACTGGTCGGTAATTTGCAAAAACTTTGAAAGATGCACTAAAGTGCATTTTTCAAAGTTATATGTTACACACATGCCCTTGGGGCATGTGTGTGCGCAACATGGGTGCACATTACAATTTCAGGGGTGCAACAGAGTGTCCTTTTGACACCCTTGCACCCTTGAAATTGACACGCAATTTGCGAGTTCCTAATGGGTACTCGCAAATTGCGCATGCAATTCCCATTCATTCCTATGGGCTAATGGGAAGCCATTCCTTAATTGCGACTCGCAATTTGCGAGTCGCAATTAAGGAATTTGTAGGAATCGCTATTTTTTAGCGATTCCTACATGCATTAGCTTTTGCAATTCCTTATTAGCGAATCTTTATTTTTCGCTAATAAGGAATCGCAAATGCCATTTTTGATGCATGTGCCAGTATGTGTCCTGTACAAAAAACAATGAATATTTTCTTCAAAGCTTAAATAAGAAATTAGTTCTCATAACCATTCTCGTGCTACTGACAGACTCTTAGATTGGGCTTTGACAAAGATATTGATATGGGTAATAAAATACAGTAGAAATGCATTTTAGCAGTGATATATTGCAGATCTCGGCAATGCGCTGATTTTAGATGTTAAAACAGGTGCAATAACGCTCATAATATCATTCCAATCATTTATTAATTTAAGACGTGACAAAGTAATATGAGAAACCTCCTCTCCTTCCAAACTACACCTAAAGCAAATAGATTTGTCTCGCATTCCGGTTTTGAATAGTCACATTGGAACACAGCACATTCCACAGATAGGATTGTAGGCCTGCACTTTCTATTTGGTGCTCTGGCAGCATCAATTATTAGTTTGCAAAGGATGTTCAAGATCATCAGAAGTGACAGTTGATTGCAGTGAAGAGGCCCATTTCTCTGTTACTCCCTGCTGATCACCCTGTGCTTTTAAAGTGATAGTGCAACATTTACCAACTCGAAGAGGATCCATTTAGACAAAACCTAATCTAGAAAAGAATGTGTCAAAACCGTTCCCTCGCTCCATATAGATAAAGGTGGTTGCTCACTGCCTTTTATCAAAGCCAAGATGTTCCAGTCTCTAAAACACTGCTTTACTCTCCATCCATGACATCTGGTGAGGATGTATTTGGGGCACAATATTTACAGAATTTTCCAAAGCATGGAAGTAGCCAGAAAAATAAAATACTCTCCACTTAGAACTATATGGCTGTCACTGAGTGAGAGAGCAAAGAAGCCAATCCCAACCTTTTTAAAAGGTCCCCGAGATTTGTTTCCCCAAAGAAAGTTTCCTTCCTTGATTCTTCCTTTTCTGTTTCCCATTTTAATTTCCTTCTTTCCATTTTTGATTTTTCCGTACAATCTTTTTCCTTTAGGCTCACTTCTTCCACCCATCTTTCTTTTAATCTTTGCATTCTTCTTTGTTCTCTCGTTCGCTCTTTCACTCCTTTTGTCTCTTACATTTTAATTGGAATGTTCATTATACATGTTTCTCTCTGTATCTATGTTTGGTTCTTTCCCTGCCCACTATCCCCACCCCAGAACTGTGCCATGGTCTCTTCTTTCTGGTATTTATTAGTTTCTGCCTCTACTTCTGGCTTAGGACCAAGCAGACACATGCAATAATGCATTCTCCTTGTCTGTTCAACCACATATTCTCTTTGGAATGATCATGTGTTGCTAACTATAGAGAGATCTTTGTATCCTCTTTGTTGTAATTTTTCCTTTGTAGCACTGAAATCCATTACCTTAATTTCTGTAATACTAACATATGACACACATAGCTTTACAAGATCACTCCAGCCACACCAAACATTGTATATTCAACTCTGGACTGACCCTTTCTAAATCATTGCTACAAATACATTGGTAAATTAAAGCAAATTAAGCCTACCAGTCCTAGAATGCAGTGGTTTGTTACAGGGAAGCCGAGGCTCAAGAAGACGGTGTATAAACACAATGCTAGAAAAAACGTCCTTTTTTTCAAATTCTTGATTTCAAAGTATATGCATGTGTTATTTCCTAGGCAGAATTATTAAAGAAAATGTTTCATGTTCCTTTCTGTTTTTAATGTGCTAAACATGCATTTAGTGTTTATGAAAATCTATTTTTATGATCTGCTAGTTAAAGGTTTGCTATGACTTAATGAGTATTTTAACTTGTTTTACAGTGTGCATCTGTCTGCCTCCACTTGTTTCACTTGGTGAAAATTTTAGTTTATTAGTGATGGCAGGATGACAGTGTAGCACTGAAATTGAAGGCATGTCACCTGTAGCCAGCCACACATTGATATGGGGCATTTAGCTATCATAACAAATGCCTCAGTGAAAGTACTCTATGTACAAATGCACTTTGTTTCTAGCAGCTTCAGTGGTCCAGCAAAGAAAATAACAGATAATGAATAGGGGTGTGCAGAAAATGCGTAATTTGCTTTCACATAACTATGTCAAATTTTGGGAAAATTATGAAAAATTACACGAAATTAAACAAAATGCAAATCAAGACTCTAGTTCTATATCTCAGCGCAAAATGGGTCCTTGCATGATGCAATTCATGCTAAAAATGTGTCCAAAAAACACAAGTTCAACGAATAACTGCTACTCACGTTCTGTTCATTTGTGCTATCGCATTGTTATTGTGCTATAATTTTGCCGCAATGTGTGGCATAATGGCATAATATCTGGAATTTGTGCAATGCAAAATTCCCAAATTGTGTAATGCAAAATTCACAAATTATGCAAATTTCACTGGCATAATTGAAATTTTGCCCAGCCTAATAATGACCTAGCATTTAAGATATACAATCTTCATTCCTGCGCAAAGACACTAACTTACCTCTGTCTTCATCATGTGCAAAGCAAACCTACAGACCAGACCCCTGGCCCATTCCTGCTGTACATCATATGCAATATTTTGTTAGGCATGACACAAACGCCATTACGTCATACCTAACATAGGTATGCATTAAAAAAGCAAACACATCATGAGCCCATGTAATGATACCAGATACACGCGGCATGCCTCTACAATAAGTCAATTCTTTAATGAAAGGTCAAATTTCCTCGGCCCTCACCCTACTTGGGAAATAAGAAGCAATATAATGAGAGTAGAAGAAGAGTTTGATTGTGGGTATCTTTATGTACATCTACCAAAGCATTAATTGTCTGACATGTAGGACCAGCTAAGATGATTGTTTTTCCTGCAATTAAACATCAGGAAATCTGCTGCATGGCAAGGTTTTCATGGCGGACACACTGAAAGGAAAGTCCTGCAATAGACAAGAGACTAAGGGCCTGATTTAAATATTGGTGGAGAGGTTACTCTGTCACAATGGCAATGGAGCTCCCTCCCAGCCAATATAGTGGTCCGCTCACCAAATCTAATTGTGGGCAAGTCTTAGGTTTGGCCACAGCAGAAACTACACTGTCTCTGCTGTGGTCAAACTTCTCTGACGGCCCTAGGGCGTAAGGGCCATCGGAGAAATAGCTAGATGTCCGCCCACCCAATTTAGATGAGTTGACATGTAGTCATTTTTTGCTGTTTCTTACCACCAGGTAAAAGCTGGTGGTAAGGAACAATAAATGCACGATAATGCTCCTCCCTCCATGAGAGAAGACTCCCATGGTGAGGGAAGCATTATTTATTCTTTACAATACGAAAATCCAGTTTTGGGATTCTCTTTTCGTAAAGAAAAAAACTTTACTCTGTGCTAAAGGGCTGAGTCCTGCTGACACAGTCCTGTAGCACAGAGTAATATGCATCGCATTGCAATGTTTTTATAAATGACCCCCTGCTTGTCAGCCTTTCATAAATTGGGTGGGCGACCTCTCCACAGTGTGGATGGAATACATTACTCCGGCCCCGTGGCTTAACAGCAGGCTGTCTGCCCATAAATAAATCAGGTCCTATGGTTCCTAAATAGGAACTACAACTGTGGTGAATGGGAGTATTCTGGCACCTGGTATCTTAAAATCTAATATTCCGTTTTGGTACTGTTAGTTAAAGATACTGTTTGACACTGTCCCGTGAAGTGGTATGACTCCAAGCTCCTGGTTGGACAGTATACTAATTCCTGGCCATAGGAAAGGCACTAGAAGTTCAGCAATAACAGTACTGACTTTTAGCAATGCTGGATATCAAGGGTAAAGTCTTCTCCGAATTTCTATTATGTGTAAAGGAGGATTGGCTACAAAAAAAGAACAGAATCTGGCCTAGGTACAGGTGGGTTACCGAGGCAGTAACTGTGACTGAATAATGGGTCTGAAGATGATCATTGACAGATAAGTGCACCAGACGAAAGGCACCATCTATTGCTTCTTAATTGACTTTAGCAACAACTTTGACAGGGTTGACAGAAAGAGATTGTGGTCCATGATGCAAGCCCTACATATAGAACTGATGCTCCTCTCCTTTTTTCAAAAACTACATGAATCTACATGGGTACAAATTGGTAACTGCTTTAAATTCATCAGCCGGTGACTGACGAGTACTGTAGCAAAGCAGGGATGTATTTTGACTCCAACATAAAATTAACATATGCATGACTGAACGCTCATTTATATTTCTTGGTCGGAATTGTGCCCCCAGGGCTGCAGTGGGCGTGGCGGACACTGGAAGGTCACAAATGCTATTCTAACTCCAGTCCTAGAATATTTGGGGAAAGTGCAACTTTACCCCAAATATTCCAGGAGGCATATTTACTATTCTAACTCCAGTCCTGGAATGTTTGGAGAAAGTTATAAATTCCCCAACTATTTTTAGGAAGGCTTGAAAAGTAGGAGCATTGAATGGGAGAAAGCGCTGCCCTGAGGGTGCAGTTCAGGGAAAAAAACTAGGAATACCTGGCTGAACGATGTTCACTAATTATTGAGCACAATTGCTGCCCTCCTAAATTCAGGCTGAAGTAAAAAAAAGTTATGGATGGGAGGTGTGAAATAATCTCAGCCACTGCTAATAACTGAAGCCACATCCCAGTCCATCATTATTTGCCCATAATGTCACCTCAGATTAGACCCAGCCATATGCAAATCAGCCTTGATCCTGCTCTAAAAGGAACAGTCTAGCCTGAACAGACAGGCCAGATCCTCTCTGAACCAGAACACAAGCTACCCAAAACCAGTTTCACCTAATTGGACTTGGGAGTAAAAAATTCCGATCATGTCCTAAGTGCATTTCCAATTTGTAATGTACAAGATGCCAGTTGGTCTTCAGTGGACTACGGATTTTATTTATCCCAGTGTTATCAGGAAAATGGACTTTGGTAAATGAATCTGACCAAAAAAGCAAAATGATGACCTTTCGTAGGCCTACCCAAAATTTCAGCTAGATTGTCGAAGGAAGGTAGATGCTGGGTGTGTCTGTGTGTATGTGTACATGTGAAGCTTGTATCACTGGTTCCTTTACTGTGAATGGTATGTGTGCATAAGCATAGTTTTGACTTCTTTTCAGCATAATGTTCCTTTTCTATGTGTATGGGGGATGCTTGCACCAATGCTGACCAAACTGCACTGTGCCTGCCATGGCATGTTACTTGGAACTGCTGCTGGTCTGCTCTATCTGTTCAGTCTCTGAAGGAAGTGCACAATGTGGTTGGCCATTCAATATCCCATTATGTTAAGATGAAGCTTGGACTCCTTCGGTCTTTGTTGACCCAGGTCTGTGTCCGCTGTTGTTTTCTGTGTCAGGTCTTTTCTGCATGTATGTTGCTTTGGTCCGCTGTATAACTTATCCCAGTTTCAAGGATCAAGGTGCGCATGGATTTAGAATCCTAAATGCACACTGCAGTTACTGTTAATGGCCATCCCTCATAAATATATAGCAAATCTAGTACAGACGCCCTTTATATTGTACCTTACTGGTGGGTGTGTGCATGTTATGTGACTTAGCATGTGTGGGTTTTTAGTTCAGAGGTTAATTTGTAAAGAAATAAGTGCTGGGGCTCTCTTCAGGAGGCAGCTTGCACCAGCCCATTTCTCCTGTTGATGCGGCCTAAAACAGAGCCAAATACTAACCATGAACGTGGCAAGAGGATGTGGTGTAATGGTCAGAGATGCCAACCTCAGAGCTGGGGAACCAGGTTCCAGTCTTGGCGTCAGCTCAACATCCTGTGATTCTGGGCAAATCACTTAATCTCCCTGTGCCATGAATGTGTCCTTAACTTGTGCTCATGAAAAGCGCTGATATTGATAATTAAGTGCTGGGGCTGAGCACCAGAAGCCACCGGCTCAAATTAGGCACTGGTTTAGTTGTGTGTGAGAAATAGTGTACTGTTGCAGTGTATGCTGCACCTGCTCTATGAGGAATACTGCTGCTATAAATTCCCCTTACTGTACTTTTTCTACTATTCGTGGAGCTAGCCGGCACGAGGAAAGCTTGCACTGGCACTTCCCATGCTGTAGCTGTTCTAAGTGCGAGGGAAGTGTGTCCTGCCAGTGCTGTGCTGAATATACCTTACGTCGCATGCCTTTTCTCCTCATGCAATTACAACGCGGTCGTTACAACGACCGCATTGTAACAACGCATACCATTACCCCGCAAGTCGTAACAACGACTTGCTCTTGGGGGGGCACTGGATGTTGGAATAGTATAACTTACTATTCCAACTCCAGTCTGTGCAACAGTAGGGAAGGTGTTGGATTTTAAATCCAACACCTTCTGCCCCCTCCACAAGTCGTTGTTACGACTTGCGGGGTAATGGTATGCGTTGTCACAACGCGGTCGTTGTAACAACCACGTTGTAATTACATGCATTGAAAAGGATTCGTGGTAAGTGCTGTGCTCTGTGTTAGATTTCACTGCTACTTACTCCCCATGCAGTGCCTCTTCTGTGAGCTGAGGAGCTTTGAGAAAACTTTTTCAGCTTGTAAAAGCTAAATCTTTTACCTTTGTCAAAGAAGGTTCACATTGAAAGTAAAATGAGCGCGTAAGAGGGCAGTATTTAATGGCCCAATATTTCCTTGATCAAGCAGCAAATTAAGAATGCAAATGCTGAAAGCAAAAACAAGTACATATTTACATATAAATTCGTGAACATGCATGTATATATAGAGAAATATTTGTATAGCTATAGAAGCTTTATACAGCTATGAATATATTTCTATGGCTAAATATATATGTGTAAAATGGTGTCTAGCGTAAAATAGTATAACAAAATCTAAAAAGGTGTCAAATAACGTAACCACTCAAAAAACATATTTAATATTTTGTAGGGTGTTAATCACTATATTAAAGACCTCATTACTCAGACACCAATCTCTCATCTATCCCTTGAGAGATAATGTACCAGATGTGCAATTACTTTAAAAGGGAAATGTATCAATCACTCACGAATTGAATTACAAACACAGAACTAACCAAATCTGAAGATTAATCTCTTAAGGCCTGAAACAGAGCACGGTGGGGGTACTTTCTCATCAACATGAGCAAGATGGAAGAACTTTGTAACTTGTTTGTGCGGTAACGCGGATAGGTAATGTCGTCTTCAAGGCGCACACAAAATGGTGTACTGTGTGGAGTAACAATGAATAGAGCTTCTGCCCTCTAGGGACTGTAAGGAGGGTATTTGCATTGTGATATACAAAGTCTAAGGTAAGATGTACTGAACTCCAGACTTCTAGGCCCGGGGAAAATGTCCATTATATTGGTGTCATTTTACACATTTTGCATTGCGCTTGTTAAACAAAATTCCCAATATTACGCCAGTGTGGGAGCACAGGAACATCGTGAATGACCACAATGTGTGTAGCTTTGTTTGCAGCACTTGCGTTTCAATGCTCATATTTGTAGCGCATAATAAGTCCTCACATCCAAAATTGTCACGAGGAAGCATTTCTCACTAAATTATAGCGCTAAATGCCAGTTTTCTCTTTTGTGTACTTTTGCACAATTTTGCATAATATTTGCGTAATGTTACGTAATTATGCAAACACAAATTGTGTGAGTTTTACACACGCCTACAGATTTTGTTACAATAGCTATTGAAGCTTGCCATAGTTATTAGCAATCAGAACCAGCTGTTCTTATTGCTGATATTTTTTTGCTTGTGATCCTCCTCACCCCAGCAGGAAGAAGAATGATCTGAGGTTTTTTTTATATCTCAGTCTCTGCAGCTCTAAGGATGTCTGTTACTATTTAATCACCTGCTGAGTTTCTGAATACATAGTTAAATGTCTAGGGGCCAGATGTGTGACCTTTTTTAGAGGTCGCAAATGGAGAATTGGGCCGTTTGCGAACGCAAAAACGGCTTCTGGCATGTACTAACCCTATTTTGCGAGTCAGTAACCTATTACTGACTCGCAAAATAGGGTTTGGGAGTTGCTATTAGGAAGGGGCATTCCTAGGGTGTCCCTTCCTAATAGCGAGTCCCAAAGGCATGTACGATTGTTTTGCAACCGGAATGCGGTTGCAAAAACAATTGCAGTTTATTGCCTACTTCAAGTAGGTGGCAAGCCAGTAGCAAATGGGAAGGGGTCCTCAGGGGGGCCCATTCCTTTTGTGACTGACAGCGAAAATGTTTTATAAGAGCAGGCAGTGGTCCCACGAACCACTGCCTACTCTTAAAAAATGAAACAGAAATGTTTTCTTTTTCTTTTTGAATCGCATCCCATTTTCCTTTAAGGAAAATGGGCTGTATTAAAAAAAAAAAAAGTTGCTTTATTTAAAAGCAAACACAGACATTGTGATCTGCTGTCGACCACCAAATTGCGACCTTCCTCGTGAAGTTTGATGAGGCAGGTCATTTGCAACCCCATTGAGAATCGCTAATGTGTCTGAGACACATTAGTACATTCCATTTTGCAACATGCAAATTGCGAGTCACTAAAAATCGCACTTTGCAAGTTTAAAAATGTAATGGTCATACATCTGGCCCTATGTTTCCCATCGTCTTGTCGTTAACTGTGAAAATGTTGTTAGCACAGCAGCCACACTTTTGACAGCGTTTGTGTATCTGTACACTTTGAAAGTGATCAGGGTCCCTCATGAGGGTGGTACATTTTCCTACATACCTTCTGTGGCATGACTGACCACCTTCCCAAGCAGAGGGCAGGCATTCAAAGCACTACTGAAGGGCTTCTGTAAGCTTTCACACACTGCGTAATGAGGCAATGCACCAGGGGAACGGAGATTGCTGTATTTCCATGGATCAGACACCAATGACAATACTTTTTGTGCAGAACCAGGGCTGCAATTATGCAGCTTAATTCCGGGTAGGACTGGGTCAGAAAATAGGCCTGGGCACCACAAATATAGTGCCCCACCCATTAGCGAATCAGACAGCTAAGAAAGTGTCCCACATTTTCAAATCGGTGTAGTTTTTAACTTGCAAAGTCACGCTGTACAGGTGTTTTTCAAGGTATGGAACACTGCTTGCATTTGTGCTTGCTGCAAGCAAAGTTTGTAGTAATGCCAGGGAAGCCAACAGTAAAGATCGGTCATCTAGACCATAAGCAGGACCATAAACAGCCAAAAAATGACTCACACACTGACCTGTCAGACTAGCCCTTTTGGCACTGCCAGATTTCCTTACAAGTCAGTCTAACACTGGCCTAATGTCCTTGATAATGCGCCACTGTGCTATCAAAAACAAATCTGGCACATGAAAGACATTATTTGCTCTAAATTTTGGAAGAGGTTCCCAGAAAAGGTTTTGAAATTGCTTTTCATAATTACTATATGTCTACTTTTTTATTCGTTTTTCTCTCTTTATTACATTGTAAATGAGGTTATTGCACAAGACATCGGGCCAGATGTACGACCCTATTTTGCATGAGCAAACGGGTTTGCGACCCGTTTGCGCATGCAAAATCTAATAGGGCCATGTACAATCCCTATTTAGCGAGTCGCAATTTATTTGCGACTCGCTAAATAGGAATTGCGAGTCGCTATTAGGAAGGGGCGTTCCAAGGGCGTCCCTTCCTAATAGCGAGTCAGAGGCCTATGTAAGAATGTTTTGCGACCGCAATTGCAGTCGCAAAACACTCGCAATTTACCGCCCTCTTCAAGAGGGTGGTAATGCACTCGCAAAAGGGAAGGGGTCCCTAGGGGACCCCTTCCCCTTTGCAAATGCAGGGGAAAATATTTTTTAGGGGCAGGCAGTGGTTCCACTACCTGCCCTTAAAAAATTAAACGAAAAGGTTTCATTTTTATTTTTTTAAATGCATCTCGTTTTCCTTTAAGGAAAACGGGCTGCATTTAAAAAAAAAAAACTGCTTTATTTAAAAGCATTCCCAGACATGGAGGTCTGCTGAGCCCAGAAGGCCACCATACCTGGGAGGCCAAGCCATTCCTAATGGGTTCGCAAATTTTGAGTGCCTCATTAATATGCATGAGGCATGCAATTTGCGACCCCATGAGGAATCGCTAACAGTGGTCAGACACTGTTGTACATGGCATTTAGAGACGCGCGAATTGCGACTCGCAATTGAGCGCAATTTGCGAGTCGCTAAATGACATGGTCGTACATCTGGCCCATCATCTTTACCCTATGATCACACAAAGTTCACTAGCTCACTTTTCTCAAGGAGTATGTAGACTTTAGTCATATTATGCTTTGACAGGGCTGTCTGAGACCCTGTCAGCTCAGCGCTGTCTCCAGCACAGGTTTGGGAGGGATGGGAGCTGGGGGCATGGGGGGTTGGGGGGTGGCAGGTGGTCACATATATATTTTTTTATATATTTGGGACAGGGAGGAGAAGCCATGCTATATAGGGATTACTATTACTCCCTGTCCCTGCATAACAGTTGAACACAGGATTCAACGATTTTGGGGCCATTCATAACATAAAGTTATAATTGGGTGAAAAGTGAATAACAGGGTTGTTTTTACCTTGGGGTTTTGAGTGACCTCATAGGCAACGCATGCTTCACTTTTGATGTCTATTTGATGTCACTCAGAACCATTCGATGAAATAATCCCCATTATTCACTGTTAAAACCTATAATTCTATTATTATTTAATTATGATTAGGGCTCCCGGTTTTCCGTTTAAACTGATTTTTACATATAAATACAGACGGAAAACAATTTTTCCTTTGTCTGTATTTATATGTAAAAACTGCAAAATACTAGTAAATTTTGCCGGGCTGCCGTGCTTCAGCCCAGAGTTGCCACACCCCTGTTCCTTTTGTTGCTGCCCCAGCCCTTCTTTTGAATTTGGCATCTGTTTGGCAAGTGTATTTCTGTGGCCTCAGGGGACAGATTAATGGCGCACAACGCCATTGGGCTCAAAGAGATTCAGACCCCCTCTGTGTCAGGTAGTATGTGTCCGCGCTGCTTAGATTTGAAAGCTAGCATAGCGCTTCTCGGCAGGACGCAGCGCTGTAATGAGTATCATTCCTTCTCAGTAGCAAACGGCTCCTCTGGGATAGAGCACACGCATACCTCCGTATTAGACTTCCATTTCGACTAGCAGCACCAGATTTCCAACTGAACCCACTTCCCAATGTTTTTGAAGTCTAGTACAACACCTTATCATATATTCTGTAAGGTAGTTCAGCGGGATGAGTGCCTGCTCCATAGATAACCAGCAGTGTAACAATCTGAATCGAGACAGGGCGAACAGCATTTGTTATTCTTGTGAGGGGGTTGTAACGAGCGACATCTGATTGTACAGCATAATTTATAATATCGATATATTTTTTTCACAGCACAAAGGAGGCAAAACTATTTCAATATAATCACTAGTGCATTATTTTGCTACCCATGTCTGTATTGATCAATGATATACAATGATAATTAGAAGCGTCAACCGGGTCGGCATTTTGAAATGCTCACTATTCTGTTTGCTCCATTATTTTTTTATTCGTATAATTTGATTCACGTTCTCAAACCATTTTTGCATTCTGCGAACAGCAGGAGATGTTTTAATTCAGCCAGTAAGGCAATATGGTAGTGAACAGGTAGCGCTAGGTGAAAGGAATTAAATCATTAATAATAATTGTAATGTATACGATGAAACGCGTGTTTAATGTCCATGCCCATGTCCTGGCATTTTAATTCGTGTTTTTTGTGTCCCTCAGCGCTCTGAGTTTGTTCACTACCCGCTGTAAATTACGCCCTCGGCCTTCGCTCTATAAATGGGTAAATCAGCTCTGTCCCATTAGGAAGCTAATTCATGTGACCTATAGGGGTTATCAGCTATGCATGTTGTGCATTCGGTTTTATGTGCTCATTTTCTTGTTCTTTGTTTACTGTGAATAATGCTGCTCTGCCCACGGGCCTCCAATCATGTTACTGAGTAGGATTGTAAGGCCATGGCCATTTTAAATGTCACCTTAAGATATATGGTCATAAAACAGTTACAACGAACAGGCAACAGCATTGAAAATTATGGGCATAATCTATACAGTTACACATTTCACTAGCAGTTGGACGCTGGCTCTTGCTGGCAATTTCAATGTTCTGGTGTTCTGGGTCTGCAACAACTAGTCCTAGATCCAACTCTTGTAGCTGGACGCACACTTAACCCCATGTCTGTCTGCGGCCTGGTGGCTTGTGGTGTCCCTTTTGCATTGTGATCGGTGTGTGTTGAGTTCGTTGCCATTTAGTTTGTTGTTCCCTCGGCTCTTGTGTCCGTGTACAAGCAGTTGCACATGTGTTTTTGGGGACTGAAATAAATGTGGAAAAATACTAGCTGTAGCGTCGTCTTTTGCTTGTGGCAAAGATAAATGCGGATAAATACAGAAAAAATGGCCAAAAAATAAATATGGATAAATACAGACGGAAATGGCAAAAAAATAAATACCATAAAACCGGGAGCCCTAATTATGATCAAATAGTCTTAGATCTGTTGGACCTCTTTAGCGTTTGTACCTCTGGCAGAGCAAATTTCACAAGACAAATGCAAACACATCATCAGTATACTCTTTAGACATACGCATGGAGTAATAGTGAATGGAAAGATTTAAATTGTTAAAACATTAATAATCAAAATCCAACTAAATGCTACCCACATTTTCAAACTGAAAGTTTTTCAGATTAGGATATATCAGACTATTTGGCTTTGAGCACGACTTTTATAAAATTTGCAAATAAATATCTGAAGATAGTGTAATATATCATGATTGATTAACATAAATGCAAAACACATAACAATCCAGAGGTTCTACAGCCATATGGGTGAATTTGAGGCTAATGGAGAAAATTAGGCGTTTTCTATGGTGCCAGTCATGGGCAGTCAACCGATGTTTTTATGGTGGTGGTGGGCACAGGTTTGGAGAGTGAATGTCCAGGGTGGAGTAAAGATGAGCAGGCTGATCTTCTTTTGCCTCATTCTCATAGGTTCTGGGTCATATTTTGGGAGTGGTGGGAAAATTGCTGTTCTAGTAGTGAGTTAATGGAAGAACTCCCCAGTGGAACAAGGTACACAAAAAGACATAAATCTAGATATTCCCTGTTGGGATTGGACTGAAGTGGCAGAGGAGTCCCATCTACTATTTTCCTTCACAAAACTCTGTACCCCCTCCTTCAATCCCTCCCAGCTCTTATGGGTTTCTCTGGAATAACAAAACTAAGGGAGACAAATGGCATTCATTTTTAGAGTCCAAGTCGGCAGGATGGGTGGCTTGGAAGCAGGTGTAGTTCTTGCGCCTACTTCGTAAACAGAGCACTACCCCTACACTCCTCTTACCTACCTGCCTTATGTAGTACTGAAAATAGTTCATCCAAACATATCAGAGAAGAACATTTGGTGAATGAATTTCAGAGTTCAGAGGGTGGTGGCTAAGCCACAGTTCCTTCTTCATCATTGCTTCTCTTCAAAGTTTCTTGACAAGAGCAGCACTGCATCACTCTCCTGTTCTGAACGTCTTTCTCACTAGTGTGCAGAGTTCTATGCATTTTCGTGTGAATAATGAAGTGTGTGTAAACTAGATAATCACAGTTATGATTTATATTTATTATTACATATTATTCTAAATCTGTAATGACAATGTGTGCTAAATCATTAGAAGTAATAGATTGTCCTTCAGGCTTTGTGTATCCTTGCCCAATTCCTTCTTTTTAGGTCTCGTTTAGAGAAATGTTCAGGTGTCTCGTCATCCTGACATTAAAAAATCTTAAATACAAAATAAATGCATGTATACATACATAGGAGGGCATTGTGTTAGCCCTTTTCATCTATTGCTCCATTTACAACATGGCAGAATAATAAACCCTAGGCGCTGTGTTGAAATCGGGGGACAAGGTTCCGGTCTGCACATCTTTATATGGGAGCACCTGGTACAGATAGTGGCCATGCACCAACTTACAAAACATTGCTTTCTCCAGTGCAGGATCATATTCTGAATTTGTGTCTGTTCCAGAGAGAGCTCAGGAATGAAAGGCAGAACAGCAGGTTCAAGCTGCCACTAAGCCTTTCACTGCAAGCTAATTTTCATTTCAGATGGTCTAAGTCAGTTGTTGGAGGAGACCAGGATACGTGATTTCAGCACTGCAGATGAAGGCTGGGGCTGGGTCCCTCTGTGCCCCCTCCTCAAGAGGGCCAAAAGGGTATGTGCTAACTGTGTGCTTTTTCCTAGCTGGCACTAAGTTAGTGCATTTCCCAAAGCATCCTGGTCCCTGTGTTGTAATATGATGCAGGCACATGAGCAATGGCATTCCAGAATTTGTAGGGCATCTGTTGGAAACTGGCCCTCTTTGAAGGGTCACCCCAAACGTTTTGCCTTCCTCCTCCTCCTCTTTTTCTGACATTCTTTTTGTTGGCTTTAAGACTCTGTGCACTTTACTACTGCTGACCAGTGCTAAAGTGCATGTGCTCACTCCCCTAAACATGGTGACATTGGTATATATCTGATTGGCATATTTACTTTACTTGTAATTCTCTTGGAAAGTGGTATACCCTATACCCAGGGCTTGTAAGCTAAATGCTACTAGTGGGCCTGCAGCACTGATTTTGCGACCCACCGAAGTAGCCTTTCAAACATGTCTCAGGCCTGCCACTGCAGTGCCTGTGTGTGCAGTTTACTACCACTCCGACTTGGTATTTAAAACTACTTGCCAAGCTCAAACTACCCTTTTATTGCATGTAAGTCACTCCTAAGGTAGGCCCTATGTAACCCTAAGGGCAGGGTGCTATGTAATTAAAAGGTAGGACATGTACCTGTTATAATGAATGTAGAAAATGAAGGTCTACCCATATCAATGCAAGCATTAGCAGAAAGACGTGTAGAGATGTACATGTTAAAAGAAAAATACAGGCCTAAGCTATCCACAATAGTAGAATAGAAATCACAAATTTATTTATTTTATTTATTTTGAAGGTTTTATATAGCGCAGACAAGACCCTTGCGGGTATCAGAGCGCTTTACAAGCAGATATAGTAAACAAAACCCGTATTACAAGAAAAAATTATGTTCCGTGCATATCATACAATAGTATTACAACTTATAAACATAGTTCATGTGAATTTGGATAAGAGAATAGATTTCACTTCTTTTTTGAACGATACAATAGAGGGATTCAGTCTGGTTTCTGGAGGTAGTGCATTCCAGATCCTGGGAGCAATCCCCGAGAAGGCCCGGTTGTATGTTTTCTTCTTGGAAAATCGTTGTGGTTTCAGTAGAAGGTTACTGGCGCTTCTGGAGGATCTGTTGCCACAAGAAAGTACCAATTTCTGTGCCAGGTAGCTCGGAGTGTTGTGATGTATGGCCTTGTGCGTCATGCATGCGATTTTTAGTTGAACTCTGGCTTCGAAAGGTAGCCAGCTGAGGGCTCTAAGTTCAGCGAAGATGTGGCAGTTTCTTTTGGAGCCAGTGATGAGTCTAGCAGCTGAGTTGATTGAGCTCTTAGGGGGGCTGTCGTCGATCTGGGGAGCCCGCAAAGAGAAGCCCTCCCATATTCAACTCTAGGGAGTACTAGAGCTTGAACTGCAAGTTTGAAGTCATTTGCAGAGAGGAAGGGTTCTAGTCTTCTTAGAGTGTTCATTTGAAAATGTGCTCCTTTTGTTGCGCTGCTAATGTGTTTCTGCAGGTTTAGATTTTTATCGAGAGTTACTCCCAGTGATTTCGCTGAGTCGATAATAAGAGGCTGGCAGTTGAGTGCTGTGAGGTGTTTCAGCCAATCAAGGATGATGGTCGATTGGTTGGGGGGAGCGATAAGGAGGAATTCAGCTTTGAGGGTGTTTAGTTTCAGATGGTTTTCAGCCAGCCAGGTCTGAGTTTTTTGTAGCATTACGTTGAGAGATTTGATGTCCTCTAGTGAATGGATTTTTAAGTATATTTGTGTATCGTCCGTGTACATGTGATATTGGACATAAGAGGAGCTGAGGATGTCGGTGAGCAGTTCCATGAATAGGTTGAAGAGTGTAGGAGAGAGGGAAGATCCTTGCCGGACTCCTAAAGTGACTGGGACGGGATTGGACAAGGATTGATTAACCTTGAATCTTTGTGATCTATTTTGAAGGAATGAAGAGAACCAGTTTAGAACTGATCCAGATAATCCCATTCTGTGCTTCAGGAGATCTGATAAGTTGTCGTGTTTGACGGTGTCAAAAGCTGAGGATAGGTCAAGCAAGATTAGCAGACAGGCTTTATTTTGATCAAGGATTTTTAGAGCGTCATCTATTATATGGGGCATGGCTATTTCAGTACTGTGCCCTGTGCGGAAGCCGGATTGGTATTGATTAAGCAGGTTGGAATGGTCAATGTGCTTGCTAAGCTGTGTGTGAGCGCATTTTTCTAATAATTTGGCCAGAGTAGGGATGTTGGATATTGAGCTGTAGTTATTTAAGTCCGCCGGGTCGGACGTTGGCTTTTTTAAGATGGGGACACTTGCCCAGATTAAAGGATATCTGGGATGATTCCTTGCAGGAGAAATGTATTTATAATCTTGGTCCATAGAGGCAGTAACAGTGGAATGAAGTCTTTTATGTGATTTGCGGGAAGGGGGTCTGTGAAGTGGTTGGAGGGGTTCAGAGATGTGAGTATTTTTGATATCGCTTGTTCACTGTATGTAGTGAAGGAGGACCATGAGGCATTATTTTTGAGGTTAAACTTAGGGGAGCATATAAATTGGGCTCCTGGAGGGGGAGATGAGGTGTCTATGTGAATGTCAGAATGGGTTGGTAAGTCGTTGAGCAGGTCCGATTTTATGTTTTCTGTCTTCAACATGAAGAAGGAGGCAAATTCTTCGCAATTGGGTAGTGAGTCTGGGTTAGTTTAGGGGGGGGTGAGGTAAGCCCTTAGATTGTGTTTTGATTAGTTCAAATAGTTTTTTGGGGCGGTTCTTGGCTTGGTCTAGTTGATTACTGAAAAAGATTGCTTTTGATTGTCTGATCTTTCTGTAGTAGGAGTTTCTCGTGGTTCTTAGCAACTTGAGGTGAACTGAAGAAGGCGCTGACCTCCATCATCGTTCGATTAATCTAAGGGATCTTCTGTCCTCGTTAAGTCTACCATTGTACCATGGTTTAGAATCTTTTGTAGAGGCTCTTTTCAATAGCAAGGGAGCGACTTTGTCTAGGACCTTGTTTATGGAGCAGAAGTGGTGATCGGTCAGATCTTGCACATCTGATAGATCTTCGGGGGGAAGCAGGATGTTAGTACTGGAGTTTGTCTCTAGATCTGCACCGAAGTTTTTTAGGTTTCTCTTCCATATTTTGGGTCTCGTGGGTTGGGCAGAGAGAGGTTTTAATGATTCATTGATGAAGAAAGTGATGATGTGGTGGTCAGACCAGTCACAAGGGAGGATCGTTTCCAACTGAGTGGCTTCAGCTTTGGAGATGACTAAGTCTAGAATTGAGCCTTTATCATGTGTGGGGCCGTTACAGATTTGGGTGAGGTCGAGGTCTGAGAGGAAAGTTTTGAGGCTGATGACTGCTGAATCATTAAGGTCATTCCAGTGGAGGTTAAGGTCTCCAAGGAATATTTGCTTATTTTGTTGTCCAGCATTAGTAGATACAATATCCATGAGATGTTCGATAAAGGTGAGGTTGTCCCCTGGGGGTGGTAAAATGTGTGCAGTGAGCACAATGGTTTGTTATTATTCGTGATGTCTAGGCACAGGTATTCACAAGAAGATAGAACTGGTGAGTGGGTGCGGTTCACTGAGAGATTGGTCCGATGTATGCAAGCGATACCGCCACCTGGCCTATCAGTTCTGTCTAGTCTGATGATGTTATGGTTTGGGGGAACCAATATATCGAGGATGGGCGTAGATGATTCATTTAACCATGTTTCGGTCAGGATTAGTAGGTCAGGTTCATGAGTGAGAATGAGGTCAGCTATGTCAGCTGCATGTCTTGTGGCCGATCGACAGTTTAGCAGTATTCATTTAAGTTGTGGCTTGATGGAATTTGGGTTGGGATCTTGTGTGAGGGGGACTCACGTCAGGTTGTTTTCAACAATACCTCTAGAATTGTGTTTTGACACTCTGTGAGTATTGGTGGGGATGGACTGAATTAGTGAATGAATAGGCAGTATGTCTGAGTGCGTTGTGTTAGGGGTGAATTGCGGGAGATCATAGGAGCGAAGTAGGTAGAGTATATCTAAATCCGATAATGGATTTTTCCTTCGGATAGGACGGGTTGAGGCATTAGGGTAAGGTACTGTTCTCCACCTTAGGGGCTGATGTTTCTGAGGGCGTGCAGGCAGTTGTAGGGAGAGTTTGGATTGGGTATTGTGGGGGTTGGTCTTGGATTCTTGTTCAAAAAGTTTGATCTTGGGTTGAAGAGTAATCAGGTCGCGTATAGTTTGGAGGTCCTCTTTGACTTGTTGAAGTGATAATATTATCTCATCAAGTCTGGGGTCTGGTGTGGGTGGTGATGTATTTAATGATAGGACTGTGTGGGGAGATGTGCTTAGGTCATGTATGAGGTTTGGAGGGAAATTGTGAGCTGGGTAGTTGGGTTGCGGGCTGTCCGGAAGGTTGTTCTGGGAGGAGGGGGCGGTGTAATGGCGGGAGATGAAGGGGTGTGGAACGGATGGATGTGAGGTGTGGGTGAGGACATGGGGATGTTAGAGGTGCTAGGTGTAGAGTAGGAATTAGGGGAGTGTGTGTCATCTCCAGGGGTGTCTGATGGCTCTAGGGTGAGTGTAAATGTCGGTTGGGTCAAAAGAGGAGAATGTCTTGAAGGGGAAACATGCGGGGAGTTAGGAAGCGGATTGAGATTGGGATCAGTTGGGGAAGGGGGATGGGGTCTTATGACTTTTTCGTTAATGAGGGGAAAGATGTTGTCTAGTAGGTTTAGGCTACGGTCCGAAGATTGAATGAGGATGATCTCATTATGATAAATGGTGATTGTTGCAGTGGCTTTGTAGATTGTGGACGGGATGATGGAGATAGTAAGGCCATGCGCTGTTTTCCTGGTGGAGGAGATCGAGAGCAGGGCGAGAAAGGCTTTCCTCCATTGGGCTCTTCGCTTAGTGTAAAATATGATGTCATTGGTTATGTAGCCTTGTTTGTTGAGAAGTAGGGATCTGAGATTCATGTCTCGGGATGTGATTTTAACAGAATATGTTTAAAGCATTTGGCTGCTTTTTTTGAAAGGTTGGGGGGTATACAATGGTATAGGTATGTTGTCCCGTGCGTTCCATAATGTAGTTGGCGCTTGTATGTGGGGGTGGAGAAAGGTATGGGGAATGGGTGAGGTAAAGTGACGGAAGGTGAGGGGGTAAGGGAGTGTGGGAGGGGGGGAGACTGAGGAAGAGGGGTGAGGTTAAGTGACGGTGAGGTTGGGGAGGAAAAGGTGGTCTTAGATAGGGGAAAAGTCAGAGTAGGTGGGGGTGGGCGTGGATCGGTTGATGTAAAACGTGAGATGGGGAAGTGTATAAACAGGGGGGATGAGGGTGTCAGCGATGAGATGAGGGAGAGGGGGGAGGAATATGACTGGCTCTAGTGTACATAGAAGGCACCAAGCTCGAAACTTTGTGAATGAGGTAGGGCTAGGTAGGAGGGGGAACTCTCACCTGAGTATTTGTAGTGAGGAGAACCAGGTGATGTGGTATGGATCTTCTAGTAGTGGATAGTTCTAGTAGTGATAACCCGTGGATAGGAGGTCAGTCCGATATAGCCACAATGTTTACTGGAGGTGACTGATCTTGAAAGGTAGTCCAAGATGGCCGCACCTTTTGCTGCAGATGATTGAACCTGGGCGGTAGTCCTATTGCACTTTCCATTAGTAGGTTGTCTTAGGATGTAGTCCTATTTCAATTACTGTTTGCGCCGTATTGGTTAGTCCTATCTTCCTTTTCTCTATGGTGGGTTTTAGGGAAAAGTCCTATGTCTCTTTTCAATCTAAGCCCCAATAATAATTAGTCCTTTCTCCATCTTTCTGTGGAGTAATGGAGTAAGGACCTGGAGGGAGGGAAGTAGACACGAGCTTTAGTAAAATAGAGAACTCTAATTAGACACAGCAGAAATGGAAGGTCACAGACCCGCATTGCAAGAACACGCCTCTGAGAAAATATGCAGATAAAGCAGCACAGGATACATGGGATTTTAGGCCTTGCAGAGCAGTAGAATTGTAGGGAGTAGAGCATTGTTAGGCTTCAAAGCACGAGACAAGCCAAGGACACCGGTAGTGCAGCGCTGGTGTGAAAATGTAACAATAGCATGTGCACATGAGTCGCATTCCATAAACGTGTAGTTAGATGTTTTTGCAGAAAGTATTACCTTTTTAAAGATTATGTTGTACTTGAGCAAACATTTGATTTAATATACAAATACATGACATATTTGTAGTAACAAAGATATAAAAGAAACTGTCCGCCATATTGTATTTGAAGTTCAGATTCCAGTTCCATGGAGCTGACTGACCACCCGCTCGCATTTTATGATCTCTATACTATAATGCCAACAGAAGGCATGTCATCTTTTCTTTCGTCCGGCAATATGAGGCGGAGCCAGCCAGCACTTCATCTCAATTTTCCCAGACTGCACCGAGCGAGATGCTGCATATCCTCAATAGAATAGATACTGTGCAAATATTTCAGGTAAGCAGACACCTAGTGTTACACTAAAGCCTGCCTATTCAAAAGACAAGGGGGGTAAGATTCCAGGCTGCCATCAAAACGGGGTAGGAGAGATCGGACTTCGTACCTTAAAATTTTCAATTGCATGATTCTTTGACAATCATAGAATGGAAACTCGTTCATGGGGTTTTTCTTTTTTCGCCTTTGAAATAGAAGGGACGAATAGCAGGCAGTAGTGCATTACCCAGGAGAATGCTACTGGAAGAGACATTCCTTTGGGGAGTGGTCTAGCAGGCACTAGTTCATTACCCAGGAGAAAGCTCCTGGAAGAGACATTCCTTCAGGGAGTGCCCACAGATATCCCTATTAGATCCAGAGAGCTAGTGTAGAAATAGTGAGATGGGACTGGGTAACAAGTGTGCAAAGTCTGACGTGATAAAGAGACGGTCATTTGATCGGTGCCGACAGGACTTACTCTGAATAAGTCAGACTCCCGGCTCCCAAATTCCCAGATTTAAAATATTTGTAAGGCGTCTTTAAGGAAGATCGATCGAGGCAGCGGCATCAGTTGGAGAGTCTGGCAGTTAAGTAACGGGACAACAAATTGCAGGTGTCAATGGACTTTGCCCTTAGCACACCCTTGTATGCGAAGCCAAAAAGCGCATTAGTTGCAAGTAGATATCCCTCCATGAATAAGGAGGATGACATAAAGAGCACAGTACTGTGTAATCACAAGGGACAAATCATAGAGAAGTGGCAGAGTTCCCCGTGGTTGTCATACAGTCTGGTATAAGCAAGGAAGAAAGACAGCAAAATCTTTCCGATATTTTTGGTATTTCAAGACAATCACTTAAGGTGTCCTGGAAGAGGAGAAACATTATCTCTTATATATAAACACAGCAAATCAAAATAAAACATGCCAAGACAAGCCTAAAGATTAATAATAATTCCCTATGAGTGAGACTGATAATTCACTGTGGCAGGTAACAGATAAGATTGAATTAAAATGTATATTTCTATGGGCACCTGGTATTCATATAATAACAGTCACCCCTCATATTAAAGGCCCTTCATGATGCATTCCTCAGATATATTTACAATTCAGCAGTTAGAAACATGAATGGGAGACCTCATCCTCGAGCACAGCAAATATTTGTTTATATTCACAATAATATTGTAGCATGTATTGCGTCAGACACAAATTCTCTTAGACCCCCTATAAATGCACCCTCTCCAGATATAACCATATAAGAAGTGTTACACAGACTAGCTATAAATATGCTTGATGTTCACCACTTTGGTCTCACCGTAGTATATGTGAAGTCAGGTAACATTGCATAAGGTCAGTGTAGGAGAGTAGGATCTGCTTCTTATAGTTACCCCCACTTTTTACTGATGTTTCACTGGTTTTTGACTTTAGCCAGACTGAGGCCCTGCTAATCAGGACCCCAGTCTATCTGCTTTCTACTCTAAATTGATTGTATGTACTTTAGGTACACTCCAGATTGGATTCTGGGGTACCCTTATAAGTCCCTAGTATATGGTATACTATATACCCAGGGCCTAGGTACCCCAGAGGCCTACCAGGGGCTGCAGCATGTATTGTGCCACCCCTGGGAAGCCTTTGAAAATGACACAACAGGTCTGCTACAGCAGCCTGTGTAAGGTGGTATATGCACCCCTTACTGAGATATAGGTTCCCTATATCTCTCCATATCACTGCACATGTAAACCTATCAGTCACCCCTATGGCAGGCCTTAACAATCCTGAAGGCAGGGTGCTGGGTTTCGTGTGAGAGGGTGCCCATGCATGAGCAGAGCCCCTCTGCAGCTTTCGGAATCTTCATTCCGGGGTTGTTTGTGATGCAGCCAACCATATACTCTTAAGTGCATTATAACCTGGCGGTAAATGCTAACTTGAGAATGGCTGCATGGAAACATGTCGTGTTTGGTGTCAAACACCTTGGTATCATACCTCCACCCCAGTAACTGGGGTGGGTGGTATGATTCCACCCTACTAGAGGGAGAAACATGGCACCACCGGTACTCCCGGTACCAGCTTAACAGAACCCTAGCATCACAAAATGGATGCTGCAGCCACAGACACGAGTCTGCCCTCCTGCTGCTGGACGAAACTCCGGCAGGGGAGGCCTGGACAATAGGTTTCCTGTCACAGGAAGGTGTGACCACCTCCCAGACAGGCTTTAGTGTATTGGGGCTGGGTGGGTGCACTCTAAGAGTGCTTTGAAGTCTGCACTGGGGGCACATTTGGTGTCCCTGTGCATAGTCCAGCTCAAACCGGTTGCAGGGGCTACCAGCCCCTGCTCTGGCACGAAACTGGACAAAGGAAATGGGTGTAGCCACGCCTCTTTCCTGACCCTCCCATAGGTGGGTCCCCAGAGTTTGTCCCACCCCTTCCTTGGGTATAAAGTAGGAACCCCTGACTACAGGACTTTAGATTACACCTGGACTAAACACTGACACAGAAACCAAGTACTTCGACGATCTACACTACGCTGGATGACTGAAGAATCTCCCTTGGAGTAAAGGAGTTACTCCCCTGCAAGGCAGGCACCTTTAACGTAACTGACCGGTTGACATCTCCAAAGCTCTTGCGGACTCTGAAGAATATTGCCACACAGGAGGTGGGTTCCCAAGGTCTCTGAGGTTGATCTGTGCCCACAGCAAGTCTGAGGCCTGTATCCCTCGTGGAGACCGTGCAACCTGAACCCCTGGACACCGCAACCATTTGCAGAAGCATCAACTTTCCAGCAACCCCTGAGGCTGAGCTTTGATTTACTTGTAGCCCTGATCCCGAGCAGTAACTACACCGAAGATTGCTGGCCTACACTCAACAAGTATTCCGTGGGCCGCCATTTTGTGATTCCTCTTGAGGTCCCTTCGCGATCCCTGGTCTGTTGACCTGTGGGTCCCCAAGAAGGCAACTCTAACTTCAATTGGGCTTCCCTGGTTGCTGCAGATGTGCCCTGACTCTCCATCGCTTGGGGAGTCCCCAGGACCTTGCTGGTCCTCACAGAAGCATCTTTTCTCTTCCTGCGTGGGTTGCTGTTGCCAAGGCTTGTTGTGTTCAATCCAAGGACCAACACCTCAGCACTCGACATCCTTTGTGGGACAGCTTGAATCCGGCTCCTGGTCATCCTCAACGTCTCCTGGACCCCGTGGCTGCAGAGTCAAGCTTCACCTCTTCGCACCTGAAGCACCCGACATCGGTGGGCATTCGATTGCTCCGCTCCTGGTCACTAGCTAGTGACCCAGACTCTGTCCCCTCTGCTTTCAGGTTCTTCACATCTTTCATCCAGGCTTGGATCATCCCGGACACTTTTCTTCTTCACGGCAGCAGCACTTTGTAGCAGATCGCCATTGAAAACAACGACGATTCCTGACACCCTTTGACACGTATGCACCCGGCTTCCCTGGGTGAGGTAACTCGAGTACTCCGGTGCTCCCGTGGGTGTTGGCCCTAGAACCCCTTAAGTCTAAAGGGGTTTGCTCAAAGTCCTCTCCTAAGTGTCCTTTTGCTTTAAAATTCCAACCGCGACTTTCCGCATAGAATCCTACGGCGCTCACCGCTGTGTTCTCACACTGCACACGTCCCCTGTGGGTCTCCTGTGTCACTACCTTGGGTGGTTCCTTGGGGTCCCAGCGATTCTACGTGCTCTAGGCACTGTGTCTAGTCAAGTCGTGGTTCTTATACCACTTTCTTAATATATGGTTTGGTCCCCCCCTGGGGCCCATTGTATATTGTGCTATTTACTGTCGTTTTAATACTGTGATATTGTGTATCTTGGACTCTAATCTCATAAAGAGATTAGTAGTGAGTGTTTAGAAATAAATACATATATTTTATATATACCGGGTGTGGTTCTCCTTTCATTTGGTCATTCAAGAGGTTATAATCTGGTAAACCAAGCTGCTTTACACTCCTTCAAGACTTAGCCTGAAGGCTGCTCTCCATAGCTACCACTATGATAGCTTTCAATAAAGGTTGTCTTTAAACCTATCATCAATAAGGGTCGTTTGGACTGGTGCAAGGTGCCCACTATAACTAGTGGACAGCATATGCCAGGCCAATTTCTCACATTGGTGTGCAGAGGTTGGATTCAAGCTTGCTATTGCTTTACCAGATAATCTCTTTGAGTGACTAACAGAAAACCACTATAGGTACATATAAATCAAGTTTAGAATACAGTAAGTTCTACTGAAATTAGAGTTGTGTGTCAAGGGCTTAGCATACCCTTTCTACAACTCAAGAGAGTTTAGTAGGCCCCACTAGAGTAGGTAGGTGCATACACCACACCACACTAGTCATGTCTTCAAGGGCAGAAACCAGTGGGTCTCTCCCAACTAAGTATGACCAGGTCTCATACCAAGAATTGAGGACTATGTGTGCCTCTAGGAAATTGAAGACAGGGAAAAGCCCATCCACACAACACCTCATACAGTTGTTGTTAGCAGATGACCTCAGAAAGACCCCAGGGTCTGATGAGGTTGGCAAAGGGGTGGGGCAGCTGAAGAGGAAAGGCCAGGTAGTGAACACTACTATGACCCAGACTCTGATGCTGGCCAGGGGGATCAAAATGATTCCAACCTGGAAAATCCAATTCTTCCTGAAGGTGAGGAAGGAGACCCCAGTGGGGTTCTCTTTACCCCACCTGGAAGGGTTAATAGTCTACCAAGAAGATCAAGATCTCCTTCTCAGGAATCTAATCATTCTGGTACGTCTATAGGGTCCTCTGCTTCTCATAAAAGGGCATCCTCTTATGAGAAGAAATGCCAACTGCTTGAGTTTGAGAGAGCTAAGCTCAGAATCAAGAGAGAGCAATTGGCCTTAGACAGGGAATCCCTGGAGCTTCAGAGAGCTTCTCAGAAGTTGGGGCCCCATGGTGGCAGCAACAGTGTCCCTAGAGGTAGAGATCATCCTCATGACCATAGGAACCTGAACAAGATTGTCCCTCCCTACCAGAGTGGGGATGACATCCACAAATGGATAACTGCACTGGAGAGGGCCTGTAAAGTACAGAGGGTCCCTCAGGAGCAGTGGGCAGCAATCTTGTGGCTCTCCTTTGCAGACAAAGGTAGAGACAAGCTCCTCACTGTAAGAGAAGAAGATGCTGACAATTACAAAGTCCTGAAGAGTGCTCTGATTGAGGGGTTTGGCCTAACCACTGAACAATACAGGTTAAAGTTCAGAGATACGCAAAAGGCACAGACTCAGAACTGGGTTGACTTTGTTGATTGTGCTACTAAGGCTCTGGAAGGCTGGTTACTTGGCAGTTAGGTGTGTGATTTCAAAGTATTGTATAATTTAATCATGAGAGAGCAGATCCTTAACAACTGTCAAAATCAACTGTTGCATCAGTACCTGGTGGACTCTGATCTGACCTCTCCCTAAGAATTGGGTCAGAAGGCAGACAAATGGGTCAGAACCAGGGTGAGGCAGAAGGTTCAGAACCAAGGTGGTGACTCCAAGAAGCAAGATTCTAAAAACTCTGATAAGGGTGTGGAGAGGGGTAAAGACCAGAAGTCTTCTCAAGGGCCCCAAAAATCTGCATCTGGTGGGGTGTCCCAATCTAACAAAGGAAAAGGCCAAAAGAAACCATGGTGTAAAATCTGTAAACAGAAAACCCATTGGACTAGTGACTGTACCAGAACTAAAGACTCAACTCCAGCCACCATTGCCCCTAAGGCAACTGTTCCCCCTAGTTCAGCTCCAAGTGGTGGTGTTCCAAATAAGGGTGTAGTAGGGTTAACCCTGGGATCTGAGATGGACTCTGGCCTAGTCAGAGTTCCAACTCAGGCTGTACTGATCTGTGATGGAGGCATGGATATGTCCTCCTATGTGAGTCCCAGTAATCTGGGCAAATACAGACAGCAGCCCTTGATTAATGGAAAAGAGGCTTTGGCATTCAGGGACACAGGAGCAAGTGTCACAATGGTGACAAAAGATCTTGTAGCCCCTGAGCAGACCATACTTGGTGAAATGTACCAAGTGACCAATGCTAGCAATGTCAGGACAGACCATTCCCTGGCAGTTGTTAATTTCTCCTGGGGAGGGGTAACTGGCCCTAAGAAGGTTGTGGTAAGTGCAGACCTCCCTGTTGAATGCTTGCTTGGAAATGATTTGGAAAGTTCAGCTTGGGCTGAAGTTGAGCTCAGGACCCATGCAGAAATGTTGGGCATCCCTGCAGATGTGTTTGCTATGACCAGGTCACAGGCAAAAATGTCTAAAACTGAACAGGCCCTGGATCCTGGAAGAATGGACCAGGTGCCTCCCAAGAGGAGGAGCAGTAGGGTTAAGGCAGTGTCTTCCCCCCTGCCTCATAATGCAGATCAGTCTCTTGAGGGAGATGATCTCAGTCCTGAAGAAGGAACTGTCCCAGAGGAGCTTGAACCTGATCAGGTTGAGTTCTTAGGGACAGGGGGCCCTTCCAGGGCAGATCTGAGCCAGGAGCAACTGAGCTGCCCCTCTCTTGAACCCCTCAGACAGCAAGCTGCTGCTGAGGCTGCTGGGAGTGCTAGTGGGTCCCATAGGATCTATTGGGATGATGGACTCCTTTACTCAGAGTGTAGAGACCCCAAGCCAGGAGCCACCAGGAGGTTGGTTATACCTCTGAAGTTTATGAGCTTCCTATTGACCCTAGCACATGATATCCCATTGGCAGGACACCTAGGCCAAAATAAGACTTGGGACAGAATTGTCCCTCACTTTCATTGGCCTCATATGTCTGAAGACACCAAGGAGTTTTGTCGCTCCTGTGTCACCTGTCAAGCCAGTGGTAAGGCAGGTAGCACTACAAAGGCCCCCCTGATACCGCTACCTGTGGTGGGGGTTCCCTTTGAGAGGGTAGGGATTGACATTGTTGGTCCCTTAGATCCTCAAACAGCATCTGGGCACAGATTTATCATGGTGGTGGTCGACCATGCCACTAGGTACCAAGAAGCAATTCCCCTCAGGACCACCACAGCTCCTGTGGTGGCAAGGGCCCTCCTGGGAATCTTTTCCAGGGTGGGTTTTCCTAAGGAGGTAGTATCAGACAGAGGTGCAAACTTCATGTCTAGTTACTTGACTGCTATGTGGAAGGAGTGTGGAGTAAATTATAAATTTACCACCCCCTATCACCCACAATGCAATGGTTTAGTTGAAAGGTTCAACAAAACCTTAAAGGGCATGATTAAAGGTCTCCCAGAAAAGCTTAGGCGCAGATGGGACATACTTTTGCCCTGCCATCTCTTTGCCTACAGAGAGGTTCCACAGAAGGGGGTCGGTTACAGCCCATTTGAGCTTCTGTTTGGACATCCAGTTAGGGGTCCATTGTGTCTAGTGAAGGAGGGATGGGAGTTACCTCTCAAACCCCTAAACAGGATATTGTGGACTATGTACTTGGTCTCCGCTCCCGGATGGCTGAGTACATGAAGAAGGCAACTAAAAACCTTGAGGCTAGCCAGGAATTGCAAAAGGCCTGGCATGACCAAAAGGCTGTGCTGACTGTTTATCAGCCAGGACAGAAAGTATGGGTGTTGGAACCTGTGGCCCCAGCAGCCCTCCAAGACAAGTGGAGTGGCCCCCATACCATTGTTGAACAGAAGGGAGAGGTTACCTATCTGGTGGACCTTGGAACACCCAGGAGCCCCCACAGGGTGCTCCATGTCAACAGACTGAAACCATATGTTGACAGGGCAGACATGGGCTTGCTCATGGCTACTGATGAGGGACAGGAGGAAGAGAGTGATCCACTCCCTGAACTGCTCTCACAGAACCCTGATGATGGATCAGTAGATGGTGTAGCCTTGGCAGGCAGCCTCACTGACCAGCAGCAAACTGATTGCAGAAAAGTTCTCAATCAGTTCAGACATATGTTCTCTCTGACTCTAAGTCAGACTACATGGTGCACTCATGAAGTGGACACTGGGGACAGTCTGCCTGTTAAAAATATGATTTACAGGCAACCTGACCATGTCAGGGACTGCATCAGGACTGAAGTCCAGAAGATGTTGGATTTGGGTGTGATTGAACCCTCAGATAGCCCTTGGGCTAGTCCAGTAGTCTTAGTGCCTAAACCTCACACCCAGGGTGGTAAGAGAGAGATGAGGTTTTGTGTAGACTACAGAGGTCTCAATGCAGTCACTAGGACTGATGCCCATCCAATCCCTAGGGCAGATGAGCTCATAGATACTTTGGCCTCAGCCAAGTTTCTCAGCACATTTGACCTGACAGCTGGCTACTGGCAAATCAGATTAGCTGAGGATGCAAAAGCCAAAACAGCATTTTCTACCCCTATTGGGCACTACCAATTTATGGTGATGCCCTTTGGTTTGAAAAATGCACCTGCCACTTTTCAAAGGTTGGTGAACAAAGTCCTTACAGGCCTGGAAGCCTATAGTGCAGCATATCTAGATGATATTGCTGTCTTTAGCTCCACCTGGGAGGATCACCTGGTCCACCTGCGAAATGTTTTGGAGGCCCTGCAGAAAGCAGGCCTAACTATCAAGGCCACCAAGTGCCAGATAGGGCAGAATCAGGTTGTGTACCTGGGCCACCTTGTGGGTGGAGGCCAGGTTCAACCATTGCAGAGCAAAATCCAGACCATCATGGACTGGGTTGCTCCAACCACCCAGACTCAGGTCAGAGCTTTCTTGGGCCTGACTGGGTACTATAGAAGATTTGTCAAAGGGTATGGATCCATAGTGACCCCTTTGAATGACTTAACTTCCAAAAGAATGCCAAAGAAAGTTCAGTGGACAGTTAGCTGTCAAAAGGCATTTGATGACCTGAAGCAGGCCATGTGCACTGCTCCCATTCTGCAAAGTCCTGATTACGCCAAGCAATTCATTGTCCAAACAGATGCATCTGAGTTGGGGGTAGGGGCTATGTTATCACAATTGAATGATGAAGGTCAGGATCAGCCAGTAGCTTTTATTAGCAGAAGGTTGACCCCCAGAGAGAAACGTTGGTCAGCCATTGAGAGGGAGGCCTTTGCTGTGGTTTGGGCCTTGAAGAAGCTGAGGCCATACTTGTTTGGCACTCACTTCATTGTTCAGACAGACCACAAGCCCCTCTTATGGCTAAAACAGATGAAGGGTGAAAACCCCAAACATTTGAGGTGGTCCATTTCCCTACAGGGGATGGACTATACAGTGGAACATAGACATGGGAGTAACCATGCCAATGCAGATGGACTCTCCAGATATTTCCACTTAGAACATGAAGACTCAACTGGTCAAGGTTAGTTTAATGTCCTGACGTTTGGGGGTGGGGGGGTTGTGTAGGAGAGTAGGATCTGCTTCTTATAGTTACCCCCACTTTTTGCTGATGTTTCACTGGTTTTCGACTTTAGCCAGACTGACGCCCTGCTAATCAGGACCCCAGTCTATCTGCTTTCTACTCTAAATTGATTGTATGTACTTTAGGTACACTCCAGATTGGATTCTGGGGTACCCTTATAAGTCCCTAGTATATGGTATACTATATACCCAGGGCCTAGGTACCCCAGAGGCCTACCAGGGGCTGCAGCATGTATTGTGCCACCCCTGGGAAGCCTCTGAAAATTACACAACAGGTCTGCTACAGCAGTCTGTGTAAGGTGGTATATGCACCCCTTACTGAGATATAGGTTCCCTATATCTCTCCATATCACTGCACATGTAAACCTATCAGTCACCCCTATGGCAGGCCTTAACAATCCTGAAGGCAGGGTGCTGGGTTTCGTGTGAGAGGGTGCCCATGCATGAGCAGAGCCCCTCTGCAGCTTTCGGAATCTTCATTCCAGGGTTGTTTGTGATGCAGCCAACCATATACTCTTAAGTGCATTATAACCTCGCGGTAAATGCTAACTTGAGAATGGCTGCATGGAAACATGTCGTGTTTGGTGTCAAACACCTTGGAATCATATGGGAGGTATGATTCCACCCTACTAGAGGGAGAAACATGGCACCACCGGTACACCCGGTACCAGCTTAACAGAACCCTGGCATCACAAAATGGATGCTACAGACACGAGTCTGCCCTCCTGCTGCTGGAAGAAACTCCGGCAGGGGAGGCCTGGACAATAGGTTTCCTGTCACAGGGAGGTGTGACCACCTCCCAGACAGGCTTTAGTGTATTGGGCTGGGTGGGTGCACTGGGGGCACATTTGGTGTCCCTGTGCATAGTCCAGCTCAAACCGGTTGCAGGGGCTACCAGCCCCTGCTCTGGCGCGAAACTGGACAAAGGAAATGGGTGTAGCCACCCCTTTTTCCTGACCCTCCCATAGGTGGGTCCCCAGAGTTTGTCCCACCCCTTCCTTGGGTATAAAGTAGGAACCCCTGACTACAGGACTTTAGATTACACCTGGACTAAACTCTGACACAGAAACCAAGTACTTCGACGATCTACACTACGCTGGATGACTGAAGAATCTCCCTTGGAGTAAAGGAGTTTCTACCCTGCAAGGCAGGCACCTTTAACACAACTGACCAGTTGGCATCTCCGAAGCTCCTGCGGACTCCGAAGAATATTGCCACACAGGAGGTGGGTTCCCGAGGTCTCTGAGGGCAATCTGTGCCCACAGCAAGTCTGAGGCCCGTATCCCTCGTGGAGACCGTGCAACCTGAACCCCTGGACACCGCAACCATTTGTAGAAGCATCAGCTTTCCGGCAACCCCTGAGGCTGAGCTTTGGGTTACTTGTAGCCCTGACCCCGCGCAGTAATTACACTGAAGATTGCTGGCCTACACTCAATTAGTGTTCCATGGGCCGCCATTTTGTGATTCCTCTCGAGTTCCCTTCGCGATCCCTGGTCTGTTGACCTGTGGGTCCCCAAGAAGGCAACTCTAACTTTAATTGGGCTTCCCTGGTTGCTCCAGATGTGCCCTGACTCTCCATCGCTTGGGGAGTCCCCAGGACCTTGCTGGTCCTCACAGAAGTATCTTTTCTCTTCCTGCATGGGTTGCTGTTGCCAAGGCTTGTTGTGTTCAATCCGAGCACCGACACCCCAGCACTCGACATCCTTTGTGGGACAGCTTGAATCCGGCTCCTGGTTGTCCTCAATGTCTCCAGGACCCCGTGGCTGCAGAGTCAAGCTTCACCTCTTCGCACCTGAAGCACCCAACATCGGTGGGCATTCGATTGCTCCGCTCCTGGTCACTGGCTTTCAGGTTCTTCACATCTTCGATCCAGGCTTGGATCATCCCGGACACTTTTCTTCTTCACGGCAGCAGCACTTTGTAGCAGATCGCCATTGAAAACAACGACGATTCCCGACACCCTTTGACACCTATGCAACCGGCTTGCCTGGGTGAGGTAACTCGAGTACTCCGGTGCTCCCGTGGGTGTTGGCCCTAGAACCCCTTAAGTCTAAAGGGGTTTGCTCAAAGTCCTCTCCTAAGTGTCCTTTTGCTTTAAAATTCCAACCGCAACTTTCCGCATAGAATCCTACGGCGCTCGCGGCTGTGTTCTCACACTGCACACGTCCCCCGTGGGTCTCCTGTGTCACTACCTTGGGTGGTTCCTTGGGGTCCCAGCGATTCTACGTGCTCTAGGCACTGTGTCTAGTCAAGTCGTGGTTCTTATACCACTTTCTTAATATATGGTTTGGTCCCCCCTGGGGCCCATTGTATATTGTGCTATTTACTGTCGTTTTAATACTGTGATATTGTGTATCTTGGACTCTAATCTTATAAAGAGATTAGTAGTGAGTTTTTAGAAATAAATACATATATTTTATATATACCTGGTGTGGTTCTCCTTTCATTTGGTCATTCAAGAGGTTATAATCTGGTAAACCAAGCTGCTTTACACTCCTTCAAGACTTAGCCTGAAGGCTGCTCTCCATAGCTACCACTAGGATAGCTTTCAATAAAGGTTGTCTTTAAACCTATCATCAATAAGGGTCGTTTGGACTGGTGCAAGGTGCCCACTATAACTAGTGCTCAATAGACAATGGGGTGACCCTGTGTCCCTGAGAACCTGGGTATTATAATGCAAAATATACAATGGTTCTGTCGGGTATAACCACAATATTTCTTAACATACAATTCAATTGCAGGATCAAGTTATTTTCCTTCAAAGATTAAATATGAAAAACATTTTTAGGACGGAACACACCACCAAAAGATATATAAGTCGAAGATGCAAAGAATCACAATTAAATCAGGTTTTGCGGGTCTCTATGCGGTTGCACGGCAGGAACATTCACTGTCCTTGTCTTCCTTCTTGGATTTGGTTCCACTGTTAATGTTATAGATTCTTACGAGTATTTTACCCGTGCTTGGAAATCATATTTGGCTCCACGCAAGATTTGTCTCGGAAATAACTAGATGGGCCATCAACCGGGATTTTTACTGGTTACCGTTAGGCTGCCAGCCCTCTTCCTTATTTGAGTCCTGATGAAGACCCGCCAGATGTTATAATATCGCACATTTAGGGTTGAAACGTCGACGATATCCTGGTCCAGTTCAAGGCCCCGCTCTTAAATACTGAAATTGAACAGAGTAGCAGGGTCATTGTGTGGCTTTTGTCCTGGCCTCTTTTGAACATGTATAGATTTTAAACCACCTTGTATATAGTTAGCACTCATTGTGTCACTGATTACACTATGTCACTTATTCACAACTCACTCTAATTTTCACAATGTTGGCAGCTTTGTATGCAACTAATTTCTTTATATATGGGTGTTTAGAAATGATGAAATTTATATAAAGATCTTAACACCCGCAAAACTTGATTTAATTGTGATTCTTTGCATCTTCGACTTATATATCTTTTGGTGGTGTGTACCGTCCTAAAAATGTTTTTCATATTTAATCTTTGAAGGAAAATAACTTGATCCTGCAATTGAATTGTATGTTAAGAAATATTGTGGTTATACCCGACAGAACCATTGTATATTTTGCACTATAAGTAGTGGACAGCATATGCCAGGCCAACTTCTCACAGTCAGTACGTGTTCACCACTACTATAGGTTAGCGATATTCATAGAACACAAATATATTAGTAAAGGAGACAGGTCCAAAAGGGGCATAAGACAGTGGGCAAATGAACCAGGGATTAAAAGTGACACTTTGAATGGACATAAGAAGCGCACACATCCTTAGGGGACCATGTAGACCCCTCTGGAATACATGATAAAAACTTTCCCTTCAGACAAGAAAAATATACAAAAGTATTGTAAACAATTGTGCAAAGGTACCAAGGACCATGCCCAGCCATGGCGAAAGGAAGGGACATTTGACCAAGACATAATTGAACACACATTAACTTGCATTCGATCTAAGTATAATAGAAAGAAAAGACAGAAAAAGGGAATACATTCAGTCATTATGGCAGGTATTCCACGATACAAAAACAAATGTTAAACCAACAGCACCCAAAGAGGCAATAACACAGTCCCCAGAGAAGCCCCTGCCTTATGGTCTTTACCCCATTCTGCCAGTTGTAGGGTACCAAGATCCTGTTAGAGTTACACCTAAAGAGGGGAGAAAAAAATCATAGGGAGACAAGGCTCATTTGAAACCCACCACTACAACTCCTCAGGCCAGTCCAGAACCGGACCGAAGAGACAGACTCATTAATTAATTGCAACACACTGTTAGACAGGCAGAATGCTCTAGAAGCTCTGCTCCCCTTCGAGGACACTGGATTACGGAACATGTTGTCCTTAGGATGAGAGACACTTCTGCAGAGTCTTTGAGAGAGGCAGCTGAGGAATGAATAAGAGAAGAAGAAGGATGGGAGAGGCATATAGAGACGCCACAATATCATGAACCCCCTAATGAGTTACAAGATGTGGGGGGCAGAGGAAGATGGGGCAAGGGAAGGCAGACCTAGGAGGGGTGCAAATGAACAGGACACTAACCAGAGACCATATAATTTGTGCCCACATCCTCCGTGGTGGTCAATAATGGCAGTAAGAGACACCTCAAAAATATGGAAGAAGTCAATCCTAAAAAATAGTAGGTCAGATCTAACACCCATAGAGGTAATGGAATATAAGAAGGGTAGTTACTATTGCTAACCCTTCTGGGATAAATTGGCAAAATGGACTAAAAAGGAGGGGCGGAAGCAGTGGCCCGACAAGGGTCTTTTCAACCCATTGACTTAGCAAATGACAAAGATTTATATGACAGGGACAGGACAACTGAGATTGGAACTACCCCTATATGCAAGAGTGCCTCGCGGTCAGGGAGGAGTATGCTATAGACAAAACAACTGAAGTGATCTGAAGTAATAGACCAGATCCGAGGTTAGGCCCAAGACAAGTAAATCCTCAACCAATAACTCAGTTACCCCTCATTTTCAAGGGTGGACAACTGCCCACATACATAACATGGCCACAAATGGATAAAGAGAATTTAAAGAGGGTACTACCCTCGCTGTCTGAGGGAGCTGGAAAATAGACAAGATGCTTTGAGAAACACACTGCTAGAGTGAACCTAGACTTGGGCGATATTAAAAGCTTGTTAAGTTCTCTGGTGGGAGACAAAGTAAAAAACATTTTTATCAGGGCAGGATTCCCTCAAATAACATTGATAGATACACATTTGATGGGTCTTCCTTCAACAATATCTTTCAATATGTTTGGGATGAACTCCAGCAGACATACACAGACACACCAGACATTGGAGCCCTTATGGCAGAGGGCATAAAACTTACTGAAGACATTACAGAATTCATTACCAGACTGAAAGAGCAATGGGTACAGGAAATAGGATGTAACTGGGAAAATACAGGAGGGAATGCAATACTATTATATAATGTTTTGAAACGGGGCCTGCCCATGGGTATACAAGCAAGCCTAGATAGAGTAGTGAGAATAGAGGCTAAACCATGACCAGAAATACAAGCCCATATCATACATTATTTCAGCGAAAACAAGAAAAGGACAAGGAAAGGATAGAGCAGGCAGAGAGGGCCACAGCTAAGTTGGTGCAACAGAAACTTAAAAAACCAAGTACAAAAGGGGCGCTTGTAGCAGCACCACAAATGGCTGTCACAATGCCAGTGCACATGCAGGCACCAAAAGGGCAGCCAGGAAGTAACATGGGAAAGAGACAAGGAGGTTTTTCAGAAGGCAGGGAAGAAGACAAGGAGGATATAGGGCAGGACAACAGTGTTATTATTGTTGCAATATGGGTCATTTTGCAAGGGAATGTAGAACAATAAAGAAGGATGACCAAGTGCAGGGATGGATCACTCTGCAGAGGCAGATGGGGCCACAACAGGTGCAATAGGCTTCCCAACAAGAAGTAAAACAGGGACCCCAGCATGTCCCTCAGGTTCAGTGGGCCACACAACAGGGGCAAATGCCACAGAATATGCCCCAGGTTGTCAAAAATACTACCGGAGGCCCCACATAGGTCCAGATGGGATGAGTAATGGTACAAGGAGGTAATTTATTTTCTGCACAACCCCAAATGTCCGGGGGGCACCAACCAACAGCTATACACAATGAGAGAGCCTACAGACAACCATTGTGTATCCAATACTATCAGTAACCCACAGATCAGATGAGGAACCCACTGTGACAGTAGCCATAGACGGTCTCCCCTTTCTCACAAGTCAATGGACAGACAAGGGTTTTCGGGAGCTGTCAGAAGGGTTCCCTTTACTGAATCAGTGAGCATGACAGTAGGAGACACGCAAATTGAATGGCCATTGTGAAGTATCGGTCAATCTTCTTGGAAGACACCTAATGAGTAAGCTGAATATGACCGTCTCTTTTTTGGAAGATGGGTCAATGGTATGTTACACACTTGGTATCACACCAGGTATGATTTGTCACTCATAGCTCATGAGGACATTGGGTAACAGGTCAGGGCAATTCCTGTGAATACAAAGGCCTTTTTGCGTGGCAGATGCATTTTGATAGCGCTTACACCAGCGCTACTGGGGAAGACAGTGCAGATACTAAAAGAACTATTGTTCAGACCCGAGAGACCTGTGGATCTCATAGAAAAACCTTACATGGTGTTAGAGATAATGGCCCTTGAAATAAAGCCATTATTATTGGTAGCATTTGACAAGAAACAAGCAACTTGGGCATCAATAGTATTTATGGATCCAGACGTCAAACTGAGAGACATATCAGATGAAGAAATGTTTGATGATAGCCTGTCAGTTTAGTTTCACAAAATTCGAGTATATCGAAAAAAACCTTACCAATGGGGGAACTAGGATTCAACAAAAGTTCGTTGTAATCACCTTACTAGAAAAAATACTGTTTTTCTAGAGACCCCTCACCCACCAGGGTTTCCCCTAGGTGGCATGCTTCATCATTGGGGTTCCTCTCAATCCTCTACGGATTGAGGCGTGCTGCAACTTGCAAACTACGTAGGAGCACTTAGTTATGGACTATGTGAGGTGCAGTGATGTGGAGTGGAAGGAAGATAAGTCTTAAAAATGCCTAACTAGTGAGCTACTATTTTATTCCCGCCCCTAGCTGGTATGGTTAAAATCAGGGGTTAATACCAGGGAGGAACCTGACCTTAATGAATTTGGTTCCCCTAGTCAGACCCCCCAGGATATTGCGGCATGGATTAGCAAATTTAGCGGCACAAATATGGAAATTTAGCAGCACAAATATGGAAATTTAGCGGCAATTTTGCGGCACTTTATGTTACTCATAATCATTCATTTTCAGCCTGAAATCAATGGAAACTGTTTTAGCAGAGTATTCTACTTTGAATTAGGCATGTTTAAAGTGTCTGTAGCTCTACAGAAGCACAGCTCCAGTCCTAACCTCATAGGAGGGCGCTCCCTGGGATGTTCTAGCACCCATGTATGCACCCCTGCCGGGGCACCGCTGCCTCCTGGATCCGTGAGGCAGGACACCTCTTCCTCAGGCTCCCTAGGGCGCAGGATCGTAGTGACTAATCCAAATAAGTGAGACAGACTGCAAAGGGAGGTCACCTCCTGCTTACCTGGAGCAGTCCTCATAGGTCGACTTGAGCAAACATAGCCTGGCCTCAAAAGGGAATCTTGTCCTGAAGATTTTGGAAAGGACGCTTGAACATAAAGGATTACTTTCTAGACCCCAGCTTAAATGGTTTGAGAATTTTTACTCTTCCGCTCCTTTTTGCACCATGTCATCAAGTACATTACCAAATAGTTTAGATCCTCTAAAATTTAATTTTTAAGTAGACCTCTCTGAGTGGAGTCTGGTTTCCATGGCTTCATCCAAAGCAGTCTAGGACCAGCTATTGAAGCCCCAACCAATGCTGCGGCTGCCCACTAGCTTTTATTTTCTTGTTTCCCTTTTGGTCTCCTATTTTTCTTTTTTCCCCTGCTCCCATAAATGTTACTTCTACGCGCGGTGCCAAGATCCTGTGGTGCAGGAGGTATTTGTTGTAGATAATTTGATAAAGATTTTAGATGGTGTTTGCAATTCCATTTTAGTAAGCAAAATACACGACTAACTGTAATTGCGTGTTTGCCCAATTTTCAACTTTTGTAATGATTTTAAGTAAACGAGCAATGAATCTTTCCTTCTTCAAGTAGGTTTGCAAATGTTGCTCTTTTTAACACGAAATTTGTGAGCCATAAAGAAGCCCTGCTTTCTTCATCTGACAGACCTTTGCACACCTTGCTAAGAATCTCTGGAGCCGAACAGCACAGACACCACAAAAAGCGATGAGCAGAACTGTGCCACAGCAAAGTTCCTGGCTTGGACAGAAACTGATGTGGGCACAGCACAGACCAATTTGTGTGCAGCGTGGCACAGACAATAGCTGCTCCAGAGGGTATGACAGAAGATGGAAGAAGTGCGGGGGGCTGGGGAGGGGCAAAAGAGTCAGCAAAGAAATCAAGTATGGTTGCTTGACAAGCCTTCGCTTGTGCGTGCTGCACTCAAGGTGGTTGCAGGAAAACATACCTCAGGTTTGGTGCGTAATTTCTGCAGCACCAGAATGGGCTCACACGAGGAATCCGACATCTCGTTGGGTGCTACTGAAATATGTTTAAAAAAAAATCTAAAATGATTCGTAGTACATTAAAACGAAGAACAGATTTGTTTTATATGTTTGTCTTTCGAATGGTGTTGAGACTGTTCCTTTCGGATTGGCAATAAACTTAAAGATGGGGTCATTTGCCCTACCGATTGAAAAACAAAGACAACATTTAAAAAATACCACGAGTAAATGCTCATGGAGACACGGATGCTGGCCTTTGTGGTGGATGGTAAAAAAAAAAAATCTCCAGCACATGTGTAACCTTTATGACGTTAATATGCCACTTCCAGTGATGATGCCGGTGATGCATGGATGCAACAGTGTTGCAGCCATGTGACACCATCTGAAAAAATTACAAGTTGACCCGTCTGGAGGAAATCTTATCCATTATAAACTTTATTTAACTCCTAATAAGGAGGAGGTTTTTCCACTGGAAGAAACAGTTCAAGGCCTGCCAGGTCAGAAAACGTGTAATCACAGGAACTGTAAAGATGCCAAAGAAGTACAATAGTGATGAACTTCAACAGCTGCCAAATGTATTTTATAGAGAAAGACTGGGGGTCTCACTTAGTCGAATAGAGAAAAAAGGCAGTATTGTCTCTTCCTGAAAATCTATATGGTCACTCTGTTCACAAAACCAGATGCCAAATCTCTTCCTCTTGGAGGATTAAGAACTTGTTGATGGGAGCTCTGTTTCCTTCAGGTTTGCAGGTCCTTGGTCACTCCATGAGTCAGGGGGCTGCCGAGAAATTTTTGATTCAGTCACAGACAATCAAAGTGAGCGCTTCAACAAGATGGCCACAAGAGGTCCTCGTTTCCCAAAAGTTGAGAATTGAGAGAAATTTCGCGGGCAGCTTTGTAAAAATCGCGGCATTTTTACAAAACTGCCGATTTCGCGATTTTTTTGCAAATCGCGAAATCCTGGAGGGTCTGCCTAGTATTGCGTCTGTGTCAACATGTTTCGAGCTGTCCCCTACAAGCTCTTCATCAGGACTACACGGGGTCCAGTCCCGTGCGTACCACTCCTAATAAATCCTATAATGAGGATACAGTGAAGTGCACACCTAATGTGTATACACAAAATACATATGGTTACTTAATGATACTCCGTATCTGTAAAAGAAGAAGAAAAGAGATACATTAAAAACAACTGCTGCCTACCGGACAAGCCGGCAGGCCATATAGGCTTGTAAATACATGCCGCTCCTTACCTAGATCAATGCACCCGTATATAGTGGGTGCACTTAGTGTCTATGATGTGTGCTCATCTAGTGTGAAGTGAATGTGTCCCACTCGATGCCAGTGAAAACACTCTTAATGAAAACTAGTGAGAAAAGACACCATGTGACAAACAACACGTAAAATACATGTAGCATACGATGACACGTACTTCTATTTAGGCAATACTATTGCCTCATGGTCAACAACAAGGGTAGAGGGGCTTGTAGTCACACCCTAGAAATGGAGATAAGACACTTATTTAGCCGTTTTGTTCTAAAGATAAAAAGATAAAAACCGGAGGATGGCAATTCCTCACCAGAGTACAGCAAGACCCCCTTCTCTTTGTACTTACTTCATCAAAGCACGGCTCTCGGTTCGTTACCTACTTCTGTCCCTGGAGACTGCATACTAATGCGTGTGTCTGCCGGGTTGCTATTTGAAGCAGTCGGCGTGGAAGTGCCTTGTCATCCTGCTGAACTACTAGACCGTGTACTATCAAACAAAATGGCCGCCCCATTGGAACAATGGCGGGGCCATCTTAGTAGTATACCGATCCTTTACTTTTCATTTAAAACTGATTATAGGCGCAACCGTGGTGAGACAACGGGGAAGGGGGCTCTTTTGTTTGTTAGTAAGTGGCCCCTGTAAGTATTCATTCGTATACAGTAGGCCTGAACCTGGCAGTGTCCTTTTTGTGCATTACTCATGATGACTACTGATGTTCCATGCACCAGCCGGGCTACGGACTCTGCTTATGATGTCCAGGGCATTTCTATGACGCCTCTGGTGCGCTGTGTGGCCTCTGGTAACCAGAGTCATAGATGTAACACTTGTCCCTAGGCGGAGAATATAACCTAACGGGGCTGGATCATCAGGTGCTCAAGAATAAGAATCATGCAGGTTATACCACTACACCGATGGTATTTAGGTGTGTGGTATATCTTTACAGAAGATGGTTTTCGGGGCTTGGTGAGATCCAGACAGGCTACTCCTAATGGATTAGCCAACAAAGAGCCCCCAAGGGATATTGTCATTTAATCCCTCTGTCTCTGTGCGGAGTTTATACACCCATCGCTGCTCCTTTTCCAATAGTCTATGTTCCAAATTATCAATGTGACTAAGGTGTTCTAAAACCACCCATTTCAGATCGTTAGGTGTATGTTTATGTTCCATGAAATGTGAGGACATTTTTGTGGTAATTCGGTGACACCTGATGTTACTGCAGTGTTGGCATATCCTGATGCTTACTTTTCTTGTAGTCATACCTACATAATGTAGGTTGCATGGGCAGGTTATCTTGTATACTACGCCTGTAGAGTTACAATTCGTTAGCTTATGTAGTTCCCAGCTCATCGTGTTATTGAATGACACTTTCTTAGTAACGGTGGTAAGGTGGCACACACTACAATTACCGCATGGGTAACGGCCTGTGGGTGGTGTACCAAAAACTGATTGATTCCTATCTCTGTTCGTTACTGATTTTGGGCAGGTATGCACCAAAATGTCTTTAAAATTCCTCCCCTCTTGTGGGAGAACATTGGTTTTGGAATGTTGAGTTTTCCGCTGTTTAGAATGCACCAGTGTTTTTTGACTATCTTAGTTACACGATCAAAGGCAATGTTAAAGGTTGTGATGCAGATAGGTCTTCTGTCTTTCCCGGTGTCCTGTTTTGAATGTGTCTCAAGTATGGCATCCCTGTGGTTATTGGCTGCTCTCTTCTTTGCTTTTGATACCAGACCTGCTGGTTATTTTCTTGTTAGTAGTTTATCTGATAGCCTTTTGGCTTGTATTTTGAAGTCTCTGGTCTCAGTGCAATTCCTCCTCAGCCTGAGGAACTGGCCAAAAGGGAGATTCTCCTTTAAATGTCTTGGGTGGAAGCTATCGTAAAGGAGTAAACAGTTTTTGGTGGTGGGTTTTTGTGTGTCGTTGTCTTCAGGTACCCTTTCACTGCATAGATATTGAGGTCAAGGAATACCAACTGGGATCTGCTCATGGTGTGAGTGAATCTGAGAAAAATGTCTTGAAGATTCAGCCAGGCGATAAATTCATCCGCTCTGGACTCTCAGTTTAGACAGTGGTATTTCAGATGTATATTCCCATTAGAATACATTTGCAATACAGGATGGTGCCAAAACACGCACAAGACAGTACAATGTGAGAAAAGGATTCGGAAATGGTACCAGAGTCTGTGGACAAAGGGACCACACGCTGTGGGTCTGATTAAAGGAGCTGAGCCTGTGAAAATAACACTGAAACCTGGGCCGATACTGCCGGGGTATGTCAGTATCCCTTATCCAAAGAAGCAGAAGAAGGCATCTTTCCCACAATACATGTGTTACTTGAGCAGGGAGTAATATATGAGTAAGCATTACCCTGTAATACACCGATTTATTTGATAAAAAAGGCTAGGAGGGAACTTGGAGGATGATTCAAGATTTACGCCCCGTGAACGAGATAGTAATCCCAGAATGTCCAGTGGTACCAGACCCATCAGTCATGCTGACAAACATTCCTAGGGATGCCACCTACTGTTCAGTAATTGATTTGAAAAATGCATTTTTCAGCATTCCACCGCACCCAGATAATCAGTATTAAACTGGGTTTACTTACAGACGAACTCAGTACTGCTATAGAAGGCTCCCCCAGGGCTATTGTGAGTCCCCGAGTATCTTTAACAGGACAGTGAAAAAGGATTTACAAATGTAAAAATGCAAAACACCCTTTTACAGTATGTGTTTGACATTTTGGTGTGTAGCCCACTGAAAACATATGCAAGTATGATACTATTGCTCTCCATTTGCATGATTACAGAAAAAGGATGTAAAGGGGACAAAGATAAATTACAATATGTGCAGACAGAAGTTCATTATTTGGCATAGATAATTTCCAAAGATGGGAGGCGGGTGACACCTGACAGAGCAGAGAGCATCAGAAACATGCCCAATCCCAAGCCCAACACCACAAAACAAATGCAGCAGTTCCTAGGACTCTGCAATTATGTGTGACAGTGGTTATTTGATTAAGCCACCATGACTGCACCACCTTTGACTGCTCTAAAAGAGTCCCATACCAATGGGAACAAAATAAACTGGACTGATGAAAGAGAGACAGTATTTCGAGAGCTGAAGAAGTCAATCACAAATGCTCCAGTGTTAGGTACACCTGACTATAGCAAACACATTTTACCTCTTCTGTCGTTGTCATGGAATGACAATGACGCCCATACTGACTCATAAGGCATCCATGGGACACAAACAAATTGCCTATGACAGTGTGCTGCTAGATCCCATCATGAAAGGTCGCTACCCATGTGAGCAAGCACTGGCTACAGCAACATGTGCAGTATAGAAAAACACCACAATAATAAATCCCATCATGAAAGGTCATTATCCATGTGAGCAAGCACTGGCTACAGCAGCATTTGCAGAACAAATAAGCACCACAATAGTGATGAGATCACCTTTAACTCTATATGTAGAGCATGTAGTATTTGCTATTTTACAAAGAAGTAAGACCATCCTCACAACTCAAAGGGCATCTGGGTACAAAGTAATACTCTCAGTACGATCTTTACAAGTGGTTTTCTGTCACACAGTTAATCCAGCAACATTCTTTGCACACCCAGTTACTGACGATGAACAACTACATGACTGTGTTAACTACATACCAGATGAAGGAAGTAAGGTAGGAGAGGATCCCATCCCAGGGAGTATATTGCTCTTTGTTCATAGATCAGGAAACTGGGATTAGACATTCAGGAGCAGTGGATGTAAGAGCTGAATAGCAGGGTTCATCTGATACATTACAAATCATTAGCCAGATGCCACTACTTTTTCATTTTTCAGCATGGGCGGCTAAATTAGTGGCCATTATTGAAGCATTACAGTGAGCTGAGGGACTAGAGGTCACCTGTTGCAGGGCTTCTGCCCAAGAACAGAACTATGCACAGGATTATAGGACCTTGGTTTATAGGGCCTGAGTCCTCCTACCACCCTAGTACCCAGAAGCCCAGGACCTACTACCTATAGTGTCTCACTTGCTCTCCTACTCACTCACAGAGAAACAAGTGATTAGACACCCCAGCACACAACACTTCCAGATCTCTCAGGAATCGCGTTACAAGATACACCCTTTCGCCTGCACTCTTGTACTTGTCTACAGTAAGATCTGACAGAGACACGAAATAGTTTAAAATATTTATTTTAACTAACATGCCTTAGCATGCAGTGTACGTGCCACCACAAGCAGGAAAATACATAGTACAAATACAGTCAGCATAGCAGCTAGTCCATATATCATAAAGGGAGATGTCATCATGAAAGGACAATGGAGAACAGACAATAGAGCCTAACCTCCCTCCCCTTGCTAAAAAGCAGTATTATTATATATTAGAAGATCTCTTGGCATTGTCAGCAGACCCCATACCTAAGCCCATAGATGGGAGTTCTACATTATAGGGGCTGTCCCGCTCTTCTCCCCGGAACGGTCCCTCTCCAAGTGTGTTACCTATTCGTGTATTCCCATAAGACCAAAAGTACATTGTCCCAAACAGCAGCTGCATCAGTATGTTTTGTCTAGGTGCTAGGACCTGACCAGAACAAAATAACAAGGGGCATTGTTGATCGACCTTGCTCACAATATTCAGACTAAATACCGGGAACAGGCAGAGAAGGCACACAGCAAACTGTTCTCATGCGAAAGATGCGAACAAAGTTATTTCAAACATAAAGCTATGTAGTAACGTGCACAAAACCGCGTAATGTCTGCAGAGCTCATGCTAACTTAGTGGAGACGGCCATGTTCCCTGGGGCCACGTGACTCACCATTTATTCAGATGCAGCATACGTCACCACCACTGTACATTCTAGCATTCACAGATGGGAGAGGAGGGGATTTCTTAAATCTGATGGATTTCCCGTGATGCATAAAGATTTATTGGCACAATTGATAAAAGCTTTAGCCCTCCCATCTGAAGTAGCAGTGATAAAGTGTGTATCGCACACCAATCAGAAAGACCTTATCTTCAGGGGTAATGCTTTGGCAGATTGGGCAGCACAATAAGCAGCAAAAGCATCCCCAAATTATAATGAATGTGATAGGTATGATGAAAAGCAGGCAACATGATGCTACGGAATTACCACCCGATATACCGAGACAGCAAAATTACATTTGAGTGATTTGCAAGAACAAGCATTACTTCATGAAAACTAAGGAACTGTGGGAAAAGTGAGGCTGCACTCAGTCACCAACAGATTTCATTTACATGCAAGAGAGTACAGGCAAGCCAGTAATGCCACAAGCCCTGTTGTACACGGCTCTAGAGCTACTACACCTCCCACCACACACTGCAAAAGAGTATCTTCTTGCTACATTACAGGCAGATTGGTTTATTCCACAACTATCTGAAATGAATGAATGAATCAATCAATCAATCAGGGATTTGTTAAGTGCACTACTCACCTGTGAAGGTCTCAAGGCGCTGGGGGGAGGGGGATGCAGCTTCGGGTCAGTCAAAGAGCCAGGTCCTAAGGTTCTTTCTGAAGGTGTGCAGAGTTGGCGAGCGTCTGATAGTGATCGGGAGCTCGTTCCAAGTTTTCATCGAAATGTAGGAGAAGGCTCTTCGACCCGCTCTTGTTCTGCGGATACGCGGGGTTTCAGCGAGGTCGGCAGAGCAGAGGTTTCTCTTGGGTACGTGGAAGGAGACTCTGTCATTGAGGTATTTGGGTCCGGTGTTGTGGAGGGATTTGTAGACGTGGGTGAGTAGCTTGAAGGTTTTTTTATTTTTTCACGGTCAGTCAAACAATGCCACTTCAACATTCCTTATTCGTACAGTGTCAATGATATACACACGATAGGTTAGATACTTATACAATATACATTGCCGCTTCCGGACACATTAGATTTACACATTAAGCAGTGGTGCACAACATAGATATATACAGTTGTTTTCTGCAAAGCCTATATAGCTCATCAGTACAATCGCATATCATACCCCTTCTCAGCTCTCAGTTGACATGGAGAGAAGATACTGCACCAAGGGGGCCCAGAAGTCTCGAGGTCTAGAGGAGTGAGGAATCTCCTCCGCATATAAGTCAAGTTGGGCTTTGCAATAGGACATGTCTTTTATCCAGTCCATCTGTGTTGGCGCCCGCCCACTCCCCCACTTCATTGCTATTCTTCTTTTTGCCAATAGTAGTGCTATTGCCAGAAATCTACGTCTGCGCGCTGGCTTAATCTTATGTATGCCTAACAGGCACACCACAGGCGTATTTGGGACCATCTCACCCAGCATCTGTGTGACTGTGGTGGTGACTGCGTTCCAATATGTCTGCAGTGCCGGACATGCCCACGCCACATGTAAGAAGTCTGCCCCGGGGGCCCGACACCTCATACAGTGATCATCTGCTTTTAATCCATATTCATGTAGCTTTTGTGGTGTATAATATACCTGATGGAGGTATTTAAAATGGATAATTTTTAGATTACAATTAGACGTAAGCAGCTGTAACTGCATACAGCTGAAGTCCCAGTCTTCTTTAGATATGGGCATGCCAAGTGACTCTTCCCATCTAGTCTTTGGTCTATTCAGCTCTCGGTGCTGTTCCCCTTGAGATGTGGCGTACAACTTCGTAACCAGATTTTGCCGCGTAGGGGATATCAGTAGCATCTGTAGTGCATTGTGTGTTGGTGGTTCCGTGGGAAACGAGGGATACAGGGCTTTGATCGCCATACGCAATCTCAGGTATGCGAATACTCTTAATGGAGTGCGATGTATTCCTGCAGTTGCTATGTCTTGTGTTATGTATTCTGTATTGGGGAAAATATCACCCATAGTTCTGAGTCCCATCACGTGTAGTTCCTGTGTCATTTTCTGCTCTTGTGTCACCGTAAGTCGTGGATGATGTTTAAGGGGAAGGGCCGGTGCATATGATGGAAGTTTATGCGCTCTCTTCACTAATGCGTGCCAAGCCCTGGATGTACACAGCGCCGGATGTATCTCCTGACTGGAAATGTAATGTCTCGGATGCGCAATGAGGGAAAGAAGGGGAGTGGGAGACATACTGTCGAGCTCCACCACAAGATGTGGTACATGACCGTGTGGCTGAAGCCAGTAATGCGCGTGTTGCGCTTGTGCGCAATAGTAGTACAATTGCAGATCAGGTGCACTAAAGCCACCCTGGGTGTAGCGTCTCGTCAGCTCCTTCCATCCCACCCTCGCATGTTTACCGGCCCAAGTCAGGCAAAGCTGCGCCGCACGTAGTCTGGCAAATAGAGTTAGTGGGAGCCATATCGGTATATTCATGAACAGATATAAAAATCTAGGCAAAACCACCATTTTCTGTAGCGCTATCTGGTCGGCCAGCGACAAGGGCAGCCGGATCCACCGAGACACCTGGTCCTCTAACTTGGAAATTGCTCTACCATAATTTTCTCGTATCACCGTTTCAGGGTCCCGATGTATCCAAACTCCCAGATATTTCACCGGATCCGTCCGCCACTGCAGCGGATAGCCTAGAGACGGCCTAGTCGTCACAGGGGTAAGCGGGATCACCACCGATTTGTCCCAGTTGATACATAACCCTGAAAAGTTAGCAAACTTTATATATTCTCTTAGGAGCGTGTTCAAGTTAGTATCTGGGTAATTAGTATATAGCACCATATCATCAGCATATAATGATATGCTGATTGGCTGGAGCTGAAATTGTAACGCCGTTGCTGCATGTCTCTGTCTAATCTTGCAGGCCAGTGGCTCCAGAGCCAGGGTGAATAGCAACGGTGACAGGGGACATCCCTGCCGTGTCCCTCTATATATGTGAAAGGGTGCCGAGATGACACCATTAACTCTAAGTCTAGCGACCGGATCCGTGTATAATATTTCAATCCACTTGAGGAATGGCTCCGGGAACCCCATGCAGCGCAACACACCGAACATATAGGGCCATTCCACCGAGTCGAACGCCTTTGCCGCATCCAACAGCGCCGCCGCTGCAGGTAGCTCGGGATTGAGGTGGTGATACATGGCAAAAATAGTGCGGATATTCTGCGTGGTGGAACGGGTCGGGATGAATCCCGCCTGGTCCGGTAGGACCAGTTTTTGCATCAGTGGTTTTAGTCGGAAAGCGATCACCTTGGCTAGAATCTTAGTGTCCATAGTGATAAGGGAAAGGGGGCGGTACGATTCGCAATAGGCTGGGTCCTTATCTGGCTTAAGGAGTGTTATCAGCAATGCCTCGCGCACAGAAGGGGGTAGCACACCGTCTTCATAAGCTTCCTCATACATGGCCGCCAAATGTGGTATCAATAGATCCCGATACTCTTTGTAAAACTCCCCAGGCAAGCCGTCAAGTCCCGCAGCTTTATTGTTTGGTAATGAATTAATGGCTGCCCGCATCTCCTCCTCAGTGATATGGTGGCTAAAATATTCGCGATGTGCGTCGGATAGCCACGCCAGGGCTACGTCATCTAAATATTGTGAAAGTTCAGTGGGGTCTGATACAGGCCCTGCCGTGTACAACCGGGCATAGTAGTCTAGGAAGCATCGTGATATTGAGGGGGTATCATAGTGTGTCTTATCTTGAGAGTCCAATACCTTAATCACAAACGTCTCCGGGTGCGCAGGGCGTATCTTACTGGACAGTGCTCGTCCGGGTCTGCCACCTTCCCCGTAGGCACGCGCCGTATATTTCTGTGACATGTATTTCAGTTCACTATCTGCAAACTCATGATAAGTGTCAATTTTGCCTCTTATGTCTGCTAGTACTTTAGGGTCTAATGAAATGGTGTATTGTGCTTCTAACCGTTTTATTTCGGCCTCAACCATAGACAGTTGCCTACGTATATCTTTAAGGATGCCAGCTTGTTTGCCAATGCAGAAGCCACGAATGGTGACCTTGAACGCCTCCCATATTGTCTTTGCACTGTCCACTGAGCCAGTGTTTCTTTCAAAGTAATCAGTGATCGCATGTTTCAAGTCAGATTTGAACACCTGATCCTGCAGCGCGCTAGGTTGAAGACGCCATGTGTATGATTTCGGTGTATGTGTGGGGATACGCAAGTCTAAGCGGACAGGCGCATGGTCAGAAAGGGTTCTAGGCATGTGTGTTACTGCATTGATCCAGGTACTGATGTCGGGAGTGGCTATCCAGAAGTCGAATCTAGACCAGGTATTGTGTGTGGATGAAATGCAGGTGATTTCGCTCTCTCCACACATCTAACATGTCGTATTCTATCATCCCCTCCCTCAGTGTCTGAGCAGTATTCTTCCCATGTCGTTCGTTCCCAATGGATCTATCCGCCTGTGGATCCAGACAGGTGTTAAAATCTCCGCCACAAATCAGTGTAGTGGGAGATAATTGTCTCAGGTGATTCCATATCTCTGTATAGCAGGCAGGGTCATCAGTATTTGGGCCATATACATTTACTAGAGTTATAGTTGTCCCTCCGAAGTTTCCCTGTAGCACGACATATCTGCCTTGTTCATCAGAGTATGAGTGGAGGAGTGTGAACGGAGTGCCTCGTTTTACAAGGATCATCACCCCTCTGGCATAGTTGGAATAAGATGATGCTATTCTGTGTGCAGCCCATCTGCTACCCACTCTATATTCAGTATCTCGTATTAGGTGAGTCTCCTGGAGGCAGGCTACGTCAATAGCATGTCGATCTAGGTATGCAAAGACCTTCCTAATCTTCCGGGGGTTTTGCAGCCCACGGACATTCCATGTCAAAAGCGTCAGTTTCCTGGTAATCTCCATGCCCCTAGCCATGTCTATATCGAGCAATTGCGTCTGCCGGGAAGCTTGTCCAATATCCGCCTATCGCATCTGGTATACCATGTGACACAGTTAATCTGACCATTTTTCTAATTACACCCCGAAATTCCCCCCCACCCACATCGCTAGCCCAATCCTGGCGAAGACATCCCTTAAATACAAAAAAACACTTCCTCCCACCCTCCCCCACAACAATCCCATAATCAAAATTTGCGTTTCACACACGAGGGGGGTAGCTGCCAGCCGTTCCCCGGGCAAGCCAGCGCCCGGGTGGTCGTATAACCTATCCCATTATATAGTCATCACTAATATAGCAGGTCCGCCAAACCCATGTATTAGTTACATGAGGCATATTACCTCGTCCATAGGATATTAATCCCAGCTATGTACCATATCATCTTACATTATAGTCCATGCCCAGTGACTCGTAGCCAATGAAGTTTGACCCCAGCCACCCAGAGTGCTATCTATCTGGACATCGCAGTACCTTCGCATGGCTTTGTAGGAATCTGCCAGTCCTTCGCCGTGCGCTGTGGTGCAAGTAGGTGCCATTACTCAATGTCTGAGGTGTCTCCCTGGTCGTCTTGCGTATTTCTTGGCGACCTCCGACGTGGGAGTTGATCGTTTTTTGAGCGGATGAATTTCGCCACGTCTCGAGGATCATTGAAAATCTTGTGTTTCCCACCATCAGAGACCCTCAGCCTAGCCGGATACAGCATTGCATACTGTATGTTGCGTTCGCGCAGGTTCTTCTTTACTTCCGCGAATTTCTTACGTGCTTCCTGTACTTGTGAAGTAAAGTCCGGATATATAGATATGTCCATCCCATCATGATTAAGGTGGCCCAGCTCCCTGGCTTTCCGTAACGCCGCATCTCGATCTCTGTAATTCAAAAGTTTCGCCAGGATGGGGCGAGGTCGCGCTCCTGGTGCTGGCTGAGGTGCAAGTGTCCTGTGCGCCCTTTCTACTATGAATACATCCGAGAAAGTATCTCTGCCAAGCAGTGTGGCTAGTAGTGTCTCTATGTAGCGCTCCATATTGCCTGTGTTGGTAGACTCCGCAATACCCATGAAGCGTAGGTTGTTCCGTCGCGATCTCGCTTCCAAATCTTAAGTCTTAGCCAGTACCGTCATCATTGCTTTGTCCAGCCGTTCTTGTTTTGTTATCATTTGACTTTGGACATCTTCATAATCAGAGATGCGACGTTCCGTCATGTCTATTCTCTCAGTGTGTTTATCGAGCCTTTCCGACATGCGGTCCACCCTGTAGGTGAGAGAGTCTATTTTTCCGTCTATGTTAGACAATGTGGATTGAATTGTCGCAAACATAGCCTGGAAGTCCACCGGGCCTTCTGCGCCGGCTGCGGGTGTCTGGTTACCCGACGCGGCCCCCTGGTCCTGCTCCGTCCCTTTGCGCTGTTGTTCAAAATTTAGCTTGGGCTGATTCTTCTCAGGTTTACCCATGGCGAATAATGTAGTATTTCAGGTGGTTGCGGTTCTCACTTGCTCTCCCAGCCGCCGTGTCCCCGGACAAGGCCCAGCAGCACGCTCCGCTCACCCGCTCCTACGGCACTACACAGGGCGAGGGTGCCCTCTCGTCAGGTCGGCTATGGGCGTTGACTCTGTGATCGCCCCGCACCTCGTCAGGTAGCTGCGCGGTCCTGTGGGCCCTCGTCAGCCGGGCTCGCCCTCCGACCGCACCCCCGATCTGGCCTGCGCTCACCTCACCTCTCAGTCCTCGGGGATCCGGGCCTCGTGTCGGCGCCACTCCGGTCCCGAGTCCGTATCGAGCAGGGGGCAGCAGATCTGCTGGTAGCTCCAGTCGTGGTACTCGCGCCAGCTTCACGCCAGTCCCGCTGAGGTCCCGCGGCTCCAACACGTATTCTCCGCCCTCCCGTAGTCGCCGTCTCTGAGGTGCTCCCACCACTCCGTATAGGCCGCAGCCCGGTCACGGGATCAACACGGCCGCACTCCGCCCCGGGTGTACATCAGCAGCAGGGCTCACGTCCGCCGATTCCTGCTTGTTTCCGCCACCATTTGCTGTCCGAGCTGGGAAGTTCATACCGTTTGGGGATCAGGATAATTTTAGGATAGGTTTACGGCCGGAAGAGCACGGTTATAGCGCGGCCATCTCCAAGCGTGGCTAGCTCCGCCCCCCGAGTAGCTTGAAGGTTACTCTCTTCTCGATGGGGAGCCAGTGGAGGTCTCGTAGGTGTTGGGTGATGTGTTCGTGCCGTGGTATTCCGAGGATGAGTCTGGCCGCGGTGTTCTGGATGGTCTGGAGTTTGCGCAGCAGGGATCTGTTGATTCCAGCGTAAAGGGCATTTCCGTAGTCAAGTCTGCTGTTTATGAGTGCGTGGGTGATGGTCTTTCTGGATTCCGGGGGGAGCCATTTGAAGGTCTTGCGAAGGATGCAGAGGGTGTTGAAGCAGGTGGAGGCGACGGCGTTGATCTGGCGGTTTATGGTGAGGGAGGAGTCGAGTATGAAGCCGAGGTTCCGTGCGTGGTCGTGGGGGGGTGTTTCCGAGGGCAGTGGGCCACTAGGTGTTGTCTCAAGCTGAGGGGGTGCGTCCGAGGACAAGGACTTTTGTCTTCTCGGAGTTGAGCTCCAGACAGCTGCTGCTCATCCAGATGGCGACATCTTTCATTCCTTCCTGGAAGCTGAGTCTGGTGGCGTCGGGTTCCTTCAAGAGGGAGAGGATGAGCTGGGTGTCATCGGTGTAGGATACTATGCTAAGTCCATGCTGTCTGACGATGGCAGCGAGAGGGGCCATGTAGATGTTGAAGAGCGTGGGACTGAGCGATGATCCTTGGGGTACTCCGCAGTTGATCTCTGTGGGTTTGGAGAGGAAGGAAGGGAGTCTGATTCTTTGGGTTCTGCCAGTGATGAAGGAGCGGAGCCAATCGAGGGTGGTTCCCCATATGCCAGCGACGTGGAGCCTCACGGGGAGGGTGCGGTGGTAGATGGTGTCAAAGGCTGCAGAGAGGTCTAAGAGGATGAGGGCCACAGTGTGGCCTTGGTCGAGGAGCATGCGGATGTCATCTGTGGCGGCAAGGAGGGCGGTCTCGGTGCTGTGGTTGCTTCGGAAACCGCATTGGGAAGAGTCAAGGATGGCATTCTCCTCGATGAAGCTAGTCAGCTGGGCGTAGACGATCTTCTCCGTGACTTTGGCCGCGAAGGGAAGGAGATAGATGGGCCGGTAGTTTTTCAGGTCTGTCAGGTCTGCAGAGGGTTTCTTGAGGAGGGGCTTGACTTCTGCACGTTTCCTGTCATTGGGGAAGGTGCCGGTTTTGAAGGAGGCGTTGATGGTGCATTGTAGCTCGGGTGCTATGGCGGCGGCGGCTCTGTGAAAGATGTGCGGCGGGCAGGGGTCCATGGGGGCACCTGAGTGGGTGCTCTTCATGGTCGTGGCGGTGTCTTCAGTGTTGACCGGGGTTGTTTCTGGAGTTTGTTCACTGAAGTTGTCATAGAGGGACTTAATTTTCAGAAGGAACTAGGAGCCGAGCTTGTTGCAGAGGTCCTGCGAGGGTGTGACGTCCATGGCTTTGCTGGGGGGTTTGGTGAATTCCTGGATGATGCTGAAGGGTTCCTTTGAGTTGCTGGAGTTGGTGAGGATTTTGTTCCGGCTGAAGGTCTTTTTGGTGGATCTGATGATTTGGTGGTATTCTGTCACGGCGTTCCTGTAGGTGGTTTGATTTTTGGTGGTGAACCAGGTGGCCTTCCTGGAGTGCTGTATGTCAGGGTTGTGGAGGGGGGCGAGCTTGTTTGGGCAATTGGCGATCCACCGGTGAAGTACACGGGCTGCGGAGTTGGCGTCGGTCGAGGCGAGAGGGGGCTTGTGGTTGAGGGTGGAGTTCAGGTGCTCCTCTGTGACCTTGCTCCAGTTCCTTTGCGGTGGGCATGCTGTAGGTTTGAGAGCGGTGGTTCTGTCGAAAGAGAAGTGTACGCAGTGGTGGTCCGTCCAGGGGGTTGGGTAGTGTGGCTAAAGTGTATGTTGTTCCGTCCTGCGAAGATGGGGTCGAGGGTGTGTCCTGCCTTGTGGGTGGGGGTGGTGATAAGCTGTTTCAGTCTGAGGTTGGCGAGGTTGTCCAGGAGGGTGGCGGAGTTGGGGTCGCTAAGGTTGTCAAGGTGGAAGTTGAAGTCCCCGATGAGTATGTAGTCCATGGGTGCGATGAGGTTGGCGATGGTGGTGGTGAACGTGGTTTGGGGTCCGGGGGGGGGTCTTTAGGTGAGGGTGCCTCGTAAGGTCGTTCTGGGGCTGGTCTGGATCTGGAAATGGAGGTGTTCGGTGGTGGAGGCTGTGTCGCTCGTGCTGGAGGTGGTGAGTCAGAGGGAGCTCTTGTGTGCGATGGCGAGTCCTCCTCCTGGGTGGTTGGGGCAGTCCTTCCTCTGGATCTTGTAACCGTTGGGGATGGCGGTAGTGATCTTGGGGGCGGACACTATGTACATTGCAGAATGCAAAGTATGTCAACAGTATAGCCCCAAGCCGACCTTAAAGGTGATCACCTCAAGAAATACCACGCCCAACAGGTCCATTTAAAAATCTACACTTAGATTCTGTCAAAATGATGCAAGAATTACAGGTATCTTATAGTAATTGTTTTTCAATTCTCACAATGGATTGAGGCAGGACCCTGTGTACATAATGATACTAAAGAAGCAGCCACTTTTCTGATAAGAGACGTGATACAGAGGTGGCGTGTGGCAGAAGTGATCCGCTCCGATGACGGGCCCCATATTGTCAATGCAGTATTTCAACACATTTGCACCGCCCTAGGAATAAAACATAAACTGTCATCTGTTTATCACCCCCAAAGTAATGGTATAGTGCAGCGCCTGAATGGCCTACTCAAAAGAAAAATAAGCAAAGTATGTGCTCGACTGCAAAAGAAATGGCTGCACGCCTACCACTGGCTTTGTACGCCCTCAGAAATCAGTCAGGAAGCGACCACCATTTAACACCACATCAAATGGTGAAAGGACGTCCCATGCCCACTCCTTTAACAATAGCGTGACAAAAGACAGATGCCCATAAGACAGCTGAGGTTTTTGGGGATGAAATAAGTTGTTATTTTCCATTACGCTTGTGGGTTTTGTGGGGTTTGCTACTTCACTAAATGCACCAAAGAGATCCCACTGGGCCAGGGGCAGAGCTGGACACAAAGAAATGAGACAAATTGCCACACCAAAGATTGTGTCTATCTCATAACCTGCCCCTGTGGCCTCCACTATGTGGGAATGAACACAAGACCAGTACAAACTAGGGTGATGGAACACTTTAGCAATATTCACTGCAGATGCAGCACCACCAGAATGTGCGCCCATTTCTGTGATTTCAATCACACACTAGATGATTTGAGGTGGATGGTCCTGGAGGCTAACCACCTATGGAGTAACTCAACACTCTTTAGGAGCAAGCAACAATGGGTTTTCTGCCTCTCCTCAAACGCCAAAGGTCTGAGTGATGATATACCGTGGTGCAAGGTGTGAATAGTTTTCCATTATAACACTCTGATACATGTCACACCCTTCATAGAGGGGATATACTAGTAGGCTGCTGCTTCACATTTATGACCCATCTTTGAGATTTCACACTGGCCGAATATCAACATATTTCCCCCATACCTGTCATAGTTGTGGTACTCATAATAAGTCATCATCATCATACAGCAAGTGGTGTATGACCATATTATACATTCCCCCAGATGTGCAGTGATATCGTGGCACAGTGTATGTCCCCAATTTAGATTGATTCTCACAAGCTTTGGCCTGTCACTAGCTGTGACAGAAACATCTCCAATGGGAACAATCTTTGATCACTATTGGATCATGACGATTGCTGGTGTTCGCAGACACCGAACCAATATGGTTTTTAACAGTGCTGGACTGGGGAGAACACTTACTATCTCTGCATCAGCACATAGGAGGTTCCCGTCATGTTAGACAGCAGGCCCCAATGAAGACCGCCCTCCTACTCATATTTGGAAAGGGCCGAGTGAATACTGCTAAGATTCCACTTCGTTTGCACATGAGGGCCCTTTACGGTATGTAGGAATCTCCAATTACAGTTTTCATGGACATATTAAATGTCTTTATACATCAGGCAACGGTTCCTAGAACCCCTCTGCACCATTCAGCTGAGTACCACACTGATATTTAAAGATGGCGGCCACGATAACCCTTCTGGACTGCATATCACCCGCCTATGTTCACGCATGCATGTACCATGGCCCCCCTCTCCCATTGGCTATGACAGCAGCTCCGCCCACCAATTACCGAGCAGTCACAGCTGGGGCAATCACTGATGACACCTGATTGTGATTATGGGAATGAAGGGCACTTGAAATACCGCTCCCTTGCCTCCTCTCCTTCCCATTCCAGGTGAGCAGAGGAGGGGTAGGTCTCTGGCGCTCTCTGTGCAGGACCACCTGAGTACAACCACCAACCTAAGCTTTCATCAGGCAGCGTCTCTCCGCACCTCTGGAGGACTTTTCACTTTTAATTACTGACACCTCCTTGCTGTTTTTACAGTTGTTTAGCAGTAGTGCGCTACCTACTGCTCTTGACCTAAGGGGACTTATATAATGATCCAAAGGTTAAGATCCCTACTCTCATCTATTGAGGTTTCACCACCCCATTTATGTTTGTGTCATGTCTTGTACGCACAAAATATATGTTATTTGTTACTTTGACACGTGTGTCCACTTGCCTGGCCTGCTGAATGTATTAACACTTTCAGTTTGCGATGACTTTTTAGCGCCATTAAAAGCATGAGTATCTCTGCCATGAGGAGACGCGATCAATGAGTGTGCTACTTTGAAAAGCACCTTGTTATATATTATAAAAACTGGTTTTATAATGCCTTTCTATATTTTATCTAGGTTGAACAATCAGACAGTCAGGTATTTTCCTATAGGGGAGTAGCTGACACTACACGTCACATCCTAGGTGTGGGGTAGGGATCTTTTAGGTCTTGAGGAAGCGCCGGGGATACGGTTGGACCAATAGGCATGAAAAATGTCGACCTGACCACACAAACTCGTTAAGGCTATCTTGGTCTATTGAGCCCTTATGATAGCCTTCCATCAATGGTTTTAACTCTGTCAAGGGAACCATCACATTAAACAGAGTTTGATGTCCGCTAGACAGTTTTCATTTATTCTTTCATTCCACTTTTGCGCCCACTCCACCCTACATATTTCACGTCCTCACACATACATGCATCATTACGGCTAAAACTAAAAAGATCTCTGATAAAGAGCCCTCTCATAGGGGCCTGTTGGGCATTGCAGCGCTGCCCCTATAAGGAGCCCGCCCTATGATGAAGCATCACATCCTTTTGGATGAGTGAGGGCACTAAGAAATAATCATTAGGATCCCCTAGGATTCTCCAACCTTGTCTTTTCTCTTTTCTTCCATTATAGGAACAGTACCTCCTTGTTTTAGTGATTACATTCAACATGAAACAAAGCTCAAAAATAAATCATTTAAATAGCTTCTCTGTGGATGCAACTAATGCAGGTATCTGTCTGTAATCTACAAATCACAGATCTGTGTTCTAATGAGACAATGAAATTATTTTATGGTGCTTTCACAAATACCTTTTAATGTCACTAGGGTCAGGAGTATTACAGTTATTAACAGAAAAGTCTGAGCTGCATAACTGGTATCACAAGTACATACAACAGATACTGTTGTATTATATTGTGGTGAACTTAAGCACTGGTGATCACAGGAAATACATATGCTTTAAACATGTACTGCATTACTAATAAATGAAGTGAATGTGGATCACAATAAGTTCCAATTTCAAAATATCTCGATTTATAGGAGGCTACTAAAATGTTGATGAAGGCTTATCGGGCAGCACAAACATATCAGATAGTTGGAAACAATGTAACTGATATAACCTAAATACTGGCAATGCCATGCACGTGGATAATTTGTACTTAGAAATATCAGGTCTTTTGATCAATTGCTAAGACTGAATTATTTATCGAGGATGCACGATGCAACTGAGGTGATGCGTTGGTTCAGAGGAGTTGCAGAGCTGCGAAGTGAGGTCCTGCGCCGTAATCGAGGATACCATTGACAGGGGCTTTTGATATGCAGTACGGTGTTGAGGATGCGTCGCTCAGTCGAGGCGATGAGTTAGTTCTGAAGAGCCGTGAGGCTGCGAGGCGAGAGCCTGCATCATCATTGAGACTGCCATCGACTAGAGATTTGTGATGTGAGGGCCTGCATTGGTGAAGCTTTGCACAGGGATGGTTCTGATGTGGGCTGCGAGGTTGATGCGAAGTCCTTGCGCTGGGAGAATCCTTGCAGCATAGGCAATGCGTTGGTTCTGGTTGGGGTTGCACCGTGCAGCAGAGGACCGACGACCAGCTCACCTCCTCACTCAACAACTTCACCCCAACCATCGCGGAAAACGACGACCCCAACACCGCAGCCCGAACCCTGCATAGATGGATCTCGGACAGCACCAACACCATAGCCCCCCTCAAGAAAAACAACAATACCCGCGCCAAGAAAGCCAGATGGTTTACCACCGAACTTCGAGAGTCCAGACGCACATGCCGCCGCCTCGAAAAGGCCTGGAGGAACACCAAATCCACAGAAGCCCGCGACAACTTCAGAGCCGCCACCAACGCCCACCATCAACTCATCAGAGAAACGAGGAAAAAAGCGATTGAAGACAGAATTTCCACCCTTCCGCACAACAGCAAGGAACTCTTCAGCATCATCAAGGAGTTCGCCCAACCCACCAGCGAGTCTACCGACATCCCTCCCTCACAAGACCTCTGCGACAAACTCAGCACCTTTTTCCACCACAAAATCAAGAGCATCTACGACAACTTCGACAAAGACAACCAACACACTGAACCCTCACCAACCACCCCCGACACCCGGAAACTAGCGATTGACGACTGGACAGCCCTCACCACCGAAGACACACTGAAGACAATGAAGTCAATCCACTCAGCGGCCCCCACAGACCCCTGCCCCCACCACATCTTCAACAGAGCCGCCGACACCATCGCACCCATGCTCTGCCACACCATCAACCGCTCCCTGGCGACCGCCTCGTTCCCCGACGACTGGAAATACGCCGATGTCAACCCCCTCCTAAAGAAACCCTCAGCGGACCCCACCGACCTCAAAAACTACAGACCCATCTCCCTGCTCCCGTTCCCAGCGAAAGTCATAGAGAAAGCCATCAACAGCCAACTCGCCACATTCATTGAAGAACACAACATCCTCGACTCCTCCCAATCCGGCTTCAGAAAAAACCACAGTACGGAAACCGCCCTCCTCGCCGCAACAGACGACATCCGCACCCTACTGGACAAAGGAGAAACAGTAGCCCTCATCCTCCTCGACCTATCAGCGGCGTTTGACACAGTCTCCCACCGCACCCTAATACGCAGACTCTATGACGCAGGAATCCAGGACAAGGCCCTCGACTGGATCCGCTCCTTCCTCTCCGGCAGGACGCAGCGGGTCAGACTCCCCCCTTTCCTCTCGGACCCCACACCTACCATCTGCGGAGTCCCCCAGGGCTCCTCCCTCAGCCCGACGCTCTTCAACGTCTACATGGCTCCACTTGCCCCCATCGTCAGAACCTACGGACTCAACATCGTGTCATACGCAGACGACACCCAGCTCATCCTCTCCCTATCCAACGAGCCCAACACCGCCAGACGCAACTTTCGAGAAGGCATGGAAGCCGTCGCCAAATGGATGAAAAACAGCTGCCTACAACTAAACACCAACAAAACAGAAGTACTCATCATGGGCCCAAACCCCGACGCCTGGAGCGACACCTGGTGGCCCCCCGCCTTTGGAAACCCGCCAACCCCCATGGACCACGCATGCAACCTGGGAATCATCCTGGACTCCGAGCTCAAAATGGACCGCCAGATCAACTCTGTCTCGTCTTCCTGCTTCCACACCCTCCGCCTCCTTCGTAAGACCTTCAAATGGATCCCCCTCGAACACCGAAAGACCGTCACTCACGCCCTGGTCACCAGCAGACTCGACTACGGCAACGCACTCTACGCCGGAATAAACAAAAACCTCACCCGCAAGCTACAGAACATCCAGAACGCCGCCGCAAGACTGGTCCTCAACCTGCCAAAACACTGCCACATCTCCCAGCACCTGCGCACACTCCACTGGCTCCCCGTAGAGGCGAGAATCACCTTCAAGATGCTCACCCATGCACACAAGGCCCTCCACGGCACCGGACCAGCATACCTGAACAGCCGACTCAAATTCCACGCACCCCAAAGGACCCTACGATCAGCCCAGCTCTCCTATGCCGTGGTCCCCCGCACCAGAAAGACCAGATTGGGAGGCCGCTCCTTCTCCTTCCTCACGGCCAAAGCATGGAACGCCCTTCCGCTCCACCTCAGACAGACAGCATCGCTCCCCATCTTCGCAAGAAACCTCAAAACCTGGCTCTTCGACAGACCCCCTCCTTGATGGAATGGAACCTGCACCCCCCCCACCCCTAGCGCCTTGAGACCCTTACGGGTGAGTAGTTGCGCTTTAACAAACCCCTGATTGATTGATTGAGGAGTTGCGTCACTTCTGCTAGATCCACAGATGGCTGGCAGATCACCTACAAGCCCACTTCCAATGGTCCAGGACTGGGGTGGTACCGCTTGGCATGGCACAACTTAAAGTTACAGAGTCCTAATGCTGGTTACAAGATACTATCACTTCAAGTAACTCTGGTGGTTCTGGTTTCAGGTTGCAGGTCCAGTCTTTCTCACCCATGCAATAGGGCAGCAGGCAGCAGGTCAGCACAGCAGGCAGCAGTCCTTCAGAGCAGCACTCCAGCTGAGTGGCAGTCCTTTCAGCAGCATAGCAGTCCTTCTTCTTTGCAGAGTATCCACAGGTCCATATGTGTAATGAAGAGTTGGTGTATGAGTTTCAATACGTATACCAAGTTCTGCTTTTGAAGTGGGACAAGCTTCTAGAGGTTTCCCTTTGCAGTGCACAGGTGTCCTGTTTTCCCGGCCCTATCTCCAGACTAACTACAGGGGATATGCAGCCCTTTGTGTGGCGGCAGGACATAGCCTGTACAACTGTAAGTAGGGTTGTGCCCAGATCAGCCCTTCCATCCTGCCAGTGATGGCCCACCCAGGCCCACCTAAGCTCTCTATTGGGTGTGGCTGTCTAGGCGAAATACACAACGCCCAACTGTCAGCTCCTCCCAGTTATGTGATCGAGAGACAGGCTGCAGGCACCAAATGACTAAGAAAGGAAAAAGGCAACTTTCTAAAGTAGCATTTTTTAAATTGTAATTCAAAAGCTGACTTAACCATAAGATATGGGGGCATATTAGCAAGACCCACGTTAAAATTATCGCCGTTTTAGCGGCAGGAAACTGCCGCTAAAACGGCGATAATGGGCTTGCTAATATGCGTTATGGAATTCCAATAGAAGCCCAGGTTAGATGTCCTGCACATCTAACCTGGGCTTCTATTGGAATTCTATAACGCATATTAGCAAGCCCATTATCGCCGTTTTAGCGGCAGGAAACTGCCGCTAAAACGGCGATAATTTTAACGTGGGTCTTGCTAATATGCCCCATGATTTTTCATTACAATTCCAAAGACACCAAACATGATCTAGTCACCGGTTCCCATTTGGAAATTACAGCTTATCATATGTAATAAGGTAACTCCAATGTCATCCTCTGGGAGAGTAGGCCTTGCAGTAGTGTAAAACAGATGTAAGAGTTTTTGACTACCAGGCTATGTAATGCTTAAAAGTACATGTACAACTTACAGCCCAATTACTCCTGAAAACAAACTCAGCGATAGAACCCTATTTAAATGAAATAACGAAGCACTACCTCCGCTTTCTTTTAACAAGATTTAGATTTAACTACTTGCATCTTTTACTGGCAGAACCTCAGGGGTGGTGAAAGGTGAACGATTTGGGTCCCTGTTCCTGGGATAATGTTTCCACACAAGACACTTTGCACCTTACTATGTTCTGTGACCATTATCTTCATATCCCTAAACGTTTTTAAATATCTATTCTAAAGGGTAAAGGCTTTATGCAGGTAAGGCCTGCGTTAGTATATTTACAGATGTTGAATAATACTTGGGAAAGTTTTAACATTGCTATTTTTTTAGTTGCGGCTGTCAGGGAAAGGAAAAGAAGGGACCTTACGATATGATATATTTTAGTACATGGGAAAGTTTTAACATCGCTAGGTTTTTAGTTGCGGCGGTCAGGGAAAGGAAAAGAAGGGACCATACGATATGATATTTTTTAGCTCTTTTTTTTTTTTTTAAATATCTTTTTATTTATTTTGGTAACATAAACAAAGATCGGCGTATCACATGAAGGGAAACAAAAGTATTAGTTCATATGGCATTTTTAGCTCTTTTTTTAACTGTAATGAAATGTTTATCTGGATGCCTTTTGTGCATAAGGTTTGTTTTTAAAGGAATTGGCACAAGGTTCATTTCTCATATTATAAAGATGGGGATGATTCTATTTTTATATTTTATGGTGTATAAGAATATCCTGAATGAATTTAGTGTATAAGTGCTAATGCTGTTTTTATAAGATTTTTGTAGTATACTTTTATGGTTTTAATTAACCGAATAAAGTGATTATGACTGACTGACTGACATGTACAACTTTTTAAATATACTGCACCTTGCCCTCTGTGTTGTCCAGGGCCTACTCTAGGGTTGACTTATATGTATTTAAAAGGAAGGTTTGGGCCTGGCAAATGGTTTATTTTGCCAGGTCAAAATGGCAGCTTAAAATTGCCCATACAGGCTGCAATGGCAGGCCAGAGACATGTGTAAAAGGCTACTTAAAAGGGTGGCACAGTAAGTGTTGCATGCCCACTTGTAGCATTTATCTTACAGGCCCTAGGTACATGTAGTACCATTTTACTAGGGACTTATAAGCAAATTAAATATTCCAATGGGGAATAAGACAAGGTTACCATGTCATAATGAGTGAACACATGCATTTTAGCACTGGTTAGCAGTCCTAGGGCCAGTGAAAACAAAGTCAGCAAAAATGGAGGAGGAAGGCAAACAGTTTGAGAAAAAGCCACCCTAGGCTGACAGGTCTAACAGAAAAATATAATATAACTTGGGCGATAGTAAGTATGGGGCATATTCTCAAGGACTTATCGCCGATTTATCGGCACTTTAGCGCCGCAAAAGTGGCGATAGATTTATCGCCCTATTCTCAAGCTGGTGCAAACTGCCGATATCGCCAGTGTGCCAGCAATAGCTGCCGCAATAAACATCGCCACGGATGAGTGCGACAACTAACGCTAATGATATGCAGAGTAGGCGTTCCCGTGCAAAAACACACGAAAAACAAACTTCGCGATATTCACAATGACCAGCCAGATCTGCGATGCGAACCAAGAACAGGCGATAAGGCGCGTTAGCTGCCGGGATTTAACACCTGCCTTCTGCTGGTGCTAAGCAGGACGACTACCTGCAGTATGAAAGGGAGCCCAGCCCAGAGCCACATCTGAAGACACACAGATGCCATGGAGCCACTGAACATGCAGCTCGGAGACCCAAGAGGGCCACAACACCCACCGCCACCACCCCCAGGACCCCCCCTCCAGACCCCTTCCCCCGGACTACCACAGAGGCAGCGTAGGACAAGACAGCGGACCTTCCGAAAATGGCATGGCCCCACAGCCACACAAGTGCAGAATGTGGGGAGAGGTGGGAACCAAGTATGTGTGAAGGAGGCAACTCACCCATGAAGAAGAATGTACACAATGCCAAGTGTGGCGGTGATGTGCTGGACAGACCACAGAATGCAGAGCACAGACATGCCCATGTGGACATATACTGCTGGGGTTTGTAGTATTGTGGACAGTGGATGCAAACATGTTACCTCAGGCAGTGGGGAAGACCTTGGACATGTAGCTGTGCCGTCCCCCCCTGTAAGCGTAAGCGCAGTGGGCTGGGCCGGCGTACGCCACTCCAGCGTAGGAGTGCGGATAAAAAGGCCGGGGCTCTGGGCGTGGTTCTCTTCTGTGATGGGCAACGTGTCTGCCAGGGCGGTGCACCTCACCCTGCCACGAGTCCGCCGCCGTGACCTCCAGACTCGGCGACACAGGCCCCCAGCGCATCCAGCGGCACAGCAACACAGAGTCATGTGTGTGCCGGATACTGCCTCAGTCCTACACTGCTGTCAGTAGGTCCCACAATTCAAATCGCGCCATATCTCTGTTAATGGAGGAAACCACTAGTCAACAGACATTGCTCCCAGTGCGGCCCGCCCGGACGACGCATCATCGTTGGCTGTGCACCTGCTGAGCGCTCCAGGTGCCACTGACCCTGTGCAACACAAGTCAACGCCACGTGCCAATATTGAGGCAGAATTCAGTAGGCAAAAAAAACATTGCTCCCAGTGCGGCCTGCCCGGACGACGCATCATCGTTTGCTGTGCACCCGCCGAGCGCGTCAGGTGCCACTAACTCTGTGCAGCTCAAGTCAATGTCATGTGGCTGTGTGCCCTTTCTGACCGCTGCCTCCGGCCCACTCTGCGGTCAGCAGGGCTCGCAAATCAAATCCAATCCTGACCTGCAAGGACACGCCATCATCGCTGGCTGCACACCCGCCACCACCGCCAGGACCACCTCCAACCAACAACTGCCAGAGTCGGAGGAGTCTCACAGCCAGCCTATCTAAGTTGCTCACACCTGTCTTGGATGCCATCATCAGCTTGATACCCTGCTCAGCTCTTCAGGTGCCACTAACTCAGTGCACCACAACTCATGGACCCTTTATGATTGAAAATGTGTGTGTGATCCGATGATCACTGTTCTAGTTGTTGCCAGCACCAACCACTCCCTGAGGGCTGGCTTACACTCACCCCACACCCATCCAGCACAGGCGTCACTGGACATGTGACCCTGGTAATAAAACGGGGCCGGGCGCACTTGCCTGTAGCCAGTTCCACTATCTATCTAAGTGTGTCCGTGTGGTCATTATGTATGCATGATGGGCCAGGGCCATACCACATTACATTGTGCTTTGGACAGCGGACGCAACCATGTCACCTCAGGCAGGGGGTAAGACCTTGGACACGTAGCTTTGTCGTCCCCCCCTGTATGCATAAGCTGAGTGGGCTGGGCCGGCGTACGCCAAGCCAGCGTAGGGGTGTGAAGGATTTGCCCGGGGCTCTGGGCGTGGTTCAGTTCTGGCCTGGACAAGGAAGTATCTAATGAGTGTGTCACTGTTGTAGTGTCGGTGCCACCCAGTCCGCAATCGACAATGTTGCAATGTAGCATGCAACCGGAGGGCGGGCTCGCACGAATGGGGAAATGAAGGAGCGCAAGACTGCTTGGGGTCTTGGCTCATACATGCCAAGTGTTATGTGTATCTGTATTGCCGCAGCATGAGCCAAATGCCTAGCCTTAATCGCAGCGCGAGTTCAGCCAGGCATGAACTCTACATCTGTGTCCGCCCTATCCTTCCCACAGGCCTACACTCACGTGGCCGCCCACCTCCAATGGCCAACATCACAGTGTCATTGTCAGGCTTGTGGACATGTGCAGACAGGCATGACAATGGTGTGCCGTAGGAGTGCAAGTGATGCAACCGCGCAGCGCACACAAATAAATAGGCTCGGGGGGAGGGAGGAGCAGCTGTGAGGCAACGTAACACACAGTGATGCCGCTCATTTGCCACATGCAAGACATGTCAAACATGAATCCCAAAGTCGCACACATCCCACCCCTCCCCCAACAAGCCACTTCACATTTCCTGAATGCAAGCAGATGAGAAACTAACATTAGTGATGAAAACTCCTTTGTCTGAACTATTAGGCGGAAGCACATCTGCACCTCCGACCTCGGAATTGCATGTGCCCGGCACCCCCTGACAGATACTATAGCTGCTGATGACGACTCCCACACCACGCACAGCCCGACGAAAGACCAATGTATACACACCCCACACACAGAAGTCCTTGCTCGAAGTTATCTTGCATGGAATGGCCTTCACACTTACTCCCACACCATCCCAGGCGTACAACCGTTGCACACTTCAACTCATTGTTCCCAGCTATGGAATTTCATCCACAGAACTGGCGCAGGTCAGAACAGTGCCGCTTCAACCAGGGCCACTAACGCATTGGCAGAACATCCGGGACACATGCACAACCCCTGTCACGTGGAACTGTACCGTGCACGTATGCTGCATTTACTGGGGGCACTGCCATTGGTAGTGCTGCGGATCAGTTACCGGCTAAGCTTCCGCCTTGCCAACGTCACCTGCGTGCAGCCTGTGTTGCATTGTCGCTCGTGCATATTCGAGTGGTCCATGGATGTCTGCCTATCCAACAGGACGGTAGCCGAACTGGATTTCGACATGTGTGTGCGCCCCCTGATGGCCCACGACCATGAGTGTCACCGTGACACCCGTCTATGGGATGCCTGGATGCTTGGCATACATGCTGGCAGCTGGACCTGGGAGATTGCAGAACTCCTCGTGTGCAGTGACCAAATTGAGCCGCTCCCCTATTGGGCTGTAGTGCTAATTGGTGAAAGGGGGTGGACGCAGCACATCTGTCCGGACCTGCTAATAGTTAGCCTCGCCGTCCTGTTCGATGAAGTCGACAACGACCTCATGTTGGAAATGATTGCCTACGAAGCTGCACTAGCTTTCATGGACGTGTCACTACGTACCTGCAGACACAACAGTTTGGAACACATTGCACATGTCCCGACACCTTGTTGGAACTTGGGGTTCTGGTCACATCTCCCACGACGACAGTGGACATGGCTGCATTTGCCTGGACTCCGAATACATGAGTGGACGACAACGCGGGCAAACACACACCTGTGAATGGTGCGGCACTCCCCCGGAGTGGACAGCGGCGCTTGGCAACGTTCCACGTTCTGACATACTGCTGCATTGGTCTGCATGTTGTGGCACTTATCTTGGCCGTACTGACACGCATATGCTAATAAAGTCTACGCACCTTCACTTGTATTCAACTGTGATGAGTGTTGATTTGTATGACAATGTGTGTCTCACTGCCTATCTGGGTCACAGCCATACATGCATTACTACACCATCAGGGATGTGGGGTTGTACTAGTACATTATCATCTCACAGTTTCCTGCTATGCCACATGCGAATGGCCATTTTCCACACACAAGCGGCAGCAGTTGTGTCCTCTGTTCTGTTGTGCTGGTGTTGCTGTTTGTTCAACATTGTTGTACATGTTGCGGTGCTCTGGATCTTATGTGTGTGTGCTGCATTGTAGGTGAGTTGCCCCTTCAGCTCTGATTTGGCTGGCCCTCATCCCGTTCAGGCGGTGTGGCTTTCACTTCTGTGCTTATGCAGTGCTGTGATGTTGCAGACTTGGGTAAATTGGGCTCTTGGTTGGTGTTGTGACTCTTGGCCATGGTTTGTCCGCAGATGTGCTCTACTTAATTGTGCATGTGTGCCATTGTGCCCATCTCCCCCCGTCCCCCCAGTCCCTGGTGGTTACTCACCCTGTTGCTGTTGTGTCGGGTCATGTTGAGCAGTGTCCGGTCCCCCAACTCCTGCCACCATCTCCACACTGATGACTGTGGTCACCATTTCCTCCATCTCATCCAGCTCCTCCTGTGGCGCTGGACTCCCACCTCCAGTCTGCATTGCTGCCTTCTGGTTGTCTTCGAGTTTCTGCTTGGTCTTGCACTTCACATCATTCCAGCGCCTCTTGACCTCGTCCATTGTCCTCCTCAGCACTCTGACTGCATTCGCCTTGTCCAGGATGGACTGCCATATTCCATTTTTTGTTGCCAATGACACAGTGGAGGTGACGAACAGTTGTTGATGGTGTTCTATCACCTCCGTGATCAGGATCTTGTTTTCCTGTGGACTGAACCGCGTCTTCCTCTTCTTCTTCTCCTTGCCCTTCCCTGACCCCGAGGTCCCAGGCGGGTCCTCCGTGGGGCTTGTGGGGTTCTGGTTGTCCTCTGTGCTTGCTCCGGCTACCTCCTTGGTGCTTCGCAGTTGTTTGTGTTTTTTTTGTGTTGCCGCTTTTATTGTGCTTTTTGCAGCCTGACTTGTGGGACTTGCAGGCCTGGCGCTGCTTATCGCTGGATTTTTTATCGCGGTTGGGCACATCGCAACTTTTTTCACGTTCGGGTTGAGATTTTTATATCCGTCCCGGTAGTATTATCGCGGACATTTGCAGCGTTATCGGGGTACTGTCGCATGTTACCGCCGTGTTGAGAATGCCACGTTAACACAGAGTTATTTTCCCGCGATAGACGGCGATATGAAAACTTGCGTTAACCTATTTTGGCGATGATTATCGCACGTTCTTGAGAAAATCCCCCTATATCTTTTTTAGATCATTGAAGCGTTCATTATTGAACAAATGGAATATTCATTACTGCTGTTATGGCACCTTTTACAGCCTTGGAAAAGGAGTTTTTTTTCTGTCAAACAGTTGTCTGCTGTGCTGTGAATGTGGAAGAATTCGGATAGACTTCATATGAAAAAAAAGTTCAGGATTTGTAATGATGACTTCTCATTTCTCTCTGAACATGTAACATGAGCAGGAGATTTAAAGGCCGGTCCAATTTTTAAGAAATATGCAGTGGCTACATAAAATTAACTCTTGGTATAAAGTGCTCCTGAGAATTATTGTTTTGTATTTATGAATTAGTTACACCACTGGGTATCTATTGTCTCAATGGTGCACTGAATGTGCTGGAACTAATAACGAACTAATCATTTTTCTCTAAGTAATATGTCCTTAGGTGGCGGTTGTGGCACATGAGGAAGTTGGTGGATCCTAGTTGGGTTACAGTGGAGGCCTGATGAGGTGAAAAAGCAGGAAGGTGCTACAAGGAGTATGTCAGGGACCACATCTATTCGTTATCTCACTGATACACTCTTTCCTGGTGATATGTGCCTGTGATTAAAGGCCCGAAGTGCCTCCTGTGCTTGCAACCAGCAAAATAAGGTAGCTCGGCGAGTTAAAACACATGCTGCAGACATTTGTGTTTGACAACAGTGGGTTAAGTTCTTTCGAGTTGAGTTAGCTCTTCATAACTTTGAGGGAGATAAAGGAACACCAGCAATAGTATCAGGAAACAGAAACTGCTTCGAAATGCCCTATCAGATATAAGTATACAAACAAAGTGGACAATCATAACAAAGGAATGCATGCCAGATGTTGTGTTGCCAAGCCAATCTTGTTTAGAACCGGTAGATTTTCTTTGGTTCCCAGGTAGTACAGGTGTACTAATTTACCATATGGCGCAAGGAAAAGTGGCAGGTGTCCTGGGAAGCTCTCCTACACTTACCTGGAAAATAATCATCATTAGGAACTGACAAGAGAGAGACGGGAGGTACATTTTTCCGGGTTGTCCGTACCATTTTACCAAATTCAAAACACACACAAGGCATCTGGACAAGTATGAGTAGAGGTCTTTATTAGACGCCAAACTAGTACAGAACATATGGAGCATAAAGGTGGCATATATGTCACAGCTACAGTGGTGTAGAGAATATGCAGATCATAAACATTGTGAAAAGAGGTAACACTGTATTTTGATAATTCAATTTCCTTCAACGTCTCTGATAAAGAAACTAACAACTATAAGTGTTTGCTATCGTGAGAGGTGGAGTCCATCGATTCTTACCTCTTTGGTATGGGCGAGCGGCCCTCAGCTCACTAGGCCTGGCTCTGCCTGTAAGAGACCAGCCGGGCTATAAGCCAGTGTCTTTGCAGTAACAAACTCCCTGGATGGCAGCATGTGCACCATTCTGTATTAAAAAGCTCAAGGTGCCCTATTTGTACTGTTTTGCAGGAGGACTGGAGCGGACAGTGTCATCTTTGTGTCTGACACAGTCTGTAAAGAATATCACGTGACTGCTTGTAGCCTTAAATATGAAAATATGAATATATAAAGGAGAAGCACACTAATATGTAAAACATGAGCAACACATAGTTACATAGCTGACTCTGAAATGCAATACAAGCAATAAGAAGTGGAAATGAATAGTGGGGCAACTTAGACCACAGGTGTCTGGTGGGAACCAAATGTGAAATAATGAGTGAATACGTGACACAGTGGCAGGGCTAAACAACAGACATATGGTCAGTATGGTTTCTATAACTTCCCTCTGTGTATCCATGTCTCAATACTTCCTGTTTGAAGACATATAGGGGCATATTATCAAGAACGGCGTTAAAAATTATCGCCGGTTTAGCGGCAGAAAACTGCCGCTAAAGCGGCGATAATGGGCTTGATAATATGCCCTTGAGAATTCCAATAGAAGCCCATGTTTACACCAGAACATGGGCTTCTATTGGAATTCTCCAAGGCATATTATCAAGCCCATTATCGCCGCTTTAGCGGCAGTTTTCTGCCGCTAAACCGGCGATAATTTTAACGCCGTTCTTGATAATATGCCCCTAAGAGTAATAGGAGAAAGAGCCTGCCTGCTGCTAACAGGGTCCAACTGTATTTGTGCACATCGCCTCTATCTTATCCCCCTCTTTTTATTAGTGGATAATAATAACGCTCCAAGCAGGACAACTCCAGTTACAGGCAGTTTTCCCATGAAATGCAGTGATGCCCCCATTGCTGGGAATCCATGGCTTCTGCTTCTCGCTGGCACAGATTTTAAGCGCTTTCAGGAAAGTTGCCCATCTCAGACTCTGAAAAATCATTACCTTTTGGTGAAAATGCTCCTTGATGTTCAGTTGCTCCTGTACCATTGGAACATCATATCCAAAATTGGAGGAGTGACACGAACCGCACAGTTGAGAAATATTTCAATACCCACCTTTATCAATGTGTCTTTGAATGGAGACTATTGATTCATGTTTTTGAGGGGTAACTAATGACTTAAAACCCTGGTTCCTTGTTGCATTGGTGTATTCGTTTGCCACAATTATGTTTTTCATCAGCTATACATGCCTGCTGTATTATATTTTTATGCACCTTACTTAAACTGGTCCTAGTCACAAAGATTTGCTCGGAAGTAGAGCCTTGCAGTTGGACAGCACAGTGCCTACTTTCGGGGAAAACACTGTTACATAGCTAAAACAGCAGATTGTTAGTACAGCCCTAAATTGCATTGGTTGGAGGGAAGATCAAAGTAGTGTGCAGATTTTTTCCTTGCATCATTCTGCAGGGGTAAAGTATCAGCTTTAATACAGGATCACTCTTGAAACAGATAGTGCAAGAGGGTTAATAACTTACCGTACAAAGCAGTTCATTATGCTGTTGCAATAGATACTGCAGATCAGAATATCTGGTCCTCTGGTAGGACCGTGTGTTGGCACCTATTTTTTTTTTTTTAAACACAATGTTATTGATTACGAGGTCACGAGTTATTCAAGCACAATCAATCAACAAAGTCCACAGCTCTTCGAGCCTCTCATTTATCAATTCAACCACTGTATAGCACGCAGGATGCAAGAAGGTGCCCATCTATTTCAGGGTGTATATTACTAACAGTAGCGTAACGACCGTGTATTGGCACCTAGAGGCATTGAAGGTTGGGATTCAATTGAAAATGAAAGTTATTGAGGGCTATTGATAGACCTGTGGAATACCAGACAGTTAAGCAAGGGAGGAGGAGTGGGTGGCCGGGTGGCATGTACCTGCATCTGCACTCGCATCTGGTGGGCATGGACTGAAGGAATATCCACTGCCTGTTGTAGCCTAATTTAAAATGTGGAAAGGCATCCAAGGAATAACAAGCTCCAGAGACTCCCTGCATCTGCCCAGCTTACCTGCTGCCTGGACCTGCTGCCTGGACCTGCTGCCTGGATCTGCAGCCTGGACCTGCCTGAACCTTTCAGGCCTCTGCTAGAGTTCCTATCCCCCAAGAGTTGTCACTCAGGACTTGGACCTTGGTGTGGCACCAGTTGAGCTCCTCTCCAATGAAAATGAGAAATCCTGATGTTTTAGGGTCTTAATGACAGCGAACTGGTCTGTTCGCACCAAGATCTTGCCACCCGGGCCAACGCGAAGCTCTGGTGAAATTTACCCATCGCTCCACAGTGACTGCCAGTCACATCCGGAAATGCAAGATCTGCACATCCAGCTACAGCATCGACAGCTTGTGGTGATCACCACCGAAAAAAGCTCTAGCATTGACTATTCATGAGGTCCAACAGTATCTTCGTGCTACAGTGATGACCGTCCATGACGCCTGGCCTGCTCTCCCTGCACCTTGCAGACCCCCCCCCACTCACCGTGAACAGAACTTTTCGCACTGGACTTATGAAGGCAACTCTTTCAGCAGGACTAACCTAGTCCCTGTATCTGACCCCCTCTCCATTGTGGTAGGTCTGAACATGTGACTTTCACCCGGTCTCGCACACACAGATACCTGCATGTGGCATTTTGTGCTTTTAGGCGCTTTACTTACCTGAAATCTTTGAAATTGCATAGCTTTGGTTCTACTGATTGGATTTTCGTCGTTTTGGTCTCAAATAACTCTATCTTTCTAGATTGGTGTGGGATTTTTCTTGTGTTGTGTTTTCACTTTATTACTGTTTGAATTATTACATAAATACTTTACACATTGCCTCTAAGTTAAGCCTGATTGATTGTGCCACACTACCAGAGTATTAAGCAGGCGCGGTCGGTGGTAGGAGTGCCGGTTGGGCGGTGACGTGGGGCGGGGGGTAGTAAACTATGGATTAAGGCCCAATACAGGTAAGTAAACATTTAAATAAATAAAACGAATTTCGTTGCGCGCACTGCATCGCATTTGGCGATGCAGCGCTCACAACGAAATTCGTTTTATTTATTTAAATGTTTACTTACCTGTATTGGGCCTTAATCCGTAGTTTACTACCCCCCACCCTGTCCCTCCCCCACCCCACGTCACCGCCCGACCGGCACTCCTACCACCGACCGTGCCTGGTATTAAGCACTGGTTAATTTGGGGTTTGCTTGTGACTTCACTCTGAAGAAGATTGTGGTTGCTGCTTGAGTAGGGTTTCACCCCCTCAACCAGTGACACAATTTCCAACAAAATCGATATTTCAGAAGTGCAATTTCCACAATTTAGGGGCTTATATATAACATATTTATGCAATGCAGCAAGCCACCTTGCTGCGCTGAACGAAAGGGAGAGGGCAAGAATGCGCTGTATTTAACATTATATGGTGCATTCCTGCTCTCTGCCTGAGCTGGCTCACAAACTGCTGCCTAGCTCCAACGCAGGTACCCTTGCACCAATGTGCAAGGGTGCTTGTGTTGTAGTCAGGATTGTTTCCTCTGAGGCTTTTTTCCTTTTTCTTTGTGTGCTGCAGAAAGCAGCACATGTCAAATGAGGAGAGAAAAATACATATTTCTTGTTGTCACGCCTCCCCTGGGGAGGTGTAGCATTTTGGCGCATTCCCAGGTCTACCACTATTGATAAATCTGGGAATGTGCCAAACTCCATGGTGGATGAATGGTAACACCCACGCTCCACCCTTTGAATGCCTCCCCGGGGCAGAGTAACGCATCGTAGCAACTTGCGCTGCCCTGCATTACTCCATTTTTACTAAACCATGCAGGGCCAAGCAAGGTGGCCTTGCGTGGCTTAGTAAATGTTATTCTAGGTTTTGTGTCGCCCTTGTGCTCCTATGCATGACGCAAGGGCGATGCAAAACTATAATAAATATACCTGTTAATCTTCAGGAATATGGAGTACTGCAGAGTTTTGCACTATCACACTGCTTTTTGAGTATCACATTTAATTTGGAGAAAAATGGGATACTTCAATTCAAGTAAAGGAAGTCTTCAGCATCCCAATATAATAAGAAAGTCTTAATTTAGTATGCCAAAATAAACGCCCAGAACTAGTACAACTGAATTTACAGTTGCAAATCATTTACAATAGACTTAAACAATGTGAGATATAGTAATAAAACCTACCACTACAAACTTAAAATGTGTTTTCTTGGTATACAGAAATCAATCATACTCTACCTTCAAACTCATTTTTTTTATTTTGCCTTGATTCATTTTGATTGAATCCTACATCCAATGGGCATAGAAATATGACATTGGTGGACTCACATCACAGCATTTCGTGCAACGTGAAGTGAGAGGACCTGTGCGACCCGGAACCTTCGAACCTGGAAGCCCTCAGAGGGGAAAACCGAGAATTACAGACCGTAGAAGAAAAACCTTGGGCTGGCCAAAGGGGGTCCCCCGACTGCCGCGGCATTTGCACACAGTCGGCATACAGTCAGCATTGATTTGTGGCACCGCCACCATGCCTGGACCACTCACGGAGGCAGGTGGGCACAGGTGTACGGCAGGGCGGTTACACCGGTGGTGGAAGTAGCAGCAGGTGACGCAGAGGAGGTCTTGCTGGCCTTGCTGCTTTGAGATTGCCCTGTGAGTTCTGCTTGCGTGATACAGCTCAGGTCTTTTCTGGCTATCCGGCCTTTAGTCCCCAGGTGGAGAGCCTCTGGTCTCGCCCCTCTAGTTGAGAGACTCTCGTTGAGTGAACTTCTTAAGCCATAGAGGAGCTGTAGAGGAAGGACCTCAAGCTTATTACAGCACGTCGTAGCCATTGGCAAGCAGCTTATCTACAATCTAAAATCTACAAGCTCGCTTGCTGTCATCAGTCCTAGCTTTTTGGCCACCACTGACTCTTTGCAACAGCCCTTTGTCTCATATGGGTGGAGGCAGTGGCCTCAGCAAGACCAGGGGGAGGAGGTAAGTGGTCAGCTGTGGTCACCGTTTGTTACTGTCTGCTCTGATACTACTGCTGTTGTTGTCATCATGCGTTCCAGACTAGAATGAGGTCTAACGACAGCTCACCCCATCCTTAGCCTAACGGGCACTAGCGAGGACTTTGAAGGCCAGTAGACTCATCACAACCCTCCCTTGGTCTCTTGACTTCAGGATAGACTTCGGATATTCATGGGGAAAATCAAGGTCCCTGCGGTTGCCTCCAAGGCCCCTATGGAAAAGGTTAACACGATGGACGCCTTTTTGCAGCATGCCGCTGGGGTGCTTGATAAGGAAATAGAGCTTGTCACTCGTAGGATCTCTCGTTCCCCTCGTTCTCGATTGTCTTTTGGTGCCCTTTTGCCTGCTACCCTTTTTCAGGGGTTGGGGTCATCTGCCTCACCTCAAGTACAGTATAGCGGCTGGAAGGACATTGAGCCCGTACCATTGGCCGCAGAGGCAATGGAGGCGGAGGAGGTCACCAGAGTGGGAGGCAAAAGAAAGCAGCCGATGACTGCCAGCAAAACTAAGCACCCCAGGGTTACTGAGGGTTTACCACCAATTAGTATCAACACTACAGATATGGTAAAGTCTGATTTGGTGGCATTGTTGGACTCTTTTCGAGACTCTGGATACCTGCATTGGAGGCTAAATTGGAACCTATAATGGTTACCGCTTAACAGCTATTGAAAAAGAGCTTTCTAAACAAAGCCAGTCCCATTCCACAAGTCGTGTGGAAGTCCCCGTCCCCAATTATTCTCATACAGGTTCACCGCCCCCGCTAACCTATATGGGACACACCGACTGGTAGGGGATGCTGATCTGATGAGATCTCAGAGTTCTGGTGTTATACCTAGCCCCCATACCCACCTCACTAGGCCAAACACCATTCCTCCCCCGTTAAGAGCTGGTGCGTACCAGGGGGAGGAGGCAGTTAGGAATAAGATAGCGTTTACTGGCCCGTCTGAAGGTGGGGTTAATAGGCCACACAATTATGACATGCGTTCCTCTTGCTCTAGGCCAGTCACTCTTAATCTTCCTCCACAATCTACCCCTTACGTGGTAGTGCTGGGGAACGTTCCTCTCCTTTCACCAGGTACCACGGAGGACATTGACCAACTTAAAAATAAAGCTTTGCACTGGCTGAACTTACATACCACCCTGGGGGCTAGGGTGGCAAGTCATATTATCATGGTACGAAGAGTGAGCTGGGTTGGTAGGGCAAGAAATACTTTTCAGGGTACTGTCTCATCATCAATTTCAACAGGCCTCATGTAGCGGAGCCAATTCTTTCATCTATTAAGCGGTCCCGCCCCTAGTGGTTTTATCTCTACAATTGTTGCCCTCCCCTTGGGTTTCTTCTACAGACCACTGGTTCGTCCATCACAACTTGGCCATAGGCAAACCCCGGGACCTTTGGATTTGGCTCAGGGTACCTGGCAAGGGGCTGCCTCGGACATCATGGTCTCGAACAGTTTTGCCCCCTATTAACCCTGGATGGTTGTGATTGACTGCCCGGGACTAACTCTCCAAAAGACGTTCAGAGGGCTTCTCAAAACCGAGTCCCCAGGTTCTTATATCTTCAGGCCGTAAAGAGTGTAACTTCATCAGTTGGAACATCGCTGGCCTTGCAGGCAAGTTCAGCGACCCTATGTGGCTGACCTTTATTAAAGGTTTTGATGTTCTCTAACTCCAGGAGACATGGGCAACTACAAACTGCTTTTTTCTGGAAGGTTACAAGACTTTTTTTTGCCTGCAACCCCCGCTCGGGTGGGGAGATCAATGGGGGATTGATCATTTTTGTGTCCCTAGCAATTCATTGCAGCCTTAAGGCTTTACCTATAGAAGCTCCCCCTTTGCAAGCTCTTTTATTCGCCATGGGGTCGAGTAAATTGCTCCTGTTGAATTTTTATAATGCCATCTCAGTGCCCTCAGGGGTTAGCAACACTCATGTATTGGGTTTATTTTTTAGAAATTCGAAAGGATTCAAAGTGTCAAGTGCAAATATTATGGTAGTTGGTGATTTTAATGTTCATTTATGAGGGGACGCAAGGGACTAAGGAGTGCATGCTCTAGGATGCTTCCTCATGACCGGTATGCACATGGAACATACCCAACAGGGAACGAGTCTTAATGCCATTTTAAATGAAGTCGACCTAGTTTCAGCAATGTGTAAGTTAACCCCCCCATGAAAAAGAAGATCAACCCCATCCTTACAGAGAGGGGTTGTGAGTCTTTTATTGGCTTTATCTTTGTTTCTGCATCCTTCTTTTCTTTTATTTTGGAATTTGTAATTTCCTTAGGCCCCTTTAGTGAGCATACCCCGGGGTGCGCTACAATCTGTGGGTCTATGTTTGATCATTGTCCTAGGGTGGGGGTGAGAGGGACCTATAAGGCCTTTGATGGAGGTAAGAGGCTTAAGTGGTCGCAGATAATTCCAGACTCTTTTTATAACGCTCTTCGCACCCAGCGTAAGAACGAGTTCGAAACTTGTATATTTCAACAGAACAACCCATCCAGTATCCTGGAGACCTTCTCTGAGATCTCTCATACCATTTGGGAACTACTGATGGCACCAGCCCTGAAGCAACAGGGTACGTTGCTGTGGTGGTTTGACTCAGGCTGTTCCCTGGTGTTGAAAACCCTGAAGAGAGCTTTGAGGGCCAAACCAAGGGATCCCTCCTTAGTTAGGAATAGCCGTAGCCTGTATAAACAAGAACTTACTAGACGGAAGAACATCATAAAGGAGGAGGCCTGGACAGAACTGATAGAGGCTAGTACTTTGAGGAGTAGCTCTAAATTCTGGAGTATCATTAACAATCCCTTTTTCGCAGTAGATACCAGTGACACTCTGGAGGCTCATATAACCAAAGACTGCTGGGTGGGACATTTTTAGGAAATTTATAATTTCCCATCCTCTGCATCCAGTGGGGGAACAGGTATGATAGAAGGGAAAGCTGCCTTAAAATTTTCATCAGACGAGGTCAAGAAAGGCATATTGGGGTTATCTAAGAACAGGCCCCGGGCCCTGATGGGATTACCCCGACCTTTACGTACAGGATGTGGAGGTTTGGGTCCCCATCCTGACCTCTCTTATTAACGCTGCTGTGGAGGCTGGCCCTCCAGAGTCATGGGCAAAGTCAATTATTGTACTGGTTTTTAAAAAGGGTGACAGGGACAGTACCCATTGTTACAGGCCCATATCACTGCTTGACTCAGTGGTTAAGGTGGTGGGCACATTCTCTTGAACAGTCTCTCTGAATGGGCAGAGACTAACAAAGTCTTGTCGGAGGCACATTATGGCTTCCGGTCCAGGAGGTCAAACGTGGATTAATGCCTGAACTAATATCTATTATTAAGTAAATATACTGTTGCAAGGCCTGTCTCTATACATCTGGCATTTATAGACCTATCATTGCATTTGACCAAGTAAATAGATCCAAACTCTGGCAGATTATGTCATCCATGGGAGTAGATCGGGACATTGTTTTATTTTTGCGGGACCTCCACAGGGACACGGTGGCAGCGGTATGCTATTCAAAAGATTTAAAGGTCACCCGCCATTTTAAAATTCAAAGAGGGGTGCTGCAGGTCGGTATTTTGGCCCGATTCCTTTTTAACTTTAATTATTTGGGGCAGGTCCTATCCGATTCAAAAGTAAACTGTCCCCGGGTGGTGCCCCGGCGTCTGCCGGTCTTATTATATGTGGATGATGCAGTACCTATGACCAGAACTGCCAGGGGCCTGCAGACCTTACTGGGCTTGTTCGTTTATTTTACGGAGGAGTTGGATTTATCGGTGAACTGTAAAAAATCTTTCTTAATGGTCGTAGGCCCCTGATCCACCAAATCGATTACTTTTAAAGTTGGGTATTCTCCGGTGCCAAAGACCAGGAAGTTTTTCTGTCTGAGTTTGTTGTTCGACTCCTCCCTGAGCTAGCATCCCCTGGTTAACTGGAAAAAAGAGCACCTTGTCAGGGTGAATACCGCTGTATTTAATTTTGCTACACGATTAGGCAGTAGACCCACTGGTGCTCTCCTATAGATGTATAGGGCAAAGTCCATCTTTAGCACAGTTTAGGGGAGTGAAATCTGGGGATACACAAATCAGAAGGATTTGCAAATCATCGAAAACGCTTTTTTGAGGCGTTTTCTCTGTGTCCCGCAAAGTACCTCAACTTTCATGAAGAATGGGGAGTGGCTTATCTAACTGATATCACTGTCTTCTGGCCATTCTCCCTATGGATAAATATCTGGACCAGGCCTGGGATCCAACTGAGCAAAGACATTATCAAGGACTGCCTGGTCCTGGATCATTCCCTTTACATTTCCTGGTTTAAATGTATCAGGGACTGTTTCTTGAACTTAGATAGGAGAGATTTAGTTAAGAAGGACCACAAATGGGTGAAAGAACACTTTTTTAGAAGGAGGCAGTTAGATAGGGAGGGGAACGCGTTAATGAAGACTAGTGTTCGTCGGTATGTCCTCTTGAAAACCGTGCCATCTACCGAGCCTTACCTCTTGTGTGTTAAAAGTAGGTATGACCGCTTTTTACTCACTAGGTTCCAGCTGGACTTATTGCCCTTCTTGTTAGCCTTCCCGCGAGTGGAATAGGGGTGTTAATCTTACGTCCTGTGGCTGCAACAGTAAGTCTCTGCAGGACACGCTACATTTTATAATGTTTAGTGGTTTCTACAAAGTACCCAGGAAACATTATATTCTTCCAGTACTGAAAACATTCTTAGCTTTTTAAAAGTTGCTGTTAGGTTGAGAAACAGCTGCCATTAAACCCCCTTGGAGTGTAGGACATTCACCATCTTTTACGTCTTTGTAGGTCCTTTTTAACTATGTATTTATTCTATGTATTTTTAAATTGTTGATATCGAGGATGATTTTGAAGTGTGTGTTATGGTTTGCTTTATTTTTACTGTTTTTATTTCAAAGACTGAATAAAGTTTATATTGATTGATTGATTGATTGATTGATTGGCAACGATGCACAAATATTTGTAAGCCTAAAATCAACAATGGGTAACATCTTGTTTTTGGGCAATTGCATGAAGTCAATAAACTCTTGAATAGTAAGAGCAGACTAACGTTTAATTCAGAAAAAATAAGGTTGTGTGGTTTGCCCTCACAGAAATCTTTATTTTCTTTGGACCACTGTGCATTCTATCCTCCTACATCCGAGGTCTATAGCCCTGCTGTTTCCATTGATCAATAGGTATCCAGGTAAATCCAGTGGGGTCAGTTGTAGGGATGGGATAATTTAAGATAATCTTCGAGACAAAGGTTGTTGTAATGAGCACTATATAAATGCTACCTTAAAATAAATGCTGTACCCACGGTCCTTTTGTATGCATTTCAATACCTGACACACCACCACATGGTCTATGTGATGATTGCCGGGTTATATCATGTCTTGATTATTCCATTGGCTTTACTCAGCACTACTACATTAGTGCATTTGCTTCCAGAAAAGAGTCTACCTGTTATCTGAGCCTCATATATAAAGAGCATGCATCCCAAAACACATATTCTTTGCATTGACTTCCAGTTGTACAGTGTTTAGATTTTAAAGTACTAAACTTAACTCACCGAATTTTCAACCTAAGTGGTATTTTCTTTCTTAAGAAAGAACTTGTGTACGATGGAACCTCAACCAAATTGAGATTATTGAATGCTGTACCTCTAAAGACCCCCAGAGCGAGGACAGCTTCTACTTGGGAAAGATATCAACATTGGCACCAATCATGCAGAATTCTTTGCCTCTACACCGGCAAGGGACACATGACAAATCAATTTATCAAAATTAAGTTAATATATCTCTCTTCCTGGCCCTCTTTTATTTAATCTGTTCATATCAGGAATGTCTAAAAGCTTCTTGTTGGTTTACTCCACAACTATGCCATTTATAGAATAAGAATAAGGCCATGTGGCACACGGGCAATACTATACTGATGGGCAAAGTTCTGCCAAGGCATCAGAGGTAGTTTTACGCCTTAAAAGACAATGTACAACATAGAATACTATGTAATATTGGCTTCAAATAAAAAATTTGGATCACAGGAATAAACTTTACTTGGAAAAATAGATGACTGCCCCTTGAGGTGAATCATTTAACAATTTCATTGTGTGATGGTAAACAACCCTGACAACGAAACCGTGACCCCGCATGTTGTTACAACGCGGTCGTTACAACGACCGCGTTGTAACAACGCATACCATTACCCCGCAAGTCGTAACAACGACTTGCGGAGGGGGGAGAAGGTGTTGGATTTAAAATCCAACACCTTCCCTACTGTCCGCACAGACTGGAGTTGGAATAGTAAATTATACTATTCCAACATCCAGCGCCCCCCTCCGCAAGTCGTTGTTACGACTTGCGGGGTAATGGTATGCGTTGTTACAATGCGTCGTTGTACCGACCGCGTTGTAACAACATGCGGGGTGACGGGCAGCGGGGAAAAGTGTCATATTCTTGTGTGATAGTTGGCAAAAAGCTAGAAGCTAGATCAGCCAGAGTATCTGAACCATTTGTACAAAAAGGTCAGAAATATCAAGTCTCTCGCGCTCAGCCTGATATAATCTGATTGATGCTTTTGAATGGCCCAAACCTGACACCATAAACGTCACTACTCCTCTCCACTCAGAAGAGAAAAGCTCAAGGCCCTCATGATAGTGCAACACCAATTTCTTTATTCAATTGATGGGTTCCAGTTCAGAATCAGAGCCTTTAGAGGGCTACTCAGAAATAATAAGCTGAATGGCCGAAACTCATATTCCAATGTTCAAAGCTTACAAATCCAAGGCAGTTTCTCGGCTGCTAAATGGACCAAAGGTCTGCGGATTCACAAACATGGGGGAAGAAAAGAAGTGCGGTGTGGCATTAGAACTACTTCTGTGTGCTCCCATCTAAGTCCATAAGCGCTCAACTTGACAGGGAGTCCATCATCTTTAAGGAAGACAGTCACTTACTGACCTTTGTTTAGGAAAGTTGAAGAAAGCTTCAGAAACTAGACCCTAGATTAAAGAGTGGACTAGGCCACATTTTTCAGGAGAGAAGCTCAAGCTAGAAAAAGGCAAAACATCCTCTAAGAGAAGCACATGCACAGCTGACTGCCCTTAGGTTCCAAAAGTACTGATTAAAACTAAACTATTTTAAAAAGTGATACAGGCTACTGTGAAAATAATTGGAAAAGAAGAACCTAAAGGTGTATAATCGTACAAGAACCAGTTCAAACTGGAGGCGTATCTCACTTTAACCTGCACCTCCTGATTAGAAAGGTAGGTGTGCTTTTACATCTTGGTCTAATGAGATATTACTAGCTGCAAAGAAATTGGCAAACTAGTTACTTCTCAGAATTTTAGAAATCGTAAATATTTGCTAGGTGCTATGGAAAACCTAAATCATTTTGTCATGTATTTATCATGTTTTGTCCATCTGAAATATTTTATAGTGAAGTATTTTAAACCAATATTTTATAGGCAGCAACTTTGATAGACCAAAGCTGTTTCCATATAATGAATGGGAAAACCAGAAATATATGTGCAATTAGATGTAAGCGTTTAATAGCGGCTTTCTTAAGTGCTATTTTAAGTAAGCTGATATGATACGATACTTTGTATTCGATGTGGTGTTATTGTACCAAGTTGTGATAAGACTAGAAGGCCTTTATTGAGACTAGAATGCCTGTATTTGTTTACATTAAGACTTTTTGTATTGTTTAGGGTTATTTTTGTATTCACGTGTGTCCAGCCTCTGGTTCTTACTTTTCTGTAACCCTTCTATTTCATTGTCCGCTAGTGGTAAAATGTTGGGCTCATGGTTTGAGTACTTAAGTATTTAGAAAAAACATACACAGCAAATCCTACATGAATTGAAATGAAGTAATATTTGGTAATTTTGGGGTCAGTCATCACATTGCATGAGAAGTAGGTCTGGTAATTTACCTCAAACATGTAGGTCCAAGAAGTCCATCTTATGAGAGTTTTTAGAAAAAATGTCAATAATTAATGAATGCTGTCCACAAGCTTTACAGTTCAATTATCTTGCAAAAGTGACAAAAAGAAACACCATCCATTCACAGCGTGTCGTAAACTTTAAGAGTATATGTTTGATGAAACCACAATTTTTTACTTTTGTTCGAAGTTTGACTTGTGAGATTTCTTTGTAGTTTTGTGCTACCAGCTTTTGAAAATAGTTCTCTCTGCAGCCAGTCCTGCCTGCGGCACGGTGAATTCCCGTTTGACTCCTTCCTCTCGCCCTGAGCAGGGGAAGGCACAGGAGGTTTGGGGCGCCACAGGTGCTGCTACAGGGAGACGTGAGCTCGGCTGGGACTCAAAGAGCCACCTTGCAAGTGTCTGCCTAGAAAACAAATTCCGCACACTTGTAGAGCAAAAAGAATCACAGCAAATGCCCCCGATAACCTCAAACGCAGATAAAAGTTAAGTATGAGTCATTTGCAAAATAGTTAGGACTCAGGTGCTTCAACTTGTATCTTTTCAATTCTAATAATAATTAACATCAGTATTATAATTGTTCATGTTAGTGCTTTTATTACTATTATTATTTTCAAATATTTGCCCCTTATGCATATGTATAAAATGAATTGCTACTTATGTTAACTGGAAGTTTATGAAACAAACCCCACACTCAAATACCAATAGTCACTTTTTTTGGTCTCGCTTGGAAGTAGCTTTAGTAGTATCACCAGCCTCATGCAATACTAAAACATCATAAAAATACAAACATACATATATTCGTACATGCAAGCATACAATGCATATATCCTTATGATAGAGCGCTGATAGCACTCTATTTTGTATGAGTGCACTATAATCATGGTTTAAACGCACTCTCATGTATTCGTATTGTTTGCAGTGTTTTATAACTATTAAGAAACATTTATTTGAATCATTTGATGTTGAAAACTAGTGAACGCATTTAAGTAGAACTTTGTATGTATTACGATTCCTTCATGCATAATGTGCAGGACGTTATTATTGCTATACACCGTAATTGTGTTAGTTTAAGTTGCCTGAATTATAGGCCCAAAGTCATAAGTTTCGATTCTCCTTGCTCTTGAGAAATAAATAATTAAATGTTGTTGTGTTCGAAGTTAGAATGTTCTCATCCTACTGCAGGTGAAAGAATACACATCGTTATTTTCAGAGTTAAGGAGAGACCCGGAATGTCTTTGAAGATGGCTGGGAAGCGAGAAGAGAGGATGCCTTGCGTATCTGGTCTGTCTGAAAGCCAAGACCACTGGAAAGAAGATATTACTAATTAAATTGTGTTATGAAAAGAAAAAGCTACTGCATAGAGGTGTTATGAAAAGAAAAAGCTACTGAATAGAGGTGCAATGGAAAGTTTTAAGAAGAATGACGTATTATGGGTTGAATCCCATCTTTTGTATGATGCGCAGGGACAGCGAAACCAGACTTCTGCTAGCTTTGGGAGGAGAAAGAGCATCTTAGAGCAAGCTCCATTGCCATAAGCTAAAACGACCCATTTCACGTGAGTACTTCTTAGGAAGTCAACACGTGCTGACACCGTTGGGGAATGATAGAAGAGAGACAGGAAGGGCCCTCATGTAGAGCAGTGTAGGGAAAGATTTTGATTTCTTTCAATGAGCCGAGAACTGAATATCGCATCTATTCTGTGTTGCGTTGTGATTTTGGAAGTCATAATCATCTGTCTTTTGGGCCGAATTACTTAAATTCGTAAACTTGGCTCTGTATTAATTTTCCTGTACCTCTATACTGTGCTATTGAGATGTATTTACATCCAATTGTTTTTGGCCTTATAATAAATATTCAAACTGCACTTTGGAGTTGGTGGTTGTTGGAAATGGCCCTTTTTGCAGGGTTACCCCCAAACTTTTTGCCTACCTCCTGGATTTTTGCTAACCTGTTTTTGTTGGTTTTATGACTCTGGGCACTTTACCACTGCTGTTCAGTGCTAAAGTGCATATGCTCTCCCTTTGTAAATATGTCTATGTGAATTGGTATATCCCTGATTGGCTTATTTGGTTTATCTGTTAGTCCCTAGTAGTGTGGCCTGTGTGTGCCCAGGGCTGGTAAACCAAATGCTGCTGGTGGGCCTGCAGCACTGATTTGTGCCACCCACAGAAGCAGCTTGTAAAGTGTGTCTCAGACCTGCCACTGCAGTGTCTGTGTGCAGTCCAAAACTGCCATCTTGGCTGTGAAGTGCACCCACTTCCTAGCCCCTGAACCGTCCCTTGGCGTCATGTAAGTCACCCCTATGGTAGGGTGCATTGTATGTGTAAGGTAGGACATGCCTTGGTGTGTGTAGCATGTCCTGGTAGTGATTTACACCCAATTTCGTTTTTCACTACTGTAAGGCTACCTGTTCCTCATAGGCCAGAATGGGCAGTTTGACTATTACATGCTATAGTCCTAACTGACCCCAGGAACATGGTAGAAAAACGAATTTAGTATGCCTGAGCTCAGAATATTAAAATACATCTTTTAGTGAAGTTTATTTTTATATCCTGTGTTTGAAAATACCACTTTTAGAAAGTAGGTATTTTCTTGCCTAAGCCTTCCAGTGTGCTCTGCTGTTATGTGTATTGGCTGTCTGGTTTTGGAGGGACAGGGGTGGCTCCTTGACCTGAATAGGGCTGTGCCTGGCAAGGTGAATGCTGGCTCCACCTCCTACTGTGTGTCTGATAGCAGACCCCCTCTTTCTGAAAGGAAGGATGCAGCCTGGTAAACAAAGTGCTCCATGACTGAGCAGAACTGGTTCTGGCTGGGTTCAGTGACTTGTAGCTTCTGAGAACAAAGACTTTTGGGGTATAAATATCTGTGCTTAAACCCCTACAATTTGTATTGCTCCTGGATCTGAAGAGGAACCTCTGTCCGTGCCACTGGAGGAATCTGCAGGAAGTGGCTGTCCTTGTGCTTGTGTATTGTTTCTTGCACTGGCCTGCAGCAGTGACCACTGGACCTTGAAGAAGAGGGAAAAAGACTTTTGATAGAACTTTTATTTTTGTGACAGCAATTACCCAAGGGCTAGGAAAAGAGCTAGCCTCCTGCTGGAGTCTCAGGCACATCAGACTCCACCACCAACCTCCTGCTTCCTCCCTGCGAGGATTGCTATCTGCTGATGAGGCTCCTATGAGTTCCAGGGCCACTAGTTTGCTTCAGAGAAAAGAGTGCTGGAAATCTATCGCTAACACCCCTTTGCGAGCCGCTGCAGCTGAGACGCACTGGAAAAATCATCGCGCTGTTGTCGCCGAGCGCTCGCAACCCCCAAAGAAATCATCGCTTCAAGACATCGCTTTGCGGACGCCGTGCGTCCGCCATTTTGATCGCATCGCACCGGATTTCGTCGCTCCCTCGCGGAGCGCCATTTCTTCGCATCGCAACCCAATCGCACACGCAACAGGATCGTCGCATCATCTTCGCCCTCGCGGCAAGGCCTCAGCGCATCGGCGGCCTAGCGTGAAGAAGTTTGTCGCATCGTCTCCGCACGCATCAGCAGATCGGCGTATTCTCCTCCCTTGCGGCAAGGATTTTAACGCATCGCCGGCCTCGCGTGAGGAAACTCATCGCTAACACTTCTTTGCGACATTTGTGTTGGTTTTGCTACTAAATCCAGGTACTTTGTGGGAGAAAGGGTCGCAGAGACCACTGCTTTGAATTTGAACCTTATTTCTGTAACCATGGAACTATTTTTGACAGTCCTGCAACAGTAATCCTATTTTTGACAGTATTGTGGCTTTTACAGTTATTGGTCTTGTGATAAGTCTGCATATATATATATAAAGATACTTATTTTTTATAACTACTTGTGTGGTGTCCCTTTGTAGTGTTCCTCACTGTGTTACTGTGTATGGTCATAAATGCTTCACACACTGCCTCTGAGATAAGCCTACCTGCTCGTGCTACGTTACCATAGGTTTGAGCAGGGGTATTAAAGAGGTTAGCCCTCTCACTCTGACTTAGGAAGAAGGGTCCCTACTTGGACAGTGGCCAGCCATTGCCAACTAGAGACCCCCATTTCTAACATTGGTGGTCAGCGGTGAGGATCTGGACTTGCATTTATGATCGCATACAGTAATTATAGTGTACACTACTAGTGAGTGCAGACCATAACGTACCGCATACATTTTTGAGAGTTTTGATTCTATTTTTGATTGATATTGCCCATGATTGTTACAATGGGCAAGCCTATTTTTTATTGATATTGCCGGTGATAGTACCCGCATACATTTTTGAGAGTTTTTGGCATCCTAATATTGTGATTGATATTGCCCGTGATTGCTACAACGGACAAGCCTATTTTTTATTGATATTGCCCGTGATTGCTACAACGGGCAAGCCTATTTTTTGATTGATATTGCCAGTTATTGCTACAATGGGTCTTGCTGAAATGAGACTTACCTTTTATGTAGATGATCTGTTGACCTACAGTCTAGAGGAGCTAAGGATGTTCTGTGAGGAGAGGGGCTTATCAGTGAGTAGAAAGGAGACTCAGCTATCCCTGCAGACATCCCTGAGACTTTGGCAACAAGACAGATGGAGATTCTTGGAGTCCCAGTACACCTACCAAGAGGGTAGTTGGTCTGAGGGTGGCTCTGGAGAGTCTGAAGGGGAGGAAAAAACTGGTCTGGAACATCTCATATGGGGGGAGTCCCTCACTGAGTATAGTGCCTATGGTAGTGCCCAATTCCCCTCGTGGTCCCCAGAGGAGTTGGTGGACAGGCGGGAGGGTCCCATAGGTGGGGAGTCCCTTGCGGAGTCTAGTGCACAGGGTAGTGCCCAATCCCCTTCATGGTCCCCAGAGGAGTTGGACAGACAGAGGGAGAGGGTGAACCAGCTGAAATTAGAGAGGCTCCAAATAGAGATTGCCCAGCTGGAGGCGCACCTAGCGCAGATAGCAGAAGAGGAGAAGTTAGCTCGGGAGGGTAGGTTATCCCCTGAGCGCAGTTTTTATTGTCTGGATTCACCAGTGAGGGTGGGGTCCAGTGGTGGCAGCAAAATTGAGGTATATAGTGATGACAGTGTAGTACACCCACCCAGAGATGTGGTTCCTGACTTGAAGGAGGGGGTTGATCTACACCAGGGGATTCAAGGATATGAGGTAGCTCCATTGATGTGCAGTGTCCCTGAGGTGGATTGGGGAACTAGCGCAGGGGCCCATAGTCCTAGTGACGGGAGGGACACTCTACCGACTCTGGATGAGAGGTGCAGGGAGAGGGGTTCCCCCGTGGTTGAAGTCCTGGTGTATGAGTGTGAGGACCGCCCAGAAGAGTGTGGGTTGAGTGCTAGAGACAGTCAGTTAATGTCTCGCCCATTTCAGGAGAGTGGTGTGGGGTACGTGTGTGAGACACTGGATTGTGAGGTAAAGGTTAGCACCTGCGTGGAACTGTGTAATCCAATTGTGGGAGAGCATATTGTGAGTTCCTATTTTCCAGAGCTAAACCAACATGTGTTAGAGTGCGAGTTCTCTGATCCTAGGGAACTTGCGCAGGAGGCAGACCTCTGGGTGAGTACCAGAAGCTCTGTAGAGGTATTGGGGAATGACCCTAGGAGGAGTGGTTCAGATGTCTCCCAACCCAGAGTGGTGGGAGAGGTTAGGAGTGTTACAGCTGGGTCCCCTTGTTGTGAGGAGGTTGTAGGGCCTCACATCCTGTCTCGTGGGAGCAGGAGTGAGACTGGGATAGGTCCCGAAGTGCCCCAACCTCAGTCTCCAGGACTGGATGGTTCCATGAGGGAACACCAGGTAGGGAACCTAGTCTGTCCGGATGGACCGTCCGTTGTGGGGGGTCTCCCCGTGTTAGGTGAGCTGGGAGTGCCTGTAATCAGACCTCCAGCAGTTCTAGTGTCTGGCAGCACCACTCCAGTTGGGAGGGTGCAAGAGTCCAGAATGAGGGGTGAGAGGGGGAAAGAGTCCCCAGTGGAAGAACCAGTGGGTCAGGGGCCAGCCAGAAGGGCTGAGCCTCATAGGCTTGGCCATGGTGACGCCACTTCTGTCCTGGGGCATCTTCACGCACTGTCAGAGGGACAGGAGGTCGTGAGCTCTGTGCCAGGCAGACAATCACACGACACGCTAGGTATGTGTCGCCCTCAGGAAGTCCTGGTTGGCCAGGCAGTTGTTCAACTGCAGGGGTTGGTCCCTGGGTTGGTAAGTCAGGTCCAGGTGTTGTCTGACCTGGTGGGAGGGACAACTGTAAGCAGGGTCCCGACCATTTTTGTTTCTAAGAGCACCACTCCAGGTGGGAGGGTGCAGTATGCTGGAAGGGGGTGCAGAGGGAGGGAGTCCTCGCCTCTGACCCCGGTGCAACCTGAGGGTTTTTGCAGGTTGGTAGATCAGATGCAGGGTCCAGGCCCTGAACTGGTGGAGGCGTGTGTTTCCTGTGAGGGGGGCCTGTGTGCCTCCCAGGAAGTCCTGGTGTGCCAGGCTGACTGTCGCACAACTCTAGAGGAGTGTGCTTTCCTTGGGGGGAATTGGTGTACTCCCCCAGAAGTCTTGGGTTGCCAGGCACAGGTCCAGCCTAAGGGTACAGACCCTGGGTTAGGGGGCCAGGTTCAGGGTGTCCCCCCTGACCTGGAGGAAGGGGCAACTGCTAACAGTGCCCCTACCAGTTTGTGTTATGGGGGCACCTCTCCAGGTGGGAGGGTGCCAGGCCCCAGTAAAGGGGGCGGGGAGAAGGCAGCCTCACCCCTGACCTCCACCCAGTCTAAGGGTACAGACCCTATGCTGGGATACCAGTTGCAGGATAAAACCCCTGAACTGGTGGGCACGTTGTGCAGGACACCTGCCACAGGTGCCCTGACAATTCTGGAAAAGGGTACCGCTCCAGGTGGGAGGGTACCGAGCCCCAAAGAGGAGGACCGGGTGTGGGAGGGCCCACCGGGAGGGCCCACCCCAGTCTCTGGCCCAGCCACTGGATACAGGCCCAGGGCTGGGGGGTCAGTGTCAGAGTGCCTTGCCTGACCTGACAGGAGGGAGAGTGGACAAAAGGTGCCCAGCACCTGGGGTTACTGCCCCCCACTCTCTGATGCCACAAATGTTTGAGGAGCCTGAGAGGTATAAGGCCTGGGTCTCATCACTTTCTATTGTCAGTGGCTACTGTGACTTGTTGTCTATCTGGTGGGACACACCTGGGGGCCAGTTAAGGTTAGGTGCTGCACAGGTGGTGTCCACAGGAGAGGGGAAGAATTCCCCATTGAATATCTTAGTGGGCCCTGAGAGTGTGGACAGAGGAATCCACCAGGGTTCAGATTGGAGTAGAGCTGACATATGCCCCTGCAGTGTGGGCCAGTTCTGTGTTCTATCGCCCGAAGCAGGGAAGCCCATCAAGGTAGTGATTGGTCTACCCTGCGTTTTGGCTGGAAGGGGGTTGTGTTGGAAATGGCCCTTTTTGCAGGGTCACCCCCAAACTTTTTGCCTACCTCCTGGATTTTTGCTGACCTGTTTTTGTTGGTTTTATGACTCTGGGCACTTTACCACTGCTGTTCAGTGCTAAAGTGCATATGCTCTCCCTTTGTAAATATGTCTATGTGAATTGGTATATCCCTGATTGGCTTATTTGGTTTATCTGTTAGTCCCTAGTAGTGTGGCCTGTGTGTGCCCAGGGCTGGTAAACCAAATGCTGCTGGTGGGCCTGCAGCACTGATTTGTGCCACCCACAGAAGCAGCTTGTAAAGTGTGTCTCAGACCTGCCACTGCAGTGTCTGTGTGCAGTCCAGAACTGCCATCTTGGCTGTGAAGTGCACCCACTTCCTAGCCCCTGAACCTTCCCTTGGCGTCATGTAAGTCACCCCTATGGTAGGGTGCATTGTATGTGTAAGGTAGGACATGCCTTGGTGTGTGTAGCATGTCCTGGTAGTGAATTACACCCAATTTCGTTTTTCACTACTGTAAGGCTACCTGTTCCTCATAGGCCAGAATGGGCAGTTTGACTATTACATGCTATAGTCCTAACTGACCCCAGGAACATGGTAGAAAAACGAATTTAGTATGCCTGAGCTCAGAATATTAAAATACATCTTTTAGTGAAGTTTATTTTTATATCCTGTGTTTGAAAATACCACTTTTAGAAAGTAGGTATTTTCTTGCCTAAGCCTTCCAGTGTGCTCTGCTGTTATGTGTATTGGCTGTCCGGTTTTGGAGGGACAGGGGTGGCTCCTTGACCTGAATAGGGCTGTGCCTGGCAAGGTGAATGCTGGCTCCACCTCCTACTGTGTGTCTGATAGCAGACCCCTCTTTCTGAAAGGAAGGATGCAGCCTGGTAAACAAAGTGCTCCATGACTGAGCAGAACTGGTTCTGGCTGGGTTCAGTGACTTGTAGCTTCTGAGAACAAAGACTTTTGGGGTATAAATATCTGTGCTTAAACCCCTACAATTTGTATTGCTCCTGGATCTGAAGAGGAACCTCTGTCCGTGCCACTGGAGGAATCTGCAGGAAGTGGCTGTCCTTGTGCTTGTGTATTGTTTCTTGCACTGGCCTGCAGCAGTGACCACTGGACCTTGAAGAAGAGGGAAAAAGACTTTTGATAGAACTTTTATTTTTGTGACAGCAATTACCCAAGGGCTAGGAAAAGAGCTAGCCTCCTGCTGGAGTCTCAGGCACATCAGACTCCACCACCAACCTCCTGCTTCCTCCCTGCGAGGATTGCTATCTGCTGATGAGGCTCCTGTGAGTTCCAGGGCCTCTAGTTTGCTTCAGAGAAAAGAGTGCTGGAAATCGACGCTAACGCACGTTTGCGAGCCGCTGCAGCCGAGAGCGCTGGAAAAATCATCGCGCTGCTGCCGCTGGGTGCTCGCAACACGAAACAATCGCTAACGCCCCTTTGCGAGCCGCTGCAGCTGAGACGCGCTGGAAAAATCATTGCGCTGCTGTCGCCGAGCGCTCGCAACCCCCAAAGAAATCATCGCTTCAAGACATCGCTTTGCAGACGCCGGGCGTCCGCCATTTTGATCGCATCACACCGGATTTCGTCGCTCCCTCGCGGAGCGCCATTTCTTCGCATCGCAACACAATCGCACACGCAACAGGATCGTCGCATCGTCTTCGCCCTCGCGGCAAGGCCTCAGCGCATCGGCGGCCTAGCGTGAAGAAGTTTGTCGCATCGTCTCCGCACGCATCAGCAGATCGGCGCATCATCCTCCCTTGCGGCAAGGATTTTAACGCATCGCCGGCCTCGCGTGAGGAAACTCATCGCTAACACTTCTTTGCGACATTTTTGTTGGTTTTGCTACTAAATCCAGGTACTTTGTGGGAGAAAGGGTCGCAGAGACCACTGCTTTGAATTTGAACCTTATTTCTGTAACCATGGAACTATTTTTGACAGTCCTGCAACAGTAATCCTATTTTTGACAGTATTGTGGCTTTTACAGTTATTGGTCTTGTGATATGTCTGCATATATATATATATAAAGATACTTATTTTTTATAACTACTTGTGTGGTGTCCCTTTGTAGTGTTCCTCACTGTGTTACTGTGTATGGTCATAAATGCTTCACACACTGCCTCTGAGATAAGCCTACCTGCTCGTGCTACGTTACCACAGGGTTGAGCAGGGGTATTAAAGAGGGTAGCCCTCTCACTCTGACTTAGGAAGAAGGGTCCCTACTTGGACAGTGGCCAGCCATTGCCAACTAGAGACCCCCATTTCTAACAGTGGTCTTTTCGGGCATGACGACTTTGCTGATATCTGTCTGAGTTGTTTCCTCCCCTCAACCACTTTTAGTAGGTAAATAAAAGATCGATCACTTACGCTATACTTAGTAGGGAACATTAGGTGTGCAATTTAGCGTAATCAAATGGTAGCAGAGGATGGTTTACCTCTAAAGTGGTTTATCTCTAAGGTGAGGGGAGTAATCAGGGGTAGGGTTGAAGGTCGAAGAGCCCTGAAGTGGAGTGGAAGACGGTGGAGACCGGCGGACGTTGATGGTGCGGCGGAAACAGTGGTGGCATGAGTATGAAAGGAATTGTTGTGGTAGATTGCGGTGATGAGTAAGTGTGTGATGTCTTGCGGAGTTGGGATGTATGTTGAGTGAATGTGGTTTTTGGTTTACTGGTCCGGACACGTGCAAAGCAGGAAGTTTTGGTGGGCGGACTCAAGAGAAGTCCAAGATCCCGGGATAGTTTTGTATTGTAATTGTCTGATCAAATGTGGGTGTTGTGAAGCGCTATTGACAATCCACTTGTGTTAGGGAACTTTGTGTGAATGAGGAATAGGTCGCGGTAGAAAGCCTCGGGTACCGGGGGTGGACTATGGCGCTTGAGTGACCAACGCAGGTCGGGGATCACAACGGCTGAATGTTCTTGTGAGAGTGTTCTATCGATCTTTAGTGACAGACAATTACTTGTTTTATGTGACTGTAAGTTATTGTAATTGTGTAGGAACAGTTACTTGGTTTAATAACTTTTGGATATACAGTTACTTGTGGTACGAATGTGTGTAAGCGAGTTTGCGGTGAAATTGTAAAGGCGGGTGAGCCGCTGCAAGGAGTGAGAAGTGACGTCAGGGTGCGCCGCGCTGTGATAGGTTGGTTGGTGTTACGCCGTGCTGGGATTGGTGGAAGTTCGTTTGCAGTGGAACAGCGTATTTTGGGCTTGCAATTGATTGATTTTACAATGAGATGCTTTAGGGTATTGCGAGATTTGTCTAGAGGCGACACAGGGGTAGTGACTCGGGTAGGAGAAGAAGCTCCGCCAGAAGACACACCGGCACATTACATGGCAACGAATGTAGGACTTCATACTATAGTGTGGCTTCAGAACTGGCATAAAATTACAGAGAAAGAGGGTGAATTGGCTTTCCCTCGTTATGGGTCTTTTCGTATGGAAGTGCTGACCCAGCTGAGGGGGGTGATGAATACACTGAAACCTCCCCCTAGACCCACACAATTTGAGGCATTAGATGCATGGATGAGAGCTGCTCTAGCAAAAAGGAGAGAGGCTTCACAAGGAAGAATGAGGAAAGCAATGAAGGCATATCAGGATGTTAGATGGGATGCCCAGTTGAAAAGATGGAGAGTAGACACCATAGAGGGAGAACGCTTGTACCCATTTCGTATGTTAAGAGAGGGGGCTGAAGGGAAAAAGACGACAGAGGAGGACAGTGATACAGATGACAGCTTCCTCAATAGATTATTAGCGGAACGTCCTCCACCGTGCGACTCTAGATCAGAGACAGAGAGGTTGCGCCCATCAGAAGAGCTTTTAGGTGTGGGACAACTGGGTTCAGAGGAACAATCGGCAGGAGTAAGAGGCAAGATTACAATGGTACACATTCCGGGAGGGTCTGGAGGAATGAGGTATCCAAACCCTGAGCCAGTACAACCTACAGGAAACATGCAGTTACCAGATGCTTTGTCGGTACCAGTCACAATAGGGCTGGTGGTTCCAATATATAATCCTAGAGAAAGAACTGATGACAGTCAACAGCAAATAAGTGAAGGGGAAGAGACAATGTCTGGAGGGGGCATTGCAATGAGTGGGACTGGTTTAAGTCGGATGCCAGTGGAATCTAGTACTCCACTGCCAGCTACAGCTGATCCATCAAGAATGGATAGTGGGTCGGAACGAGTGCAGACAGGAGCTCTAGCGAATTCTAGGTCTGACCTTCAAATGTGGGTTCAACCAGTGAGAGAGTCAATGATGCCGAGGGAAGAGACAAGCAAGAGACAAGAAGCGCCTAGAGTACTGTTTGGGCCACAGGTTATTTGTTCAGGTGACCATTGGAGAAGTCGAAGCTTGGAAAGAGATAGACGCCCAGCTTCGAAGATAGAAGACGGTGCAGTTCCTAAGAGAACCCAAAGTTGTGACAGGGAAGATACAAGAAACGAGGAAATTCAGAGAGCGTTAAAAAGTGCAATAAAAGCGCCAATGCTAGATGTGGTACGATTAAAGGCAGAACTAGATGAGGTGATTGAAGGTAATCTACCTCTGAACAGAATTGAGACGTATGACTCGAGCGAACTACTGTTCGTAGCAAAGGACATGACAAGAAAGGCCAAACGAGCTTATGATGCATTGTTGCTTTTGGCACAAAGGTATGAGGTTGATTTATCAAAGACCAAGCTGATACAGGGTTCTTGCAGATTAAATTACACAGATAAGGATTTGGAAGAGAAGCGAACGATTAGATTAAAAGCACAAATTAGAGAACTAGGGCCAGATGTAGGTGGCAAAATACCGATCGGTAACGCTGAAATTAGCAGAATTTCAGCGTTTGCGATCGGTATTTGGCTGCGAGCAATGTAGGTGAGTTGAAACCTACTAGCAAAATAAGGAATCGCAAAATTGCGATTCCTTATTTTGCTCTTGCATTTAAGGAATCGGAAATTGCGATTCCTTAAATGCAATGTAAGTAGCACAAAAGTCAGTGCACTTTAGCCTTAAGGAATTGCTAATTACCACCAACTTCAAGTTGGTGGTAATTAGCGATTTCCTTTAAAAAAGCACTTTTTTTAAAGTGCCATGTGGCACACATACATGCCCTTAGGGCATGTATGTGCGCCACATGTGCACACATGCACATTTCAGGGGTGCAACAGGGTGTCCTTTTGACACCCTGGCACCCTTGAAATAGCTCCCGCTATTAGCCATTCTTTAATAGCGAATCGCTAATAGTGAATATCTTCCCATTCATTCCTATGGGCCTCCTAGCCCATAGGAATGAATGGGTAGGTATTCCTTATTAGCTAATCTCTATTTGCGATTCGCTATTAAGGAATGTTAAGGAATCGCTAATATTTTAGCGATTCCCACCTACATTCCATTTTGCGATTCCTTAATAGCGATTCGATAAAAATCGCTATTAAGGAATCGCAAATGTAGGATTACCTACATAAGGCCCTAAGTGATAGGGATGCGGACATGGAAAGAATTAGACAGATGGAAAGAAAGATGGGCCAAAAAGAAAAGCTTCAAGTCTGGAATAGAAAATACTCCGCCTCCGGGTGGAGGGACGGGAGCTGCAGGAAATTTCCCCCTCGGGGAGGTACAGAATGGAGGGTATGTACATGTGCCATGGAGCAGGGGTGATTTAGCAGCATTTACGAATGATTTTTCTCAGCTGAGGGAAAAACCTGCTGAGTGGTACAAGCAAATAGATCGGTTTGTAAAGATTTCGAAAGTATTGTGGATTGATTTAAACACCTTGTTTGATATAGTAGTGCCGGCGGATTTGTGGGCGGCATGTAAGATTGCCATTGAGTGGCCTACTGCAGAGCCACCTAGAGATTCAGTGACTCATGGTCCTTCACCTGATGTAATGAGAAAATACGAGCAAGTGATTACATGGTTGCAATCGAAGGTAGCTCCTCAGATTGTTGATTGGTTGAAGATTGATCGCACCACTCAAGACTCTAAGGAATCAGTACATGATTATTACGAAAGATTGTTGTTAGCTTTTAAGCAGCATAGTGGATTGGATAAAATTGAACAGAAAGATATGGGACAATTTGTCTCGAAGTTTGTGTTGGGACTGAAATCTGATATTAGTTTGATGATACAGCATCACTTGATATGTTGGCAGAATAAGTCGGTGGACGAGATTCTGCGCTATGCTAAATATTGCAGTGATCAAGTGGAGTCGACACAGAAGAAATTGAAGGACAAGTTGATGTTGGTGCAGTTGAGAAACGCTGATATGACGCAAGGGATTGGAGGAGCGATAGGTAGAGGTAGAGGAGGTGGAAGAGGAATGGGACAACAGATGGTGACCCAACCTGGTCAGGGTAGAGGAAGAGGAATGGATCCAGGTGCAAGTGAATGGGTGGCCCAACAGAAAAGGGTCACTGCCTGCCACTATTGTCACAAAATCGGGCATTGGAAGCGCGAGTGTAGATTGAATCCAGCAAATCAGATACAGATGGAAGGGGAGGGACAGCTGTCCGAGACTGTCAATACTGTGACAAGACCCAGGTCTATGTATGGAGGAGGATATGAGCCGCAAGTGCAAGTACCTCAACCTCCTAGGATACCCCTGCATAATCAGTTATACCATCAGATGCCTTATTTTGAAATACAAGATAGATTTGATCAAAATCAAGATTTACAAGAGTGTCAGAGGGGGGTGCAAGAGGAATGCACCTTAGATGCGATTCTAGAAGTAGATCAGAGTGGGCCGTTTGTAGAGGCAGATGTGAATGGATATCCTGTTACCTTCTTATTAGACACTGGAGCTGCTCGCTCCACGGTGAGAACTGAAGTAGTCCCAAATTTAACTCTTTCGGGACAATCGATTCAAGTAGTGGGGGTTAGTAATCAGAAAATGACCTATCCATTGACAAACGAATTACCCGTGAGAATAGGACCATTTCGGGATAAACACCAATTTGTAGTGTGCAATTCAAGTCCGGTCTGTCTTTTGGGACGAGACCTTCTGTGCAAGCTCAATTGTACTATATCGTGCACTCCGAGAGGTGTGGAATTGCAAACATATGATGATGATGCTGATTTTAAAATGGCTAACATGAGTCTGTGTGCAGAAATGTTTGTGGTGTTCACAATAGCAGAATTGCCACATGACTTGAGAGACTCAGTTGATCCGAAAGTGTGGGATTTTACGGGCGAGAATGTAGGTCTGATGAGAGGGGTTGAGCCAGTTAAGATACAGGTCAAACCCAATGCTGAATTCCCACGAACGCCACAATATAAATTGACTCCAGAAACTGTGGCCGGAATAAGACCTGTGATTGAGACTATGATTGCCCAAGGTATTCTTAAGAAGATAAGAGGAAGTCCCTGCAACTCACATATCATGGGACTGCTGAAGCCAAGTGGCAAGTACAGAATAGTGCAGGATCTGCGTCGGGTTAATGAAATTGTGATCCCATGTTCTCCTGTGGTACCGAATCCAGCTATTATTCTATTCCAGATACCATGCAAAGCAGAATGGTTTACAGTGATAGATTTGTGTCATGCATTTTTCTCCATACCATTGCATGAAGAAAGTCAGTTTTTATTTGTGTTTAGGATGGACGATTGTGTGTTAACATGGGAAAGAATTCCTCAGGAGTATACAGAAAGCCCCTCCATTTTTAGTCAAAGTCTGAAAAAGAATCTTGAAGGACTGGTGATGCCCCTAAACTCAGTCTTAGTGCAATATATAGACGACTTTTGGTCGCCTCAGAGACTGAGGATGCTTGCAGGATTGACACTGTGGCGTTGCTGAATCATTTGGCAGAGAATGGACACAAAGTGTCTCCAAACAAATTGCATTATTGTTTGTCTGAAGTTCAGTACCTAGGTCACCGGATTGAGAAAGGAAAACGAAGGGTGTCACCAGATCGCATAGAGACGATTCTGCAAATGGGAACTCCGAAAACACAAAAAGAAGTCCGCATGTTTTTGGGAATGGTCGGCTATTGTCGACAGTGGATCCCAAACTTTTCCTTGCAAGCAAAGCCTCTGTTGAAACTGATTCGAAAGGATGTTAGTGATCCGGTACCATGGGATGACGAGTGCTTGAAAGCCTTCCGTGAGCTGAAGGAAAGTATCTGTCGTGCTCCAGCTCTCGAAATGCCGGATTATAACAAAGCGTTTTTGCTCTTTTGCTGTGAAAGGAGGGATGTGCGTTAGCAGTCCTTGTACAGACACATGGGGGTGCCCGTAGACCAGTAGCTTACTTCTCAGCTACATTAGATCCTGTAGCTTCTGCGTTGCCGGGATGTCTGAAATCCGTTGCTGCAACCGGTGTCAGCATTGAAAGATGTGAAAGCATAGTGATGGGTTATCCGCTCATTGTTTATGTGCCCCATTCAGTAGAATTGTTGATGACCAGAAGGAAAACACAGTATCTGACCAACAACAGACTTACCAAGTATGAGCAGGTTATCTTGGCCGCTGAAAATGTTACCCTGAAACGTTGTACCACCCTGAACCCTGCTACATTGTTACCTGTTCGGGAAGAGGAAGGAGATGAGGATTGTGAAGAGCATGACTGCCTAGATGTTACTGACCTATCTACCAAACCCAGACCTGACATTGTCGATGAACCTTTGCCCCAATCTGATTTGATCCTTTTTATTGATGGTTCATGCTTAAGAGACAATGAAGGGTATTTGAGAGCAGCGTTTGCTGTGTGCACCATCATGGGAGTAGTGGAAGCTGCCTATTTAAATAGAGTATTCTCTGCTCAGGTGGCTGAAATTGTCGCTTTGACACGTGCCTGTATCATTGCAGCTGATATTCGAGTGACTGTGTATACTGACAGTCAATACGGATTTGGTGTAGTTCCTGACTTTGGGCAGTTATGGTCACAGAGGGGGTTTCTAACATCCTCAGGGTCACCTATACGTAACGGCGAGTATGTGCACCAACTATTGGAAGCTTTGCAGAAGCCCAAAGAGATAGCAGTCGTTAAATCTGCAGCTCATGGAAAAGGAGAAGATTTTGTCACTAAGGGCAACAATTATGCACATGAAGTGGCACGATTTTGCGCTGAACATGCTTGTATTTTCAATGGAGAATATATAGGCGAGAGCACAGAAGAGACCGAGCTCAGCATAATGTTAGCTATAGCCGATACTTGGGATGAGGTGAAGCGGTTGCAGGATGAAGTCCCAGAAGAGGAAGCTGCTTCATGGGTCAGAGCAGGTTGCACAAAAAGAGACGATGGCATTTGGGTGTCCACAGATGAGAGAGCAGTATTACCCAATTGTCTACTGAGCCCAATGGCAAGGCAAATCCACGGAGCAGTTCATCTGGGAAGAGATGCTATGGTGCGAGTGTTGAGGCAGACGTGGTTTAATCCACGCTTTCGTGTGTGGGCTGAAGCGGTATGTCACAGGTGTGTTACTTGTCAACAAATGAATGTTGGAAAGAGAACTGTGATTGCAATGAGTCACATTGGAAGATCTGGAGGTCCCTTCAATAGGATACAATTGGACATTGTTGAGATGCCGAGGTGCAATAGGTTGAGATACGTTTTGGTGGTGGTGTGTATCTTTTCGCGTTGGGTGGAAGCATATCCAACTAGACGATGTGACAGTCTCACAGTAGCCAAGTTGTTGTTAAGAGAATTGATCCAGAGATATGGATTTCCGACATCAGTGGAGACAGATAGAGGAACTCATTTCCACAGTAAAATCATGAAATTGTTGTGCTCTGCTTTGAACATTGATCAGAAACTGCATTGTAGCTACAGGCCGGAGGCTTCAGGTCTTGTAGAGCAGGTTAATGGCACCATCAAGTCAAGAGTGGCAAAGGTGTGTTCGTCAACTTCATTGAAATGGCCAGATGCGCTGCCTCTGGTGCTCATGAGTCTGCATAGCACCCCTGATAGTGGAGAACAGGGCTTTCTCCCCATGAAATTTTGACCGGAAGAGCTATGCGTTTGCCTATGGTGCCAGCTACAGCATTGATAAACATCACTGATGATTTAGTGTTGGATTATTGTAAGGGACTGGCTGATGTGGTTACTTCTGTATCCCACCAGGTCGAGGCTGCGACTGCACCCACCTCGAGAGACCTGCTGCATGATCTTAATCCAGGTGATTGGGTACTAGTTCGCAAGCACGTGAGGAAGAGTTGTCTTGATGCTCGCTGGCAAGGACCATATCAGGTGATATTGGTCACAAGTACCGCTGTGAAGTGTGGAGGATTGCCGATCTGGATACACGCTTCCCACACTCGCAGAGTTCAAGCGCCTGTGGAGGAAGAGAGTCCCCTGGTTCCGAGAAGCGTGTGTGGACCTGCCACAGACAACGATGAAGGCACAGGCCCAGCTGTAAGAGTTTCAGATGAAACGGAACAGCCAAGTAAGCATGAGAGACGAGAGCTGAGTGCTCCTGAATTAAGTCCAGATCCTGAAATAGATGATCTTGCAGATGTGAACTTTGCACCAGATCAAGGTGAGCGGTCTATTGCAGAAGGATCAGATCAAGAGGAAGAGAGGAGAGCAGATGCCAGAGCCGAAAAGTGGCCAGCAAGAAAAGAAAGGCTGAATATAAGGCTTGCATTCGAGAAAAATCTCGCTCCGATTCCTGAAACATCTGAATCAGATCAAAGTGACGCTGAAGAAAGACCGGATGGTCTGAGACGCTCCAGAAGAGAAAGAATAGCGTCCCGAAGATACGCATCTCCTGAGTGGACGTACCTGGCTGCAGATGCAGAGCCCAGCGAAGTCCGGGAGGTTGGGAGCTGGTACGGTGAGGTACGGAGGGGACACCCTCTCGATTGAAATACAGTTGCTGGTCCCAGGCGTAGAAGCGTTTGGAACACTGACTCTGCAAGTTCCAAATCCTCCAAGGCGGAGTGGATTGCGTTACCTGATCCTCAATCAGGTTATCTTCCCTTCATTTGGCCGACAGAATTAGGAGAAATTTGTGCGGAGATTCTGCAACTTGTCCTCGAAATACTTGGATCCAATATCATTAACGATGAAGCTTGAATTATAACCAAAGAAAGCATTAGGCCTTAGAAAGAAGATAACTTAGACCCCAGTTTAAGAAGATTTAAAATTAGGAACTTTCTAGTAGATGATGGAGTGAGGAATAGGGCTGACTACATCTCTTCAATAGGTTTAGTGTCAATCGAATGAACTTTGACAATAATTGCATGGGAGGAGAGAAGTGAGAAAGACATTGTTAAAACAAAGAAAACAGAAAGAGACTGTGTTTTCCCTTTGTGCTTCGGAACGGATCAGGAGAAACCATGGTGTCTGAAAATTCAACACGCAAACAGAAGTGCATCATTGGCACCCTCATTGTAGTGGTGCTTATTGTTATAACTGTGGTGATCGTTACATCTCTAGTTGGATCTCAGGATGTCGGACAGAATAGGATACAGGCAACACTCACTACACCAATCTCTGAGATAGATGAGGATGCATCCGCAAGGGATCTAGAAATTATTAAGGAAACCAGTCGTAGATTACATGTTGATTTGTCAAAGGGTGATTTCACTTTGAATGCGCATGCTCGATTATTGTATGAGTATGTGAATACCATGGAAGCGAAGGATTGCTATGTGTGAATGCAATTACCAGCCTCAGTAGAAGAAGGCATTCGATACCATCATTTGCCTTTGACCTATGGCATTACATGTAGTGTGTTGTTGAGCATGTTTTAAGGCAAGGCACACTTCGAGTACTATTTCTCAAATTATGATGTGGTACTCTCGGAAGTCCCAGTTCTTAAATACATGAATAAATATGATTATTATAAGGAAGTAGAGCGAATGTCAAAGTATTTCGTGCCTACCATTACTTTAGATACGTCCTATGCCCATAGACACAATTTAACCTGTATGTTAACTGACATTGAAAAGAAATTTATAGATCAGATAGAAGATCGGCATAGACAGACTCTATTTAGACCAGATCCAAAGCACAAGGTTACCCCATGGACTAAAGAAGAATTAGATCATAAAGCAAAGGGGAGTTTTGGACCCATAGCATTGGATTTCCAGCAGAAGGGGAAGTTGTATATTAGACACCCGACCACATATTACAATAAGATATTTGTGGGTGAAAGTGATTGTGATCACGTCTTCTTGATCGAAGAATCAATTAGAAAAGCATTATTGGACAAAATAACAATAGTGCCCAATGTGTATTTTGTGTGTGGAAAGAATGCCTATGTGAAGTTGCCCAAAAATTGGTATGGCACTTGTTATTTGGCTGTGGTATTTCCCAAGATTTTTCATGTGAATGATTTATGGCCCCTAGAAAGAAAAAGACCTCACAGAGGAAAACGTGGTGTGAGTGCAGGAGAAGTGATTGGAGACATATTTGGGGCTATGATACCGAGTATGGGTGTGATTCTGAATGATTTGAAAATCAGAAAGCTGGCAACATTAGTGGATAAGCTCTCAATAAATACAGCTCAGATTTTATTACTTGTAGATGGGGAGATGGTTTCGATAAGGGCTATGGTTTTGCAAAACCGTCTTGCCCTAGATGTGCTGCTAGCAAAAGCCGGAGGAGTCTGCAAATTATTGAAAGTTCAACAGTGCTGTACTTATATTCCTGACAACAGTCGGGATATAAGGAAATATATCAACAATATTTCAGATATACATCAAGAGTTACGAGAGATGGCTGCCGAAGGACCCTGGGAACAAGTGGGGAAAGGATTTGGCAAGATAGGCGTCTGGTTTGGAAGTTTGGGACAAGGAATAATGGGATATATCTTGAAGCCTATTATAATAGCTGTCATTTGTATAATTGTCCTACTAGGAGCCATCAAGGCTTACAAATGGCAAAGGGCACGACATCAGGAGATTGTTTCGAGAAAGCGAGAGCACCAACTTGAACAACTGCAGGACAGTCATTACCAGCACCTTAAGGGGTTAGAACGATTCAGACAGGGACGGCAAGCTACAGCTTCTGTTTAGGTCGGTCTCTTCTACAAGGAGAAAAAAAAACTACAGAAGAATAGAAAGTTGGTGTTATGACACTAGTCATAAGAGGGGGAACTGATAGAGCGCTGATAGCACTCTATTTTGTATGAGTGCACTATACTCATGGTTTAACGCACTCTCATGTATTCGTATTGTTTGCAGTGTTTTATGACTATTAAGAAACATTTATTTGAATCATTTGATGTTGAAAACTAGTGAACGCATTTAAGTAGAACTTTGTATGTATTACGATTCCTTCATGCATAATGTGCAGGACGTTATTATTGCTATACACCGTAATTGTGGTTAGTTTAAGTTGCCTGAATTATAGGCCCAAAGTCATAAGTTTCGATTCTCCTTGCTCTTGAGAAATAAATAATTAAATGTTGTTGTGTTTGAAGTTAGAATGTTCTCATCCTACTGCAGGTGAAAGAATACACATCGTTATTTTCAGAGTTAAGGAGAGACCCGGAATGTCTTTGAAGATGGCTGGGAAGCGAGAAGGGAGGATGCCTTGCGTATCTGGTCTGTCTGAAAGCCAAGGCCACTGGAAAGCAGATATCACTAATTAAATTGTGTTATGAAAAGAGAAAGCTACTGCATAGAGGTGCAATGGAAAGTTTTAAGAAGAATGACGTATTATGGGTTGAATCCCATCTTTTGTATGATGCGCAGGGACAGCGAAACCAAACTTCTGCTAGCTTTCGGAGGAGAAGGAGCACATTAGAGCAAGCTCCATAGCCATAAGCTAAAACGACCCATTTGACGTGAGTACTTCTTAGGAAGTCAACACGTGCTGACACCGTTGGGGAATGATAGAAGAGAGACAGGAAGGGCCCTCATGTAGAGCAGTGTAGGGAAAGATTTTGATTTCTTTCAATGAGCCGAGAACTGAATATTGCATCTATTCTGTGTTGCGTTGTGATTTTGGAATTTATAATCATCTGTCTTTTGGGCCGAATTACTTATATTCGTAAACTTGGCTCTGTATTAATTTTCCTGTACCTCTATACTTTGCTATTGAGATGTATTTACATCCAATTGTTTTTGGCCTTATAATAAATATTCAAACTGCACTTTGGAGTTAGTGGTCTTTTCGGGCATGACGACTTTGCTGATATCTGTCTGAGTTGTTTCCTCCCCTCAACCACTTTTAGTAGGTAAATAAAAGATCGATCGCTAACGCTCTACTTAGTAGGGAACATTAGGTGTGCAATTTAGCGTAATCACTTATATACATGCATAGAGAGGCTTTGGATCAGCTCCTTTGGTACGTGTACTGTCATTTACAGTTTGCTTCCACCCACCACAGTATAAAGCATCGGGAAATGGGACAGTCCACTTCCGCCATTGCCTCCCTTCAGCCGCGAGTGCCAGCATTTTACTGATCACATGTTCAGATCGCCTAAACAGAAGTGTGTTTCAGTGCCAGGGCTGGTGGGCTAATGCTTTACTTTACCGATGTTTGTTTCTTTCAATTTTTTATCTGTTTTGTCATGCTTATGTATTTAAAATATGTCAGCAGGCTACACAAATTCAAAGCCAATAGTACATTTTCCTTGGCCTAATAAAAATCATATTTTCCATTAAAACTACAAAGCATTTCTATCCCTGTTCTAAATATACCTCTCTGCCTGGAAGCACTCATGCAGTTCTATTAAATCTAAAAGCAATGGTTATATTATTTAAATGAAAATGTTTTATTACAAGAATATGGCTGCCACATTTAGACGGCAACATGTTTTTTTCCTTCTTTAATTTTTTGTGGAATATAATTAAAATAATTTAAAAAGATTAACCATTCCTCCGGGTTGCCATGGATCAGACATATTTGCTTTGACAATGCTTGTTGTATTCGGTCTTTTATATTGGACTGCCTCTCAGGTGCATAATGGGTTTAGAGACATTATTTATTAATACATATGAATTTCAGGAGCTGAAAAAACAGTTCATGTTTCGTCATGAAATCACCTAATTTCTGGTGCACTAGTGCTTCAAATTGCTTTTTCAGGGGCTGTGAAGAAGCGTATGTGCACCTCAAACCGTAGGTGCATGAAGTGACATACTATGCAGTGCAGACCTTTGAACCTCTCCCACTACTCTGTCAGACTGCTGTGATCTGAATATGTGCACCTATACTACAGTGCTTAATTTGTAAAATAATAGGTGCCAGGGTCCTGGCCAGGAGGCCACTGCAGCTTGCACCACCCATTTCCCGTCATCGCTATCAATGCTAGTACCAAAACAACTCTTTCACCTGTAAGTGCGACTGTTCAGATTATTCGAAGTCCCCAAAACTAAAGGAATGGCTGGTGAGGTAGGTATTAGTAATTTTTAATGTATATTGTATTCATAAACAACTGTTGTTCTGCTCATCTCTAAATTGGAAGAGCAGTGCCACCATGTGGCAGACTGTCATACCTGTGTTGTTGACAATTAAGGGCCAGTGCCGAGCACCGGAAACCACCGGCGCAGATTAAGCACTGTCTATGCATCATCTGATAGGGCACCATCCACACAGACTGTCAGTGGGAAGTTGGTCCAGTACCTGGGGATTGCATAGCTAGGATCAGATCCGGAACAGCTTCTCCTTTGCGAGTCAGATAGCACCCACTTTGAGGTATCAGTATCTGATTAATGGTTTCCGGCAGCAATTGCAGGCGCAAAGCATTGACACATTCCACTACTACGCCAAAAGTGGACCTAAGTGCACTTTTCATGTCTACTTCTATGTGTGATATGTAATGGGTCACAAAAGCCCTTGCAGTAGTCAGAGAGACTTGTATTCCTTGTGAAATGTTTTTTTTTAAATTTCAAAATATTCTTTTATGGTTGTGAACGCTCTGATTTTGTGAATAACGAGGTTTGCACCTGCAACATTATTGCATAACATGATACTGATAGTGATTTTTTTAAGAATCAACACTTTATACCATTCATACGTAACTATTAACTTGATTGATTTTCAGTTCAATATTAGCCTTTTAACCATTATTTATAGTAATATAGCTAATAGCTTAAATTGTCACAGCAAAGGATTCGCTACATTGCATGATAGGGAATCGTCACCCCATTGTCAAGATATCCATTATAATGCCAAGAATAAATTAAATCAAAGTCTATACATTCATCTAAGAAACAAAACACAGCTACAAACATGCTCCTTTGTCAAATGCACAGGGTCAAGGGTGTTGTAAAAGAAATAACCTAAATAATGGTCTTTAGAACCTAAGTAGGTTATCTGGGTAAGTACAAATCTGTTCATTGAAGATCAGGCAATCCCTTTCTTTAATATGACTCAATATAATCATCTTTTATAAGATTGTATATCTCTTTGGCAATTTCCCAATCATTCCAGCTCTGCAAAAATATATCTATATTAAAAATGTTTTGACGATTTTTCAAGAAGAAGCAGTTAAACTTTCAATGCGAAGACTTACATATTAAGAGAGGAGGTTTTGATTTTCCAGAATTCACTGAATATTATATTACTAAGATTCTGCACAAGTTTGAAATTCCTCAAATAAGGTCGCTGACACCCTTATTTGGTTGCAGACTCTTTATGATTCTCTTCTGGAGCCCTTTTATAGACAGAAGCCATGCCCCTGTTTGCACAGCTGCACACCTTTAACAGGGCGTGCTGGACACATACAGGGACAGTACACTCTATTACATACAATGCACTGTCCTAAGGCCAGCCATGAACTTGAACTTATGGCTGTCCTGAGGGCAGCATATTAGTGAAAGGCGAAGTGGTTATTTAACCCCTTCGCTGCTAGGCCTTTTCCTCCCCTGTGCTAAGCCTTTTTTTGGCTATTTGGGTAGTTCGCGCTTAGGACCCTGTAACTTTTTGACCACATAAGGTATCCACGCCAAATGTGCGTCCTTTTCTTCCAACATCATTGGGATTCTAAAGGTACCCAAGGTTTGTGGATTCCCCTGGAGGGGACCCAGAAATTAGCCAAAATACAGCTAAATTTTGTTTTTTGGGGGAAAAATGGGAAAAAAGTGCTGCAAATGAAAGCGTCTGGTTTTTTCCCTGCAAATGGTATCAACAAAGGGTTTGTGGGGATGAAAATCACCATTTTCCCAGCTTTTAGGGACTGACAGACTTTTGTCAGAAAACCAACATTTTCTACACAGTTTTGGCATTTTACTGGGTTTTAGCCTATTTTTGCTATTTTTTGTGCTTTCAACCTTCTTCCAGTTAATGGTAGAAATGGGTATGAAAGCAATAATGGATCCTGGAAAGCTATACCTTTTAGAAAAGTAGACAAAATTCTGAATTCAGCAAGGGGTCATTTGTGTAGATCCTTCAAGGTTTCTTTATAGAAACTAACAGTTGAAAATAGGAAAAATTGAAAATGAGTTGAAAAAACAAGCCATTTGTGCCAACGTTTTCACCTGTAACTTCTTCTAATTTTGACAGCTGTTTGAAAGCAGTATACCGTTACATCCGCTGGACCTTTCTGGTTGTGGGGATATATAGGAATTGTAGGTTCACCAAGAATCCGACGAACCCAGAGCCAATAACTGAGCAGCGTCTTGCAATGTTTTTTTATTATGTACTGTTACGTTTCGTATAGAGGCCCTAATATAGACATGTTCATATATGCCATATATGGTCATATTCGTATATGCCCTAGTATGGTCATAATCGTGTATGCCCTATTTTGGTCATAATCAGCTATGCCCTATTATAGTCATGATCTCCTACGCCCTAATATAGGCATGATCTTTCACCTACATTAGTTCCCTACAGTACACAACGAACTCTGAGGGTTGAACGTTATCTAGTCTGTGGTTTGAACACTGCAGGGTTTTTCCTGAACACAGGCCTACAATGTACTCATAAATTATGCATGAGCATTCACCAGCTACATCTCCCGCATGATATGTATGTACAAAGTTCACCCCTGACGTCTTCCTCATGTCCAACAAAGACCAATACAAACTATACTAAGGGACGAGGCACCTTAGGGTATAAATACACCACATCTTGCCACGGTGAGATAGAGGGAACCGAGACTTCCATGCTGACACACTGACCAGCGACGCTGAGGCTCCTGCATGCAGTCGCTCCAGCTGACAGCGGTCTGACACTGCCCTTGCGGGGTGTCCAACTCGAGACCAGGACGGGGTCCCACACTCTCTCTATTCAGGTATGGGGGTTCGACTAAATCCTAGAAGTATTCTTGGCTCTTAGGCTTTTAGACCTACACACATGCTAGGTACACTTAGGTACATCTAGTTAGGCATCGTAGGAGTACGCGCACTTTTGGGTGACATTCTATGTGCATTTTATATTCATGTATGTATTCATGATTATTGCAATATGGTAGAACTGTACTACCCTTTCACTTTTATCGTACTGCTGATAATATATCTCTGCTATTGTCTGCTGGTTACTGCAGCACATATATTTTACACTAGAATAACAATTGTTCAATAAATACTTATTGAGATGCCAAGACTGTTTATTCTGTGTAACTCTCTGAGACAAACCGAATAAGTAAGCACAAATGACTGAGCGAAAAGTAGTACATTGTTTCCAGGATTCTGAGGGATCAGAGTTGTCATGATCTAAGGTTGCCAGAAACTAATCTCTCCCCGATAAGAGGAGATTCTAGTGGCACTGTGAGCTAGCTAATGCAAATCCGGCTAACATATGCGGTGGGGGTGCACAGAGCCAGTCAGTCACCAAGCCCACGGTTTATGTTATCCAAACCCGCAGGTCCTGCAGGGGTACTATAGGAACTACACGACATGGCGCCACCAACGTTGGTTGGGTACTTATTTAACAGTAGAATCTGAGTAGTTCAGTCGTGCTATTCTCAGAGAACCTACTCACAAAACCCCAAAGACGTCTGGAGTGGGTAGGCACAAAATCCGCCGCAGCTGAGTAGTAGAAAAATACTATTTATTGGCTGTTGGTTATTCAAGCTTGAAAGGACATAGTGTTCCTAAAAATTGTGCATAACACCTTATCTTAGTTCCCTTGGATCACTTCTTCCTCTAAACATGTCTGATACCGAGGTAAGGGCAGAGAGAGTTCAACTGAATTTTTCAGAAGAAGGAGAAGATCCTGCGGATGCAATACAGATTGCACCAAAATTCAGAATGACAGTCACCCGTAGACTATTAGAAAATGGTTTACAAGCTAAGGGTGGCATTGTAGTTTTCGTGATTGAGGCACACGAATCAAACAAAACAGAGGTATTCTATTCATGGGTTACATTCCCAGCAACAAATGCAATAACAAAGACATTTCACTACTATATAGAAGGAAATGCACCACAGGAATATTGTCCGTTTGAGGACATAGAGAATCCACTCACTTACCAGGAACATTATTACTGGTTTAATGGCGCCCTACCCCACATACGAAGAAGAGTAAGATTAGGCCCGCTCGGGGGAGACGGGGCCACATGGCCAATACTAGCGGCTTACACACCGCACCCTAACATTGACACAATGCCACAGCCAGACTTACTCATACAACACACAGATTTAATTAAAATCTACAGAAACCTGACACAATTTGTCATGAGGACTTTAACAATCCAACCTGCACCAGGTGCAGCAAATAATACTCCAGCTCAGGGTACAGGAAATAAAATTACTCCTCAAACATTACACGCGGTAATGGGCAAAATGCCCGCAAAACGCGAACAAATGCCATTCTGGATAGCTCAGAAAATAACTCAGCTTGAGGCAGTATTCCCGAATACTACCACCTGTGATAAGCACAGAATACTAACAATCTGCTTGCCCATGGGGATCACACCACAAATAGAGGACTGCACCTCTTGGGGTACAGTCTTTGCTGCCATATATACCAGAACACATGGTATCCCGTCATTAGCAGTAGTACCTGACATATTGAGACAGATACAAAATGAGTACGGAGCAGAGCCTGCCATTAACTTAGGGATGAAGTTACTAGGTAACTACGAACAGGTATCAGCCATAATACTAGCTAACATTAAGGGGGAAGCAGCTTCAGTGGCGATCCGCCAATGCCTAAGGGAGTTCAGTCCAGTAGATCAACCACAGGAACTACCCAAAATAATTGAAACTGCGTATGCAGAACTAGGCAGAGACAGTTTAGGTGGGAAAGCATTAAAACCACAACTGGTGGGCAGTCCTGAAAAGGACACTACAAAGCAGACACCTACTTCTTCTAAAAAGAAGAGGGAGAATAAAAAGCAACAAAAGTCTAAAGACAGCCGATCTCAATCCAGAGGTAGGTCTCCTCAACAGGAGCCCTCTGAAAGGAGGTATAACCTCAGGAATAGGGATATTATTAAGAAACCTGAAAGGTGTCAGGATACTGATACACGTTCCTCTCGTTCCTTTCAGGGTTCATCAAAAAACTCAGAAAGGGAAGGACAGTCAGAACACAGACAAGAGGAGACACGCAACACGCTGCGGACTACGCACCTAAAAAAGAAGATAAACAAAAATCAAAACCTCAGTTCAAAAAGAAGAAGGTAGCAGGTCTCAAGATCAGACATGCCCAGAATTCTGAGGACGCAGCTTCTGAACGGGGAATGGGCTCTGACGATGCTAGACAGCGTGGCAGAAGTAACAATAGCTCGCCAGAACCTGAAGGAATTTCTGGTGACAGCGGAGTTGAGTGAGTATATCACGGTGGAAACACCTGATACTCGGGTGAGTGTCCCACATAAGTTACATGAGATAACACTCTGGATGGAGGGGGACAAGCCCAGGAAAATTAAAGGTCTATTTTGGAAAAATCTGTCATCTGGATATCACATCCTATTAGCAGAGCAAGACTGGCCGCCAGCATTTGTCATGGAGTGCCCTAAGGGAGAAACGATAATATTTCCAGCATTTTCCAACCTCGTTCCCATACATTTAAAACATGCATATGCGCAGGAGTGGGCGGTTGCCCTAGCTCTAGCATTGTACATAAATCATGCTGGTTGGGATGAGGATTCAACCCACCACGTGATCCCGTTAAAAGTTTCCCCAAATGCTCAAAGGCAATACCCTATAAAGCAGGAAGCTAAAAAACAAGTCAGGGAGATTCTAGATCAACTAGAATACCAGGGGGTGATTGAAAATTGCACTTCACCTATGAACAACCCTTTGTTTCCCATAATGAAACCTGACAACACATATTGTTTAGTTTTGGATTACAGACATTTAAACACTTGCACAAAGACATTTGCAGTTCAAAATGCACACAGTGCCGCATTAATGAGTAACATTGTGCGGAAACAATACAAAACAACGCTTAATATCTCAAATGGATTTTTCTGCCAAAATATAGCGCCTGAAAGCAGGTATTTGACCGCATTCTCAGCGCTAGGGTCCCAACTGCAATTTTGTCGACTCCCCCAAGGGTATAAGAATAGCCCGGGGTTGTTTTCAGCAAGGTTAACAGAGTTACTACAAAATTTTGATGAAGAAGCATTTTACTATGTAGATGATATTTATCTGACGGACGATGACTTACCGAGGCACTTGACCAGGGTGAGCACCATTATTATGGGATTCGCCTCTGAGGGCTATAAATTTAATTTCAAAAATTCAAAAATTGCCCACCTCAGTGTCCCATTTTTAGGATACGAGCTTTCAAGTGAAGGGAAGAGCCTGGCAGTCAACTTTTTAGAAAAATGTGCGCTGCTCCAACCTCCAAAATCATTAAAAAATTTACAATCAATACTGGGATTCCTAAATTTTGGTCGAACTTACATTTTGGATTACGCAGAAAGAGTAAAACCTTTCTACGACTTAATAAAACCTGATTTTTCAGTCAGACAATGGACACAGGAACATACAAACATCCTACGTTCACTACAAGAAGACATGATAGCTTCAAAACACTTACAGACACGCGTAAACGTACGCAACTTAGTGATCCGAGTAATAGCGGGTCAATGCAGGTACACTTACTTAACCTTTAATGAAGGTGAAACAGTACCAATCGCATACAAATCACACCTGTACACAAACGCAGAAATGCGTTTCACTTCAACAGAAAAAATCCTGCCAGCAGTGCAGACCGCTGTAGCAAGAGAAAGAGCTCTGGCTCAGGGAAAGTGCATAATAGTCGTGACCCCGGTACCAGCCTTAGAGGCTGTTACAAAGGCTAGCATTCCTAATGCAAAAGCCTTACATCTGAGATGGATACAATGGGCTAATTCTCTTACTGCAACGGATGTTGAATACAGATTTGATCCAAGTTTAAAAACACAAGCATTTCTGCAATAAGAACAAGATTATCCTCTACCAAATGAGATTTTGCCTCTAGAGCAGTATGAATATATTATTTACACTGACGGATCTGCTCAACCGGCCATAGGGAGTAAGCAAGCTTACAGCGCAGCGTGTGCAATGGTTAAAGGTCGCATGCACGATGGAAAGTTCCATCCAAGCGGCACTAAAATGCAATCTCTAGGAGACTGCACGGCTCAGTTAGCAGAGTTAAAAGCACTAATACTGGCACTGGTAAATACAGAACACGAATTCCCCACATTAATTGTGTGTGATTCCTTTTACTGTGTACAGTCATACAATGAATATCTACATCATTGGGAACCAAACGGGTTCAAAGATGCGAAAGGTGGCACAATTAAGCATAAAATGCTATGGGAACAGGTAGTGGAGTTGAGAAACGAACTACCACGGGCTCACGTGATACATACACTGAGTCATCAGCGTGATGGCATTCACGTTGAAGGGAATTCATTGGCTGATGAAGCCGCAAAGGGGACTGTACGCACAGCGTCCGTAGCTGCAGTCACTCGTTCAAAAACGAGAATAGACGGCGAGATTATGGTAGCTGTCATTGCTTCAGGCAAAGGAAGCACAGCAATACCAAAGAAATTTCCACTCAAGTACTCCTACAAGTTAGATGCACACAACATTCCATATGCTCAGATTCCTGGAGTGGGGGATATAATAATACCAAATATGGATCGTAGGCAAGGCTTAATTCTAGCAGCACCCAAGGGTTTGGGTTCTGCGCATACAGGCGTTACAGCGACTATTTCTTTACTGAAACAGCGCTACTGGTGGCCAGGGTTAACAAAGCAGACCAAAGACTACGTCTTAAAGTGCGACATCTGCCAGCAGATGAAAGGCTCCACCGTAGCACGCCCAGTGCAGACACCATTACTAAAATCAGACAGACCTCTCACATGTGTATATTTGGACCACTGCGGACCCCTACAATCTGATGGGGCCAAGAAATATATCATGGTTGCAGTGGATTCCTGCTCTAGATTCCTATGGGTTTGGCCTCAGCGCTGTGCTGACGCTCGAACTGTTATAAAAGATTTGCGAGTCTTTATCGGCACATATGCAGTTGGCACGTTACATTCTGACCGTGGCCCGGCGTTTAGCTCTCGGGCTTACAAAGAGGCCATGGAAGGAATGGGCGTAGCATTGCAGTACTCCTCTCCATACCATCCTGAGGGAAATTCGGTTGTGGAGAGGAAAAACCGTGACTTAAAGCAATCTTTAACAGCTAGGGTATTAGGCAAGGGCGGTAGATGGGTCGATCCCTTATATGGGGTACAAAGAGCCCTAAACAATCATCCAAGAAGCTCTCTAGGGGGTGTCACTCCTTACGAGGTCCTATTTGGGACAAGAATGTGGGTACCTGATCTTGATTGTGGAATCACAGGGGCGGATGGAAAACCATTTGATATCCATGATCGTTTGGCTGTTTTACAGGATCTAAATGAATCCAGGACACAACAAAGCAACGTCCACTTAAAACAGACCGCCACTGAGGAAGTCAAGGCAGTAACGGCAAGACCTGTCTGGATCCCAAAAGTCGGGGATCTGGTCAGAGAAAAGATTGCAGACAAGAAAGAATTCGGACCATCCTACAGAACAGCTGTACCAGTCCTAGCAATCCAAGGCACAAGAACAGTACTTCTGCCGCCTCTTGCCGGGAAAAAGGAGAAAAGATTTGTCTCAATCGACTTAATCAAAGCACACTATGTGGCCAATACTAAACAGTAGGCCTCGTGGACTCCACAGTAGCAGACGCCCTCCTCTTGCTACAATCCAAGAAGTTCAAACAGAAAGACTCATCACGTTTGAAGAGCCACCTGTACGGAATGAAGGACTAAGCAACAATGCTATGGAACTCGTTCCACTTCAACAAGAAGTTCGACTTCAAAATGAAAATCAACTTAACAACGAAGTTGCAATAAGACCAACTACAGACGTCTACGTCAACATTCCTCGTCAAGAGCAAAATCCGATTTCAACAAATCCCGATGCAATTCCAACAATTGATCGAACTGCTTCTGGCTACTTCATGAACTTTGATACGTTTTCACTGGATCCAAGCGAGCCGGAAACGACGCCAGCCCAAAAATCACACAAAAAGAAACTCATTGACTTTTTGCACTTTTTTAGAAAGACTTACCTGGTGTCACCTTGGATAGAACTATGGTATATCACTGGGATTCTATTTTTTCTTTTCTGGCTAGGTTTAACTATAACTTTTAGTATGCTTATTAATGGACGATATCTCCAGCAAAGCTCTACAGCCCAAAGACTCAATTGTCTTCACATCGTGAACCAAGAGACTTGTCTTCAGTGAACATCACAGCAGTTCCTATACCAGACGGTATAGTATGGGGCAAGATTGATTTCGATATATTCGGTCCAACTGAACTTTTAAAGCTTAAACATGTATTTAAAATTTCTTTAAGTGATATCATTACCTCCAGTACATTTTCTGATGATTGGGACACTGAAATTGTAAATAATATGATGTCTGATTTAGAAAAAACTGCAGCATTTCCGAACAATGAAATGTTAGAAGGTACTTCAGACTATGATACATTGTACTGTTACCAACATTATGGTCATCATTTCTTACACAAATCTATAACACCTAGAAATGTATTTGAATACCACCAGTGGGAACACTGCCCAACACCTCCAAAAGGTAGTTCGCAAACTTTTGCACAGAAATTCACATTCTTTTCAGGGTTTAATACATCTGACCCGAAGTCATTTTATTACAAAGTGGCAACAACATCAGCCCAGAAAATTATGTTGACTAACACCAAACAGATTTACTCTGCTTCCTTTATGGCCCAGTTGTCTACACAGGGTTTCGACCTATGGAAGAACACAATAGATTTAAAATCAATCTGGGGTTCAAGGGACTGGCAGGTCCAGGGAACAGAAGCGCTTCTTAGAGCATGACTCATCCCGCAGCAGATTATATTTCTGAATGAAACTGTGCAACAGACATCCTGTCTTGGACTAGCCAAGAACAAGGAACTGAACTCACCCGGTTTTCCAACACCATCACAGATGGGCGGGGGGCAGAATTCAACTACACAAGGGGTAGGATTAGATTACATTCTCCAGTACAGCAGGTCAGATCCCAATTGAACAGAATGGCTGATTTGGCCCATTGACATGAACACATGTCAACAGAGATTTTTAGGTATAACCGAGGGGTTTAGTATCAGTAGGCCAGATACACGCTATGTACAGAGACAACACCCAGTTGTAGTGACATCCTATAGTGTTGGGAAGTTGTGCCTTGATTACCTAGAAACCTCAACACTCACAGAAGTAAAACATCACTTGACCTTACTCACACCTGACATGAATCTTAGGGATTTTTAATCCGGTCCTAGGAATACACGTCAGAAACATTTCATATATGCTGGCATTTATGCCTATTATAATGAAAACTGGAAAATATCCCAACAGGAGGCCGCTGAAAGAATACAGGAAATAGACCGTATTAACTTAGAGAAGGCATTAGCTGTAGTGGATAATGGGTTAACAACTTTGACCTCCAGGATTTACTCCTTAGGCAGCATTGTATCTTCGGCAATTGACGTATTAGAACAAGACTTGGCCTTATTACAACACGGGCAATCTCAGTTACGTTCTATTATAATGTTAAGCTGGACGCTGCAATCTTTGCGTGCAGGCTACGTGCCCTGGCCTTTCATAAACACCACGTCTCTGTTTTTGGGATACAATCTAACCGATAAACAGACAGAAATGGCACAAAGGGGGGGCAAATATACAATGCTGCGTATTGAGAAACTGGAAAGGTTACCATTCACTGTAGCCGAATCACCATCAACTGAATGGCTAATTCATGGCCAAATCACTCTGCCGGTCACTACGTTTCAGTTTCAATATTGCCTTGAGCAAAGGCAGGCAGGAAAATATGAAACAATGGGTAGGGGTTACATTAAGGAATCTTGGGAGTTACCATATAGATATTGATGCCGGAGTGGGGATCGAGAAGTGTTTCTGAGTGGTACAAACTGCAAGAACACTTTAAGCGGTTCTCTCATGTGTCAGGATATTTCTCTGCACGGAGCATGTAGTGGTTCGGTAGCGAATCTATCTTGTCACATGTCAGGGACCCCAGCGGCCATGATCACGCCGGTTTTCCAGCTGCTATCGAATGGGAGTTACTTGATGCTAAACGATCAAGGTTGCTGTGGGATGCTTCCGGGCGTCGCCTAGCTGGTCACTGTTAACTCCAGGGTTACTTGCTGTATGCAAGTATTGTTTCCGCCACTGAACACAGTCAGGGAGGAACCGTTATGGCCTTCGTTGAATGTTTCCTTTATACAATTTGATACTTTGAGTAGACTGAAAGCCATGCTTTTACAGCAACCCATGCCCTTATCCTCCGCTCGAGAAACCTTTAAACTTCAAGTTGCAAGGACCTCGACTGAGATACAGGCGCTTATATGTACGAACTGCCCCTTTCATTTCACAGAAATGGTGGGTCGTATCTTTAACATGTCTGATACGAGCAGTATTGTACACCTATTTAAGACCATAGGGTCAGGACTATTAAGCACCTTTCAGACAGTCCTCGGAGTAATCCCAAATTTTATACACTCCGTATTGGGAAGCGTCTTTGGAGGTCTCCCGCTTATCCTGTTCCTAATTGCAGGAGTCCTGATTGTAGTCTTACTGCTACGCAATGGACGGCCAAATTTCCGAGGAAATGGTGAACATACTCATGGAGCGGAAATACCGTGAACGCATGGTGGAGCTTCTGGGTATACCTTGCCTAAGAGAACTGAACGCCTCTTGGTTTCTATTGTTTAGACCAGTCTGGGTGGACTGCATCTTACCTGTTCTTCGATGCCTGTTTTGCGGAGAAGAATGCTCGTTGGATCTCTGTCTAACGTTTCCATCAAATACGCCTCCGGACATGGATGCTATGCTGGACCCCCTAAAGGCCCTTGCTCTGCGTTGTCCCCAGCGTCTTCCAATTCTGATGAACGCATTCCTTGAGAATCCACAGGTGCCGTTTGCTCCTGCTGGGTTAGGTGGCTCCTCCACAGGCACTCAGGTAACAACTGCCGCACAAGCTGCCGCAGCACCGACTGTTGGCAGTACTGAATTCCATCTATGTGCGATTGACGTTCTCTGTGAGGCATTGGATTTGTCGTTTGCAGTAGCTAACACCGATAATACTGTATCTCCCAGCCAGGACACTTAATCTTGAATTGGCTCATCGCGTCCTGGGAAAGAATTCGGCTTTTCCACTTCGTTTCATAAATAAACAAACTAAATTTGGACCATTTCCTAAATTGACACTTTCACTTGAGAAAGAATGGCCTTCTTCTGCTTGTAGTAATGCAACTTTTATAAGTGAGACAGGATTGACTTTTTCAAGTGGCAACAAAAGAATAGCTGATTTGTAACATTTTTTAACATTTTTTAGTATCTTTTTAAAACCATGTTTTTAGCTGTTTTTAAGACAAGATTTTTAATTTGTCCAGATTTTAAGTATGGTCATTGTCATCCAATTCATAAGTGGAGTGGGTGTTACGTTTCGTATAGAGGCCCTAATATAGACACGTTCATATATGCCGTATATGGTCATATTCGTATATGCCCTATTATGGTCATAATCGTATATGTGTCTACACTGGGGGGTGACTGTTCCTAAGTTCTCATGCAAGTATCAACCAAATTATGGTTGGTGAGAAGGAATCAAAACTGGTGGTCAGACTCTAAAACGGTTGGGTTTTATAAGTAATGATGGGGGGAATCCCTCCTTTTAGATGTAGTGCCCTGACACACCCTTGCGGGTGTCATGCTTCATCATCGGGCGTTGCTCCTCGTGGGGGTGGCGCTGCAGTCCCTCACATGCCCCACGAGAGGGCTCTTTAGCGGAGTTCTTTTAAGGAGACGCCGCAGTTGTGCATGTGGGTGTGTGGGCCTAGGAAGGTGGGTGAGTGGGTGAGTTAAAATTACCAAACGGTACCCGGAACCTAAATTTATTCGGGGGTCCGAGTGGTAAGTTAAAAAGGGTGTGAATCCTGGAGCTCCTCTCAAAAACAAATATAGAGGCCGGATGTACGACTAGCCGCTGCTCTCAGAATGGGTGCTAAGGTGAGTAAATCATACATAAAAGAAGGTCAACATGTTTCGCGCTCTTCGATGGTCCTTAAGGGATCCTGGGGCGCTTCGTCAGGACCGAAATGCAAGTGAAATAGACAAAAAGACAACAGGTTCCAGGAAGAAAGAAACCTGTGAACCTGCGATACCTTATTCTTAAGGAGTATGAGCGTCCTTGCGCTGATAGGAACTCCCAATGTAGGTGCCTATCCCCAACCTAATAAAACAAAAATAGAGAGAGACACACAGATATATACACGAATGTTAAAATATTGCAAGATGCAGGGTAATCATTACTTCCATGCGGTGTGCTTGGCCACTATTGCATGCACACAAGGTAAGTATATAGTAATCTCATGCCGGGGTGTTTTAACAACAGTAAATAAAAGACATCCTACAGGGTGATGTTGACAATAGTGCACAAGGGTGGAACAGTATAGGTAAAGTCTCTAATAGAAAACCCTATAGTTCCCACATGCACATTGCCTGCTAGAAATGGTTCTGGCCCTATGAAGCCGAGTCAGGTATGCGGAGCTGGTATCGAGAGGTCCGTAATCAACGTGGTTGGACTAAAAGCACATGCTAAAGGTCAGGTGGTCTAGCAGTGCACTGCACTGTAGTGGTCATTGTAGTGACTGAGGTTCAAATAGTGGGGGGATTAGCGAGACGTTGTGGTGTAGACTGCACATGACTAAACATAACTCGCGCGCTGCCCGTAAATGTAAAGGGGGCGCACATCCTTCAAACATACATATGCACACAAAAACATTCCAGTATTCCTACCCCTCTTTACGGAAATCGGGCTCCGTCGGCACGCTCTCGGTAAAAGGCAGAGTTTCTGTGAAGCGAGAGAGGCGCATAGTAAAAATGGTGCCTGAAGGTGAATGCGTGATCGAGCCCACGGACTCGGTCGAAAAATGCCATCATGATCGGGGCGCGTGGTGAATAGTACTCACATTAGCTCGCCTCTGCTGGGATAATGACCTACCCCTCCATAGTAGTGTGCCGGAATCGGAGGGGAATGGTTAGCGTATGCCTGCTTATATCCTCCGCCAAAGCTTACCCGACCGGGATGAGTGGGCGGGTACAGGCGTGATTACGCACTGCTTAGGGAAAGTGTTCAGGGAGGGTTGAGTGGCTCTTACTGCAATGTGTAAATGCGGCAGCCATCTTAGCATGGGGTCATAGAGAATGACATTGGATTATAACACAGCGTTTGTGCATACCCGTCATCAAGATGGGTGTTATAGCTGGGGTGTCTTATTAATTAATAAAGCAAGATTCATGCTCTTACATAAAAAATAAAAAATATAAAATTAGTAAATGCCAATCAACTCGTGGACTGTAATTACAGAAGAGGAAATTGGTGGCTGTGTGCTGATGGAGCGCCATAGTAGTGTACGAATATGTACTAGAAAAAATTCTTTTTGTGTGATGATCATAATCGTATATGCCCTATTTTGGTCATAATCGTCTATGCCCTATTATAGTCATGATCTCCTATGCCCTAATATAGGCATGATCTTTCACCTACATTAGTTCCGTACAGTACACAATGAACTCTGAGATTTGAACGTTATCTAGTCTGTGGTTTGAACACTGCAGGGTTTTTCCCAAACACAGGCCTACAATGTACTCATAAATTATGCATGAGCATTCACCAGGTACATCTCCCGCATAATATGTATGTACAAAGTTCACCCCTGACATCTTCCTCATGTCCAACAAAGACCAATACAAACCATACTAAGGGACGAGGCACTTTAGGGTATAAATACACCACATCTTGCCACGGTGAGATAGAGGGAACCGAGACTTCCATGCTGACACACTGACCAGAGACGCTGAGGCTCCTGCATGCAGTCGCTCCAGCTGACAGCGGTCTGACACAGCCCTTGCGGGGTGTCCAACTCGAGACCAGGACGGGGTCCCACACTCTCTCTATTCAGGTATGGGGGTTCGACTAAATCCTAGAAGTATTCTTGGCTCTTAGGCTTTTAGACCTACACACATGCTAGGTACACTTAGGTACATCTAGTTAGGCATCGTAGGAGTACGCGCACTTTTGGGTGACATTCTATGTGCATTTTATATTCATGTATGTATTCATGATTATTGCAATATGGTAGAACTGTACTACCCTTTCACTTTTATCGTACTGCTGATAATATATCTCTGCTATTGTCTGCTGGTTACTGCAGCACATATATTTTACACTAGAATAACAACTGTTCAATAAATACTTATTGAAACGGCCAGACTGTTTATTCTGTGTAACTCTCTGAGACAAACCGAATAAGTAAGCACGAATGACTGAGCGAAATGTAGTACATAGTTTCCACGATTCTGAGGGATCAGGGTTGTCATGATCTAAGGTTGCCAGAAACTAATCTCTCCCCAATAAGAGGAGATTCTAGTGGCACTGTGAGCTAGCTAATGAAAAGCCGGCTAACATACGCGGTCGGGGTGCACAGAGTCAGTCAATCACCAAGCCCACGGTTTATGTTATCCAAACGCGCAGGTCCTGCAGGGGTACTATAGGAACTACACAACAGTACCGGGTATATAGCAATTAATTTGGAAAAATATATACATGGAAAAATCGGTATGAAAGACACCTATGTACTTCTGAAATTGGAACAAAATATAGAGTTTAGAAACAGTAGATATTTGCACACAAATGAGGTATCATTTTACTCGGGAGAACAAGGGGAACGCTGGGTGGTAGGACATTTGTGCCGGCACAGTGATCCCAGGCAAAAATGTATGAAAAAAGCGAGTTTTACAGCTAAATCTGAGGTTTGCAGGGGATTCTGGGTAGGGAAACGTTGGGGGATCCACGCAAGCCATACCTCATTGGACTCCCCAGGGTGTCTAGTTTTCAGAAATGTGTGGGTTTGGTAGGTTTCCCTAGATGGCGGCGAGCCCGGGGCCAAACAACCAGGTGCCCCCCCAAAACCAGGTAGTTTTGTTATAGGTAATTTTGAAGTCTCCAAAGTACGATTTGGGCCATTTCCTGTTGCAGCCACTATGCCTACCCACACAAGTGAGGTACCATTTTTATTGGGAGACCTGGGGAAACGCTGGGTGGTAGGAAATTTGTGTCTGCCCAGTGATCCTACAACTTTCCCACTCAGAAATGTGTGAAAAATTAGATTTTTTCAACAAAGTTTGAGGTTTGTAGGGGATTCTGGGTAGGGAAATGTTGGGGGACCCACGCAAGCCATACCTTGCTGGACTCCCCTGGGTGTTTAGTTTTCAGAAATGTGTGGGTTAGGTAGGTTTCCCTAGATGGCCCCGAGCCCGGGGCCAAAAACTCATGGGACCCCCCTTGCAAAACCAGGTTGTTTTGTGATCGGTAATTTTGATGTCGCCTCAATAGGTTTTGGGCCCTTGCCTGTCGCAGGTACTTGACCCACCCCCACAAGTGAGGTATCATTTTTATCGGGAGACCTGGGGGAATGCTGGGTGGGAGGAAATTTGTGTCAGGCCGGTGATCCTACAACTTTCCCACATGGAAATTTTGAAAAAAAATAGATTTTTTCAGCAAAATTTGAGGTTTGCAGTGGATTCTGGGTATGGAAATGTTGGGGGATCCACACACACCATACCTCATTGGACTCCCCAGGGTGTCTAGTTTTCAGAAATGTGTGGGTTTGGTAGGTTTACCAAGATGGCCGCCGAGCCCGGGGCCAAAATCTCAGGTGATCCCCCCTTGCAAAACCAGGTCCTTTCAAAACAGGTCATTTTGATGTCTCCACAATACGTTTTTGGGCCCTTCCCTGCCGCGGGTACTTGGCCCACCTACACAAGTGAGGTACCATTTCTTTTGGAATACTTGGAGAAATGCTGGGTGGTAGGAAATTTGTTGTTTCTTTCTGAAGCGTGAAAATTTTGGCACAATAATGCAAGGAAAATGTGACAGTCACATTTTGAGGTTTGCAGGACATTGTGGGTAAGATAACTTGTTGGGATCCACAAGAGAGACATCACCATGTACTCCCATGGGTGTTTAGTTTACGACAATATCTACAGTTGGTAGGTTTTTCTTAGATGGAATGTACACCTTGGCAGAGAGACAAAAAAGACAAATATTACAGCACAGCCATCTATTCCTCAAGCACACATACATACTGGTTGGATTTGGCACAAGGGCAAGTGATGGTTCAGTATATAACATTTTATTAACTAGAGATTTCACAAAAATGAAATGCACTGTCAATAATTGAAAGGACAAAAAACTGAACCAGTGACTCACAGCTCGTGAGCTGTAAAGCCGCGTCAAGGCCCCAACCGCTTTACAGGCCATTCACACACCTTTTGATGTGATACACACAAGACCATTCACACCACCAGGCACGAAACCAACACTTTACAACATTCACAAAAAGGGACAAGGTACACCCTGCTTGAGAAAGACAGAAAAGACAAATATTTCTGCACAACCATCTATTCCTCAAGCACACATACATACTAGTTGGATATGGCACGAGGGTGAGTGATGGTTCAGTATATACAATTGTATTAAGAGATTTCACAAAAATGAAATGCACTGTTAATAATTGAAAGGACGAGAAACTGAACCATTTACTCACAGCTCGTGAGCTGTAAAGCCACGACAAGGCACCAACCTCTTTACAGGCCATTCATACACCTTTCATACGTGTGACACATACAAAACCATTCACACCGCCAGCCGTGGGCCCATCACATTACAACACTCACACCAGCAGACAGCTCCATTCAAGGGCCCATCACTTTCACACACCCACATTCCTGACACAGCAACCACACCAGCTGACGGATTGCGTGGAGTGGCGTTTGGCTAGCAGTGTGTGTAGTGACCAGCAGCAAGTCACTACTCACACACCGCCAGCCGAGCACCAGTCCACGCACACCGCCAGCCGAGCGCCAGTCCACGCACACTGCCAGCCAAGCACCAGTCCACACACACTGCCAGCCAAGCGCCCGTGCACGTACACCGCCAGCCAAGCACCAGTCCACCCACACCGCCAGCCAAGCGCCAGTCCACGCACACTGCCAGCCAAGCGCCAGTCCGCGCACACCGCCAGCCAAGCGCCAGTCCACGCACACCGCCAGCCAAGCGCCAGTCCACGCACACCACCAGCCAAGCGCCACCCTACACACACTGCCATCACATTTAAGGTTTTTTTATACAAAAAAGAAAACACAAACAAATTGCAAATAGATACAAAATTACTAACACAAAATCTGAAACTAAATACATTGCACAAAAGCGAACCTTGAAACTGAACAAAAAAATATAAAACAATAGAGACCAGGCAGTTCACTTTACCACTCATGGATGCTTCAAAAATTCTTTTGAATGTGGTACATTCTAAAACAAGCAGGCACACACACCGCAGGGTTAGATAAAACACTCAGGGCAGTACATATGAGTCTCCTTCCACGTACCTCTTCGCCAACAGACTCTACATCTCTTACTGGGAAAGTCTTTTGAGGGTGTGGGAGGAATGTGATCAGGAAAGTGGCGATCTTTCAATCTAGCCACATCCTCCACCACTCCAACTTTAGGTACACTTGCCTGTTCCACTACAACAAGGCTGCCTATTACAGACTCCTGAAACTTAGCAAAAGTCATCTTTGACTCTGGACAACAATCCTTGAATACAACAAAAGCATTAAAGGTTGCCAAGTGGAAAAGATGGATAACCAACTTCTTATACCAAATGTAAGCCTTACGAAGAGCAGTGTAAGGTTCCAACCTGTGATCTACTCTATCAACACCACCCATGTGCCTATTATAGTCTAAAATGCACACAGGTTTGCGCGCTTCAGCAACCTGACCCCAAACAGTCACAGGTGAAGTGCTTTCATCATGGATGGTAGTCAGCATGTAGACATCTCTCCTGTCTGAAAACTTCACAGCTAGAAGTTCCTCGCTACGCAACGCACTGCACTGTCCCCGCGCAAGCTTTTGACAAACAAGTTCTTTTGGGAAACATTTACGGTTAGAGCGGATTGTGCCACAAGCAACAGTGTCCACTTTGGCCAATTCCCTGAACAACTGCACACCAGTGTAGAAGTTATCTACATATAAATGGTGACGTTTGTTAAAAAGTCCTCTACCAAGTTCCCACACAATTTTCTCAGTCACTCCAAAAGTGGACGACAACCAGGGGGGTTAATCCTGGAATCCCTACTGGTGTACACCCTGAAATTAGAGACATATCCAGTCCTACTGTCACACAGCATATACATCTTAATTCCACAGTGTGCCCTCTTACTAGGAATGTATTGCCTAAAAACCAAGCGGCCCTTGAACAAGACCAAAGACTCATCCACTGCTATTTCTTTCCCTGGAGCATAGATCTCAGAAAATCGATCTACAAAGTGATCAATGACAGGCCGAATCTTAAAAAGACGGTCACAATCATGGTGATCTCGTGGCAACGCTAAACCATTATCGACAAAATGCAGCATCCGAAGCAGAAGAAAATACCTATCACGACTCATGACTGCCGGAAATATAGCCGTTGCCATCAAGGGACTAGTAGACCAATATGAAGACATTGATGGCTTCCTTAGCAAGCCCATCAAAAAAGTTAAACCCAAGAACTTCTTCATCTCTTCCAGATTTGTGGGAGTCCACCGGGTAGCTCTAGAGTGGGGCCTAAGCCTGGCACTGTTGTCCCTCAAAAACAGTTTGGCATACAAATTAGTCTGCTCAACAATCTCTGCCAAAAATACATCGTCCATAAACAACTGAAAGAAATTTATCGGCAAAACGTTTTCAGTATTCACTCTACTCCCTGGAACACCAGTAAAGTATGGCAATGCCGGCTGCACCATGCCTGGGGCAACCCAGAGGTCAGCACTTCCAACGGGAAGCCTTGCAGCCCCAGGCTGCAGCCCAGATGCCTCTTGCTGCACTATCGGCAAATCAATGTCCTCCTCTAAAACAGGCACTTCATCCGCACTAAGAGTAGCTTCATCCGCACTGAGAGTAGCTTCATCATCCGATGATTCCTCGTGGACAGAAAACTCACTGCCTGAATCTTCCACTCCCTTCTCTGCCTCAGATGCAGAGTCAGTCTCTGAACCATGGTCAGAGGAAGACTCAAAAAGCATACCAACAACCTGCTGAGCAGTAATCCTGCAGCTAGCCATTATCCTTACTAAGAAAGGAGACTGCACAAACAAGTCAACAACAACCAACACTGTGCAAAATAAGTAAGTAAAAAAAATGTGTGCCTTTATCACAAAGATCTACATACTCAAAAACTATACGATTCACTTGCAAGAGACAGCTACACTCACCAGCACCTACTCTGCAGAGACACAGCAAAAACCAATGATATCCCACTAGAAAGAAAAAAACAAAACCACTTACTCACAAGACAACAAAATACACATCGAGCACAAATGCAAAAAGTTTTTAACACTCAAAAAACAGAAGCCAAACATACTGCTATTATTACACCATTTGCAAAAAACACATTCATGCAGGGAAATGAAACTCATTTACATTGTACAAAAAAAGTCTCTTACCAAACACATGCAACTACACAAACAGCAGAACCACCAGTAACGGAACTGCAATCTGGAACAGTCTAAAGAGCAAAAGCCTTGAACTAGAACAAAAGGGAGAAATAAAGCATTACAATTGCAATTCACAAGAAATAAAACAATTGACATTATAACACGCTATGTCACTACCCAAATGGTCAATCTGCCAGATGGGCCTTCAAATAGGGCTGAGAAAAATGGGGGGTGATCTTGCCCAAGTGATCAGGTGAGGTTGTCTGCCAGGCCGATCTGTCCCCCAAGTGGGGAAGAAAACAGCAGACAGAAATGTGCCCCCCTTGCAAAAGAAATAAATCCCTGGTGCCTAGTAGGGTTTTCTGCCTCCCCCTCCCGCCTAGGGCAGAAAGGCCAAAACAAGGGGCAGATCTGTCCCCAGGAGGGGCAGAAAAAACATTAACCAAATTTTACCCCCTTGGAAGCAACCATGTCGCTTCCATTACACACAAAACAAAATCCCTGCTGCCTAGTGGGGTTTTCTTCCCCCCCCCACGGGGGCTGAAAGGCCATAAAAATGGGCCGATCCGCCCCCAGGGGGGGCAGAAAAAACATACACAATACATCAGCCCCCTGGAAGCGACCCTTGCCCAAGGGGCCGCTTCCATTTTAATTTTAAAGAAGTCCCTGGTGTCTAGTGGGGTTTTCTGCCCCTGCTGGGGGCAGAAAAGCCCAAAAAAGGGCTGATCTGTCCCCAGGGGGGGGGGGCAGAATACACATATTGAAAAAATCTGCCCCCTGGAAGCGACCCTTGCCCAAGGGGTCACTTCCATTTTAATTTTAAAGAAGTCCCTGGTGTCTAGTTGGGTTAGCAGAAAGGCCAAAAAAACGGGCCGATCTGCCCCCAGGGGGTGGGCGCAGAATACACATATAAAAAAAATGTGCCCCCTGGAAGCGACTCTTGCCCAAGGGGTCACTTCCATTTTATTTTTTAAAAGGTTCCTGGCTCTAGTGGGCTTTTCTGCCCCCCTGAGGGAAGAAACGCCAAAAAACCCAGCCGATCTGTCCCCAGGGGGGTCAGAAAGTCTGAAAAATAATGTGCCCCTTGAGGAAGCGACCCTTGCCCAAGGGGTCGCTTTCTTTAAATAAAAAATAAATCCCTAGTGCCTAGTGGGGGCATTCCTGCTGCACGATCGCGACGCCATGCCTGATCATGCAGCAGGAACGCCCTGCATTGAGACATCAGGGGAGAGGAAAAACTCTTTCCTCTCCCCCGATGCCTCAATGCATCCCAATTTCCCCCCCGCCCCACTGGAGCAAGGAAACTTACCTGTTTCCTGCTGGACGCCTGGAAGCAAATGGCTTCCAGTGCGTCCGGCTGCTCCTGATGACGTCGGCGCGCGCTGTGCGCGCTGACGTCATGGGATTACCTAGGGGGGTCGGGGTGGCAGCGGAAACTCTTCCTCTGCCATCCCTCTTTGTGGGGGCTAGATGGGCTGCCCATGGGGGGAGGGCCAGCGCTTCCCCCATGGGTGGGTGCCATGCCGGAGTGGTTCCGTCATGAGCACACGCCCACCGTTGCTCATGACGGAACCGCTCCATCATGAGCATAGAAAGGGTTAAAGAAGCAACTCAGTGTTTTCCACTGCAGGTGGCAACTGACCAGGTGTTCAAAGGGGGGCAGAGATCTCCCTGCAGGCGGGTGCAGTTTATGACATTCCCGTTGTGCCCCTGGGCACTTTATGTCATATGGCCCCTGATGTTACCCACTTTTGGGGGCCATGCCGCCCTAAGCCCTAAATAGTGGATGGGACAAATGATGGTTCTCTGTTTAGCGTCTAATAATTTAATATTGTGTTGAGGTTGGGCAAAATATTGTTGGTGTCTGACCCACAGAAGTTTAAAAAAACACTGGGTTATTATTACTGCATATGGGTACTGTTCAGACTTGTCTACATGATTCTACCCATATGTGATGTCTGTTTTTGTCGGGGTCATTTATCGGGATAAGAAGACGCCTAAAATTTCCCTGCACTAGTCTCATTCTATGTTGTGACTACTGTAAAGGAAAATAAAATATAGTCTTTTTATAAATTCAGAAAGGCTCGATTTTTGCCTGGGATTAATATTCTATAGGAACAAAATGTAAGTGTAAGAATGCAAATGAATTGTAATCAAACACCATTTGGTTGCAGCATGTATCGTCATGCTATGACAGACCTAACAATGGAGTGGCACACTCATTACTCTAAGTGAATCCCCCTGATTTAACTCATTAAAATCCCAGAACCCATGCACCCCTGCTTGAGAAAAACTGTACTAAAGACATGTGGAAAACCACTTTGTTGTTGATGATCAAATATGTGGATAACATTTAACAAACCTGGTGACAATGATTGCCTCAAACAGACAGGTATGGGCAGAAAACAAACAGCTGAAAGCTAATAGGAGGATATTGGATATAAAAGACAAGATAGGTGGGAAGTAGTCTGCATTGCCCGCTGGGACCCTAGTTATTTTACTCCAGTCTCAGCTGACTTCTACACCCTCAGTCAGTTATAAGAGATAGCTCTGAAGCTATCTTTTTCATATATGAAGGCTGCTGAGAGTTCATTGAGAGATTTTCCTGTGAGTAGAATGAATAGCGTGGTGCCCACCCAAGTGAAGCAATGGCATCAGGTAAGTCATTGAGTCACTATGCACTGTTGCATAAAGCACTGAGGAAGCCGTGCATTGTAGTGTGTACGTTATTAAGTAAGTTTGGGCATGTTTGTGTCATGGATGTCATTGGCTCACTATGTGAGACTGAGTGACATTATATGTCATGACTTGTAGTTAGCGTATTAGCGATCCAATGCGAATGCACAAAATACTCATTATGTTCATTTAGAATTATCTAGATAGCATGTCTGGCCTATACATAGTTTCTTTTCTTAATTTTACTGCATAACCTTTTCATGTGTGTCATAAGTAGGCATGGGCAAAATTTAAATTACACTAGCGTAATTTGAATAATTTTGGGAAGTTTGCATTATGCTTGTTACGTGAAGCTCCTTTAATCACTCCATTATGCCACGTCTTTTATTTACACCGCCACTGGCAGCAAAATTATAGGGCGGCAACTACGCGAACGACCAGAATGTAAGAAGCTGTTGTTCGTGACAATTGTATTTTTGCACTATTTCCATTACCCTAAATGAGTCCTCGTCTCAAAAATTGATGCAAGGACGTATTTCATGCTAAAATATAACACTAAATGGTGGATTTGCATTTTGAGTATGTAGATGTAATTTCATGTAATTTTCCTCAACTTTTGCTTAATTAAGCAAAAGCAAATTACTCAGATTTCATATACCTCTAGTCATGAGGTTTTCTCAACAGGGAGTTTTGGTCCTCTGTGGTAGTGCTCTAATCTCATTATAATTGTTCTGGCCACTAGAGTTATACTGACATGTCATAAGATAAAGTTATTCAAAGTCTGTACCATTCAACCTTATCATTCAACCTCGACCTGTCAGTTGACAAGAGAAATATCCATCCCTGTTCCTTTGTAAGAAGTTGCAGGTCATCATACAATTTGGTCATGCCAGGATGCATGAGATATAACGTGTAGTAATAATTCACAAATTACCCAGAGTATTAGGGCAGAATTTGATTGCATTTCTTTAATAATAAAACTTTTTTTCTTATTAGCATGCCATTATTTCATCCATTTGGTTCTTCTACTGCCAGTCCCACTCATATTGACCATGTCAACAATGTCTGAAATACTTCTTCGATGGTTTTGAATGGCTCTTTATGGGAATCTGAGTTACCTCATTCTGTGTAGCCTCTAACAAGACACTCTTTATCTTTATAGAGTGGTATGAAGTGCATCTGGTCTGTTCAAACAATTAGCACTGGACTGTTAAGGGGCCTAGCGAGAAAAAGTGACCAGCAGAGTCTTCCACTTCAGTTCTGCCCACCTCAGGGACCAGGACCTGTAGAGCAACCATGAGGCCCATGTCTGCATATTCTATACGAGCAGAGCTCCAATTTCTAAAGTAAGCATATCATTAAAACAAAAAAATTTCTATAGTAAAAGTCCATGTCATGCCTCTGACACGCACCCATTTCTGATAAAAACAAATAACACTTTATTTGTCAGAGGCTAATAACACCTGGGCCCATGAATTTCAGTATATCTCCATCAGTAAATGTAATACAATTGGACGAATACCTTAACTTTTCAATTTGTTCCACAATATACCTTTGGCAATGCAATCAAAGAAATAACTAATATATATACATATGTAAATATTTAAAAAGCGTTTGCATTTTGTTGTATTACATACTTTGGAATTAGAATATTCAAAGACAAAATATAATTTAGTGTCACTGCTAAAATCTGACTGCCTAAATGAAATATATTATTTGAAAGACCCATTCATGATGTGTGTTTAAAAGACACTTAGTGAAATCCTTGCTACTGGCATCTAACAATTTCTAGCAAACACAACAAGAAGATGGACGGAGTGCCAAAACTTTTCAACCACTCACCCCCAGTGACTGATCTGGGTTTAATCCATTGTTCTTTTGCTCACTATGCCACCCCAATTTGGACCAGGCCATATGCAAATCAGTCTTGACCCTGTTCCTCATGGGAACAGTCCAGCCCGGACTGCAAGGCCAGGTCCTCCCTGGACTGGAAACAAACATCCTGGGACCGATTTCAGGGTTTCACCCCTCATCAGACAGGCTAGCTTGAATCCAGTGGCATGACGAGCAAGGGACCCACGTCTGGGCATACCCGTGGCCACATAGGGCAAACATAGCAAACACAACAAGGTGATGGACGGAGAGCTGAAACTTTTCAACCGCTCACCCCCAGTCACAGATCTGGGTTTGATCCATCGTTCTTTTGCTCACTATGCCACCCCAGTTTGGACAGTAAAAGGAGACTGGTGTTAGCAAAGTTTAAGGCATGCTCAAAGATGCCGATGTGTGTTGGTTATTATGGTTTGAATATAGACGACCCTGAGCCATTTAGGGAGATAGTTTTTAAATTTGCTGGATTAAAAGTCCTCAATAGTAATAGGGGGTATTTCATTATCCTGTTAGATAATGGCCTGGACAGGTCAATGATTCGTTTTCAGGTGGTTTCGCCAAAGTCACATGCCATCTTGTCCATTATGATGAAAATAATGGGGTTATGTGATTGTTGGAAAACGAGGCAGTATCTGTGAGGCCTGCACAAATAACATGACTACATTTGTCCTTCACTGGGAACCAAACACCCAATTGTAGCGCCTGACTCTCAGAGGGTAACGTTGCAGAGCAGTCTGAGGCTTACTCAAAGGAGGTGGTGTGGGCTAGTAATCGCCATTACAGGTGCGCAGAAATAACACTCAATAATTGATTGTCCAGTCTGTACTTTGCTTTATAAAAGTAAGAGTACATTTATTAAACACACACACTACTCAATACTATGCACCAATTTACAAATATACATAAGCTGTTGGAATTACTTTGTGACATTGCATAACATCTCCACCCCTCCCGCAGGGGGGTGGGGTCTAGTACCACCACGCCCATGTATGCACATCATCTTGCCCCCTAATGCAGTTAGTTGAACATAACCTGGAGCGAGGGTCCTGCGCACTGGCACCATCCCAGTGGCGACCCACCCCATTACCTGAACAAGCATTTAAAATAGGCACACCTGCCTTGGTGACACATAATCCTGACTGAGCATTTCCTACTGACTGTGAAGTATACACCTCTACATCTTAAGGGCTAACAGTCTGGGTTCTTCACCTAAGCGCAGCAGCAAGAATACATGTTTAAGCATCACTTTAGAATGACAGTACTCACCACATATGTGGATCATTAGAATGCATTGCAATTACAGCCCCTAAAGGCATCACAGCTGAAATCACAGGATTAAGCGTACACAGCCAGACACCCTAACAGGAATGTCCAGCAACATAAACCCATTTGGCTTATGGCATCACCTTACACATGTGACTTACAGTCCCTTTAAAAGAAATAACCTTGGCAACTGCACTTCTCCCGCAGTTGCACCTCTTCACTTTAAAAGGAATCAAAGGTAAAATCATAGGATTACGTAAATACAGCCAGATCCCCTAGCAGGAAGGTCCAGCAACATAACCCCATTTAGCATAACATCACCTTACACAGGTACTTCACATTCCCCATGTGACTTTCAGTCCCTCTGAAAGAATAACATTAGTAAATGCACTACGGGTGCAATTACACCTCTTCACCTCCAGGCGATGCCCTTCTCCGGACATTCCCAGCACAGTCCTTCATCCTTTGGTGCATTTCTCAAAACACCCCCTGCTGTAGAACAAAAGTTCCAGACCAGGAGGTGTTAAAATGCTGACTGAGCCCTTGAGGGGTTATCCTTTTCAAGTCCCCATAAGACTTAGGGGGGGACATCCATTTTCGTGCTGGGGGAGACTGCGTTGCTCCTGCAGCTCCCCCTCCACCTTTGCACCCGTGTGGTGGTGACCCCGTTCTCCTGAGGCCACCACAACCAGAGGAAACGCTGTTTTTCCCTTGCAGGCCGGTCCAGGCCTGCAAGGCATTATGGGCCCTTTTGCATATTAGAGCAGCGGCTCTCCCGCTGCTCCGGGGAGAACTGCGATGTCCTTCCTGGCGCTTCACGACCTCTTTGGGGGTCCGGTCCCACCCGGACCCCGTGCCTCTGGTGAGGACTCCCGTGGCTCAGGGAGCCCACCCCCAGCCGCTCCAGGACATCGTTGGAGGTCCATTCCCACCCGGACCCCGTGCTGCCGGTGAGGGGTTCTCGCGGCCCGGGGAGCCCACCCCCGGCCACTCCTCTCTTCATTGCGGGGGCCCGGTCCCACCCGGGCACCCCGTGCTGGCAGACTGATGGGGGCAGCCCAGGGAGCCCACCCCCCAACTGCCCCTGCCGGCTCCCTCCTGGCCCTCACCCTCGTGTGCGGCCGCAGGAGCCGGCGTGTGCATTCTGGTCTCGTCCCGCTGGCCTCGGGGGAGTGCGACGGCACTGCCCCCTCCTTCCCACTCCACACTGGGGCCCGGGGTTGGGGTCCCGGGCCCCTCCTGGGGACATCTTCATGGGGAGCGCGACAGCACTCCCCGACTTGTCTTCCTCCTCTTTGGGGCCCAGAGATGGGGTCCCGGGCCCCCTGTGCCACCACCTTCACGGGGAGTGCGCTGGCACTCCCCGACTTGCTCTCCTCGGCGGGGGGGCGCGACGGCGCTCCCTGCTCCACCTCCTCACACGGGGCCAGGAGTTGGGATTCCGGGCCCCCGAACATCTTCGAGGGGGCGCGATGGCACCCCGCTTGGGTCATTTTCACGGGGAGCGCGACAGCGCTCCCCGGCTTTGTCTTCTCCCGTGAGGGGGACGCGCGATGGCGCTCCCCCTCATCCCGTGGCTTCGGGGGGCCAGGGTGGGCTCCTGGTACCCCCACTTTGGGAATCAGTTCACGGGGAGCGCAACGGCGCTCCCCGGCTTTCTCTTCTTGTTGGTGGCAGCCCCCGGGACCTGACCCACCCCGGGGGCACATCATGGACCGGCGGCGGAGCCCCACGCGCTTCGTCGTCGGTCCTTTTAGAGGTCAAAGGTCGCCCACCTTCTGGGGGGCATTTCTCAGCCCCCAGGGGACCGATCTTCACGATTCTGGCCTCTTCTTGCTCCTGGTGGCGCACCACAGCCCCTGGGAGCACTTTCCTTCGCCCTCCTGGTCTCAAGGAGGGAGTCTTCACTGGCTCCCTGCGCCAGCCTTTCGCCTGGCTCTTCTCCTGGGCCTCTCTTCTCCCTGCGCAGAGGCCTCTGCTTCTGCGCACTGGTCCTGGTCTCTTCTCCTGGCGCAGTTCAGGATCCTGGGACAGTCAGGGGGTTCCTCCTTCCAACTGCCCATTGCGTCAGGCTCCAACACCTTCTGCCTCAGCAGACCACACCCCAGAGAGAGCTCCTCTTCCTGTGCAAGTTCTTTTTAAAGATTTGGGGAGGGGGCTGGCAGGAAGTCTCTGTTTGCCCTATCACACGGCGACACATCCCTTCTCTGCCCCTGCTCCCTCCTTCCTGCCCAGGCCTCTGGGTTTGTTCAAAATGGCGTCATCCAGGGTCTCCTGCCACATGGTCTCTGAGAGCCCCTTCCCCCCAGAGCTGCCTTTTCCCTTGTGCAGCTAGGTGCCTGGCACCCAGTGACAGCTGCTGATGGATTAGCCTGTAGCTCCACCCATCTTCTCTCCTTGGAGGGAAGGTCACCAATCCAGGCGGCTGGGGTCAGCCCCCAGCCAGGCCCTGGTTATGAGCTGATTCAGAGAAATATAACATTTCTGGATGACCCAAAAGCAGTACAAATATGACTTTGGACTCTGCAGAATACTTCTTCTCACATAGGTTACAGTGGACTTTGGTGCGTGTCTGGAATTTGTAGGCCCTAGGAAAGTAAAACTAGCCCATGTGCTCCCTATCCCCATAAGAGAATAATGGAATAAACACTGTAAAGCACACTGACTTTCCCTGGCATGTTTCTTCCCACTGTATAAAGCCTATTCCATGTCACCACCCAATTCTGCATAAGTCCTGCCACACCATTCACTTTGTAGCTACTCCTGGACTGCGCACGCCAGGAATCTCCCCTGCACAGCCCACACACGTGTGCACACGCATGTACACATGTGTCTGCATGTAAACTTCCTGGTGCCCCTTACTCCAGCTGCTGCGCAGCGGCCTAGTCAAGCTAGGGGGACACCAGTAAAATCCACACGCAGTCTCTTTCATCATGAGTTCACTGTGGGTGAGTCCCAACTTATGAGGCTCTCCCACAGTAAAAGCTCAACAAATAGGTGCTCAAAAAGTGAAAAATCCGGGCAGCTCAGAGTGTCAGAACCACCTTCTAACAGTGATGTATGGAGATTAAGGGCAGAAAATGTAAGAGAATATACATACCACTCAAAGAAGTATGGGCATTTCTCTCATCTAGATTTGTTCTTGCTAGATAGGAGGGAAACTGAGAAGGTAAAGCATTTAGAACATTGACCCATACACACATCATATCATTCAGCTGTTTATTTGTAACTTTTAGTTACAGGACAAAGGGTTGAAAGGAGATGGACCTTGGACAGGTGAGTGCTCTGTGAGGAAGAGGGAATTCAAGATTTAAAGAAAAGTGCTAGAGGCTTTTGAGGCAAATATAGGTTTCGCTGGTATCCATGTGGTATGGGATGCATATAAAGCATTCTTGAGAGGGCACATAGTCTAAAACACCATCAAAATTAGAAGAGTAGGGCAGAGGTGTGAGGTACGGAGAAGAAGATGGGTGAACTACAGGGACATCTGAAGAAGAGAAGTTAGGCATGGAGAAGAGATGCGAAATAGAGGTGGCATTTCAGGTGTTGCAGGATGAGTTCAAAATGTTTGTGAAAGGCAGTCCTTACAAAAATGGGAAGTGAGTAAGTTGTGTCACTTCGCATATGGAGAGAAGGGTGGAAAGATTCTAGCGTGAAAGAAAAAATATGATTAAGATAGAAACTATATTAAAGAGATTTGGGATGAAACTTCAAAGTGTATGGTAAACGGTAATCCAAGTAGGCTAAATCTGTGGCAATGGTTTGAGCATTGGTGGTCTGGGGGAAATTAAATGGTTCAATAATTATACTGCAGTTCATTTATGGTGCAAGTGCAAAAGCCCTTGTATAAATAAATGACCCAAATGTTTGGATGTGACATGGCAGAGAATGTCTCTGAGACCGCACCCAGGATGTTGAGGTGCATTCTGTGATAATATAAGGAAAAAAATGCATTATTAGGCTCAGTAACCTCAGTACTCTAAACAAGCTTATAGGCTTCACAACAAAGTTCATATGAAGAAATGCATAACAACACCTCCTTGCCCACAGAGTAAATTTCTCTGAAGTCCTTCAAGATGTGGAGAGAAGAAGAAGCATACTTCTCAGGGGATTGGACATTGGCAGGAGTAAATGGCAGCTTCAGGATCCAATTGTAAGTTCTTTATCTCAAGTGCATTCACTATTTGCTTCTCATTTTTCAGTCCTGTGTCTCCTTTTCTAATCTTTCCCTGTTCTTCTACTTCCTCTCTTTCTTTCTTTCTTTCTTTCTTTCTTTATTTCTTTCTTCCTCTCCTTCTTTCCTTCTCTCCTTCTTTCCTTCTCTTTTCCTTTTTTCTCACAGTCGAAAGATAAATACGATTAAAATAGTGTTGGACTTGGCCCTTTTTGCAGGGTCATCCCTGAACTTTTTGCCTTCCTCCTAGCCTTTTTTCTGACCTGTTGTTGGCTGTTTTATGACTCTGGGCACTTTTTCACTGCTGATCAGTGCTAAAGTGCATATGCTGTCAATGGTAAATTGATGTATGAATTAGTGACTCCATGATTGGCTTGATTGGTTTACTTGTCAGACCCTAGTACAGTGCACTGCGTGTGCCCAGGGCTTGTAAATCCAATACTGCTGATGGGCTTGCAGCACTGGTTGTGCCACCCACCGGAGCAGCTTGTAAAGTGTGTCTCAGGCCTGCCATTGCAGGGCCTGTGTGCAGTCTGGTACTGCCATGTTGACTGGGCAAGTGTACCCACTTGCGAGTCCCTAAAACCTTCCCTTTTATACATATTAGTCACCCCTAAGGTAGGCCCAAGGACAGGGTGCATTGTAGGTAAAAGGTAGGACATGCCCTGGTGTGTGTGGCATGTCCTAATAGTGAATTACAGCCATTTTCGTTTTTCACTATTGCAAGGCTACCTGTTCCCCATAGGCCAGAATGGGCAGTTAGATTATTACATGTTATAATCCTAACTGATTCAGGGAACTAGGTAGAAATTCGAGTTTAGTATGCCTGAACTCAGAATGATAAAATACATCTTTTAGTGAAGTTGGTTTAAACATTCTGTGTTTGAAAATACCACTTTTAGAAAGTAGGTATTTTCTTGCCTAACTATCCAAGCCTGCCTCTGCTAGGTTGTGTATTCCTTGTCTGGAGTTTGAGTGACAGGGGCTGGGGGCTTCCAGGAGACAGGGTGAGTCAGCACAGGGGTGAATAGAGAGATCTGCATGCAGATAGGAGGGAGGAGTTGCACCTGGGACCTGAATAGGGCTGTGCCTTTCCTCCACAATGCTGGCTCCACCTCCTGTGGTGTGTCTGATGTCCCTGGCCTACACTGTCAAAGGAAGAGAAGGAGTCCTGTAAACAAAGTGCTCCAGGACTGACCAGAACTGGTTTGGACTAGGCAAAGGCCTCTCTGCCTTCAGAGAACAAAGAGAAAAGTAGTATAAATATTGGGACCCAGACCCAAGAACTTTAGATCACTTCTGGGAATCAAGACGAACCTTTGCTGAGGAGAAGAACCAGGAAGCTGAAGGAGGAGACTACCCCTGTGCTGTGTGTTTGGGGGTTGGCCTGCAGTGGTTGCTTCATTGCCAAAGAAAGGAGAAAAGGACTGAGTGTGCTTTCTATCAACTTGAAGAAGAATCTCCAAGGGCTTGAACTAGAGCTTGCCTCCTGCCTGAAGTCTCAGGGATACAAGACTTCACCAACCAGCTCCCCCCTGAATTCCCTTGCTGGGAATTGAAGTGCCTGCTGTTGTGCTGGGCCTTCTGAGATACTGCGTGTCGCTGGGAGCTGGAAGCGCGACGCAACGACGAGAAGCGTGTCGCCGCCGCAGCCGCTGTCATCGCATCGCCGAGGAAGCGAGACGCCGCTGCCGCTGTCATCATCGCATCGCCGAAGCGCGGCGCATCGCCGGAGAAGCGGGACGCTGCCACAGAGGTCATCGTCGCATCACCGGAGAAGCGCGTCGCAGGGCCTGTCGCAGTTACAAAGATCATCGAGTCGCCGCACGGCCGTCGGGCGTGCACGCATCGCACCAAAGTTGACGCATCGCAACCAAGACGCCATTTTGTCGCATCGCACCCGAGAAGAGTCTCGCATCGAGGTGCCATCTGTCGCATCGCACCGGAGAGCAGTAAGAAACCGACGCATCACCTCCCCACACAGTAAGGAAGCGAGCATCAACTCCCCTGCGCAGCAGTAAGGAACCGACGCATCCACTCCCCTGAGTGTAAGGAACCGACGCATCACCTTCCCTGTGACCCTTTTGTCTTCTTTGCGTTACGCATTCAAGGTACATTGAGAGTAAAGTGTCGCATCTACAACTTGAGAGAACTGAGCTATTTTATAACATTCTAAAGTCTATTTTTGAGTACAGTATTGTGGATTTTTGTCGTTTGGTCTTGTGTTAAGTCTATATAAAAATACTATTTTTATAATACAACCTGTGTGGTGTCCATCTGTAGTGTTGTCACTGTATTACTGTATGTGTTCACAAATGCTTTACACACTGCCTCTGAGATAAGCCTGCCTGCTCGTGCCAAGCTACCAAGGGGGTGAGCAGGGGTTATTTTAGGAGTGTAGCCCCTTACCCTGACTAGCCGCAAGGGTCCCTATTTGTCACAGGTACCCACCTATGCCAACTAGAGACCCCCAAATCTAACAAATAGCATATATCAGTTCAGGGAAGAATTCGCTCATCTGGCAGATCATCACTACTGCACATGCAGTAGTTGATTTGTCAGACGGCCCACCTCTCTGGTTAGGCATTCAAGGGGCTCAGTGGGTGTTCACAAGGTCAATTTTCAACAACCCGCCTCTAGTTTTATGGACAGAGTTTGAATGGTATTCAAGCCACAGTGTCAGCTGTCTGCCACCTAAACCCCCAGATACACGTCCCAGGAGCTGCTCACATGGTAAACTATGTTGATTCACTTAAGACAATACTAGAAACAATGAAAAAAAACACAAAAGGACAATGAAGAGGGAAATTAGACTGTCCTATTTGGCAGCACTAGCTTCTTGCAAATGACAGTCTTACATTATAATAAATGCTTGTAAACTGGTATGGGTAACCCTAACAACAGGTGCATCAGTATTGCTCACATTCTAATACTTGCAAAGTATTATGCCAATGAAGAGTGCATGAACATTACTTGGACTTAAAAAAACACGAAGAGACCCCTCACTGTCCTATGTCTCTGGGCATCATTTTACAGAAGGAGTCCAGTAACCAACACCTCTGGGTCCCAATAGGCACCCTAAAAACAATAAGCAACTGGAACCACCCTGGGGTAGTGGGGAAGAGGAGGCAAGACTGGCCACCCCATTGAAACTACAATGAGGGAAGTTCAATGTAGGCTCACCCATTCTCATGCCATAACTGTGTCCCTGAGAAGCAACCCACTTGCAGATTGGGCTACCTATAGATATTACAGGCCTTACAAACTTTGCTAAGAAGCACAATTCCAGGAGAACATCTTGGAGCAAAGGACAAGCAGCACAGCCACTGTGCTATTTCTGGACATTAATCTCACATTGTCATGTGGAAGTCCGACTGGATCTGTCAGTTTTTCCCCTGTGTCCACTGAATGGTGAGCTATAAAGTCTGCTTTTGTGATTCTAAATGGTCTTTTGAGATTGGTAGCCCAAGAATCTTGCTGAGTTTATGTGTAAAATGTAGGCAGATAGAAAAGACTGGTCACCAGGTAGTGTGTTCTCATAAAGTAAGAACAGTGATGAGGAAAGGGTTCACAATGGTAATAGCTTGATGATCTACTATTAATCTTCATGATATGGAGTTCTTTTTTTCCTCATCATAGTGTTACATTAATTCCTTCCCACGTTTTTGTACAGTCTGGGTCATCAATATGGCCCTGTAAGGGTAGCACAAATTAATATTGAAAACTAGGATTTCCAGAAGATTGTTCCAATATGTTGTTCTCATGGCAAGGGAAAAGGCTCAAAATGTGCATTGTAAGAAATAGGGTTATTAGTTGAGGGGGTGGAAGCCACACTCAGACAACAACCGCAATCCTTCTCAGGGTGAACCATAAAAGTAAACAAGTGCTTAACCCTCTTGTAGCCTGATGCAAATCAGCCAGGCTTAACGTAGAGGCAATGTGTACAGTATTTATGCAGCACACAAACTGTAATAAAGTGAAAACGCAACACAATGCTTAAAAGTACAAGGTTCTACTTGTGGTCATCTGGTCGTGCTAGAATGGGGAAAAGGTACAAGTTCAGGCTGACCAAGATGGAGCACAGTTTGGATACAGGGACCAGAAAGTTCTGCTGAAAAAGTTCTATTCTCAAAGTCCGGCGTGAAGAGTTCAGGTGTAGGAGGCTGCTAGGAGCAGGGAGAGTGTCATAGGTGGTCATCGATGTAGCACGAGGAGCAGACCGGGTGTTACGGATGGTCGTTGCTGTACCGTGAAGATCTGGTCGGGCGTTGTGGATGGTTGTTGCTGGAGCTTCGCGTTGCTGGTCACCGCAGGCTGTAGTTGCTGTAGTGTGGAGTGAGTATTTCACGTTGCTGGTTGTTGCTGCCAGTTTTTATAACACAAAAAAGGGGTTCACCGGAGTCTCGCGTTGGCTGTCGTCATGGGCAGGCAAGGCAGTCTTCAAACAGCAAGGCAGTTCTTTGGTAGCAGCAGGGCAGTCCTCTGGTGGCAGGGCAGTCCTTCTTCTGTAATGTCCACAGGTCGAAAAGTATACTGAAAGTGTCTCTGAAGGTCAAATATTTATACATGGTGCCAGCCTTCCCTATAGAACCTCTGGTTCTGGAAAGTTCTTTCCATTCCTCTGTCAAGGCTCCAAGAAGTCTGGGTTGGCAAATGACAGGGCATGCCTGATGTCAGATTCTATTGTATTGGTGTGAGACAGAGTCCTTTGAAATACAAGTCGGACTGGGTGCATCTCCTACCAGTCATCCTTCGAGGATGGCCCATTCTGTCCACACCTAAGTCCCTTTTGTATCAAGGTCTGGAAGCAATACAAAAACCCCAACAGCTGTGTCATCCACTGCCATATGACCCAAGACACTGGTAGAAGGCACAACTGGTTAAGATATGAAAATGGCAACTTTCTAAAAGTGGCATTTTTAGAATTGCAACTTAAAATCTGACTCCATCAATAAAGAGGATTTTAAATAAGAATTTATTTGAGTGTAAAAAGTATATCTCAATTTGCTCCCAATTCAAAGGTGTCACTTATTAAATGCAATAAGGTAACCCAGTGTTAGTCAATGGGAGAGATAGGCTTACAACAGTGAAAAATTACTTTAGGAGTTTTTCAATGTAGGAGATGTAAAACTTAAATCCACATGTCCCACTTTTAAAAATCAATGTACCCTGCCCTATGCCCTACTTTAGGGGTGCCTTAAATGCATTAAAAAGAAAGGTTTAGGCCTGGCAACAGTTTTATTTTGTAAGGTCGAATTGGCAATTTAAAGTTGCACTACAGTGGCAGGCCTGCGACATGCTTTAAAAGGCTTTTTTAGTGGGTGGCCCAATGAGTGTTGCAGGCCTGCGAGTAGCATTTAATTTACAGTCCTTGGGTACATGTTGTACCATTTACTAGGGACTTACAAGAAAATAAAATGTACAAATCAGGTATATGCCAATTATACCAATTTTTAGGGAGCCAGCACAAAAACTTTACCACTGGTTAGCAGGGAATAAAGAGCACAGAGTCCTAAAGCCAACAAAAACAGGTTTAGCAACAGAAGGCAAAAATCTGTGGGTGACCCTGCAAAAAGACCCAGGTCCAACATGCATGAATTTTAAAGCAATAGCCATTTAATTTTAAATATCCTATTAATGTCAGGATAGGCTTTAATGGCAGGCAACCAGGTTGTCAGCAATTTCTTGTCCTTTTGAACATTTCAAGAAATTATCAGTAAAGGCTATAATAAACTCTTTGTAAATTTCGACAAATTTCTCGACAACAGCTATATGCTTCTGGGTGAAATTTGAGGTGTGTTCTTTAGTTAATTTCCAAATTCTTTAAAACATGGTGGAAATACCTGTTAGTAAGTGTTAGACCTGTCAGCCTTAGGGTGGTCTTCCACCCTCACTTGTTGCCTTCTTCCTCCATTTTTTTTTACCTCGTTTTTTGCTGGCCTTTGGACTCTATGCACTTTATCACTGCTAACCAGTGCTAAAGTGCATGTGCTCTCTCCTCTAAACATGGTAATATTGGCTGATACCCAATTGGCATGTTTAATTTACTTGTAAGTCCTTAATAAAGTGGTGCTATAAGTTCCCAGGGCCTGTAAATTAAATGCTACTAGTGGGCCTTCAGCACTAATTGTGCTACCCACTTAAGTAGCCCTTTAAACAGCATGTACTATTAATCGGACAGTATTGCAAGGAACTATAGCGGGGGTAGTATGGACAACTAAGAATATTTCGGCAAGCACAGGCCTGGGCGCACATTCCAATTAGTGCAGGACACAGAGACTGCCCTAGGGCACATGAGCGGAAGCTGTTCTGTAGACAATTACAGGCAACACGCACACAGCTCGCATTGAGCACCAAGGTATGCCCAGAAGCGATCCACACCGTTTAGAGAAGCCTTTAGCATTGCCCAGTAGGTAGTATATAGTTAGGACCTTGTTTCTATTCAAAAAGCGTTTTTTCTTTTGCCAATATCTTTGGCGCCGTTTGACGAATCTTCGCAAAATTTTCAAAACTAATGGCCCGCTACGGTCAGCTCCTGTCTTGAATGTTTCGGGGTGATTCGTCAAGCTGGGGCCGAGAAAAAAGGGGGGTCCCAAAACACGTTTTCCCCATGTTAATTTCCATAGGAAACTTTAGACACGGCTATAGCCCATACTGCTAAACGGAATTACACCAAATTTGGCAAAAAGGTAGCTCTTGGTTCAGCAAGCGCCCTTTTTTTAAATGGTGTAAATCCGTTCAGTAGTTGCTGAGAAATTCAAAAAATAAAAATATCGATATCTGAGCACCGAGGAGGATTCGCGACTCCTCCCGAGTACGAGCTGACTTCTGATTGGCTGCCAACACTCCAAACCAGAAAGTGTTGGCAGCCATCTTGTGACTCGGTAACCGAGTCACAAGAAAACAGTGGAAAAAAGGTTGAAAAGCAAGAAAAGGGGGCAGGGTAGAAAACCCTCACCCCCAAGGCCTGCTCAGGGGGTCCCACAAGGACCCCCAGGACCAAAGAAAGTATTTAAAGAAAAACAACAAATCGACCGAATTCACGCTGGGTGCGCGAATCCGGGCGAGAAAATTTAAAAAAACGAAGCACTTCGTTGTACTTAAGCCCCGGGGTGGGCCAGGTCCTGGGCACAATGCCAAATTATGTAGCGGGTGCCCGTGGTGGCTCCCGCAGCCCTGGAGACTGCCACCTCCCCGGGGCTTCATTCATGATTTGCGGGGGGCACCCAACCCCCCGCAGCCCGGGGACCGGCACCTCCCCGGGCCTCTGATTTTTTATTAAAAAAATGTGTGTGGGGGGCTCGAGCCCCCCCACACGCCCCGGGACAACCACCTCCCTGGGGCTTTGACAATTTTATGTGGGGGCACACGGCCCCCCGCAGCCCCGGGGACTGCCACCTCCCCAGGGCTCTGTTTTTTTAAAAATAAAATGTGTGGGGGGGCTCAAGCCCCCCCACACGCCCCGGGGACCACCACCTCCCCAGGGCATACACTCATTGGTATGCGGGGTCCGTGGCGGACCCTCGGGGACCACCACCTCCCTGTGGCTTTGAAATGATGGGAGGGGGCCGTGCGGACCCCCTCCTGGAGCCCTCCTTGGCCCTGGGGACCGCCACCCCCCAGGGCTGGCTCCTGCAATGTCCTGGGGTGCCCACCCCTGGGACATTGCTGTTTGCTATGACAGGGCGGGAGCACAGCTCCCGCCCTGTCATAGCAAACTCTGCTTTGCTTCAATGAAGCAAAGCAGAATTGCTTTTGGGAAAGGGGAGCTGCATGATAGCAGCTCCCCTTGCCAAAAAGCAATGCCGGCTCCTGCAGGAGGTGGGGAGCCAGCTGGGACCGTGGGGGCATTGGGGCTCCCCCACGGTCCCCAACGTATGGCCAGGCCTCGGGGGATGGGGTCCCCGGGGCCAGAATTGGCCCAGGAGGGGGCCAAACGGCCCCTCTCTCCTAATTGAATTTTTTTTAAAAAGAAGCCAGGCCCCAGGGGATGGGGTCCCCGGGGCAAATACGAAATAATGGAAGTGGATCGGTTTTTTTTCTTTCAAGTTTGGAGTCGCGACTCCAGTTCGGCTCTCAGCGCGCCCCCCCCGTGTCACGTCGCGTTGGATTCGCGAATTCACCTTAAATAAATAATTAAGTAGTATATAATTTAGAAAGTAGTGTTGTATTTGTGAAGTTGTTTTAAAGAGGTAGTGTGATTGAAGTTAATGACAAGATTACAATTGATAGAGTTGTTAAAAATATAAAAAATTAAAAATGAATAGTTAAACTTGAAAAGTGTGTTGTGTTGTAGTACATTGAATTCATGCTTTTGTTTTGTGGATTTGTGTCGGGTGTGCAAATCCAGAAAAAAAAATATGTATGTGTAAAAAAAAATTATAATCAGTATTATGTTATTGGGTGGCTCTAAAAAGAGCCCTTGTTTTCATTGTGAGTTTGTTGTAGCTACATGTAAGTGCGGATGCAGAGCTCTAGGTTGTTGAGAAAGACTCTGTTTCCTTGATCTGTGAAGTGTTCTCCATCACTTCTGTAGATGTCATCCATATCAAAACGTAGATTGTTGGTATATATGAAGCCCATCCTATGGTCTCTGAGGTAAGCAGAAACAGCTTTATTGACATTCTTTCTAGCTTTCTCAATCTGTGAACAGAATTGATTTGACCACTTCCATTTCTGTCTTTGGCATATGTTAGAGTTTACAAAGACAGTTTGAGGTAAAAGCAACATCAATTGTGCAAAGGTGTCCTTCATTAGCATTTCCAGACCTACCCCAGTCTATGTGCCTAGGTCATTGCCACCGCAGTGCACAATCATGAGGTCAGGGGGTTGGAGATGCAAAAAGGTTTTAACCAAAGGCATCAATTGGTGCCACTTTATTCCTCTCTGTGCAATCCATTTAATGTCCACATTTTGCAAAGCTAGGTCGTTGTCAATACCTCTGTGTTCAGCATACCTTTTGCACCAGAAAACATAGCTATGTCCAACAATCCATACTGTAAGCATCTTGAAGGGATGTCTAGAAGTAATGAAAAGATGTCTGTAGCTGAGGTAGTCAGTTGGTAGAACGAGAGGTATGTAAAATGGTGGACAAGATGCTGTTTTTTAAAAAGTAGAGAATTGATTGGCTGTTTAAGAACATTGTACATTTAAAAATAGGGTGCATGTTACTGTCTTTAAAAAGCATGTTTCTTATTGGTTAGTAAAAAATGTTTGAAAGGTACAGTAAATAGGATAAGCTCATATTTTGGAAATGTCAACCACACCTGCTGTTTGCATTTGTAACATTGTGTGGTGAACTTGAAAATCGGTGAACTTGTGACCTGTCAGTTCAGTTGAATGTTCCATGAACTGTTACTATGGAAACTGGCATAAAGCAGAATGGGGAAGGGTTGAAACTTAACTGTGGATTTAAAATGTGAAATTCTAATTTATATATAAGTGAAATCTTATTAAAGTGAGATTTTCCAAGTCAGTAGTATCTTTAGAAGTGGTGCGTTCTTGAAAAATAGTGGTATTTTTATTTGTAATATATTTTTGAACTCCCATATGGATTCGCGGTTCCATCGCATTGGTGCACGTTGGAGTCGCGACTCCAAAAAATTCCAGAATGAGTTTGGGCACTTTTAGAAGTTAGTTGGTAAGGGTTAATATGTCTAACCAATAGAAATGTGTTTTATAATTTGAAATAATGTAGGAAGGTATGTGATTTGTTACTTACATGTAATTGTGTGGAGAAAGAGAGGGAAACTTTGCCATTACTGGTTTTACCTTGCTGAGACTGGTGCATTACATTGATTGTGTGCATAAGAAAATCACTTATGAGTTTGCAATATTTTAAATTCTACAAATCTATTTGGAAGGTGAGTTATAAATTTGTGAGGTGTATTATGTATTAGGTTTATTTTAAACTTTAAAAATAATTCAAAAACTGTGATGTTTGAAATATATTATTAAATGTACAGATGTGTATTGTAGTTTGTTTTATTGTAGTTAAATGTTATTTGAAATAGATTCTGTATAGTAATATGTGTATATTGGAAGATGGATTAGTGATTATGGTAGTTTGTTTTAGTGTGTGGATATGTACATTTGTAGTATACCGCATAATTTTAGCTGTTGCTTAAAATTTGGAGGTGGAGTCTGTCAAGTTTTAAGGTGTGCTTCGACTTCTGTCTCAAGTATGTTTTTACTTGTATATGTATTTTCCAATGTCTTTTACATTTGAAGGTGCATGATGTATAACATAGAGATTTTGTTGCTTTTTATGTGGTAGGCTCAAGACTACTGTGAGTACTAGTAGAATGGTGAAGATGCAGCATTAAAGTGTGGTTTAAAAGATGCTGACATAAGGTGTTATTGATCAGGCTTCTTTTTTTAAGTTTCTAGAGAGGTACAGTTGAAATATGCTGCATAATTTTTGATGTTTGTTTGAAATTGAAAGTTTGTTCTGTGAATTTTTAAGGTTTGGATAGTGTTATGGTACAGACATATTCATGTATGGTTTTAGTAATATGGTGAGACTTTTACTAAAGATATGTAAAGGGTTACGACTTTGTATCTGGGTAGGTGTAATATTATAAGTAGTTTTTAAATAGTTAAGCAGCAGCCTGAAAGTGAGGGTTGAGATGTTTGTAGAGATATTATTTACTAGAGTAATTTGTATGATGTGAGGAAAGTTATATTTCAAATATACCGCATAATTTTCAGTGTCTGTTTGAAAATTGAAGTGTAGTCTGAAGTTTTGAGGTGTGCATGGTGTTGTGACTGAGATATGTGTCTACTTGCTTATATATTATGGTATGTGTTATGTGTTTCAAGATGATAGATCTGTAAAACACAAGTATACATTTATCTGTTTTTTACTTTTATATATGATGCTGGTAGGAAAAGGTATAGAGATATGCATACATGGATTTAGAAATACGGGGATACTTTTATGAAAGATAAGTGAAGTGTTGCTTTGTTGTTATCTATGCTCTATACGTGTTTTTTCCTAGAATAGTGAAGCAGTAGTTTTGGAAAAGTCATGTTTAAGATATGTTGTGAGAGGAATTATTTTTTATGGTGCATTATAAGAGTCTACTCATGCAATCACCCAGGCACTACCTATGCACTTATGCAATCAGCAACGTATTACCCATGCACACTTTCAATCATCTTGCCACTACTCATGCAGTAATATATCACCCAGGCACTACCGTAGGAGTCCTTCAATCACAGAGGCACTTCCTTTGTACTCATGTAATCACTCAGAAAGTAGTCATGGTGTTATGAAATCACCCAGGCACTCCCTTTGCACTCCTTTATTCACTCAGGCAGTACCTCAGTAGTCCTGCAATCAGCCAAGACATACCCATGCACTTATAAAATCACCCAGTCACTTCCTATGTAGTCATGTAAATCCCTAGATATTACCCCTGTAGTCAAGCAATCACCCAGGCGTTATCTATGTATTCCTTTAATCCCTCAGACGTTACGCCTGTACTCATGCAATCACGAATGCATTAGGTATAGAGTGCTTCAATCAGCCAGCCACTATCTTTCCACTCTTTCAATCACGCAGGCACTACTGTTGTACTTATGTAATCACTCAGCCAGTACTCATGCACTTTTAAAATCATCCAGTCACTACCTTTGCACTCCTGTAATCACTCAGGCAGTATCTTAGTACTTCTGTAATCACCCAGGCAGTACTCATGAACTTATAAAATCACCCACTCACTTGCTATGTATAACAGTAATCCCTCAGATATTACCCCTGTAGTCATGCAATCACCCAGGCACTAGTTATGTACTACCCCTGCAGTCATGCAATCATGCAGGGTGTATCTATACACTCATTTAATAACCCACACACTACTCTTGCAGTCATAGAATCATGCAGGCCCTACTGTTGCACTCATCTATTCACCTAGGCACTACTTAATGACTCATCTATGCCTTCAGGTGCTATTTATGTACTTATCCTTGCACTCAACGTCTATGTCTGCACTCATGCAATTAGCCAGTCACTTTTCATCTTCTCCTGCAATTACCCAGTGACTACTCTTGCACTTATACAATCACCCAAGTACTACCCATGGAGTTATGCAAACACTCAAGCAGATCTATTACATGTCTCAGTTTCTAGGTTTCACTATATTCCAGATATATTGTATACATTTTTCTTTTAGATATCATGATGATTTGAAAACGTAGAGACATATGTATGTGTGCTTGTAACAATATGGAGAGACTTATAGTTGAGTCATGTAATAGTCTGCTGCTTTATATTTGGCTAGGCCGAACACTCATGCAGTTATAAAAACACCCAAGTACTCACCATGCAGTCTTCCAATGATGCAGGCACTACATATGCAGTGATGTAATCACTCAGGCATTACTGCTGCACTGATGCAATCATCTAGGCACTATCTATGCACTCATGCAATCAGCAAGGTATTACCCATGCACTCTTTCAATCATGTAGCCACTACTTATGTACTTATATAATCACCCAGGCACTACCGTTGGAGTCCTTCAATGACGGAGGCACTACCCTTGTACTCATGTAATCACTCAGCCAGTAGTCATGGTGTTATGAAATCACCCAGGCACTACCTTTACACTCCTTTATTCACTCAGGCAGTGCCTCAGTGGTCCTGCAATCAGCCAAGAAGTACCCATGCACTTATAAAATCACCCAGTCACTTTCTATGTAGTCATGTAAATTCCCAGATATTACCCAAGTAGTCATGCAATCACCCAGGCATTATCTATGTATTCCTTTAATCCCTCAGACGTTACCCCCGTACTCATACAATCACGAATGCATTAGGTATACAGTGCTTCAATCAGCCAGCCACTATTTTTCCACTCTTTCAATCACGCAGGCACTACTCTTCTACTTAAGTAATCACTCAGCCAGCACTCATGCACTTTTAAAATCGCCCAGTCAGTACCTTGGCACTCCTGTAAACACTCAGGCAGTATCTTAGTACTTCTGTAATCACCCAGGCAGTACTCATGAACTTATAAAATCACCCACTCACTTTGTATGTACTCCAGTAATCCCCCAGATATTACCCCTGTAGTCATGCAATCACCCAGGCACTAGTTATGTACTACCCCTGCAGTCATGCAATCATGCAGGGTGTATCTATGCACTCATGTAATAACCCACACACTAGTCTTGCAGTCATAGAATCACGCAGGTCCTACTGTTGCACTCATCTATTCACCTAGGCACTACTTAATGACTCATCTATGCCTTCAGATGCTATTTATACACTTATCCGTGCACTCAACGTCTATGTCTGCATTCATGCAATTAGCTAGTTACTTTTCATCTTCTCCTGCAATTACTCAATGACTACTCTTGCACTCATAGAATCACCCAAGCACTACCCATGGAGTTATGCAATCACTCAAGCAGATCTATTACATGTGTCAGTTTCTAGGTTTCACTATATTCCAGAAATATTGTATACATATTTATTTTAGATATTATGATGATTTGAAAACATAGAGATATATGTATGTGTGCTTGTAAAAATATGGAGAGACTTATAGTTGAGTAATGTAATAGTCTGCTGCTTTATATTTGGCTAGGCCGAACACTCATGCAGTTATAAAAAATCCAAGTACTTGCCATGCAGTCTTCCAATGATGCAGGCACTACATATGCAGTGCTGTAATCACTCAGGCATGATGTTATACTGATGCAATCATCTAGGTACTATCTATGCACTCATGCAATCACCAAGGTATTACCCATGCACTCTTTCAATCATGTAGCCACCACTTATGCACTTATATAATCACACAGGCACTACCGTTGCAGTCCTTCAATCACGGAGGCACTACCCTTCTACTCATGTAATCACTCAGCCAGTAGTCATGGTGTTATGAAATAACCCAGGCACTACCTTTGCACTCCTTTATTCACTCACGCAGTACCTCAGTAGTCCTGCAATCAGCCAAGAAGTACCCATGCACTTATAAAATCACCCAGTCACTTCCTATGTAGTCATGTAAATCCCCAGATACTACCCCTGTAGTCATGCAATCACCCAGGCGTTAACTATGAATTCCTTTAATCCCCAGATGTTACCCCTGTACTCATGCAATCATGAATGCATTAGGTATAGAGTGCTTCAATCAGCCAGCCACTATCTTTCCACTCTTTCAATCACGCATGCACTACTGTTGTACTTATGTAATCACTCAGCCAGTACTCATGCACTTTTAAAATCACCCAGTCACTACCTTTGCACTCCTGTAATCACTCAGGCAGTATCTTAGTACTTCTATAATCACCCAGGCAGTACTCATGAACTTATAAAATCACCCACTCACTTGCTATGTATAACAGTAATCCCCAAGATATTACCCCTGTAGTCATGCAATCACCCAGGCACTAGTTATGTACTACCCCTGCAGTCATGCAATCATGCAGGGTGTATCTATACACTCATTTAATAACCCACACACTACTCTTGCAGTCATAGAATCATGCAGGCCCTACTGTTGCACTCATCTATTCACCTAGGCACTACTTAATGACTCATCTATGCCTTCAGGTGCTATTTATATACTTATCCGTGCACTCAACGTCTATGTCTGCACTCATGCAATTAGCCAGTCACTTTTAATCTTCTCCTGCAATTACCCAGTGACTACTCTTGCACTTATACAATCACCCAAGTACTACCCATGGAGTTATGCAAACACTCAAGCAGATCTATTACATGTCTCAGTTTCTAGGTTTCACTATATTCCAGAAATATTGTATACATTTTTCTTTTAGATATCATGATGATTTGAAAACGTAGAGACATATGTATGTGTGCTTGTAACAATATGGAGAGACTTATAGTTGAGTCATGTAATAGTCTGCTGCTTTATATTTGGCTAGGCCGAACACTCATGCAGTTATAAAAAAAAACAAGTACATGCCATGCAGTCTTCCAATGATGCAGGCACTACATATGCAGTGCTGTAATCACTCATGCATTACTGTTGTACTGATGCAATCATCTAGGCACTATCTATGCACTCATGCAATCAGCAAGGTATTACCAATGCACTCTTTCAATCATGTAGCCACTACTTATGTACTTATATAATCACCCAGGCACTACCGTTGGAGTCCTTCAATGACGGAGGCACTACCCTTGTACTCATGTAGTCACTCAGCCAGTAGTCATGGTGTTATGAAATCACCCAGGCACTACCTTTGCACTCCTTTATGCACTCAGGCAGTACCTCAGTAGTCCTGCAATCAGCCAAGAAGTACCCATGCACTTATAAAATCACCTAGTCACTTTCTATGTAGTCATGTAAATTCCCAGATATTACCCAAGTAGTCATGCAATCACCCAGGTGTTATCTATGTATTCCTTTAATCCCTCAGATGTTACCCCCGTACTCATGCAATCACGAATGCATTAGGTATACAGTGCTTCAATCAGCCAGCCACTATTTTTCCACTCTTTTAATCACGCAGGCACTACTCTTGTACTTATGTAATCACTCAGCCAGCACTCATGCACTTTTAAAATTGCCCAGTCAGTACCTTGGCACTCCTGTAAACACTCAGGCAGTATTTTAGTACTTCTGTAATCACCCAGGCAGTACTCATGAACTTATAAAATCACCCACTCACTTTGTATGTACTCCAGTAATCCCCCAGATATTACCCCTGTAGTCATGCTATCACCCAGGCACTAGTTATGTACTACCCCTGCAGTCATGCAATCGTGCAGGCTGTATCTATGCACAGATGTAATAACCCACACACTAGTCTTGCAGCCATAGAATCACGCAGGTCCTACTGTTGCACTCATCTATTCACCTGGGCACTACTTAATGACTCATCTATGCCTTCAGATGCTATTTATACACTTATCCGTGCACTCAACGTCTATGTCTGCACTCATGCAATTAGCTAGTTACTTTTCATCTTCTCCTGCAATTACTCAATGACTACTCTTGCACTCATAGAATCACCCAAGCACTACCCATGGAGTTATGCAATCACTCAAGCAGATCTATTACATGTGTCAGTTTCTAGGTTTCACTTTATTCAAGAAATATTGTATACATATTTCTGTTAGATATTATGATGATTTTAAAACATAGAGATATATGTCTGTGTGCTTGTAAAAATATGGAGAGACTTATAGTTGAGTCATGTAATAGTCTGCTGCTTTATATTTGGCTAGGCCGAACACTCATGCAGTTATAAAAACACCCAAGTACTTCCCATGCAGTCTTCCAATGATGCAGGCACTACATATGCAGTGCCGTAATCACTCAGGCATTACTGTTGTACTGATGCAATCATCTAGGTACTATCTATGCACTCATGTAATCAGCAAGGTATTACCCATGCATTCTTTCAATCATGTAGCCACTACTTATGTACTTATATAATCACCCAGGCACTACCGTTGCAGTCCTTCAATGACGGAGGCACTACCCTTGTACCCATGTAATCACTCATCCAGTAGTCATGGTGTTATGAAATCACCCAGGCACTACCTTTGCACTCCTTTAGTCACTCAGGCAGTCTCTCAGTAGTCCTGCAATCAGCGAAGAAGTACCCATGCAATTATAAAATCACTTAGTCACTTTCTATGTAGTCATGTAAATTCCCAGATATTACCCCTGTAGTCATTCAATCACCCAGGCGTTACCTATGTACTCTTTTAATCCCCCAGACATTACCCTTGTACTCATGCAATCACCATTGCATTAGCTATACAGTGCTTCAATCACCCAGACACTATCCTTGCACTCTTTCAATCACGCACGCACTTTTCTTGTACTTATGTAATCACTCAACAAGTACTCATGTACTTTTAAAATCACCCAGTCACTACCGTTGCACTCCTGTAATCACTCAGGCAGTATCTTAGTAGTTCAGTAATCACCCAGGCAGTACTCATGAACTTATAAAATCAGCCACTCATTTGCTATGTAGTCCAGTAATCCCCCAGATAGTGCCCCAGTAGTCATGCAATCACCCAGGCACTAGTTATGTACTACCCCTGCAGTCATGCAATCATGCAGGCTGTATCTATGCACTCATGTAATAACCCACACACTACTCTTGCAGTCATAGAATCACGTAGGCCCTACTGTTGCACTCATCTATTCACCTAGGCACTACTTAAAGACTGATCTATGCCTTCAGATGCTATTTATACAGTTATCTGTGCACTCAACGTCTATGTCTGAACTCATGGAATTAGCCAGTCACTTTTCATCTTCTCCTGCAATTACCCAGTGACTACCCTTGCACTTATACAATCACCCAAGCACTACCCATGGAGTTATGCAATCAAACAATCAGATCTATTACATGTCTCAGTTTCTAGGTTTCACTATATTCCAGAAATATTGTATACATATTTCTTTTAGATATGATGATGATTTCAAAAAGGTAGAGACATATGTATGCATGCTTTTAAGAATATGGAAAGACTTATGGTTGAGTCATGTAATAGTGTGCTGCTTTATATTTGGCTAGGCCCAACACTCATGCAGTTATAAAAACACCCAAGTACTACCCATGCAGTCTTCCAATGATCCAGGCACTACATCTTGGTCAGCGGTCTAGCTGCTAGGAAGCACTCCTCCCTACTTAAGGAGAAGGAATGCAAGCGCGCAGCGCGCGCCCGCACAGCGGGCGCGCCGATGGCGCGCCAAAGGTAAGCCCGTCTGCGCCCGTCCGCGCACCGGTCGCGCTCAGCGCCAGTTATGCTGCCACACCGGACTCAGGTATTTCTAGGAAAGTCGGTCCTCCTTATACTAGGGAACAAATTATTGCCATAGGTGAACAGGGTATGGATGAGTATAACAATAGGGGGCAGCTGGACATTAAGGCCACTTTTTCAAACACCACGGCAGAAAACCTTAACTGTGGGTTAGTTAATGCCAGATCCCTAGTAAAGCATTTCCAAGAAATCCACTCTCTATTAGAAGATCAGAATTTAGATATCTTATTTCTTACAGAAACATGGATACGCCCTGAGGTTGAAGTTGAGCTAGGGATGGCATGTCCATTAGGATTTAAGACATTCCACAGACCTAGGCTAGTAGGGAGGGGGGGCGGAGTAGGAGTGATATATAATGAAAAGTGGTCGCTTACTCCCATGAATATAGATGCAGTAGAGGGATTTGAATTATTGGGATTCTCGCTTGAGGATGCCAATAGACAAGTAATTTCTGGCATACTCTGTTACAGACCCCCAGGGGGAGGAGCCCCTCTACATCAAGATTTGATTGATGTGATTTATAATTTTTCACTTACTCATTCTAGATTAATCATCTTGGGAGATTTTAATCTTTGGCAGAATGGTAATTATGAATTGGCCTTAAATGAACTACTACAGGCCTGTGAGAATCTTAACCTTCAACAGTTGGTGTTACACCCTACTCATCAGGGAGGACATGTTCTGGACTTAATTTTTGCCAATCATCTGGAGGTAGAGGTGGGAGAAATTCTGCCACTTTGCTGGTCAGACCATTCTTTGGTCCTTTTTTTGTTAAAACCTCCCAATCTAAGTAAGACAGCTCATGTCCAGGCTAGTACCCGGAAAGGAAGGGAATGGACAAGATTGCTGAAGAATGAGAGGCTCCCACAACTTACCGAAAAAATTACTTTTGATATTAATAAACTGGTAGATGAGAACTACTCGAACCTATGCAACCAAATCACCCACACACTAGATCAATTGGTCCCGATGAAAAATATTAAAAATAGAAACAAACTGTCAGCCCCATGGTACAACGAGGAGCTAAGGTTACTTAAGAAAAAATGTAAACAGGCCGAGAGAAAATGGAGGAGGCGATATATAGAGGAAGATAAAGCTGCTCTGAAAACTGTATTGTACAGCTATAAAGGGACAATTGCTAAGGCCAAAGCTAAATATTATGAAGAAACTATCCTGCAGGCATCTAACAAAACCGGAACTCTATTTAGTATAGTAAGAGACATGTCGAACCCGGACTGTGTGAAAACTAAGACTATAGCCTCACAAGAGTTATGTGATGGCCTGTCAGTATTCTTCGAAGATAAAATTAATAAAATTATTAGTGGCCTAAATTCCAATATGGAAACAGAGATAGATAGAGAAAACGATAAGTTGGAACGAGCAATAGAAAATACTCAGAAGGAGGGAATTGATAAAGAGATCAGAGTAACCCTTGAATCCTTCCCAATTCCTACAGAGGAGGAGTTTAATATATTAGCAGGTAATATCTCCTCTGGTTCTCCGTTGGACCCTCTCCCACATAAGCTATGGAAAGCTTTCCGAGTAGAGCTTTTCCCTCAGCTCTATCAAATTTGTTGCCAGTCCCTAATTAGTGGATTAGTCCCAGAATGCTGGAAAAAGGCAGTGGTGACTCCTCTGCTAAAAAAGCTACACTTGACCCCGACTGCCCATCAAATTACAGACCTATATCTCTGTTGCCATACCCGGTAAAGATCGTGGAAAGAGTGGTTAGCAAAACTCTCTCGAAATATGTAGAAGAAAACAATCTACTGGATGAAGTACAATTTGGGTTTCGTCCCGGTCATGGCACAGAAACAGCCCTGGTGACAGTTTTGGACGCTCTTAGAATGCGTGCCGACACTGGCCAAGCAGCTATATTGGTATTATTGGACATGTCGGCCGCTTTTGATACGGTCAATCATAGGACCTTGATTAAAAGATTAATGGAGGCTGGAGTTGTGGGAAGGGCACTGAACTGGTTTCGGTCGTACCTAACAGGGAGACAGCAGGCAGTGGCCATGTCACCTTTTATTTCTCACAGTAGCTATATAAAACATGGGGTCCCGCAGGGTTCAGCCATAAGTCCCATTCTCTTTAATCTTTACCTGCGTCCACTCATGTACACTATTAAATCTTTTGGTATTGAAGTGGTTAACTATGCAGATGATACTCAACTTGTCTTCTCTTTTGAAGGGAATCAAGCAGTATCACTGGATAAATTTCACAGCTGTAGGCGTGAAACTGCAGGTTGGCTTAGGGAGAACTCGCTGCAATTCAATGGAGACAAGACTGAGGTTATATACTGTACAGCAAAGAAAATACCCCGTCCATTGCCAGTGGACTTCTGGCCGGTTTCTACGAACAATCCACCGCGGCCAGCCAAGACAGTGCGTAACTTGGGGGTGTTACTGGACAGTAATCTACAGCTAGAATCACAAGTGAATAAAACAGTGAATACATGTATTTCTCTACTCCGAGCTTTACGGAAAATACTCCCTCTTTTATCAATTTCGGCCAGACCCCAGGTGGTAAGGAGTATCATTATGAGTAGATTGGATTATTGTAATGCACTGCTTCTTGGAGCACCGGTGGCTCTAACAAAAAGGCTGCAAAGAATACAAACAATCGCGGCTAAGCTGGCACTAAAAAGACAACGCAGATCTTCCGCGTCGTTAGCGCTAAGGGATCTCCATTGGCTGCCTATTCTGCAAAGAATTCAATTTAAAGCACTTTGCATTGTTCATAAGGCGGCACACAAAATGGGGCCTAAACCATTACAGAGAATGTTTACTTGGTACTCCCCAGCTAGAAATCTTCGTTCCTCAGCAGCCCACCTAGTTTGTACCCCACGAGTTAAGAAAACCCGACTAGGAGGTAGATCATTTGGCTATGCAGCCGCAAAGCTATGGAATGAACTACCAAGTGAACTCAGACAGACTGACGACTTACTGCAGTTTAGAAAAAAGCTAAAAACCAGGCTCTTCCCAAGAGAATAGCCTTGAGAGACCTGCTCGTGGTGATTCATAATTTTATAGCTGCACAGTGACTTAGGTAATCCCAGCGCCAGGATGCCCGTTGGGTGACAGCTGCGCTATATAAATGCAACTTACATTACATTACATATGCAGTGCTGTAATCACTCAGGCATTAATGTTGCACTGATTCAATCATCTAGGCACTATCTATGCACTCATGCTGTCACCAAGGTATTACCCATGCACTCTTTCAATCATGTAGCTACTACTCATGCACTTATATAATCAGCCAGGCACTACCGTTGCAGTCCTTCAATCATAGAGGCACTACCACTATACTCATACAACCTCCCATACATTACTCCTGCACTCATGCAATCACCCACACTGTACTCATACACTCCACCAATATCCCAGACATTACCCCTGCAGTTATGCAATCACCCAGGCATTACCCATGCACTCTTTCAATTGCTTAGGTAGTACGCATGGACTCTGCACCTCTGTTCCTTCTTTCAGGACTTTTTTGTGTCTTTCTGCATCTGTCGCTTCTTTCTGCACCCCTTTTATGTCTTTCTGCACTTCTCTTCCCTTTTTCTGCATCCCTGTTACCTCTTTCTGCACCTCTGTTCCTTCTTTCTGCTGTTTTTTCTTTTCTTTCTGCACCTCTTTTGGTTCGTTCTATATTTCACTTGCCTCTTTTTGTACCCCTCTTGACTCTCTGTGCACCTCTGTTGGTTCTTTCTGCACTGCTCCGGCTTCTTCCTGCTCCTCTGTTCCAAATTTCTGCATCCCTCTTGCCTTTTTCTGCACCCCTGTTCTCTCTTTCTGCACCTCTGTTGCCTTAGTCTGCCCACGTGTTCCCTCTTTGTGCACCCCTGTTGCCTCTTTCTGCACCCCTATTGCCTCTTTCTGAACCTCTGTTCCTTTTTTGCGTACTTCTTTTTTTTCTTTGTTTACATCTTTTGCTTCTTTCTGCACCCCTCTTCTCTGTTTCTGCACCCCTCTTCCCTCATTTTGCTGCTGTGTTCCTTCTTTCTGCACTTCTTTTGTTTCTTTCTGCACTCTTCTTTCCTTTTTTGCATCCCTCTTGCCTCTTTCTGCAGTTCTCTTGTCACTTTTTGCACCTCTCTTGCCTCTTTCTGCACCTCACTTACCTTTTTCTGCACTTGTTTTGCTTCTTTCTACAGCTCTGTTGCTTCTTTCAGCAATTCTGTTGCCTCTTTGTGCATTTATTCTGATTGTTTGTGCACCTGTCTTGCATCTTTCTTCACCTCTGTTGCTTCTTTCTGCACTTCTCTTGCCTCTTTCTGCACCCCTGTTGCTTCATTCTGCACTTTCCATGCTTCTTTCTGCATCTGTCTTGCTTCTTTCTGTACCCCTGTTGTCTCTTTCTGCACTTGTCTTCCTTCTTTTTGTACCTTTCTTGCCTGTTTCTGCATCTCACTTGCCTCTTTCTGCACTTTTCTTGCTTCTTTCTACACCTCTGTTGCTTCTTTCAGCAATTCTCTTGCCTCTTTCTGCACTTCTCTTGCCTGTTTCTGCACCCCTCTTGACTCTTTCTGCACCCCTCTTGACTCTTTCTGCACCCGTCTTCCCTCTTTGTGTAACTCTGTTGTTTCTTACTGCAGTGTTCTTGCTTCTTTCTGCACCTCTGTTGCAGTCCATTTTCTAACATGACTTAAACGTCACTTTTGTCGTTCTGCTTTACTATTCTAGTAATGCTCAAAGTGGTGGGCCTAGGCAAATATAAAAAAAGCCTATAACATGTCTCAGGTGTAAGTCTCACCATATTCCGAAAACCATATATGCATTTGTTTGTACCTTTTAAATAGAAGGTGTTTCTTTAGTAATAGATAAGAATATTTGTCTATAATTATTTTAATAATATTAAATTAATTTTAAAAAGTTTTTTTTTTAGATATTCTCCATTATTATTAAGAAAGATTAAGTATGACAAGAAAAGTTGAAAAGAAAAGACAACTAAAAAACAGTACTATTTAAAGGAGAGAGAAAAGCAGAAATTAGATGAAATACAACATGTGACATTGAAGAAAAAGTCTTCTGGTAAGAGAACTAAAGAATTTGTTAAAAGACTTTTAAGGACTGGAAAGAATTTTGAAAATGAGGAAAACAGAAAGAAAAGTTGTAGAGGCAAGGAGAATGAAATGAAAAAAGGGCAAATTAATGGAAAATCAGGTTATGGGAAAACAATCTCTATTTTGAAAGAAGGATGAAACATTATAAGGACATTAGGAAACGAATGTATAAAAGTAGAGTACTACAAAATTTATTGAAAGATTGCAAGAAATATAAAAGAAGATCTGCATTTTACAAGAAAAAACAACAGATTGAAAGTGTAGTTGAAAAGGCTTTTGAATTGAAAAGAAGATTATTTATATTAGTATTGAAGAGAATGAAGACATTGAATAAAACAATGCAGTTCATGAAGGAGAAAAGTAAAAGAAAAGAATGGTTAATAGAACTAACATTTGTAAAAAACAATTTGGGTGAATGGGAGCACACTTCTAGTTCAGAACCTTTTTTTAATGAAGAAAGTTATTTTCCACAAAATATAATTGTTCACGCAGTTGATACCAGTGGTCGTTCTTTTGAGGTTAAGAATGGTTGTCCAATTGAAAAAGAAAAGATGGTTGCTGGAAATGTGGAAGAAGTAATAGCTGAAGAAGTTCAAGGGAGACGTTCACAAGCTCCAGTATATACGTGGGATTGTAGTAGTATTTGTAGTATACAACAGGAATCTATTGATATTTTACGAAATTTCTTATGACAGTATAGTATAAAAAGTATTAAACAAAAGATTAAGATGTTGCAAGGACTAGATCCTTGTAAAGTGAGAAAAAATACTGGCTTGCAGGGTCATTCTCTGGCTTGTCTTTCTAGAAAAGTGTGTCAAAGTACTTTTCATCATTTGAGAATGTGAGCAGTACATCACTCTGCAATGCGGAAGTTAGTAAGAAGATTGTACTATGTAAAAAGTCCTGCATTATTTTTAAGTGAAATAAACACTGCTCTATTGCATGGTTCAGTATCGGATGTAAAAAAGTTTGTGATGATATAGAGTTTTGTTTCTTTAGTACTGAAGAAGAGTGTAGAGAAATTGAGAGTTTGATAAGTGTAGGTGTTGAAGAAGAGGTGGAAGATAGTTCTACTGAGAAGTTTGTAGAAGAAATTACAAAGTTTAAGGTAATTTGTTGTGAAAAACCAAACTATGTTTGCATTTGTTGTCGACGTACTCACTATAGAAGTCAAACAAGGAATGTTGATGTGTATTTAAAAAGTGAAAAGGAAAACAATGATAAGTGGAAGCAATTTGGTGCTTATTTGTTGGTGGAAGGTTGTTTTGAGTTGGGTAGTGATCAACGTATGTGTAAATATTGTTACAGCAAATTAGAAGAGAAAAAATGCCATCTACAGCTGTACATAATAACCTAGAGTTGGCAGCTATTCCTCCGGAACTGGTGGATTTAAATACATATGAATCTATTCTTATTTAATCTGTACACCCGTTTCAGGTAAGTTGCCTCCCACAGATTTACAAAGAGGACTAAAAGGAAGAGTTGTGTATTTACCTTTAGATTTAAAGAAAAATATTGAAACTATTGGTGTAGAGAGAGAGGAAACTGAACCTGTAGTTATTCTAGTTAATGGTGTACCAACAAAGAGTCGGAAAATATGGCAAGAGTTAGTAGATGTCACCAAAGTTCAAAAGGCTAGGTTATATCTCATAGAAAACAATATTTATTATAAAAATGTATATCTGGAAGAACAAGAAATATCTTTAGGAGATGATAGAGAAATTTCAACTGGCCAAATCGAAAAAGTGGACAACTCCAGGAGTGAAGAAATTTATGAACATTATAGTATACATCCTTTACATTCAAAAGAAGTGATTGGAAGTACTATTGAATTATTCCAAATGAAGAAAGCGAAGGGAACTCCTATGAGTGTTTGGGAAAGAAGTTTAGAAGCCTGTTGTTTTCCACAGCTCTTCCCCACTGGAAAAGGTGGACGATATGATGAATGACCCGTGCAGATTCCAGCTTCAGAATATCGTACAACAAGATTGTACTCAGAAGATCCAAGATTTCGACAATGTATTCCATATATATTTCATCTTCTGTTTGAAAGTGACTTGTCTGGACTTTCATATGCAGTGAACCACATATTAAAAACAGGAGTTCATCTGACACATGTTTCTGCAAAGGAATTCATGGACAAAGTACAACAAAGAGATGATCATTTAGAATCTCAGTTAATTAATTTGATGGCGTGTCAACGTCGTACTAATGAGTATTGGTATCGTCGTCACGGAGAACTTAAATGTATGTTAAGGAACTTAGGAACCCCTACGTGGTTTGTTACGCTTAGCTGTGCTGAATACACATGGGATGATTTACTTGAATTTCTACGAGAAGCAAATTCAAATATTAAAAACATTGAATTGAAGACAGCTGGAGAACTGTGTTCCTTGGATCCTGTAAGGGTGTGCAGATATTTTAATCATAGGTTTCAAGCTATGATGTCTTTTATCTGCAATAAAAATAATCCACCTCTTGGAGAAGTTATTGATTTCTTTTGGAGAAAGGAGTACCAAGCCAGAGGTGCTCCTCATATACACATGCTATTATGGATCAAGGATGCACCTAAATTTGGAACCAACTGTTTTGTCTTTCATTGAAGACTATGTTACCTGTGCTATTCCAAAAACAGGAGGAGAAAATACCTTAAGACAACAAGTTTTACAGTTTCAAAGTCATCGATGTGGGAAATATTGTCGACGGAAATACAAGTCCAAGGAAACATTTTATAGAAAATGTTGTTTTGGATTTCCACGTCGAGTAATTGCCAAAGGAAGAGTCAACAGTTTCATGTCAGCAGTGAGGCATACTATAACTCGGAAATCTCTGAAGAATACTTACAATATAAAAAGAAGTGAAGATGCAAAGTATATTAATGATTACAATCCAGTGATTTTGACGATGTGGAATGCAAATATGGATATCCAGTATGTTGCAGATAATTCAATTACTGTTGCTCGCTGTGTTACATCATATGTAACGAAATCTGAAAAGACAGAGTTGAAAGAAATGTGGGAAGAAATTTCACAAGAGAAGACTCTTAGTAACAAATTGTACAGCTTTAGTTTGAAGATGCTTTCCCATCAAGAGATTGGATCCTACGAATGTTCGGATCGGTTGAGCTCTGCAAGTTTATATTCAAAGTCAAGAGGAATCATTTGGGTAAGTCTAGGTCTTGCTGCAACATGAAATCGAGTATTGAAATCTCTTCAAGAAATTGAATACTTAGCATTGAATGAACCGGAAAGTACAGATATTGTTACAACAAATATGTTGGATACGTACTATCCTAAAAGAAGTCCACATCTGGAAAACATATGTCTCTATGAAGTACTGCAATATTACAGCTTTAAGAGAAATGTTACAGAAGATATATATGAAGAAAAATATGCAGTAATTGGATGTGATGGATGTTTGGTAAAACATACGAAAGGAAATCTTATTAATCACAAGAAACTCAGTTGTGATACTCCAGATAAAAGGGAATTTTTCTATTTAGCACTTCTACAACTGTTCAAGCCTTGGCGTAGTGAAATGGAATTACTTGGAGATTTTGTCTGCTATGAAGATTCTTTTAATGCATGTAAAGATAGCATTGAATGCACAGTCTTTCCAACTTATCTACAAATGTTGAATGAAGAGATTGAACAAGAAACTAGTATTGCAGCTGAAATCGCTTGAGATAGTTCTCAAGATAGTCAAAGTTCTGCTCCACTGAGTCAAGATCCACTAGGAAGACCAATTCTTGAAAATGAAGCAGCTATCGCTTTGAATGAAGTAGAAACAGCATTGCAACAGGCACAACAGGATATTATTGAGTTGGGAAACTTGGAAGAACAACTAAATATTGAACAAAAAGAAATATATCAGCAAGTTACACAACAGATAGAGCATGGTTTACTGCATGAAAAAAAGAATGCCAATGCACATCATTTAAACCTATTCGAATGTATATCAGTGGGCAAGCTGGAACAGGAAAAAGTTTCTTAATTAAAGTTTTGACCAGTTATCTACACAAAACCACTGAATCACATTTATCTTGTGTTATAACTGCTCCAACTGGGTTAGCAGCACATAACATTAAAGGGATTACATTACATCGATTACTCATGCTACCAGTTGAACATGAAAATAAGTTGGAATATCAGAAGCTAGCAGGAGAAGCTTGTTATGAAGTTTCAAGAGTACGAAAGAAAATGAAACTTCTGATAATTGATGAGGTGAGCATGGTCTCAAACTTAATGCTTGCCTTTGTACATTTAAGAATGCAACAGATTTTAAAAACAGAGTATGATGTTTTATTTGGAGGAAAACATGTAATTGTATTCGGCGGTCTATTACAACTTACTCCTGTGAAAGGACAACCAGTTTTTAAAACACTTGTCTATGAAGACACTAAGAAATCTTTGGGAAGTATTGGAAATGTGAACATTTAGTCTCTTTTTGAATATAAAGAACTTATTAAGAATATGCGAAAAGCAAGTGAAGAACATATGAAAACATTCTTCAAGATATTAGAATTGGTGTTTTGACAAAAGATGGTAAAGAAGCTTTACAAAGTCGACTACTAACAAACTTGTTTCCAAATGAAAATATTGCACCTGAAACAATGTACAAAATAATTGGAGAAAAGAAGTCTTTAGTTTGTCTAATGCAAACACTGCAAGAGTGCTCTACATTCAATCAAGAACTTTTGAAACTGGAGAAACAACCAGTAGTGAAAATAGAAGCCATTGATAAAATGGAACATGAAGGAGTTACTATTCTTCTCTCAGAGAAATTACAGTCAAAATTGGATTCTTTGGAAAAGTCTGTATCTAAGACTGCTGGTTTGGAGAAGACTTTATATGTATGTGTAAACTGTCGGGTAATATTACGGCGTAATTTAGATGTTGAAAAAGGTTTAGTGAATGGAGCAATGGGAAAAGTTGTTGATTATGTAAATTTTCAGAACAGAGATGGAATTGAATTTTTGAAGATTAAATTTGATCAGATTGAAGAGGTCAAACAGATTGGACATTGTGCTGTTCGTTTTTTGCTTGTAAAAGATTTGTATGTTCATAGAAAACAGTTTCCTCTTTCTTTAGCATATGCAGTGACCATTCAGAAGTCTCAAGGTTTAAGTGTAGACAGTGCTTTGGTAAATATTGGAAGTACAGTGTTTAAAGAGGGTATGGCATATGTTGCATTGTCTTGTGTAAGAACATTATCTGGATTGTATTTGATTGATTTTGATGAGAAAAAGGTTAGTGCAGATGCAAATTGTGTAAGCGAGTATAATCGGTTAAGAAGACTGTATGCTCCTAACTTAGGTGAATATCCCATATATGAAAAACGTGTAGTATGTTCAAAACGAAAATATGACAAACATTCTAGTGAGGTTGGAAAAAAGAAAACAATTCAAGAGAATGATGAGGCTGCAAAGAAAATGAAAATGGACACTGTAGATGATATTGTAGGATACCAGTTAGAAAATAGTACAGGTATCAACTGCTATGCTAATGTAATTCTAAATGTTGTCTTTTATCTAGAAGATCTTTATCATAATATTATGGAAAATCGAGAAAAAAGATTCTGTTCTTTATTACATCATATTTTTCAAAAGTTGGTAACTGATAGAACTAAAATCCATACTGCTTCTGGCATTCGGCATCTTTTGGATATATGTACTGGTTCTTCGCAATTTACACTTAATATACAACAACACGCACAAGAGTTTCATATGTTTATGCTTGCAGTATTGGAAGATGAAGGGATTGAAAATGAAAATTTGTTTGGACTAAGTTACAGATGGGATCATAAATGTGAAGAGTGCTCATTTTCTTCTACCACTGAAATAGACACTGAACGATTCATATATTTGACAATACCAGATTGCAAATCAGTGTCTTTTAACAAATTAGTAAAAACAGCAAATCAAGATATGAAATGTTCTCATTGTAAATCAGAAATGTTGTCAACATTATTTATAGAAAGATTTGGACAATATGTCATTTTAATGCTACAACGTTGTACAGCAGATGGAAGAAAATTAGAAACCAAAATTAAAAATGTTGTGGCAAGTCAAGTGTCAATTTCAGGAAGAACTTTTAAAGCAGTGGCTATTATTTTCCATGATGGACCTACTACAACATCTGGACACTATACTGTGTATTTAAAGTGCAATAAAGGATGGACACATTGTAATGATACCCATTTGGAATTCAACTGTCGGTTGCCTTCCAAATTACAAATTCATATCTGATATTTTTGATACCAAAGTTTTGAAAACATCATTCGGCCTATTGGGAAGATGTGAACATGAATTAACGAGTTTATTTTGGATATTTTCAATGCAAGTGAATTCAGAAACATCATTCGGCCTATTGGGAAGATGTGAGCAATTAGTGTTTGGATTATTGCTTGTGCTAATTGATATTGCATTTGGAAAATTGTGTTTGAAAGAAGTAGTTCAAAAATGTGATCTTTATATTATACGCAATGTAAATGAGAGTGTATATTTTTTAAAATGTAAACAGATAGTTGAACTTGTAAATCATTTCAACACAGATTTGGGTTTTGTTTATAATCTTATTGATTGTATTTTTTTGCACGCTGTTATATGATGATCAACATTGAAATCACTGTGTATGGTGAAATTCAATAGAATCTGAAAACAGCAAAAAAGAGAAACTGAATATGTTATGTAATTCTAAAATTATGTTGTGTTCTTAAAACTATAATATTATATCAATAACAGTATTTTTTCTTCTCTTTTACAGAAAGTAATACTAAAGTTTGAAAATATTTTAAATTTAGTTTACAATGAAACAACTGTAAAATAGTTTCAATGAGTTTGATATCTACTTCAATAAAGATGGTAAGATGAAATAATGTAATAAGCATAATAATGTGAAGTAATGTTTACAGTCACTTTTATGGCAGTCATTCATTTTTTCAGACTCAACCAACTCACTCCTCCAATCACCTCAGCAGTACCCATGCACTCCTTCAATAACTGAAGCATAACCTATGTACTTACAAAATCACCCAGGCATTACCAATGCACACCTTTAATCACTCTGGCAGTACCCATACACTGCTGCAATCACCCAGACATTACTTCTACAGTCTTGCATCACCCAAGTATTACCTATGCACTCCTTCGATCATACAGACATTACTCCTCCACTTATGGACTCACCAAGCAGTAACCATGTACTCATGAAATCACCCAGGCATTACCTATGCACTTACAAAATCATCCAAACAATACCTATGCACTTACAAAATCACCCAGGCATTTTTAATGCACTCCTCCAATCACCCAGATACTACTCATCCACTCATGTAATAACCCAGGCACTCCCCATGCACTCATCCAATCACCCATGCACTACCCATGCACTCCTCTAATCACCCAGACACTACTCATTCATTCCTTCAATTACCCAGCCAGTAGCCATGCACTCCTCCAATCACTCAGCCACTATCCATGCACTTATAAAATCACCATGCACTACCCTTGCACTCCTGCAATCACCCAGGCACAACCCATGCACTCATGCAATTATCCAGGCATTACCCATAAACTCATGCAATCACTCAGGCATTACCTATACACTCTTCTTATCACCCATACATTACCTCTGCACTCATGCAATTACCCAGGCATTACCTATGCACTTACAAAATCACCCATTCAATGCCCATGCACTTACAAAATCACCCAGGCACTCCCCATGCACTCCTGCAATCACCCAGGCACTACTCATCCACTCATGCAATAACCCAGGCACTACCCATGCACTGCTCCAATCACCCGGCCAGTACCCATGCACTTATCCAATCACTCCGCCAATACCCAAGTACTTATAAAATCACCACACACTACCCTTGCACTCTTACAATCACCCAGGCACTACCCATGCACTCATGCAATCATCCAGGCATTACCCATAAACTAATGTAATCAGTCAAGCATTACCCATGCACTCTTCCAATCACCCATACATTACCTCTGCACTCATGAAATCACCCAGGCAGTAACCAAACACTTACAAAATCACCCAGGCACCACCCATTCACTCCTCCAATCACCCAGGCACTACTCATCCACTTATGCAATAACCCAAGGACTACCCATGTACTGCTCCAATCACCCTTGCACTACCCATGCACTCCTCTAATCACCCAGACACTACTCATTCACTCCTTTGATTACCCAGCAAGTAGCCATGCACTCCTCCAATCACCCAGTCACTACCCATGCACTTATAAAATCACCATGCACTATCCTTCACTCCTCCAATCACCCAGGCAGTACCCATGCACTCATGCAATCACCCACGCACTATCCATGCACTCATGCAATCATCCAGGCATTACCCATAAACTCATGCAATCACCCAGGCATTACCCATGCACTTACAAAATCACCCAAGCAATACCCATGCACTTACAAAATTACCCAGGCACTACCTATGCACTCCTCCAATCACCCAGGCACTACTCATCCACTCATGCAATAACCCAGGCAATACCCATGCACTGCTCCAATCACCCATGCACTCCTCTAATCACCCAGATACTACCCATGCACTTATAAAATCACCATGCACTATCCTTGCACTCCTCCAATCACCCAGGCACTACCCATGCACTCATGCAATCACCCAGGCACTACCCATGCACTCATGCAATAATCCAGGCATTACCCATGCACTGTTCCAATCACCCGTGCACTACTCATGCACTCCTCCAATCACCCAGCCAGTAGCCATGCACTTATCCAATCACTCTGCCAATACCCAAGCACTTATAAAATCACCACGCACTACCGTTGCATTCTTACAATCACCCAGGCACAACCCATGCACTCATGCAATCATCCAGGCATTACCCATAAACTAATGCAATCAGTCAAGCATTACCCATGCACTCTTCCAATCACCCATACATTACCTCTGCACTCATGCAATCACCCAGGCATTAACCAAGCACTTACAAAATCACCCAGACACTACCCATGCACTCCTCCAATGACCCAGGCACTACTCATCCACTCATGCAATAACCCAGGCACTACCCATGCACTGCTCCAATCACCCATGCACTACCTATGCACTCCTCTAATCACCCAGACACTACTCATTCACTTCTTCGATTACCCAGCCAGTAGCCATGCACTCCTCCAATCACCCAGTCACTACCCATGCAGTTATAAAATCAACATGCACTACCCTTGCACTCCTGCAATCACCCAGGCACAACCCATGCACTCATGTAATTATCCAGGCATTACCCATAAACTCATGCAATTACTCAGGCATTACCCATACACTCTTCTTATCACCCATACATTACCTCTGCACTCATGCAATCACCCAGGCATTACCTATGCACTTACAAAATCACCCATTCAATACCCATGCACTTACCAAATCACCCAGACACTACCCATGCACTCCTGCAATCACCCAGGCACTACTCATCCACTCATGCAATAACCCAGGTACTACCCATGCACTGCTCCAATCACCGGTGCACTTCCCATGCACTCCTCCAATCACCCAGCCAGTACCCATGCACTTATCCAATCACTCCCTCAATACCCACACACTACCCTTGCACTCTTACAATCACCCAGGCACTACCCATGCACTCATGCAATCATCCAGTCATTACCCATAAACTAATGTAATCAGTCAGGCATTACCCATACACTCTTCCAATCACCCATACATTACCTCTGCACTCATGCAATCACCCACGCAGTAACCAAGCACTTACAAAATCCCCCAGGCACTACCCATTCACTCCTCCAATCACCCAGGCACTACTCATCCACTGATGCAATAACCCAAGGACTACCCATGTACTGCTCCAATCACCCATGCACTACCCATGCAATCATCCAGGCATTACCCATAAACTCATGCAATCACCCAGGCATTACCCATGCACTTACAAAATCACTCAAGCAATACCCATGCACTTACACAATTACCCAGGCGCTACCCATGCACTCCTCCAATCACCCAGGCACTACTCATCCACTCATGCAATAATTCAGGCAATACCCATGCACTGCTCCAATCACCCATGCACTACCCATGCACTCCTCTAATCACCCAGACACTACTCATTCACTCCTTCGATTACCCAGCCAGTAGCCATGCACTCCTCCAATCACCCAGTCACTACCCATGCACTTATAAAATCACCATGCACTATCCTTGCACTCCTCCAATCACCCAGGCACTACCCATGCACTCATGCAATCACCCAGGCACTACCCATGCACTCATGCAATCATCCAGACATTACCCATAAACTCATGCAATCACCCAGGCATTACCCATGCACTTACAAAATCACCCAAGCAATACCCATGCACTTACAAAATCACCCAGGCATTACAAATGCACTCCTCCAATCACCCAGGCACTACTCATCCACTGATGCAATAAACCAGGCACTACCCATGCACTCCTCCAATCACCCAGCCAGTAGCCATGCACTTATCCAATCACTCTGCCAATACCCAAGCACTTATAAAATCACCACACACTACTGTTGCACTCTTACAATCACCCAGGCACAACCCATGCACTCATGCAATCATCCAGGCATTACCCATAAACTAATGCAATCAGTCAAGCATTACCCATGCACTCTTCCAATCACCCATACATTACCTCTGCACTCCTGCAATCACCCAGTCATTAACCAAATCACTTACAAAATCACCCAGGCACTAGCCATGCACTCCTCCAATGACCCAGGCACTACTCATCCACTCATGCAATAACCTAGGCACTACCCATGCACTGCTCCAATCAACCATGCACTACCCATGCACTCCTCTAATCACCCAGACACTACTCATTCACTCCTTCGATTACCCAGCCAGTAGCCATGCACTCCTCCAATCACCCATCACTACCCATGCAGTTATAAAATCAACATGCACTACCCTTGCACTCCTGCAATCACCCAGGCACAACCCATGCACTCATGCAATTATCCAGGCATTACCCATAAACTCATGCAATCACTCAGTCATTACCGATACACTCTTCTTATCACCCATACATTACCTCTGCACTCATGCAATCACCCAGGCATTACCTATGCACTTACAAAATCACCCATTCAATACCCATGCACTTACAAAATCACCCAGACACTACCCATGCACTCCTGCAATCACCCAGGCACTACTCATCCACTCATGCAATAACCCAGGCACTACCCATGCACTGCTCCAATCAACGGTGCACTACCCATGCATTCCTCCAATCACCCAGCCAGTACCCATGCACTTATCCAATCACTCCCTCAATACCCACGCACTACCCTTGCACTCTTACAATCACCCAGGCACTACCCATGCACTCATGCAATCATCCAGTCATTACCCATAAACTAATGTAATCAGTCAGGCATTACCCATACACTCTTCCAATCACCCATACATTACCTCTGCACTCATGCAATCACCCAGGCAGCAACCAAGCACTTACAAAATCACCCAGGCACTGCCCATGCACTCCTCCAATCACCCAGACACTACTCATCCACTCATGCAATAACCCAGGCACTACCCATGCACTCTTCCAATCACTCAGGCACTATCCTTGCAGTCCTCCAATCATCCAGGCACTACCCATGCACCCAAGTAATCATCAAGATATTATCCATGCACTTCTTCATACAACACATACAAATGTGTCTTGAATTTTTTGGGTGTTTTAAAAAAAAAAAAGAACAAACAACAGAATAGACTGACAAAACTGTTGTCTAAACTTTTGCAATTTAAAAAACATTGGAAAAAAAATTAACAGTGGTGGCTTCGTGCAGCAAAAACAATGGCGTCGATGGACTGTTCGCCATAACAGAGAACTTTCTTGCACTTCACGCACCTTTGCTCCAGACCAGCAAATTCTGGTCTAATATCAGGTCCTCTGTTTGAAGTTCCAGAACCAGTTGAAGTACTTGGTCCTGGTTGTTGGTCATCTTGCTGGGCTTGTTCTTCCAGCTCTCGTCTTCGTTGCTCCCGTGCTAGCTGACGAGGATGTATTGTCTGAAGGTGCTTTAGCATGGAGGAAGTACCACACGAGTATTTCTTCTGGGAGCCCCGAGATAAGATATGTTTGCAGATGCTGCAGGTCACCTTCCTCGCATTGACCTTTTTTTTTCCTTCCGGAAAAGTGAAGAAGGCCCACACAACACTCTCCTTCCTTCTTCTTGTTGGTTCCTCCAACTATCTTCTTCACCATGGATGTTAACAGGTTCATTAGAAGATGCCATTTTTGTTGTTTTTAAAAAACAAAAAAATAGAACAAGAGAAGTAAACACAAAAGGTGTGTCTCCTGGCAATGTTCTTGAAGGAATGAGAAATTTGGGTGTGGTTCTGTAAATTCTATATTGAAAAGGTTCTTAACCAATGAAATTCTTTCTTTTAAAGTCACATGGATGCGCGCAACCAGCGTGCACCCGTCGCGATTCCGTAAAAATATATTTAACAATAATTTATCTTTATTCCAGTTACAAATATATGATTTTTATAAATAAATTAAATTAAATAATCTCTTGCTATAATATACATATTAAACTTATATATATATACTTTTAAAATGTAAAAATGTGCGGTGGATTCGCGCCCCAGCGCGACCTCCGGAACTACGTACGTAACGTTACGCGGGGTCAAAATTCGCGCACCCGTCGCTTAACGTCCGCGCATCCTACGTGACTTTACCAATATGGCGGCTTGGATTCGCACACCCACCAAGACAGGTACACGATCGGTACGCGAATCCACTTTTTTATTAAAAAAAAAATTATATTTATATTTTTGAAAATAGAAAATATTACATTATTTTTATAAAAAATAAAAAACTAAGAAAAAATATTTTTGGGGACATTATAGTTAGAAATTAGCATTTAAAAAACCTTTGAACTTCACTGAAAAAACCATAGGTTTCAGGGACATTATAGTTAGAAATTATCATTTAAAAAACCTTTGAAATTCACTGAAAAAGCCATAGGTTTCAGGGATGTTATAGTTAGAAATTAGCATTTAAAAAACCTTAGAAATTCACTGAAAACACCACATGTCATGAGTGATGTAATATGTGACGTCATCAGCAGTGCATTGCGGGGGCGCGAGTTATAGTTATCTCAACTAACTATAACGGCCGAATTTCTCTGGTTTTGTACGAGTGAAATGTCCAACTAACTATAACGTCCCTGAAACCTGTGGTTTTTTCAGTGAATATATATTGAATGATTGCACCAACAGCATTTTTGAATTCACGTGGAAAGCCTCTCATTGGATGGGAGATTTGGAAGAAGAGTTTTCATTCTTATGTAGAAGCTGTGGGAGGGGATATTTTTACTGCTTTGCGTAAGTTAGCCATGCTTAAACATTTTTTGGGGGCTGAGGGCAGATGCATATTGAAGTATTTACCGTATTGCCCAAGGAAGAGGATGATGAGTCAGATTGGGATGTCAATGATATAGCATTGTTGAAGTTAGATCAGAATTTTGGGAAAAAAGAAATGAAGTGATAGAATGATATACGTTTTAAAAAAGAACACAACTTCCGGGTGAATTGGTGGACAACTCTGTAGTGGCATTGCAGCTGTTAGCGCCCACTAGCAATTACAAGGGATTTTTAGACATTATGCTGAGGGATCAACTGGTACAAAAGCTGTTTGACAAAAGAATTAAGGAAAATGTTTAAATACAGAAAATAAATTTTACTTTACAGAAACCCATTGATATAGCTAAAAGAACAGAAAGTATTGAAGAAGGACTGAAAGAGATGGCTGCTAATGACTCAAATAGAATAGAAAGCATGCAAGCAGTCATTTACAAAGCTTCAGAAGAAAACAAAGAGATAACACTTTCTTCACGAAAGAACAGTTCAATGATTGGGAAAAATATTTTCTATTACAAATGTGGTTTGAAAGGACATGTTGCAACCGACTCTAGTTGTCCTGCTGTGGGTCAAGTGTACAGGAGATGCAAGATGAAGGGGCATATTGTGATGGTTTGTAAGGGAAAGGATAGAATGGTGAGCTGTGGCTCACAATATAAGGGGAATGTCAATGTGTTGGAGGAGGGGAATTTGGATGAATTGAATGAATAGTTTCTATTGCAGGTTGGTGAAGTTGGTGGCTCTGGGGATAAAGACCACCCATTCTGTGATATAAGAATTGATGGGGTTGAGGTGTAAGTAATGGCAGATTTTGGTCCACATTACACATTGGTTGGAGAAGAGTATCTTAAAAAGTTTCCTGATTGGGAATTGTGTGTTCCAGACATTAAGTTGGTGGCGTACAGGAACAAACCAATAGATTTGGTAGGATATTATGTAGGCTCATTGGAATTTCAAGGTGTCAAAACACATTTAAAAGTGTATATTGCCAAAGTTGGTTCATGCCTGGTGGGATGACCAAAGCAGAGAGATTTATTAATTAAGCTAGATCCTAACCCCACTGACCAAGTTCTAGGAGTGCAGGCGAGTGTGAATGTGATGGATGACATGAAGTGGGAGGAAGAATTTCCAAGAGTCTTTGCAAAAAAGCTGAGTTTACTAAACGGATTTGCGCACAAAATTATTTTAAAGGATGTGGTGTGTTCAAGGGCACATAAGCCACGCAAATGTGCCGTTGGTATTGAGGTAGCCCTTGCGGAGGGAGCAACAAAGATTGTGTGAGGAGGGCATTATTGAGGAGATTGAAGCCTCCGAATGGTTAGCCCTGGTTGTTTTGGTGAAAAAAGCAATGGAGACCTATGCCTATGTGTGGTTCTTTGCGATTAGAGCAAGGCTATTTGGGTGGATCGTCACCCTCTTCCCATCATTGGTGATCTGCTGTCTACTATCAAGGGAGCTAAGTTTTTCTCCACATTGGATTTGTAGTCACCGTATAATCAGATCTCCTTATACCCATAGTCTAGGCGACATGCATCATTTATTACAGCAGAAGGGGCTTACTGATTCAAAAGCATGCCTTTTGGGCTAGCATTAACTGCAGCTGTGTTCCAGAAGGCCATGCACCAGCTTTTCAAGAAAGAAAAGAACATGATGTATTTCGAAGATAATATTCTGGTATTTGGAGAAAGTGTGGAAGAGCTCAACAAGGTTTTAAGTTTTGTGTTGGGAACTCTACAGAAGTATGAGCTGACCATTAAGCGCAACAAGCAGTAGCAGCTGCTATAAGGAAAAAATGGTGGGGCAGTGCGGGGAGGGCAATAACAAAAAACAAAACAAAAAAAGAACTTACCTGCCTGCCGCCTGCCACCTTGTGGCTCTTCTTCTCCTCTGGCTCTACTACTAGTGCACAGGCTGAGGCCCCCAGACAACCCTATGGCCAATCCAGATGCTGCTCTCATGCTGGTAATACTATTACCCAGCATGAGAGAAGTGCAAGGATTGGCCTGAGCGGGCTGGTTTTGCGTTTCCATGACGATTGGGAGCCTGTGCCTGCTGTTCTCCACCCGGCAGCACATCTCAGGGTAGAGAGATCTCAGTGTGCATGTTGGTTTGGCTGTCCTAATAAAACTGGAAAAACTGACATGCATATTTGCAACAGTGCCCACCACTGCTCCTCCATGTTTGCTGCAGTGCTGTTGTCAAGATGGTCCTGTTCCCAAGACTCTGCTCAGTGAAGAAAAATAAAATGATAATCAAACTGTTTTATTATAATTTTATTTTCCAAGCTTGCATCTGCTGGCAGGGGGGTGACGCTCCTCCGCCATAATGGGGGAGCCGCCGCTGGCAGCCAGTGTAAAATTGGACTGAAAGGGGTTGATTACTTAGGTCTCTGGTTGGATGAGTGTGGGGTTGCGCCTACGCAGAAGTTTGTAAAGGCCATAAAGGATGCACCATCCTGCGTTAATTCTTAGGGCTGGAGGAATATTATTCCTTGTTTGTTCCAAGGTTTGCAGATAAAACGGAATGCATGAGGAAATTGATGGCAAGTAATGTCAAGTTTGAGTTGAATGAGGGATGTGAGAATGAGTTTGAAGAAGAATATAGCGTTGGCCCCTCCCAGCTTTAAAACCTTTTAACATGTGTGACAATAGTATAATTTGCTCTGATGCTAGCAATGGAGAAGTGGAGGCAGTCTTAATGGAGAACATGGATGGCAAGGAGGTAACCACTGCATATGCCTTGCAACCTTTGAGAGGAGCAGAATTGGTATATTCCACAATTGAAAGGGAAGGATTGGGATGTTGGTGGAGTGTGAATCACTTCAAGAAATTTGTATGGGGAATGGACTCAGTGATTCAAACTAATCATTGCCCTTTTGTGGATATTTTCACTAATAAAGAAACTTGTCAGGTTTCATCTAGGTTCATGAGGTGAGTTTTAAAATTGTTGAAATTCACCTTCAGGATAGAAAATGTGCCGGGCAAGAAAAATGTGGTGGCTGATTGTTTGTCAAGATTACCAGTAAATTGTGCCAATGAGGTTGATGAGGGTGAAGAATAGTGGATTGTGGTGAACGTTTGTACACTCACTGAGGGGCATGCGTCACAAGAGGAACGAGTCCAAGCAGTAAAGGATAATGGAACATTATAAGAGGTTAAGGAATATATGACATGGGATTGGCCAGCAAAAGGGAAAGCCTTTGATGGATCAGGATCCTCAAGGAATGTGAGTACAGAGTTATTTGAAGGAGGTGTGGTGATACCTAGAGGTGAACTTCTGGTGACACATTGGCATGAGTGCAACTAAGTGTAGAGTGAGGATGGAGTACTGGTAGCCAGGGTTGGATAGAGATATTGAAAGAACAAACAAATTCTCAAAGGACTATAGAGTATCTGCCAGTTGAGAGTGACAAAATGGATGCCACATGGAGGGAAATTGGTCTTGATATTTCTAGTCCCTATAGGGTTCTAGGCACCAGTCCCAAATTGCCCTGGTAGCCATTGATTATTTTTCAAGATGGCCAGAAGTGAAATTTACTGATCATGTGACCACGCAAGATGCTATCAAATTTTTGGAAGAATTATGGAAAAGAGAGGAGATACCTGAGTATTTTGTGACTGACGATGGTGTACAGTTTGTGTCCCGGGAGATGAAGGAATTTCCTGAAAATCAATGGGGTGGAGCACATAAGTTCATTGGTATATTACCCCCAGAACAACAGTCTAGTTGAGAGATGAAATTGGACTTAAAAGGAGGGCTTACAATTGGTGTTGTGTCAAGGCAGTTACTGGAGGTGTGCTCTGAAGAAATTGGTGGGGGCATATCGGACTACACCTAACAGCGCAACAGTGAACGTACCATTTAAAGTGATGCGAGCACAGGAAAGCTAGAGGGTGGATTTCCAAGGGGGTGGAAAAAAGAAACTTAGGGGCATGTTTACAAGGGCTTAACACCACAGGAAAGTCTCTTTCTGTGACGTTCCTGCGGCGTTAAGTCCTTCGCCTTATTTACAAGGCGTCGTTAAGCCACTTAACATAGCTTAACGCCGCCTTGTAAGTAAGGCCCCCTTTCACACTGCACTTGAAAGGGGTGGGCAATGGGTGTTGAGGTAGGTGTTCCATCACAACATTCAGTGATTTTGATGCTGCGCCCTATTTACAAGGGTGGCATTAATACAAGGCAGCACTAAAATTAAGACCAGAGAAAACCTAGCAAAACAAGGAGAAATGCTTAATTTCTCCTCATTTTTGCTGTTTATATGTGTCCTGCATTGTGCAGCACACATAGAAACAGCAAATCACCATGAATGATTGTTCATATGCAGAAAGGTGTCCCTTCCTGCACATAAACAAGCATTTAAAAATGACAATTTGCAACTTCTATTTGTGCTGCACAATGCAGCACACATAGGTGTTACAAATCACCATTCTGGATTGTTTATGTGCAGGGAGGGATACCTTCCTGCACATAAACAATCATTCTCCCCAACACAGACACCCTTGCACTATGGTGCAAGGGTGCCTGCTTTGGTGCTAGGCAGCTAAATTTAGCACCAGCACTAGGGGAAACGCAGTAATCCGCATTCTTGTGAATACAGCGCTTCCCTGCATTTTCAGAATGGCGGAGCATGGCGCTAGCAATGTTTGCTTAACTCCATGCTTCGCCATTCTGTTGTATATGCCTGTTAGTGTAAAAATCAACAGGTTCCAGAAGCAAGTTTGTGGAAGGAGAAGTGGTGTGTGTACAGAAGAAGTGGAGAGAAGATAAGGTTTTGGCAAAAGTTTCGGAACTTTTACAGGTGAAGAAAGTATACCTCTACATAGTATTATTGAGTGATGGTAATTTGTGGAACTACAAGAAGGTGGTGAAGGGTGCAGACTGTTTGTTGAAGGAGGGAGTTGATGGAAGGGAAGAAGTCCAGCCTGAAGAAAGTGGGGTGCAAGAAAAACATAATCTGTGTTAGGATAGGGCCAGGCAGATTCCTATCTGGCATGGGGATTATGTAATGGGATGAGCCTTATTAACATAATATGGTAGTGTGTCACTTCCTTGTTTTGGGGGTATCTATATTTCCAGAAAGTACAATATTTTTTTGTGTTAAGGTTATTGTATTTTACTTTCCATCTATTTATTGATATTGTTTGATATATATATATCTAGGGAGGGAGATGTGTTATGTCTGGGTGTCCTCCACAGGGCATCAGAGCGATGTGTGGACACATTTTTTGGGAATGTGGGGAGGATTCGGCAGGATGTGCATGACAGCTTGAAGTATGTTATCTGGCAGCTCCCTTCTGAGGTTACTCAACTCAGGAAATAAACAAAGAAGTCTTTTACTCACCTGGTTTGTGTGAGTGCGGTCTTTTCAAGCTGCATCTCTTGAACCCAGAACCCATGGTGACTCCAAGGGCTAGTTGTCTGGCCTCCTGGTCTGAAGCCTCAGGGACATAACAGGATCCAAAAGAAATTTTGCACCTGGACTCTGCCATCTGTGAGTCTTCCCTACCAAGTGGTGCCAATCCTAATCCTAGACACATTGGGAAGTGGGCCTAAGGTGCTTACCAGCAGAACCAACACATCTTCTCTGCTTAGCGATGTATCCCCGAGCAGCACCAAAACATCTCACCGGCTGAACGATGCATCCTTGAGCAGGACCTAGGCATTGCCGCTGCTGCATGGATTTAACCCGTCGCAAAGACTTACATCACTTCCACAGTCCTCGGAACAGAGGCATGGCCCCGACGGCATGGTGTATCCCAGCCCAGGTCCTCACATCTCTTGTCAACAGCAACCTTGCTGACAGGCTCCTCATCGCAGTTTCGCAGCTCCTCTGAACAAAGGCATCACCCTCTGCACACCACATAACTGGCACCAGACTTCACATCGCAAGCCCTGTTAATGGGATCCTTGACGATGCAACAGGGCCTCGCACCACAGCCTCGCCGCATCTCGAAACCAACACATCACTTCAGCTGTGCTGGGCATCTTCGACATGGATCCACGCATCACTCCGCAACCAGGATTTAAGGTACTCTGTTCAGCAGACCTAAATGGGTCCCTGTAGACAGCCCCGCTCCATCATAGTCAGCCTGAACTTGTGACTTTGTCCTGGTCCGGCACAACAAGATATCCCCATTTTCCACTTTGTGCCTTTTGGCGCTATTATCACTAAAACTTTAAAATTCAATATCTCTGGTTCTACTAATTGAATTTTTGCTTTTTGGTCTTGTTTAATTAATTTAACATTATTCTATGTTTCTAAATATGCTGTGAGATCCTTTTGTGGTGTGGTTTTACAGTTTTACTGTTTGAAGTGTTGCACAAATACTTTACACCATGCCTCTAAGTTAAGCCTGACTGCTCTATGCCAAGATACCAAGGGGATGAGCACAGGTTAATTTGGGGTTTGCTTGTGTCTGACCCTTATGAGGATTGTAGTTGCTGCGTGACCACGGCTTACACCCCAGTCAACCAAGAACTCAATTTCTTACAGTAAAGTTTAAACTGACCCTCTTATTCACATGATATTTTACAAGACATTCTACATCTACATCAAACAAAAATGGACTTACTCTTATAATGTAAGAACTGGTATGAGGTAGAGCATACCACAGTGTGATGTTCAGATTACTTAGTGGTTCATTTGAGATTTTCTCTTCCATCTCTCAGGCAATACATTCAAGACTCTGCCGCTAGGCAGATATACTTAAAGCAAAACCTAACAAAAAACAACAGCAGCTACCCTCTGCCAACCGATCTCCTGATAAAATTGCCCAGCCGAAGCCTTAGGACAAATCTTTCCTGCTGTCAAAGAAAGAAATGGATTAATGGGATTACCAGTAAGTAATCTGAATATTTTACCTCCCTATTTTTCTTCCTCGTCTTCATCAGTACAAACGAGGACCAAAACTAAGATGCAGCTTTGGCAAAGAAACAACACAGAGCTGTGATAACTCAGACTGCGACACCCCCATGAAATTGAATGAAGTCACTGATGCCTCAACCAGATGCAGAGTACTGAATCCCAGTAGTGAAAGATGAAGGATTATGAAAATCTGTAATGAGACACAAATGTTGAGGATGCTGCCCAAGAGACCGGCAAGCATATTTCCATTCGATAGACTCCCTGTGCCTCTGTTCATGAGGCAGTCCTGCCTCTATCGGAATGACTTTAGATATGATCAGTTAATTCCTTTTGTGAGAGTGCATGAGCACATTAAATAGTTGAATATTTCCAGTGACTCAGGGTAGAAGAGTGAGCCAAAGCGTTTTCAACAAGATCAAAGTTCACAAACAGGTTACCACTCGGCTGAACCGAAGAAAGGCGGTTCAAATAAATCGACAAAGCTAATCTGTTCTCCATTCTAGGGAAAACAGATTAGCATAGCATACCAAAATAATTGAAGCAGCTTCCCTGTGAAATTTGGACAGCATCTTAGAGACAAATCCTGGAACCAAGCCAAGAATCATCCTGCAATGGAAGACACAAAGGTAGTAGGCCTGGCAATTTAAAGATCCCAAACCTCTTAACCTTCTGGCCACAATAATAGCAACCACAAAATAAAGTCTTAGTGGTAAGACATTTAAGAGGCAGCTTATCCAGTGGCTCAAACGGAGCTCCTGGGAGCCAGTTTGAAATAGAGGAAGGTCCCAGGGAGGATCATTCCCTCTACCTGGAAGCTAGAGCAGCACAATACCCCTAACAAGATGTGAAGCAAAGGACTGAATAGAAAGTAAACCACCCCAAAGCCGTTAAAATGCCCTGATAGCTGCACACTAAGGGGCTGACGGACTGCCAAGACCAGGGTGGTGCAGCGGTGGCAGTGCGCACCGGCAGTCCAACAGTTGTATTATGAGTTTAACAGTCGGACTGCTATTGGACCACCACCAGGGATCTGTGATCCCTCTGCAGTGGCATGGCAGTCTGAGGCCTGCAATAGTCTGGCAGTGCCGATGCAGCACCGCCAAGCATATTGCAAGTTTCCTTACGCCACACCTTTGATGGCGATGAGCCCGCCATGAAAAGTGTGGCGGTGAGGAAACTAAGGGTACCCTAGAGGGCCCCCTGTTGCCTCAGGGCCATGAGGATGCATGCAGGGGGGCACATGGTGTGCCCCCCTGTATGCATATGCCCTCAGTTCCTGCACAGCATGGATATAACAGTCCATGCTGGTCAGGAACTTGCTTTGGCGTTCCTATTGCAGTGTCTTTCTAAGGCTCACTGCCTAGGACCACCAAAGCACCGCCCGCCAGACCAGGAAAAAACTCCTAATCTGGCGGGCGGTCAACGGACGAGTTTGGCGGTGTGGGAGCAGGTCACTGGCGTAGCAGCCCACTCCCACATCGCCAAACTCGTAATCAGGCCCTAAGTCTTCAAAATAGCCAAATGGTGATTAAAGGTCTTACAAACAGATGACTACTTGAAAACTTGAATAGCAGTGGTCTCAATATCCAGTAATCCCAGGTTCTGTAAGCGTGATAATTTCAACTCCATACTGTCAAGCGCATTCTTAGGAGAGATATTTACATACAAGAGGAGATCAAAGAAGGAATGGACACACCAGAAAAATTGTACTCCAGAGCCAAGAACATCTAGCAGATGATTAGGAACTCAGACTTCCAAGGCAAGAAAGTTACCAAAAAAGTGATAATATGATGGTCAGTCTCTCAAGATGATGGCTAGAAGCTCTGAGATGACTGGAAAAGGAGGAAATGCAAAACCTTTGGACCAACGACAGATCAGGGAACTTACCCCGCAGGCACACTCGTCCAGCAATATTGAACAGTCTAGAGGGAGAAAAGCATTAGACTTGGTGGAATAGATATCCCCTAATGGGATGCCAAACCTCTTACAAATCTGGAGAAAAATTGGATGATACAAGCAACATTTCTGTGACAAGGGCAACACCCTATTCACAGAATCTGCTCTTGAACTATCTATCACCCTGAAGTGGAAAGCTGATAGTTCCAGTGAGCAAGCCTCTGCTCACAGGAAAGTCCGGACCACAATTTTCGGCAGATCCCTGAAGCGAGTGCCCCCTTGGTGATTCACATAGGCCTGGTATTTGTGTTCACCAATCAAAGGATCACAAATTTCTCCTGAAGCGAGTTGGCAAAAGCCTTCAGGGCAGGAAATTTCAGACAGCTTCTTCTAGTTGAGGAATGTCTCCTCTACTAATTTTTTCAAAGACCTTTACATTGAGACTCCAGAGTTGCTACCCAGCCCAGTCCTGAGGCAACCGTGGTCAGGCTTACTGGATGTAATGAAGTCAGGCAAAATCCCCTCTCTAAGTAAGCCTGGATCATCCACTGTTGAAGTTCCTGGGCAGTTCCTAAGTCACAGGAATCCTGAGTATGTAAAGTAAGGATGCTGGATCCCACCAATTGAGAATGTGGCTTAATATTGGATAATAGTGGAGATGCGGTCATGGAACAACAACAACTGTAGATGCATTGAAGGGAAGTTCAAAACAAGAAGAGAAGTAAAGATCCAGAATGTTTTTAGAAGGAAGCAACCATTACATACCCTCTGTATATTAGAGAGTAACTCACCATCTCCCCTTGGATCCTCATCCAAATCAGAGAAGGAGCTGACTAGAGAGCAAGCATGGAAATAATGGGTGAATGGATTCAGAAGGTATGGTCTGAAGTCAAGTACACCACTCCCACATCTGTCTGGAACTGACCAACGTTAGACTGGAGGTCCTGATTTGGTTCCAGTCTGGATTTCTTAAGGTTCATCAAGAAATCCAGGGAGGTCAGAAGATTGGAAACCCACTCCACATCATCAAAGACTGACATCTCAAAGGTGCAGGAATTAGCCAATTGTCTAAATACAGGTGTATGGCATCCCCTTGTTGTGCAGAATAGCCACTACTGGAACCAGAAGTTTGGAAAACACTCTTGGGGCTAATTTCAGCCCAAAAAGAGGAACCTCAAATTGGTAATTAAGGGTCCGGTTAGCAAATTGGAGGACCCTGTGATGGGGAGATTGAACGGGGACATGTAGATAGGTGTCCTCGGAGTCCAGAGTCATCAGTAAATATCTCACTATAGTGAGAGAACTAATCAATGGAACAGTGTCCAACTTAAGGTGAACAGGCTTTTCATATAGATTCACCCCTTTCAGGTTGATGATGAGTGATAAAACCACAGACATTTTTGGAATCAGGAAAACTTGACTATATACTACTTCTCCCTGCTCCTTTTTGGGGACAGGAACAGGAAGCCTTTTTCATCCACCAACCTCTCTCTGGGGTCTGGTAAGGTATCTGAGTCCTTCCCAGAATGACTGGAAGACCAGGAAGAAGAACAGGAGACCTCAATAAACCCTGTTTAGGAGAATTGTGTTGAATCAATAGTTCTTTAAACATCTCAGACACAAGGGCCTAGCTTCTGATATAATCTCAACTGCTCCCTGACTCTCAGAAATTGAGGGTCTATCAGGGGAGGCCTCCATATCCTGTTAGAGGAGTGCTTGCCCCCATCATACAATTCTTAATTTGTAGTCCCTGACCTTACTCTCTTCCTCCCTCCCAGGCAAAACACACTGCTCCTAAGGAAATTAGGTCCTAACTATAACTACCTAATACCGACAGCTAGTAGGTAAAAAAAAAATATATATATATATATATATATATATATATATATATATATATATATATCTCCACAACACCGTTTCTCCACGATTCTCTGCCCCCGGAATCAGAAAGGGAACGGACACCAGTTTTCTGCGTGCTATTCGGCCATGACGCGTTTCAGCCCCTAGAGGCCTTGATCACATGACGTACTAATGTTTCCCAGAGAATTTAAAGTGACAAGTGCAAACATAACGGAGAACAGACTATCCGTCTGTTTTCTTTACAGCGGTGTTAGAGTCTTTTTATCGACAATTTATCCTATATCTTCCATGTACAAGTAATGCGTATAAATATCACACATAAACCTGAAGTTACGTAATCGCAGATACATTGCTAACTGTATAAATACATTTTGGATGTTAAGGAAAATTCATTCAATGTGCAAAAATGCGTAATTCAAGCAGCATATAAACATTTCAATGTGCAAATACGCAAATGAATGTGCAAAATCCGCAGTTGAAAGTGTAAAATCCGCAATATGTGTTGAATAAAAATAACAGTTAATACTGAATTTTTAGTAATTTCAACCTGATGCATTGGGATATGCTGATGTAACAACCCACAATGATAACTGTATAGAATACATGTGCGGAACCCATTCCTGGTAGCAACTTAATTGCAAAAAGCAATCTTAGCCCTTCAATATAGTTGTTTACTTCACCTCACACAAGTACTTCACCCAATATCGACATGGAAATAAAATCTGCTGTAACGTATCCTGTTAAACGACTGTGTAAATTGTGCAAAAGTGCAATGTTATAGTGCTGTGTCTACAATGAGACCTTACCTAAAAAGTGCTGATGTGCAATTAAAATTACTTGACATACCAAGGACGGCCAGTTCGGAACGCCCTAAGTAGCCCAAAAAAACACAGGAAACCAAGTGCAAAGAGGAAGGACTTTTGCGAGAGTAACAAATATTGATATCTAAAATTTGTAAGGCACCTGATGTTACAAATGGGGAACGTTTTATGTTAAAGAGTAAAAACAATTATAGATATTGATATGTATAGAGTTACTCATGTGTCTTATTATATCTCAAATCTCATTTAGTGAAAGCAGTGACCTTCATAGCCATGTGTATAAATCTACAGTTGTATTAAGGCCATTTGGGCTCTTACAGTCCAGTTCCAAAATGTATTTGGTCTCCAGATGTCTAAGTATTGCCTCCCGGTTGCCTCCGCGTCTTAGTGGTGGTACAGTATCCACCACGTAATATTTCAATTTTTCCAGGTCATTGGAATGGACCTCTTTAAAGTGGCGTGCAACTGGGTAGGTCACATCGGAGTTTGTAATGGCCCTTAAGTGCTGGAGCACTGTCTTGTGGACTTGCAGTTTTGTACTGCCAACATACTGCAGTCCACAAGAGCACTCCAGCACATAGACAGCATATTCTGACTTGCAAGTCAACATTTTGTCAATTTTACATGGCTTATCTTTGAATGGTGAATTGTAGGTGGTTCTATTCATTCCATATTTGCAAGCCTTGCAGGACGTGCATTTAAAAAAACCTTTCGGTTAGTCAGCCAACTACTCCTGGTTTTAACTTCTGGACTACTACTCACCACCAGATCTCTAGTACTGGGTGCCCTTCTATAGGTAATCGTGGGTGTGCGTGGTAATTTCTCCCCCAGTATGGGGTCACTCAATACAAGACGCCAGTTCTTCTTTAATATTTTATACAAGCTATCCTTTTGCTTTTTGTAAGTGAGGATGAGTCTCGGGCTGTTAGTATTATCAGCATTTTTGGTATTTTTCGTATTTGGATTTATGTAAGGGATCATAATCTTGTCTCGGGATGGTTTCATTATCAAATCTTTACGAGACATTGCCCTGGTACGTTGTATTGCCTCATCAATAATGTGGTTAGCATACCCCCTTTCCCGGAATCTATTCTTGCATTCCTGTTGTGCTACCACCAAGTCCTCATCTCTGCTGCATATTCTACGTAATTCTCAGCATTTCCCCATAGGGAATGCTGCAGATAGTGTGTTTTGGATGAAAACTAGATGAGTGAAGTATTGTGTTGCCAGCAGTTGATTTACGGTGAAGTTTAGTTTCTAACTTCCCATTTGCAACAAATACTTCAACATCTAAGAAGGTGATAGACCTATCACTGATATCATGGGTAAAATGTAGATTGAGATCATTAACATTGAGTTTAGATATAAACTCTTCCGCACTGTCTCTATCTCCTCGCCAAACCACAAAAAGGTCGTCAATATATCGGGCCCATTTAACAATAGTGTGTGTTATTAAATCCGCAGTTTGTTAAAATCATCCTCTCCCACCATCCCATATGTAAGCAGGCGTAGCTAGGGGAAAAGCTCGCCCCCATAGCTACGCCTCTTACCTGATGATACACCTGTTGATCGAACATAAAATAGTTGTTTTCCAAACAGAATCTAGTTAAATCAATGAGTAATTTGTTGTGTTCATAGTATTCCATGGGTCTAGTGCCCAAATAATAGTTCAGAGCCCTGATACCATCTTCATGCTGAATGGATGTATACAAATTAGACACATCTAATGCAATAAGTAGATAATCACTGCACCATTCAAAGTTATGTATTTGTTTTTAAAAATCCGTGGTGTCTTGGATGAATGATGGAAGGCTCTTCACATGTCCTTGTAAAAATGAATCTATGTACACTGAAACATTTTCCAACAGACCCTGTTTGGCTGATATTATCGGTCGTCCAGGTGGATGGGAAGTGTCTTTATGCACTTTCGGTATTAGGTACATGATGGGCATTATTGGATAGTCATTTTTAAAAAATTTAAATTCATCTTGATTTATGAGCCCCCTACTTTTCCAAGCTAAAAGTTTCGAATATAGTTGATTTTGCACAGTCCTGATCATTTGTCGATTGCTTATTCTATAACATTCACGATCCGACAGTTGTCGTGATGCCTCCTCCTGATATTGTTTGAGTGGCCAGATGACTACATTTCCACCCTTATCCGAACCTCGCACTACAATATATATATACACAGAAACATGCTCCTTCCTTCAGTCCATCCAAGAGCCAAATGCTCGAAAATGAGAGACTTAGGGGCCTATTACGATGGCCTGCGGAAAACCTCCCCGACCGCCATGGTAGCGGGAAAAGACCGCCCGCATGGACCGCAACATCACCGCCGGTCGAATTACGATGACCCGCGGTCGAAATCCGACCGCGGCGGTCTGATCGCGGGCCTTAACATTGCGGCGGTTGCTGCTGCCCGCAGCATCCCTGCGGTGCCGAAAGTAGCATGTCCTGCATTTCCCTGCACTGCGTGGCAGGCACTGCACAGTGCCTGCCACCTGGTACAGGAAAATGTAGGGGGGACCATGGGTACCCCCCAGTGCACCCACACCCCCCCAACACATTGGGGGCCCGCAACTGGCCCCCGGAAGACAATCTCCGCATGCCTTTCCATGGCGGTTTGACCGCTGAGGAAAGGCTGGCTACCGCCGGCATCATAATCCTGCCGGTGGAGCCTGCTCTACATCGCCACCATTATCCCGGTCCTGCTCCGTCCGCCAGGCAGGAGTGCGGATGGCAACCGGCGGAAAAGCGGCAGTCGGAATTTCCCACCGCCGCGGTCACCACCGCCATCCTAATTTGACCAGTGGTTTTCTTGGTTGCGATCGTGGGCGGATGTCCACTGCCGGTCCGGCGGGCGCCACCGCCGGCCCGGCGGTGGACATCCAACCGCCATCATAATAGGCCCCCAAGTATTGGCAGCATATGCAGCATTTCCAGCTTTCATCAACCCACTGGGGACTTTTTAATTTCACGATATAGAGGAACACAGCAACACCCACTGGGGAGTTTATTGTTGTGTAGAGACTGCAAATACCAGAATGCCTTGCAGCATACGCCCACAAGGGCGGGAGCACGCGCCCGTTGGGGCTGGACTTACTCAATAAAATGCAGGTGTTCTACACAATGGGGGCTGTTTTTGCTTAATGTGTGGCTTGTGATCAAGGATGGGAAATCTGAAACGCGTAAAGCCTGTCATTAATAGATATATATATATATGTTTATATTATCTACTGGCGGTCGCCAGTAGATAGTTATAGTTACAACCTATTATCCATAGGAAATCCGCGACATTCTATTTGAAATAACTCTCTTGCCGGTTGACGTATCTTCGCGAAATTTTCAAACTTTGTGGCCCGCTCCGGTCCGCTCCTACCCTGAAAGTCTCGGGGGGATTCGTCAAGCGGGGGCCGAGAAAAAAGGGGGGTCCCAAAACGCGTTTTCCCCATGCATTTTTCCATAGGAAACTTTAGACACGGCTACAGCCCGAACTGCTGAACGGAATTACGCCAAATTTGGCAAAGAGGTAGTTCTTGGTTCAGAAAGAACCCTTTTGTTAAATGGTGTAAATCCGTTCAGTAGTTGCTGAGAAAATGAAAAGTAAAAAGATAGTGATATCTATGGCCGAGTAGGGTCCGCGTACCCTCAGCGCACCCTGCGCGCACCGTCCCGATCACGAGCTGCATGTTAATTGGCTGTCAGCTGGCTGTCAACATTCCGATTCAGGAAATGTTGGCAGCCATTTTGTCCCTCGCTAGAACCGAGGGACAGAAACAAGTGCGCAAAGCGCACAAAGGGGGCAGGGTAGAAACACCCTGACCCCTAGGTTTGCTCAGGGGTCCCACAAGGACCCCCTGGGCAAAAAAAAAATCAAATTAAAAATCGGCAGGATGCGCTCAGGGTGCGCGAATCCTGCCGGAAAACATCCTGCCGAAAATCGAAGCGCGGTCTCCCGCGCTCGATGTTAATTGGCCCCGGGTGGCCCAAGTCCCAGGGGCATGGTGGGGGGATAATTTAATGTGTGGGGGCCTCAAAGGGCCCCCAAGCCCCGAGGACCGCCACCCCCGGGGCTTTTTTAAAATGGTGCGGGAGGGCTCTGAGCCCTCCCGCAGCCCCGGGACCACCACCTCCCGGGGCTTTTTAAATAAATTAAAAACCTGTGTGGGGGGCTCCAGCCCCCACACGCCCGAGACCGCCACCTCCCGGGGCACTAAACATTTAAATATGGGGGTCCGTTACGGACTCCAGAGCCCCGGAGACCACCACCTCCCGGGGCTTTGAACTGAATGGGAGGGGGCGCGCGGCCCCCTCCTGGAGCCCTTGATGGCCCTGGGGACCACCACCCCCCAGGGCCGGCTCCTGCAGTGTCCCGGGGTGCCTACCCCGGGACACTGTAGTTTGCTATGGCAGGACGGGAGCCTCGCGGCTCCCGTCCTGTCATAGCAAACTGCTTTGGATATTGGAAGAGAGAGCAGGAAACCTGCTCTCTCTTCCAATATCCAAAGCACATTGCTTTCCACATGGGGAGCTGCATCTTAGCAGCTCCCCATGTGGAAAGCAATGCCGGCTCCCAAGGGACGCGGGGAGCCGGCGGGACTGTGGGGGGATTGGGGACCCCCCACAGTCCCCAATGAGAGGGCCAGCCCCGGGGGATGGGGTCCCCGGGGAAAGTAGTGGCCCGGGAGGGGGCCACGTGGCCCCCTCCCCAAAGTTTAAAAAATTAAAAATTTAAAAAAAGGGTATGGCCGGCCCCGGGAGATGGGGTCCCCGGGGCCTTAAATGGCCAGAGGAGGGGGCCACGCAGCCCCCTCCAAAGAATAAAAATAAAGGCCATGCCCCGGGGATGGGGTCCCCGGGGCCAATACAGGCCCAGGGAAGGGGGGCCACGCGGCCCCCTTCCCGTTTTTTTAATTAAAAATTTTAAAAAGGGGTAAGGCCCTGGGGGATGGGGTCCCCAGGGCCCAAAAACAGGAAAAAGGAAGGGGGCCACACAGCCCCCTTCAGAGACAAATTTTTTTTTTTTTTAAACGATCGGGCCCGCAGGCCCCGCCCCTTCCTTCACCACTCTGCAAACGCGCCCCTGGCGCGTTTGCAGAGGAAACAATTCCCCTTGAATACTGGGAGTCCCTGGGGCCAACTAGCCCACCAGGAACCTCCAGTATGCGCCAGGGGCTGCCTTGCAGAGAGGTGTACAGAGGCCACGCCCCTTTTACACCTCTCTGCAACGCAGCACTGTGGCGCTTTGGAGGTATATGGTGGGCTAGTTGGACTCCGGGGACCCTCAGGATTCAAGGGGACTTAATCCCCCAACTTAAAACGCGCCACGGGCGCGTTTGCACAGTGGTGAAGGGAGGGGGCGGGGCTTCAGGTGACATGTGTGCAAACAGGCCCCGTGGCGCGTTTTAAGATGGGGAATTAAATCCCCTTCAATCCTGAGGGTCCCTGGGGGCCAACTAGCCCAACAGGTACATCCAGAAAGCGCCACAGAGCTGCGTTGCAGTGAGGTGTAAAGGGGTGTGGCCTCTCTACACGTCTCTGCAACGCAGCCCCTGGCGCATATTGGAGGTTCCTGGTGGGCTAGTTGGCCCCTAGGGACCCTCAGGATTCAAGGGGACTTAATCCCCCAACTTAAAACGCGCCACGGGGCGCGTTTGCACAGATGTCACCTCAGGCCCCGCCCCCTCCCTTCACCATTGTGCAAATATTCCTCTAAAATCTGCCGAACTACGAATTCCGATTTACTCACCTGTTATCAGGAGAGACCTCAGTGCTGCATCTTTCAGCCTAATCCTGAAAAGTAATTTTAACCGTACTTACCAGTAACTTGAATTTCCTTCCATAGGCTAACATTGACTGGTTTCACTTGGAAATTCTTCTAAGTGTGGAGTTTTGGAACTTTAAAATATTCCTCTAAAATCAGCCGAAATACGAATTCCGATTTACTCACCTGTTATCAGGAGAGACCTCAGTGCTGCATCTTTCAGCCCAGTACTAATCCTGAAAAGTAATTTTAACCGTACTTACCAGTAACTTGAATTTCCTTCCATAGGATATCATTGCCTGCTTTTTGTTGAAAAAGTTTCTAAGTGTTGATTTTTGAAACATACAAATATTCCTCTAAAATCAGCCGAAATACGAATTCCGATTAAATCACCTGTTATAAGGAGAGACCTCAGTGCTGTATCTTTCAGCCCAGTACTGGTCCTGAAAAGTAATTTTAACCGTACTTACCAGTAACTTGAATTTCCTTCCATAGGCTAACATTGACTGGTTTCACTTGGAAATTCTTCTAAGTGTGGAGTTTTGGAACTTTAAAATATTCCTCTAAAATCAGCCGAAATACGAATTCCGATTTACTCACCTGTTATCAGGAGAGACCTCAGTGCTGCATCTTTCAGCCCAGTACTGATCCTCAAAAGTAATTTTAACCGTACTTACCAGTAACTTGAATTTCCTTCCATAGGATATCATTGCCTGCTTTTGCTGAAAAAGTTTCTAAGTGTTGATTTTTGAAACATACAAATATTCCTCTAAAATCAGCCGAAATCCGAATTCTGATTTACTCACCTGTTATCAGGAGAGACCTCAGTGCTGCATCTTTCAGCCCAGTACTGGTCCTGAAAAGTAATTTTAACCGTACTTACCGGTAACTTGAATTTCCTTCATAGGCTAACATTGACTGGTTTCACTTGGAAATTCTTCTAAGTGTGGAGTTTTGGAACTTTATAATATTCCTCTAAAATCAACCAAAGTACGAATTCCAATTTACTCACCTGTTATCAGGAGAGAACCCAGTGCTGCATCTTTTAGCCCAGCACTGACCCTGAAAAGTAATTTTAACCGTACTTACCAGTAACTTATATTTTCTTCCATAGGAATCCTTTGTCTGGTTTTCAGCAGAAAAGTTTCAAAGTGTCGATTTTCACAAACTACAAATATTCCTAAAAAATCGCCTGTATGACTTAAACGCATTCTTTCAACTGTTTACAGGAGATGCACCAGTGCTGGATCCAGGATCCAACACTGAGTAAGAAAAAGTAACGATAACAGTTTTTACCTTCTAAGTGAATTTCCTTCCATAGGATAACATTGGTGATTCTATGAGAAAAAGTTTCTAAGTGTCAACTTTTAAAGTACAATAATATTCCTTAAAAATCACGACTGTAACCAAAACGCTTTTACTCAACTGTTTATAGGAGATGTCCCAGGAGTGAATCTAGGATCCAGTCCTGTGGTTAGAAAAGTAATCCATAAAGTAACTAATTGCATTTAACTAGAAATTCACATTGAGCTGAATGTTGCATTGTGTTTGAAAATGTGTTGCCCATTGCAACAACTGTAACTACTGTACTTAAAAGTCTATTGCCTATGTGCAAAGTATTTAAACTAAAGTAATTCATTCTGAGAAAGTATTTTTGTAATGTAATGTATAATGTAATTACAATGTAATTTAAAAAATAAAATATGTAAAAAAAATTGTTTCTAAAAATGTAGTAAATCAGTATGAAAAAAATTAATATAACAATTAATACATTTAAAAATTGTCATTTACAAAACCTTTGAAATTCACTGAAAAAACCGTAGGTTTCAGACATGTTATAGTTACAAATTAGCATTTAAAAAACCTTTGAAATTCACTGAAAAAACCATAGGTTTCAGGGACGTTATAGTTACAAATTAGCATTTAAAAAACCTTTGAAATTCACTGAAAAAACCATAGGTTTTAGGGACAGTTATAGTTAGTTGGACATTGCACTCGTACAAAACCCGTGAAATTCCCCGTTATAGTTAGTCCAGCTAACTATATCTCGCGCCCCGCAATGCACTGCTGATGACGTCACATATTACATCACTCATGACATGGTCAGTGACATCACTGATGACATCACTGATGACATCTCAAATGACATCACTGATGACATCATCCATTTGATAATTTCATGCATCTTCTCACACCCTAATATAACTTTTGATACACCCACTCTAAATTACAGACTGCCATTCGCAAAACCATAGACACTCCAACACCAAAAACTACATACCAACTCACTGATTCTTAGGTCTACACACACATCCACTCACTCACCTGTACAGTCACTCATACTTACAGTCACTCAGTACAGGACTATCATATGCACTCATACACCTATATAAACACTCACACACCGCCACTCATCCATAGAGGTACTCACACACCTAGTCAGTCATGCAAAAAATTAATCACACACCCATTTACTCACCTATACAATTATACACACACCAGCTCACTTACTCATACAAATACTAGCACATTCTTACGCTCTGATACAATAACTGATACAATCACACAAGCATCCATACAGCCACTCTCATAATAACACACTCTCACTTATAGCCATTTAAATACTCTAACACACATATATACTGCCTTTTACATATGTAGTTACTCGCACATGTACCACTGAGATATACATTCACTCACTAACACACCCATACACACACTCACCCACCCAAGCAGTCCATCACAGATGCACTCTTGAAATCATGCACCCAGTGAATCACACCCCACCCACACACACCCCACCCACACACCCCACCCACACACACCCCACCCACACAAACACTCAGGCAGCCATACAGATACTCAGAGAACCAATCAATAACCCATATAGATACTCATGTAGCTAGTCGCAAATCCATGCATCCACTTACACACCAACAAACAGACGGATACAGACATTCGCACAGTTTAGTCACTAACCCATGCATTCAGTAAGATACGTTTAATCACTCACTTGTAGAGTCAGTCACTCACGTACTAAATCATCCATTCAGACACTTATACACCCACTCATTCTTCAATACGCCTTTCCCTATATATATTAAACATATTTAAACTTTACAGAAACACACAGTCACTGGATGATGTCATCAGTGATGTCATTTGAGATGTCATCAGTGATGTCATCAGTGATGTCACTGACCATGTCATGAGTGATGTAATATGTGATGTCATCAGCAGTGCATTGCGGGGGCACGAGTTATAGTTAGCTGGACTAACTATAACGGGGGAATTTCACGGGTTTTGTACGAGTGCAATGTCCAACTAACAATAACTGTCCCTAAAACCTATGGTTTTTTCAGTGAATATATATATATATATATTTTTTTTTTTTTTCATTTTTTTTTTCACTGAAAATAACAAGGGTTACAGTAATGTTATAGTTGGAGGAAATGTTCAGTTTTAAACTAAAAAAAAAACACTGAAATTCACGAGTTATATTTATCTCAAGTAACTATAACTCGTGCCCTAAGGTAACCATAATTCGCAACCCCACCATGCACAGTGATATTATCAATGATGTCAAAGAAAATGGCATCAGTGATGCAATATCTACGGTAATTTGCACTGCATGGCGAGTGCGCAAGTTATAGTTACTTCTTTAGGGTATGAGTTATAGTTACTAAAGATAACTATAACTGGTGAATTTCAGTGATTTTTACAGTTTAAAACTGAACATTTCACATAACTATAGCAATACTTTAATCTTTGTTTTTTCAGTGAATTTCTAGGGTTTTTTAATGTGAAGTAATATTTAATTACCATACATTAATCTAACTCCTGTCACACACAGTCTCCGCCCGTGTATGGTGGCGGTGGGCTGCAGGGCCTGACGCATGCAGCCAACCCCAGGCTGTGCCGGGCGTTCAGTTTTGTGTGGCAGGGGTAGGCCACAGAGCCTGGCTGCAGTCCAGGCCCTCATGCCAACCCCCACCATGCACAGACAGAGGCCAATACCCTACATGCAGCCAACCGCATGCTGCACACAGCCTTTGGTCATGCGCTTGTGGGCAGTTGTCCATAAGGCAAGGCCAGGCCCTGTGGCCAACCCCCCGCATACAGCTAACCCCATGCTGTGCACGGCCTTTGAAGTGGCCCTGTGGTCAACCCCCCAAAGGCAGCCAACACCAGACCGTGCATGGCTTAGGATTTCCACCAAAATGCTCTCCTTCTGGACCTAGATCTAGCTTTATGCCAAATTTGGTGTATATCCATTCAACAGTTTAGGCTGTAGCTGTGTCTAATGCTCTTATGGGAAAATGAATGGGGAAAATGCGCTTCGGGACCACCCTATTTTCTCGGCCCCCGCTTGACGGATCACCCAGAAAATGTTCAAGCACAAACTATGCAAAAAAGAGCACTCTTAAGGGAAAGTTTCATGTAGATTCTTTAAACGCACCAAAGTTACTTGCACCACAAAAACTGCATTTCCTATGGATTGCCACTGGGTATATATATATATATATATATATATATATATATATATATATATATATATATATATATAAAAACAGAAGCAGAGAACTCTGGGTAGTTCTCAAGTTTAGGTGGAAAGCAGCTCCAGTAAGAGCACTCTCAACATCCAGCGACACTAAATTTGCTCACCTCAAATGTCTGCTTTTCTATCAAAGTCTTTAAGCATAGGATTAGCGCAGTGCTATCCACGCCGAGATAGAAAGGGACAAAGTCTTTTACCATTTTTACAGCAAAGTCTTTAAGCATAGGATTAGCGCAGTGCTATCCACGCTGAGATAGAAAGGGACAAAGTCTTTTACCATTTTTACAGCAAAGTCTTTAAGCATAGGATTAGCACAGTGCTATCCCTGCTGAGCTGTAAAATGGCCAAAGCCTTTTACCACTCCAGGCACAGTATTACAGCTTTGGATTGGTAAAATGTATTTGAGAAAAGCAGACATTTGAGGTGAGCAAATTTAGAGTGTCGCTGGTGTTGAGAGTGCTCTTACTGGAGCTGCTTTCCACCTAAACTTGAGAACTACCCAGAGTTCTCTGCTTCTGTTTTTGCATAATTTATTCATCACTCTATGCCTGAAAGGGTTTTGTTTTGACATATATATATATATATATATATATATATATATATATATATATATATATATATATATATATATATATATATATATAATATATATATATATTCCAACCACTTCCGACTTTCACTAGGAATCGGACACCGACACAGGAGTTAGCTTGCCATTCAGTTTAGGTTTTATTTTTCTTTCGCTCTGACACGTTTCGGCACACCTGCCTTGTATATATATATAACGAATCTACATGAAACTTTCCAAAAGAGTGCTCTTTTTTGCATATAGATATATATATCACCCAAAATTGTCCAAAGAACGAAGACGCACTCACAGGCAGGAAAACTCATCAGAGTTCTTTATTCAGGGAAACCAGCATGTTCCACCGAGACAGATTCCTGGCCTAATGCGTTTCAGACCCCCTGGTCCTTGTTCACAGGCACAAATGAAGCTGGCAACACATAGCACTTCTATCTCCATTGCATGCTAATTCAGGTAAATACCCTCAGGTGGGCCTCTCCAGTGAATAGATTTTCACAAAGCATGCTGGGCCTTGTAGTGCTTTATGAATAATTATTACCCTCCAGTGGGTGTGCACCACAACATTGAAGTAGTTTATTACTTGAACCCGAGTCCCACAAAAAGTGTAAAAAAAACATCAAAAGAGGGCAGGATAGGAATACCATGACCCCGCAGATATGGTGGTGGGGGTCCTACAGGGACCACTCCGGGGGTTAAAAGTGTTTTTTTAATTTAATGTTGCCGCAAATTCGCGGGTGGACTTGCTGATCTCTGGCAAAATAAAAAATAAAAAAATGTCCGGGCACCAGCGCGTTTTTTTATGAAGTGGGTGGGCCGAATCCGAGGGGCAGTTTATAATTATGCCGGGGGTGCCCATGCGGCACCCTTGCGCCCCGGGGACCGCCACCTCCCCGGGGCTATGTGTATCATTAGGGCAGGGGAGGACCGTATGGTCTCCCTGCAGCACCGGGGACTGCCTCCTCCCCGAGGCTTTAGGCATTCTTGAAAGCGGGGGCTGCGTGGACCCCCATTAGCCCCAGGGGGACGCCACCTCCCTGGGCTTTACATTTAAATAAAGCGGGGAGACCGCGCAGCCCTCACCCCGCAGCCCTAGGGACCACCACTTCCCCGGGGCATTCATTGCAACTTATGACCTGGGCAACCCCCATGCCCTGGGGACGGCCACCTTCCCCGGGCAAATGTACTAATGTGGGGGTCCCGCTAGGCCCCCCCGCAGCCCAGTGGACCACCCCCTCTCTAAGGCAAAATGCTCTATTAATGAGCGGGGGCTCCGCCCCCTGCAGCCCCAGGGACTGCCACCTCCCCAGGGTTGTGCCCAGCAATGGAGGGGGGAAGTGTGGCCCCCCTACTGGAGCCATAGATGGCCCTGGGGACCGCCACCCCCAGGGCGGGCTCCTGCAGTGTGCTGGGGTGCCCACCCCTGGGACATTGAAGTTGCTATGGCTTGGCGGGAGCATTGCCAGTCCTTCCAAGCCATAGCAAGCTCTGCTCTGCTTTCAGCAAGCAAGAGCATTAAAAATGCTCTTGCTTGCTTAAAGTGGAGCAGAATTGCTTTTGGACAGACGGAGGTGCATGTTCAGCAGCTCCCTCTGTCCAAAAGCAATGCCGGCTCTTGCAGTACGCGGGGAGCCGGCAGGGACTGCGGGGCCTTGAGGCTGCCCTGTGGTCCCTAACTGTACAAAGTGGCTGCCCTGGGTGGGACCTGGGCACCCACACTAAAGGCCAGGCTCCAGGGATGGGGACCCCGGGGTCAAAATCTGTGTGTCTTTCCTTTCTCGCCCTAAGTACGCCGGTTATGCCCAGACGTGGGTCCCGGGCTCACTGTGCCACTGGATTAAAACTAGCCTGGCTGATGAGGGGTGATGACCCGAAACCGGTCCCAGGATGCTAGTTTCCGGTCCAGGAAGGACCTGGCTTGGCAGTTCGGACTGGACTGTTCCCATGAGGCACAGGGTCAAGACTGATTTGCATATGGCTGGGTCTAAACTGGGGTGGCATGGTGAGCAAAAGAACAATGGATTTAACCCAGATCTATTGACTGGGGTTGAATGCTTGATTTGCTCTGCATTCTGTCCATCTTCTGTGTGTTTTGCTGGTCCCACCCAGGGCACCCACATTTTAAACGTTGGGGACTGCTGGGGAAGCTGAAGGCCCTCGCAGTCCAGGCTGGCTCCCAGCCTCCTGCAGGAGCAAGCATTGCTTTGAGACCCAGGGAGATGCTAACATGCAGCTCCCTAGATCTCAAAGCAATTTGTCTGTTTCTCTGCTCGCTTGATAGCGGGCAAGGAAACAGACACATGCTCTGCTTTCAGCAAGCAAAAGCATTTTCTGCGGCCCCCCTCCTTTCTTTGTTTTAGCCCCGGGGACATGGTGGTCCCCGGGGGTGCACAACGGAGCCTCTGCATGAATGAAGGATTTATAGAGCGCAGGAATCACCCCTGAAGGGGAATCTCCATGCTGAGGCAGAAGGACAGAGGTGGGAGCAGGCAATCAATTGTTAAAAAGTTCTGTTTTCAGAAGTTTCCTGAACTTGAGAAAGTTGAGGCACTTGCGTAAGTGGACAGGAAATGAGTTCCAGTATCGAGGGGCCAAGAAGGAGAAGGTCTTTCCACCGGCGGGTAGTTTGTTAAACTGGGGGACAACCAGCAGAGCCTTCTCTCCAGAGCGCAGAGATCTGCTTGGTAAGTAATAAATGAGTTTTTCCACCAGGTACCTAGGACCCTTATCATTGATTGTTTTATGTACCAAGCAGCAGATTTTAAACTTGATTCTTTCACGGATGGGGAGCCAATGAAGGCGTCTTAATAGTGGTAGAGATGCAGTTCTAGGAGGCATATTGAGGGCCAGGCGTGCTGCCGTGTTCTGGACCACTTGCAACCTATTTAGCAGAGTACCGTTTGCAGCTGTGAAAAGTGCATTACAGTAGTCAAGACGACTGACTACCAGAGCTTGAATCAGGGTCTTACGTACTGATAAGGGGAAAAGATGGAACACTCTCTGTAGGAGCTTCAGCATATAAAAACAGGTGCCTGAAGTGGTTGCTACTTGATCTTTCATAGATAAGGAGTCGTCCAGATAAACTCCCAGTTTTTTTGCCTTTGTTGTATGGGTGGGGTGGGCCCTAATTCTGATGGCCACTAATCGGGGGACCACAGAATTTTAACTTTGCCGAATAATAGTAATTCCGTTTTATAATATATTTTATATTGAGCCCAGGGGAGGAGGCAGTCCGTGGGGTCGCGGGGGCGTGTGTCCCCTGCATTAATTTCTCATATAGCCCTGTGGAGGTGGTGGTCTCCTGGGCTGTGGGGGGGGCGTGTGCCCCCGCATTAATTTCTTATTTAGCCCCGCAGAGGTGGAGGTCCCTGGGGCTGCGGTGGGTCAGTGCGGGCCCCCTGCACTTATTTTCATTGAAGCCCCGGGGAGGTGGTGGGTCCCCGGGGCTGCGACGGGTCTCTGCTGGCCCCTCCGCACTTAATTTCATTGAAGCCCTGAGGTGGTGGTGGTCCCCGGGGCAATGGGGGGTACGTGGCCCCCCACATTATTTTATCATGAAGCCCTAGGGAAGTGGTGGCCCCTGGAGCAGCGAGGGGTCCGCATGCCCCCCACACTTATTTTTATTGAAGCCCCAGGAAGGTGGTGGTCTTCGGGGCAGCAGGAGAAGCTGTACGGGCCTCTCCGCATTTATTTTTTAAAAAGCTCCGGGGAGGTGGTGGTCCCTGGGGCTGCGGTGGGTCCGTGCGGGCCCCCTGCACTTATTTTCATTGAAGCTCCGGGGAGGTGGTAGATCCCCGGGGCTGCGACGGGTCTGTGCTGGCCCCTCTGCACTTATTTTCATTGAAGCCCTGAGGTGGTGGTGGTCCCCGGGGCAATGGGGGGTGCGTGGCCCCCCACATTATTTTATCATAAAGCCCTAGGGAAGTGGTGGCCCCCGGAGCAGCGAGGGGTCCGCATGCCCCCCACACTTATTTTTATTGAAGCCCCAAGAAGGTGGTGGTCTCTGGGGCAGCAGGAGAGGCTGTACGGGCCTCTCCGCATTTATTTTTTTAAAAGCCCCGGGGAGGGGGTGGTCCCCACGGCATCAATGAGCCCCAGGAGGGGTGCCATGCCCTCCCGCCCCTTAATAAAACAATGCCCCCGGGATTTGACCCACCCGGGGGCAAATTTGAAGCGCAGCGCTGGAGCCAGTGCTTCGTTGTTTTTTACATTTTCGGCAGATCCATGGATCTTGCTGAAAGTTTTTTTTAAAATGCATTTTTTGGCCCTGGGGGGTCCTAGTGGAACCTCCCCAAGAGTCCTAGGGTGTCAGGGACAGTTCAATAAAAGCACAAAACAACACAGGGAAGCCAAATTATTTATACCACAAACTGTCAGGATTTAATGTTTTCCCTAGTGTATACTCCAAGCATAAAATGTTGAAGAAGAACAAAAAGATTTAAAACCTAATAGTGTTTTTTCCATCTGTATTTCTGCTTGAATATTGAGAGTGAACTAGGTTAATTATCAATAATTATTCCTTAGCTTTGTTAATACATTTTGATTACTATCACTCACTAAAGCACACACAGAGATGAGGCTTTTCAACATATTTTCCATATGTTCAAAATAATGAAAATTGGCAATATCTTGTTTAAAAATGTGTATTTATCATTTATTTTTATTCAGAAGAGTATACTTTGCATTGCTGTATTTATTTGTTTTGTGGAGCTTAGACATTTGTAACTCGGTTTCTGCACCTCCAAATGCAACATGAGTTATTGAAGTTTTTGCTTCGCAAAATAAACCTAAATAAAATAAAGAAATGTTGCCTTGTGTTCTTTCCATTGCCTTTGCCAGCACTGAGGCCAGGGGTCGCAAAGTCAGTGTCAGTGGTTGCAAGGAGCAAGCCAGGGGTTGCAACTGTGACACCTGGCAACCCCTAAATGACTTCCATGGTAATAAATATTGTCATTAAGTGACTGAAGCATTATTTTTAGGGCACAAGGCCACTCGTTGTCGTGACATTTTTATTGAGGGTTCCACCATTCAGTTTATTGAGTCTTTTTCATATTTGGGCATTGTTTTTAATCAATCAGGGAATTGGCAAGGGGCAATTAAATCAAGGCGACTCCATTTTATGAAAACTACAATGGCCCTATTAAGTTTTGCCAGACAGCTTGGCTTTAAACACCCAAAGGAGATGATGACAATCTATAATGCAAAGTGTAGATCCTCTGCCATGTATGGGGCTGAGCTATGGGGGCATGGAAAGATTGATGTATTACAGCTTGAAGAAAATGTATTTCTTAGGTCTCTCCTTGCGCTCCCGAAAAGTAGCCCAACTTATGTGTGTCATTCTGAACTAGGTGCCCCCTACATATCAGACCTGATTAGGATCCAGCCAGTGCTATTATGGCACAAAATATGGGGGCATATTAGCAAGGCGATTATCGCCACTTTAGCGGGACTTTTTCCCGCTAAAGCGGCGATAATATTATCGCCTTATCAACAAGCTGTCGCTAACTGCTGTTAGCGACAGCTTGTAGGCGATAGCGACCGGGTTGGGTGCCGATTTGCATGCCAGCGATATTCATCGCTAATGGCATGCAAAGTAGGAGTTCCCCACCTAACAGCGACTGGAAACAGTCGCTGAGGTCGCTAACGCCTATCAGCGAGGCAGGGGCGGTGATTAGCGAACCAGCGCTAAACACGTTTAGCGCTGGTTTGCTAACACCTGGTCCCACCCTGACTTAGCCATGTAATCCAATGGGAGGTGGATTACATGGCTAAGTCCCCTCGCACTATCAGCAAGCTGAAACTGGGGAACAGTGTGAATATCGCCTGTTTTCAGGCGATATTCACACTGCTTCTCAAGGTTTCTATCGCTTTGGAGATTAGCATTGCTGATTGCACGCTAACTCCGCGATAGAAACCGGCGATGCCTGGCGATAATTATCCAAGCGCTAATTGCGCTTTGCGATAATTATCGCCAGGCATTGCTAATATGCCCCATGGTCTTCTGAACACACTATTTTAAATCGAGCCATAATTGCTGACTGCCAAAAATCCCCAAATGTTTTTAACATCCCGTGGCTCAAATATGTGCACAACTTTCTGACAAACCTTGACCATCCTGAATATTTTACTCTTCCCGAGAGCCTGGCCAATGTGCAGAGGAAAGCCTTGAAACTAAAATGTATTTCAGTATTGGAAGAAATCAGATTAGCATCTGAAATCTTTAAACCAACTGTGTTGAGGAATCAAATGATCCTGACTAGTTTTCGCATGCAACCATACCTAGCCAACGTCTATAATCCTCGTCACAGATTTGTGCTTACTCGTTTCTGGCTGGATATCTTCCACCACTTAATTAGCTGTCCTACCGTCAACAACTGGTCACTTTACCTGGGGAACTGCATGTGTGATGATATTTCACCTCAGAACACCATGCACACCGTGCTTTTCTGTAAACATTTCTCAAGGTTGAGACAGAAACTCATAAAACCCTTGTTATTACAGTTGGGTTTTAGACATTGTCGCCCGGCGTATATTTATCTGCAAATGCTACCAAATATTTTTATCTGTTTAGTAATGTCACGTTTCTTGTTGGCTGTCATCAACTATAGGAAGCAGTTGTAAATAGTGAAAACATGATTGTGCTGCGATGACAGTCTTTTTAATACTTTGAGCTTTCTTACTTTTTATATGGAAGAATTTTGTATCTTGTTTTATACTGTATTTTGGTTATTTTAAAGCATTGTCATGGATGTATTATGTAGCTTTTATGATTCCCTTTGTGATTTCGAATAAAGCTTACTTTGATTGATTGAACCTAAATAAAATAAAAAAATGTTGCCTTGTGTTCTTTCCATTGCCTTTGCCAGCATTGAGGCCAGGGGTCGCAAAGTCAGTGTCAGTGGTTGCAAGGAGCAAGCCAGGGGTTGCAACTGTGACACCTGGCAACCCCTAAATGACTTCCATGGTAATAAATATTGTCATTAAGTGACTGTAGCATTATTTTTAGGGCACAAGTCGGGGGTACACATGGATAGACGTAGTCTATCCACTATTTTCACAGGTTGGAGCCCATCGCCCCTGCTAAGAAGATGGGCCCTAGTGAAGTATGCTGAACTTGTCCTGGTGTCAATTTCCACCACTGGGACACAGTCATCAGTACTTGAACTGTTGACTGCTTTCTGCCATGCAACAACGTGCAGGTGGTGGAGGGGCTTTTTTATTTTCCCCTCCAGCTGGGCCTAAGACAAAGGGCAGATTTCAAGGCCATCAGCTCTCCTTTAGTGCGCGTACAATCCTGTCTGGGAGATATCTGCTGCCTCACACGTAGGTGCCAGGCAGCGGAGAGGAAAAAAAGGCACACATCTTGTTATCACTTCCCAAACATTTAGGAGAAACTATTTGGGAGCAAGCTTTTGACTTTGGTCAATCCTTTTATAAAAAAGCATGCACCTTAAGAACATCAGCTGTATCAGACTGTGTATTTGCACGAATAGTCATGTAAATACCCAACTTTTTCTATTTAATTCTTCTACAGATGCCACTTACTGTGATGAAACTTCCTGTGATGTCACACACTATGGGCCTGATTACAGGTTTGGCAGACGGGTTACTCCATCACAAACGTGATAGATATCACGCCTGCCAGATTACGAGTTCCATTATATCTAATGGAATATAACAGAACTTGTGATATGGCAGACAGGATATCCGACACGTTTGTGATGGAGTAACCCATCTGCCAAACTCGTAATCAGGCCCTTAATCACTAGTAGTGATGTCACACACATTGATGTCACTTGCATACTGTCTAACTTAGATAGCTCTCTATATCCTTTTTTAGGTCAAGCCTAGGCAGCGCATGCGCTGTCTCTCGAGACATGCTATATCTGCTCTGTGGGCTTTCAGCACCCCCATCACTTTTCATTGGTTCATTGGTCTGCCTTTCAAAATGGTGAATAGTTTAAATGTGTCCTACCTTTTGACTTTGTTGTTCCCACCCTGGAGACTCACCCTGTTACATGGATCAGTTCACTTCTGGCCATTTGTGTTAGTTTTGGTGCACTATTTATTTTCTTTTGCCTCGTTAGCTTTCTGAACGTGATCACCCGTTTCCCTTTCCCTCTCTCCTCAGTGCCGCTCGTTTGGGACAGCAGCTGGTGCTCATTTTGTAGCAGGCATGGGAGGCGTGCGGGGGAGATTGAGGCAGCTTTGGCAGCGTACACCGGCTGGGCTCAGGCATGCTGCTCTCATGCCCTTACGATGCATATGTCAAATCATACTCTGTCCCCGAAGCTGCTAATAATCCCAGAGGGCGGGCAGCCACAGCCCTCCTCAGCAAGTGACTGTCATTGCAGCTCGGCTCCAGTATTTTCCAAACGGGAAGTTTGTACTCTGTCTTGCTGCCCTCCCTTGACTCCCCCCTCCACTCCCTTTCCCTCCTGCACACTCCCCCAGAGGAGAATGCACTTGTGGCCATAAACCATTTATGAGACTCTAGATTCTAATACATTGCCATTCCCCTAGTTTTACCTAAAAGGAATGCACTGGTCACAACAGACTACATCATCCTGCCACAGAGCTCTGCCAAGCAACCGCGCTTGATGAGGTTTATCCCATTTTTGTATACCATTTGCAAGGTTTCCAAGGAAGACTGTATGGTTGCATTGCAAATGGGATAAATCTAAAATAAAAAGTACACTGTGTGTATATAGCACCGGTGTGGTAGCACCATGGGCGCATGCACAAAACACACCATTTGTGATGCCATTCGGGTGCGCTTACAGGGTCTTCTGTATCTGCGCACCCCCACCGCTGTTGAGGGATGTGTATTTTTAGTGTTTCTTGGATCAGGGGCCATCAGAGTTTTAAGGACATCTCTCAGTAGGTGAGTGGACTGCGAGCATGTAGGACCAACTGTTAGAAGGTGGTTCTGACCATCTGAGCCGCCCGGATTTTTCGCTTTTTGAACACCTATTTGTTGAGCTTTTACTGTGGGAGAGCCTCATAAGTTGGGACTCACCCACAGTGAACTCATTGTCATAAGGTTTCTGCACATACACAGAGCTATGCACAGGAAAATGGGACCCCGGAATACAGTGGTTTGCCACCATATACCGTAGCACCCAAAAACCCCAACCCAACTAGCTTAGCATCCCATTAGCACCCAAGTACTAATGTTTGGACAACCCAGAACACGGTATCTTTATCTCAGGACTCACTGAAGCAAGAACACTCTTTCGTCACTCACTCGTACTTGTCCACAAGGTGCGTAGGAAGAGACACTGGATAGGTTAAAATGTTTATTCCAACTTACGTGCTCTAATGTACAGTACACGTGTCAGTACTAATAGCATAATGCATATGACTAATATAAGCAGCATGGTTACAATTCCATAGAATACAAACGGGGAAAGCATCTCAGAGCTCAGTGGATAAACGTATAAATAACATTACCACCCTCCCTTGCAGTAAGATAGTTGATTATAATAATAGAAGACCTCTGGGCTTTGTCTAGCGAACCCCCATACCTCAGTCTCTAGATGCAGAATTACATCAGCAGGACATCATAGCTCTTCTCACTGAAAGGGATTTCTCCAAGTGTCTTAAGCGCTAGTAAACCACAGTATTAAAAGCACACCAAATTCTTCATGGCAATTGCACATAATGTTATGTCTGGGTGCGCGAGACTGGCCATATCAGGAAGAACCAGAATACATTGTTATGCGACCTTGTACATGTTTGTGCAGACTGAGCCCACAAAGGTGAACAACAGAAAATGCAGACAGTGCAAAAGAACTTGGCACGAGCAAAGGGCGAGGAAGGCCCGGCTCAGTGTAACGTGCGCAAAGAAAAGCAGCATGGCAGCCAGGCCTAGGCCAACATAACAAGGCAGGTAACAATCCACAAGACACCCTCCCCTGGTCAGTCCGGCGGCCAGGACAGAGGCCCATCAGAGGAGAAACAATAGACGTCGGAGCACAAGGAGCGCCCAAACGGCGAAGGGCAGGTCAATCCATGAAAGTGAAAGTACAGAAGAAAGCCATACCCTCCAAGAGTTCATCATTGGAATCGTCAAAAAACATAGATGCCATCCAATCCATGAGTTCAAAAGAGCAGGAATGCTCCTCAGCAAAGGGAGCATCCAGAAGCAATGCGGGACAGCTTGCGTGATAATTAAAACAGCTTCGTTGTAGGAGATCCTGGGCAGCCGCCCAGATATCCCATTGCGCCAAAATCCCCAGTGCAGCCGCACGCGCCATACAGCCAGCAACGGAACAGTCCTGTTCATGGGCCTCTAAGGGACCCATCAACTGAACGAAATCCGGAACAGACAATGACGAATTGGAGAGGCAATAATCCAGAGTCCAGGTGAAAGGACAGCGGACACAAGTCATCACAGGTTGCACGCAAGTGAAATACGCAAAGCGAAAAGAAAGTGTATATGACACACTTAGTGTCGCCAATGGCAAGACACCAAAACCGGCCAAAAGGCGCTCACGGAGCAGCTGGAGGCGTTCTGGATCGAGCAGGTCCCATTGGGGAGCAGCCATTGCGCAGAAAGCAAATTAAGAGCAAGACACCAGCCGCTAAAGCGAGGATCAATGGGAAACCGCCAAAGACACTGGAAAAAATAGAATGTATGAATGCTGGGATGACACCAAAAATAGTTTGGAAGGAGGACACCAAGCCCGACCCAACGACCTTAAAAAGTGTACTAGGCCTTCAGTGTTAGATGCGTTAAAAATACGATGTATTAACTCCCCAAAATGTTGGGGGAGATTAGTGTTTAAAAGGGCCTGTATTTCACTGTGGGTACTCGCCACCTGGAGAATGAATGTCTCCCGGGCGGACGTGAGCATAACTTCCTCGTTTAATAATAGTGCCTTTATTCTGCTCAGTCTATTGAAATCTGCTTCCATGGTAGGGATGGAAGGCCAAATAGAGATATCAACCTTGCCATGAGGGGGAGGAAAAAGCACATTTTTGCAGCAGACAACCCTGTGTGAAACTGTTACAATGTAAGGAATGCCAGCCTGCAGGCCACAACAGTTTTCGTTATTTAAAAGTAAATAACTACCATTGGAAAGGAGAGTGAAAGTAGGAGAAATAACAGGAGCAGGAATACCTTTCAGCACACAAGCAAGATTAGGAGAGGAAACGCTACATGAGCCATGCAATTTAATGTGTTTACAAATAAGCGAATGACCTATAGTCGAGTCGCAGTACTCCCCGTGAGAAAGACTTCCTTGCCGTCCCGAAGGCATTTATACATGAAAGGCAAGGACCAGAGTTCATGCAGGAAAGCACTGCCCAATGGCCGGTAACGGCCCACAGGATAATGTTTCATGCACGAGTCAAATTCAAACAGGGAAAATGGTAAAGCTATAACCCCATGGACTAGCCATACAGCAGAATCGAGTTCTGCAACAGAGAACGGCAAAGGATCCACCTTTTCGATATGTAATAGAGTGTAAGTTGCATCCTTCATGGACATAAATTGCTGTTTGTCAGTTAAGTTAAAAGGTAGAAATAAGGCAGAGGTGTTCAAAAATGCCAAGGCACTTTACCTAACTTAAGCGTCTGTAAAGTCCATGCAAACTGCATAACTGAGCGCAATTGATTCTGACCATGATATAACACAGAAACATCATCTTGTACAATATCGACAACAGAGGACACAATATTCTCTAAAGTGTAAATGCGAGAAGACAGGGTATTAATACTATTGTCAACAACAGCAAGCACCTTTTCCATATTTGCTTGATCTATTTCCCGAAGACGGGAAGCAGCTTCCATTTGTGATAGCTTCCAGAGTTCATTATACGTTTCATAAATGAATCTCTTAGGTCGGGGACCACGAGGTCCCAAAACAAAGTCGGACAGATCAATATTGCCTGTAAGGAGGGACAAATGTTGTTTAACAGAATCAAGGGACGAATGTTGCAGCCATTGTTTGCATAATTTACCAACAGAGTATGTAGTGACAGTACGGGCATCAGTAAACCTCGGATCAGGCCTATTCTGTGTGTAGCTAGCTCCTGAGTCGTGAAAACGCATTTGACATGCATTTGATGATATAGGCCATACTAACCAGGGTGACTGAACCAGCTCAGAAACATTAAACGAATTATTTTGTAACATTGCCTGCAGGGACACGAGGGACATATTGAATCGTGAGCTTTCATTTGGAAAACTCGACAGGGATGGTATTGATGGCGTATTCAATTGTTTAGTGGTTGCTAAGCCCCAACATGTAGTCTGATAGATGGAAGCATTTAGGAACATAATTTGGGTAGGGATGAGGCAAGCACGATGCAACGCCTCGGTTCCCTGTACCTGCCATGGCTTGGAGCCCCAAACAGATTTTAAATCCACCGTATTATCCCAGTACTCATAACCACCCACAGCTAGGGAACTTAGAAAGGAACCTGAATAAAGCAATTTGGTGTGTGTTAACATAATTTTCTGAGTTAATGTGTTATTAAGTCTAAAATAATAGGATGCAGGGTTCGACCGATTAAAATCAGTAAAATAGGTAAACTTATTTCGAAGAGTCTGTGAGCTACCTGGCAAGGGGTTTGGACAATGTTCCCATTGGGTATAGTTAACAGAACCACGCAGGGCACTGGGCTTATGGAGAAAATGATTACCCCAATGTTGGTAACAATACAAATCGGCATAATTAGCAGAATTCATATATAAATCTTCAGCATTAAAAGATGCATAATATTTTAAATCGGCAAACAATGCTTCAACGGCATGCACATCCCAATCATCAGAATGAATATTATTTTGTACTACATCACCCATTGAAACACGAAGGACATTAGGTACATTAATAATTTCCGTCGGACCATGGATTTGATAGTTCACTGCATCCCATACGATGCCATCAGCAACTGGGAAGGCTGAAATGTTCACAAATGTGTGGTCACGCTTCATGATGTGAGACGAGGAATGAGGAGCCAAAGTTCCAGAAACATAGTCTACAGCAGAGCGTTCAGGTAAATAGTGACCATTGATTAGTAGAAAAAACACTGTAACAAAGCCAATGGACATGAACAAAAATATCAAGAAAAGTACCAACCAGATGTATGTCCAGGGGGAATCAAAAAATTGTCTCTAAACCAGGATATAAAAATACTGAACTTGGATGGAACTTTTGAAGATGTGGAATCCGAATCAAAGGAATAACGAGTCGGGCTTAGTGGCGTTGTTGGTTGATGTGCCACCGATTCTGATGCAGGATATGTATACTCGTCCTCGTCGATATTGGTGGAGAGTTGGGGATCAATCGTAGTTTCAGGTAAATCAACCATCTCAATTACAGCATCAGCGATCGTTCGTGCAGATGGACTATGAACATATGTCCGATAAATGGCAGGACAAGAGACCGCTGGTGTGACACTATTCAGGATCGGCCAGGCGCTGTAGCTTGACATTTTCAACTGAGATGTATCTGTTCTCTTTGCGACCAGGAAGCGGTGGTAAAATGACTGTACGTGTTCCCTTCAGGCCAAGAACTGGAACCGGTGCACGAAAAGAGGGGCCAAATTCTTTTTGTTTTCAACCTTCTCTCGAACCAGTTCTCCAACTTTCGGAAGCCAGCCGGCTACCGGAATCTGCAACGCAGGATCTGTGGCTGAAGGCAAATGTGTAGTTGCAAGTTTGTCTCGGGCTTCTTGTAAGTCCTGTAACATAGCAGAATGGTTATCTACATCAAACTTGGCGGATTGCGCCGCGATGTCTGGACCCTCAAGGTCAGGCACAAACATTCTTATGCCAAAGAGCATTTCGTATGGGGTCCGCCCACCCAGAGGTCTTCTAGGGAGATTATTAAGTGCACGCTGAACGGTATACAAATGGGCCAGCCAGTTCCTGCCAGTACCTAAAACCCTAGCTGTTAAGGATTGCTTTAAGTCACGGTTCATTCGTTCAACGATAGAGTTGCCCTCAGGCCTATACGGAGACGAAAATTTCACCCGCACCCCAAGCGAAGCCATTGCATCCTTGTAAGCCCTAGAGGCAAACGCTGGACCTTGGTCCGAATGGAAGGTGCCGCATGCGAAAATTCCCACAAAGACACGCAAATCCCTGATCACATTTCGGGCGTCAGCACTCCGTTGTGGCCAGACCCAGAGAAACCGTGTGCACGAGTCCACTGCCACTAAGATGTATTTATAAGCAGTGTCTGATGAGAATGGACCGCAGTGATCCAAGTAAACACACCCAAAGGGTCTGTTAGCAATGCAGAGCGGTGTTTGTGGTGGACGTGTTACCGTGGAAGGCTTAATCTGTTGACAAACGTCGCAAGAAAGCACAAAAGCACGGGTGTCTTTATATAACCCACGCCACCAATAACGCTGCTGCAAGATGGAAACCGTAGCTGACACACCTGCATGTGCCGAAGCCATGCCTTCGTGTGCAGCTAATATCAAGGCACTCCTGCGGTCCGCGTTGGGGATCAGCCGATCTCCAACGTCAGGTATAGTTACATAAGGAACCTGATCGGGACTTAATTTGTAAGAATACTTGGAAGGGAAACCTGTAGGGTAATTATCACCTTCCTTGGTTGCAGCAATAGCTGCTAGAATAACAGGGTCTATTTTAGACATGGACCTGGTAACCGCTGCTACTGAACACGTGACTACTGCTGAACGGGCAGCTTCATCTGCCAGATCGTTACCAATAGCGTGTGCGCCCACCCGCTGATGGCCTAAGGTGTGAACCACCTGTGTGAGGGGCAGACGTTGTTGCAATTCTGCCACTCGAACCCAAAGCATTTTATGCTTAATTGTGCTCCCTTTTGCGTCCTTGTAGTCGTTTTCGACCAGAAAAACAGATTGTCATTGTAAGATTGTACACAGTAAAAAGAATCACATACAATAAGAGTGGTCTCATCCTGTGAAGCGAACTCAAGTGCAAGTAGCAATGCATGCAGCTCGGCCAATTGTGCGGTACTATCTCCAAGTGTGCGAGTGTGCACTACAGAGGATTTGAACGTTCCATTCACAAAGGAACCCGCAACAATAGCACATGCAGCTGAATAAGCGTGCTTGGACCCAGTGGCCGGTTGCGCCGAACCATCGGTGTAGATCACACATTTGTAATCCTCAAGCGGTAGTAAAAACAAAGGAGGAGGATGAACGAATTCATACTGCAAAAACTCCTGAGTCTGCAGAGAAGAATCAAAAACAAAAGTGACGTCCGAAGACGTCAAGGATGTAGCCCATTGTATCCAACGGGGATGCATTGCTTTTGAGTTCGGTACACTTGCCTTTGTTACTGCCTCTAGGGCAGGACAGGGTGTTACCACCAGAATCCGCTTACCCTGTGCCAGTGCGCGTTCTTTTAGAATCGCCATTTGCACTGCAGTCAGAACTTTTTCAACAGATGTAAAGCGCAATTCAGCGGAAGTGTACAGATGTGACTTGTATGCGATAGGTACTGTATCACCTTCATTAAAGGTTAAATAGGTGAATCCCACCGCCCCGGAATTATTCTAATCACCAGGTTTGTGTGGTTATCACGAGTCAAAAGATATTTAGACTCCAATAGGTCTGTCTGCAAAGACTGCAGAATTGAGGTATGCTCAGGCAGCCAGCAAGACCTTGAATAAGTAGGTTGTATCAAAGCATACAAAGGCTTGATACGCTGGGCATATTCGGGAATGTAAGTACGCCCGAAGTTCAGGAAACCCAGCAAAGACTGAAGCTTCTTCAGAGTATTTGGGGGGCACAAATGTGCACATTTTTCCAAGAAATGGGGGCTAAGCCCTTACCTTCGTTATTGAGCTCATAGCCCAAGAACAGAACGGTAAATTCAGCAATGTGTGACTTAGCAAAGTTAAATTTGTAACCCTGCTCCGCAAATTCAAGAATAATGCGGTCCACACGGGACAGATGCTGATATAACTCGTCGTCTGTCAGATAGATGTCATCTACGTACGAACATGCGTCTTGATCAATGTCATTTAACAAAGAAACAACACGGGCGGCGAATATACCCGGACTATTTTTATAGCCCATGGGTAATCGCCGGAAGTGGAATAATTTACCACCGGATGTGAATGCGGTCCATTGACCACTCTCCGGGGCTAGGTTGTGCGTGTAGAAACCGTTTGAAAGGTCAAGTGTCGTTTTGTATTTTTTACGAACAAGACTGTCTACAAGCGCAGAACTGTGTGTATTCTGCACCGCAAAGTTCCGACAATGAGTATTTAAATGCCGGTAATCCAAAACTAAGCGGTACGATCCATCGGGTTTAGAAACCACGAAAAGGGGATTGTTCATAGGTGATACGCATGGTTCAATTACTCCCTGATATTCCAACTGTGTCAGAATTTCGGAGACGGGGCCTTTTGCCTGCCGTTTGATGGGATATTGGGGTTGTGGCTGCGGTAGTGACCGCAAAGGTATTGCATGAGGAGGTGATTCTTCATCCCATCCCACATGGTTGCGGTATAACGCTGGTGCCAGGTACACAGCCCACTCAGCTGCAAGTGCTTCAGCTTTGTCTTTTGGGACATGCCGTGAAAAGCTTGGAAGGATTACCTCCTCTCCTTTATGTGCAGCTAAAACGAATGGGGGTGGCCAATCCACCTCTGCTAACAAAATGTCATATGAAGAGGTTAGATTTTCCCAAAAAATCCCTTTTATTTCACGCGGTATGTCACCTTCAATTTGTATGACTATGATTGTATAGTCTGTCAGGGGGTGCCACTCTCGTGTCAGCTGTCTCTACAGTAACGAATGTTTCAGTTGCTGTCGCCTCCATATGAGGACGTAGCGCCTCCCGCACTATGGTAACTTCCGCGGCGCTGTCTAGGAGGGTCACTGCCCACGTCCAATTCTGGAGTCTCGTTCTCACGGTCTGAGGCATATTTCGCTGTGACAGCGGCAACTTTTTCTTCTGAAATTGCGGTCGAGGAAGATGAAAGTCTTCTGCTTTCCCTCTGACTTGTTGTCGAGGTTGGTCTCGCTCCTGGGGAGCCTCTCGGCCCCTTCCTCTATCTTGACGTCCTCCTCCACCAGCCTGTGACGACGTCTGGGCCTGTGAAGAACGAGGAGAACGCGTATCAGAGCTCTGAAACCTTTCTGGTGATTTAATCCTCGACCTATCACGTAAATCATAAGTACGTTCAGAAGAAACCGAAACTGGGGAAGCGCCTCTCGACCCCGGCTTCTTTTGTTGCTTACCCTGCTTTTTCTGTCTCCAACTCTTTTTAGTGAAGACTGGTTTATCATCTTTCTCAGATGCACTTTTTGTTTGTGTAACTTGTGTTTGCGATTGAGTTTGCATTTTTACAAAAGGCTTGTTGCCTAGGCTATTTCTTCCAATTGTTTTATAAGCCCGGGCTATTATTTTCGGTAATTCGCGAGGCCTGTCCAACTCTGGGACCAAAGCCAAAGCATTCGCTACTTGAAAGTTCATAGCATCGCCCTTGACATTTCCAAGGATCAGCTCAGCTACTACATCAAACACTCCCACTAGTCTCATCCCTAATTCCACAGCCGCTTCAGGGCCATGTTCATCCTGTACTTTTTAATTACAGAGGGTAGAACCGTCATGGAAGGAGTTCCAAAACATTTTGAATAAACTGCTGCGAATACCTTACCCCAGTTTTCACATGATGTCAAATCGGGGATTATGTCTTTTGGCAAACTTATCGTGAGGATGCGGTGTTTATCTACTGGGGATGTATGTGGAAACACTGCTTCTATCTGATCGAACTTTTCGGCAAGCCAATAAGGATAATCGTCCTTATTTTGTGGACGTTTGCCCATCACAGAATTTACCATGACAGGACTTATAGTCACTCCAGCAGCAATAGCTGGTTGGCCTGCGACTACAGGAGCAGCTCCATGGAGGCTTCCTGTAACGTATGTCACCAAGGCTCGATGCACTCGCACCAATTCGGTATGCATAGTGCGCAGTTCCGCAAGCGGTAATGCCAGATAATTTGGATGCGGGGTATACCCGGCCAATACAGGCCAAGTGGCCCCCTGAATTGATAAGGGGCCTAAGCGAACTGCGGTAGTTGGTTGTGGTAGGGCGCCATTGAACCAAACACGGTGCTGCCAAGCCGTGAGAGGTACTTCAAGAGTGGTATAGGGTCGATATGCAGCAGGAATAGCGGTGGGTTTATATTCATGAAACAGCTTATCACCTGCATCCACCGCCTCAAAAGTGATCCAAGTGTAAAACACTTCAAAGTGATAAGCCGCATCGGCTTGAACCACAAAGACCAACTCGACCCCTGTATCGGGCACTCCATACACAGCTAAGTGGTCTCGGAGTGCTCCTCGACTATGTGCAGCTATCGCCACACCAGCCATGACTAAACAATTATATTCGACAACCTAACAGGGAGCACAAAAATGGGTCTGTTAACTAACCTTTTTAATAATATCAAGCTTGAAAGAACCTATAAAACATTCAATATAGGAGGTATCACCGTCACATACGCCTCCGGAAGCGTACGCGAGGGGTTTGTGGACAAGCACAAGTACTACTCAAGCGTCTCGCAGATAAGCTGCCCCACGGTGGTCGCGCCATGTCATAAGGTTTCTGCACATACACAGAGCTATGCACAGGAAAATGGGACCCCGGAATACAGTGGTTTGCCACCATATACCGTAGCACCCAAAAACCCCAACCCAACTAGCTTAGCATCCCATTAGCACCCAAGTACTAATGTTTGGACAACCCAGAACACGGTATCTTTATCTCAGGACTCACTGAAGCAAGAACACTCTTTCGTCACTCACTCGTACTTGTCCACAAGGTGCGTAGGAAGAGACACTGGATAGGTTAAAATGTTTATTCCAACTTACGTGCTCTAATGTACAGTACACGTGTCAGTACTAATAGCATAATGCATATGACTAATATAAGCAGCATGGTTACAATTCCATAGAATACAAACGGGAAAGCATCTCAGAGCTCAGTGGATAAACGTATAAATAACATTACCACCCTCCCCTTGCAGTAAGATAGTTGATTATAATAATAGAAGACCTCTGGGCTTTGTCTAGCGAACCCCCATACCTCAGTCTCTAGATGCAGAATTACATCAGCAGGACATCATAGCTCTTCTCCCTGAAAGGGATTTCTCCAAGTGTCTTAAGCGCTAGTAAACCACAGTATAAAAAGCACACCAAATTCTTCATGGCAATTGCACATAATGTTATGTCTGGGTGCGCGAGACTGGCCATATCAGGAAGAACCAGAATACATTGTTATGCGACCTTGTACATGTTTGTGCAGACTGAGCCCAAAAAGGTGAACAACAGAAAATGCAGACAGTGCAAAAGAACTTGGCACGAGCAAAGGGCGAGGAAGTCCCGGCTCAGTGTAACGTGCGCAAAGAAAAGCAGCATGGCAGCCAGGCCTAGGCCAACATAACAAGGCAGGTAACAATCCACAAGACATCATGAGGAAAGGGACTGCATGTGTATTTTACCGGTGTCCCTCAGGCGCGAGTAGGCCGCTGCGCTGCAGCCAGAGTAAGGGGCACTGGGCTGGTTACATGCAAACACGTGTGTACATACGTGTGCACAAGTGTAAGGGCTGCGCAGGACAGATTCCTGGCGTGCGCAGCCCAGGAGCAGCTACAAAGTGAATGGTGTGGCAGGACTTATGCAGAATTGGGTGGTGACATGGAATAGGCTTTCTACAATGGGAAGAAACATTTGAGGGAAAGTCAGTGTGCTTTACTGTTTTTATTCCATTATTCTCCTATGAGGATGGGGAGCACCTGGGCTAGTTTTACTTTCCTAGGGCCTACAAATTCCAGACACACACCAAAGTCCACTGTAACCTATGTGAGAAGAAGTATTCTGCAGAGTCCAAAGTCATATTTGTACTGCTTTTGGGTCATCCAGAAATGACATATTTCTCTGAGTCAGCTCATAACCAGGGCCTGGCTGGGGCTGACCCGGCCAGGCTGAATTAATGACCTTCCTCCCCAAGCCAGCCCTACACAACAAGCATTCCAAAGGCGAAAGCCTCCACTCCAAGAAGAGAAGATGGGTGGAGCTACAGGTTCATCCATCAGCAGCTGTCACCTGGTGCCAGGCACCAAGCTGCTCTGGAGAGAAGGCAGCGAGGGGGGAAGGGGCTCTCAGAGACCATGTGGCATAAGACCCCTGGACGACGCCATTTTGAACAAACCCAGAGGCCTGGGCAGGAAGGAGGGAGCAGGGGCAGAGAGGTGAGGTGTCACTGCCTGATAGGGCAAGAAGAGACTTCCTGCCAGCCCCCTCCAAATTCTTTTAAAAGGTCTTGCACAGGAAGAGAAGTTCTCTCTGGGGTGTGGTCAGCTGTGGAAGACTGGTGCTGGAGCCTGGCACCATGGGCAGTTGGAAGGAAGAACCCCCTGACTGTCCCAGGACCCTGGATTGCACCTGTGGGGGGTCCAGGACCAGTGAGCAGATGCCTGGGCCTCTGCGCAAGGAGAAGAGAGCCCCAGGAGGAGAGCCAGGAGAAAGGCTGGCGCAGGGAGCCAGTGAAGACAGCTCCCTGCTGAGTTCACCCTCCTTGAGACTAGGAGGGCGAAGGAAAGTGCTCCCAGTGGCTGGGGAGCGCCACCAGGAGCAAGAAGAGGCCAAGATGAGGAAGATCGGTACCCTGGGGGCTGAGTTATGCCCCCCAGAAGGTAGGCGACCTTTGACCTCTGAGGAGATCGATGACGAAGCGCGTGGGGCTCCACTGCTGGTCTTAAAGGTGCCCCCAGGGTGGGTCAGGTCCCGGGGGCTGTCTCCACAAGAAGATAAGCCGGGGAGCGCCCTCGCGCTCCCCGTGAAACTGCCCCAAAAGGGGTGCCAGGAGCCCACCCTGGCCCCCGATGAAAAAGGAGACCGGAGAGCGCCGTCGCGCCCCCGTGGATTGGAGAGAGGGGCCCGAGATCCCCAACTCCGGGCCCCGAAGCGAAGTCGGGGAGCACCGTTGTGCTCCCTGTGAAAATGCCCCCACGGGGGGCCAGGAGCCCACCCTGGCCCCCGATGGAAATGAGGATAGGGGCGCGCCGTCGCGCAACCCCCCTTTTGGGCGCAGAAAAGCTGGGGAGTGCTGTTGCGCTCCCCTTGAAGAATCTGCAGGGGCCCGGGACCCCATCTCCGGGCCCTGAAGTGGCGGAGGAAGGCGGGGGAGCGCCGTCGCGCTCCCCCGCAGCTGGAGGAAGGTGGGGGGATTGCCGTCGCACTCCCCCGAGGTCCCGCCCGACTGGCAGAAGACTCCACGTCTGCCCGCCGGAGCGGGCAGACCGAAACTGACTCTCCGGCTCCCGTGGCCGCACCAGAGGGTGCGGGCCGGGCGGGGAGCCGGCTGGGGCAGCCGGGGGTGGGCTCCCCGGGCTGCCCTCCAACATTGCTGCAGTGCGGTAGGCCCGGGTGGGACCGGGCCTCCGTGAAGAGAGGAGCGGCCGGGGGTGGGCTCCCCGAGCCAAAACACTCACCGTTGGGCAGCAGGGGTCCGGGTGGAACCGGACCCCCAACGAAGGGCGGATGCGGCGCCGGGCCGCAGGAAAAGGCTGCGCGGCTCTCCCCGATACAGCGGGAGAGCCGCTGTTATAATATGCATGCACTGGCCACAGAGCGCCCCATAATGCCTTGCAGGCCCGGACCGGCCTGCAAGGGAAAACAGCTTTTCCTCAGTTCGCGGTGGCCCCAGGAGGACGGGGTCACCGCCAAAGGTGTGACAAGGTGCAGGGGTAGCTGCAGGAGCAATGCAGTCTCCCCCAGCACGACGGAAGAAAGTCCCTCCCTAAGTGTCTGGGGACTTGGAAAGAATAACCCCTCAAGGGCGCAGCCAGGCGTGATCAGCATCCCCATGGCTGGAACTTTTGTTCTACAGCTGGGGGTGCCTTAGGGACTGCCTCAAGGTGTGATGGGCTGAGTTGGGGATGTCTGGAGAAGGGCATCCCCTGGAGGTGAAGAGGTGTAATTGTACCACAAATGCATTTATCACTATTATTTCTTTTAGACGGACTGTAAGTCACACGTGTAATGTGAAGTACCTGTGTAAGGTGGAGTCATAAACAAAGTGGGGTTATGTTGCCAGACATTCCTGCTAGGGTGTCTGGCTGTAAGTGCTTAATCCTCTGATTTTACCTGTGATGCCTTTTAGAGGCGGTGTATTGCAATGCATTATAATGGTTAACAACTGTGATAAGTACTGTCATTTTAAGTGATGCTTAGACATGTATTCTTGCTGCTGTGTTAGGTGAAGAACAACCCAGACTGTTAGCCCCTAAGATGTAGAGGTGTATACGATATGGTCAGTATGACATGTTCAGGCAGGGTTATGTGTCACCAGGGCAGGTGAGCCTATTTTAAATGCTTGTTGAGATAATGGGGTGGGTCGCCACTGGGATGGTGCCAGTGCGCAGGGCCCTCGCTCCAGGTTATGTTCAACTAACTGCATTAGGGGGCAAGATGATGTGTATACATGGGAGTGGTGGTACTAGACCCCACCCCCCTTTGGGAGGGGTGGAAATGTTATGCAATGTCACAAAGTAATTCCAACAGCTTTGTATATTTGTAAATTGTTGCATAGTATTGAGTAGTGTGTGTGTTTAATAAATGTACTCTTACTTTTATAAAGCAAAGTACAGACTGGACAATCAATTATTGAGTGTTATTTCTGTGTACTGGTAAATGGCGATTACTAGCCCACACCACCTCCCTTGAGTAAGCCTTAGACTGCTCTGCAACGCTACCCTCTAAGAGTCAGGCGCTGCACTAGGGTGTTTGGTTCCCAGTGAAGGACAAATGTGACATGTTATTTGTGCAGGCCTCACAGATACTGCCTCGTTTTCCAACACCAACACAAAAAGGTCAAGAGGTTGACCAAGCCAATACCCCAACTCAAGACAAGAGGCACTTGCACAGAACACAGACCGACTCTCTTATCTTCTGACTCAAGCTTCGGTGTCTGTGTCTCTGACTTCTGCCTAGCAACCGCTCAAACCAGACCGACCGGGGACAGACTTGGGAGTTTTGGAAAATATGATGGTGTGTGAGCCTTTATCAGTTGGGTGGGTTTATGTTTGCAGCTTGTGTGATGGGTAAACTGTGGCAGAGGTCATTTCCTGCCACTTGAGGACATCAGTGGGATGCAGTATTTATGCAGTGTCCTCAACAGCAGAAGTGACCAAGCGCATTGGAGCGTTTCACATAGGCACCTATTACATCACACAAGGTCAGATCGTGCTTATCATTTGTATGTATTTATTTTTATTGCACTTTTTGGGGTTAACAAGGCTTTCGCTTGTGTATTTTGGTAGCTAAAAGGAATCGCAGGCTGTTAAACTCTGACAGTCTTGGTTGGTCAAATATGCTGTTAATTCACACATGTGGTCTCACTCCGGCTTGAAACCTGCTCAGTGAGCCTTCGGGGTCCTCCGAGGATAATGTAAAAGTAATGAGGTGGTGAGATTTTGGAGCCAAAACGACAGTACTCTCAATAAGGGTTGTCTCACTCCATGTATTCAACGCATGTTTCTAGTCCTGCGCGGTCCTTTTCCATCCTAGTGGATTATGGGTGCTGTAGTCTGGTGTTGATAACGATTTGCAACAGAAAGGCACAGGTCTGAAACACTGTCCTAGCAGAGCGAGTCAAGCCTTGGGGAGATCGCATCAGTGTGTTTTTAGAACTGTAGGTGGGGTGAGAGGCTTGTGGCCCCAGTTGTCCTTAAGGAAGAAGCCTCAAATTTCCAGGTCACTGGGGGTTAGGGTGCTGTAGTCCTGAGGTGCATCGCTCTGGTTCACAAGAGACAGGCTGCTCCTCTCCGGTTTTAGAATTATTGAGTACCTTTCAGAAGGTACAAGTTGTACCTTTTCTGTGGGCACAGTGCTCCAGGTCCCTAGGAGGAGACTGGGGAACAGAGCTATAGGTCCTAATCACTAGGGGCTTACAGCTCAAGTCTTGGAGAGAAGATAGTGTATCATTTGTTGCCATGATAACCACAGTCCTCTAACAAGTCCCCCTTTTAGTCCGTATTAAAGTTGTCCCAGAATACTCTGGTGGCCTTACTGCCACCCTTTGCTCACTCAGCAGCCTGTACCCAGCTGCTTATGACTCACCACTTGACTGTCACATTATTTCTTCTTTGCAGTCACATAACTGGGACAAACATGGCCACACGGCGTGAGTTGCTATAGGGAAATAGTGACCTTTGTACCCTCACAGGCTGGTCCATGTCATCTTTTCCCTGTGCTTCACACAGGCCAGTGTGGAAGCCCCTTTTTGAACAAGTTAAGCGGGCAGGAGAACTCACCAAGCCAGAGATGAGTGTCTATGTCAGCTGCAGGCCTCGTCTTTGCATCCTGGTCACATAGCTACAGAGTCAGAGGTGCACCTGTTGCACAGGTTCCTTTCTTACTAAAACAGTTTAGTGAGCTAAGATGCCTGCTGCATTGATACGTGTGTATTCTACAGGTTACAGAGTCTAATCCTGGTACATTGGCTCAGAAGGTTGATGTGTTTGCTGCAGAGGTCTTAATAAAATTGTATGTATAATATACCAACTTTTAAGAACTTTTAGCCAGCCCTCTTCATTCATTGGTCTGCTATTGTTTCATTCACATTTGTCTCCCGCCCACAACAGCACGGATCAAAGGGTCACCCCACTTCCACCACTGGCTAACTTCACTATGAATGACTGCATTCTGCTCTTACCCAAACAGCATGTAACACAAAAAGTAGTTCCCTTCAGTGAAGGTCACCCATGCCATTCATTGCAAATGCCAACATTGTAAAAGGGCATTAATGACTGATAGAAAAAGTATATTTTACCTTAGACTGTGTATAATAGTTTGGGGTCTTCAATGACTTGCTAATGCCAGGACACCAGTGCCATACACTACACATGCCAACACTGTGTTTAATTAATGCTTGATAGTAATAGGACCAGTATATCATAGATGATTTACCACAAACTTTGATGTCTTTAATGGCTAATGAAATGTAATGGATAATGTGCTGAACTTACAAGATACCTTTTGTATATGCCAATGCTTGTTTAGGACTTGTGTCCTGATTATTTCACATATAGATTTAAAGCTTCAATGTACGAATACTTTTCTTGTTATTTCTTAGCATGCCTAGATTCCACAATTGTCTATGAATGAGTTTTTTAAATTATGAAACAATTTACCTGCAAAATGAGGAGGCTAGAGGTCCAGATTGTGTTTCATGTAGCTGTATCGCATGTCAAAACATTCTTAATGGGAATACAAAATTCCAAAATGTACGCAAGTTTTAGCGCAGTGCATTTTGATCCATGTTTTAAGCATAAAGTACTGCAGCATTGCTTAGTAAGCATGTCTCCTCTTGCAGTGACTATCAGCAATAAATTCTGGACCTCATTTGTGAAAAGTTATGAAAAGTGTTGCATCGCTGGGGGACACCAGCGATGCACCACTTTTCATAGCGCCAGCCTTGCGACACCATGGATGCGCCGGATTTACTGCACGGTGTTCCATGTCGCAAGGATTTATAGATACGTCAGTATTCCTGAAGTATCTGTAGGCGCAAAATTAGCGCATTGCTGGAGTGTGTCTGAAAACAGACACAACTCCAGCAATGTGTTCTTTCACATGGGGCAAGCCCTTTTGGGGCAAGCCCCATGTGAAAGGGCCTGCGTCAATCCTTATGCCTGCTTCAAGCAGGCGTAAGGATTTGACGCAGGGGGCGTCTTAGAAGTGGCGCGCCACTCCTATGAGGCTTTTTTGCAGGGGAACATCCACCCTGTATACATAGGACATGACGCAGGTATAATGTAGCACAGGGGTTTGCAAAGTGACGCATCTGCCTAGTTGCGTCACTTTGTTCATAGGGCGCACTGTGGTGCATATTCTTACGCCGCCGCAGCATCACAAAAAGTGAGGCAATGGCAGCGTAAAGGGCTTATAAATAAGGCCCTCTATTATTAAAATGTTTGGTGAGCGCATTTGTATACACGCATATAAACAAGGTTGTCGCTATTAGAAGGGCAGCAGGTGCATTGGCACCTAGACCCAGCTGTGCGGCGGACTGCCCCCAAAATATAGTTGATTTTAACTATTAAGCCGTGGAATTTAGCAGCCAATTTTCCTTGCTTGCGTTAGGATCCCAATCCCATGGCACCCTTGCTAGGCCAATGCAGATAAATGAAAGGGTGCGCGTGCGTGCATGTGTGTGTGTGCGGATGTGTGTGTGCGCTCTCGTGTGTAATGAAGATGTACATTTTTTGCTTTTTTTTTAACATGCACCAAACAATGATTACACAATCTGGGCGCCCCTGATGGATGATCTAGTCTAACTGCTTCTTGTGACAAAGTTGGTAATTAGAAGGACGACGTAATGGCGAATCAGGCAGAAATATTCAAACCATGACAAACGACTTTAATAATGTTGCCTGCACTGCTTTAACAGAGATAAATTTCACTTCCCGAATCTCTCGACTCTCTCTACCTGCCTGCGAGATAAAACTGTCCGGGAGGTATTTGGGTGCCCATTTCCTGCAAAGCGTTGACTGGATTTTAAGTGGGTCGCGCGGCTTGAAAATGCAAAACCATCATTCAGTTTCTGTATGATTATTTTCCTAAATGTAGCCCCCGCTGAAGACCAAAGACTCCTTGCAAATTCAACTGAGTTTCTTCAGCGGATTTCTTTACCTCCTTAGTATAGTTCCTCTGTGCAATATATATATATATATATATTTGCTGCAACTCCGTCTTCTAGGAAAAAGATTGCTTACAGCCAGTTGGTGTTTGCCTTAAGTTTGCTAAGACCACATGCATTCAGCGGCTTTGAAGAAAAATAGCATTATTCTGTCCATGCTGGGGCTTTGTAATTGGCTGGTAAAGATGTTCAAAGACTAATTTAGCGAATCATACAATATTTTAAATAGAATTATGCAGGTTTATGGCTCCTCCAGGAATTGAGTGCGGGGACCTTGTGAGAAAATCTGTTTAACAGTAAATGTTATTAGTAGCTTACACCTACCTTTTGTCTTCATTAAATTGCAGCGCGCCAAACCGATGGCCGCTTTCTGAGGAGAGTTTCAGAAATGTGTCGTTATTGTCCAGCTCACTGAAGCGTAACGTTGACAGGGAGGTGTATTTGATGCGCGGCGATTATTTGTGCTAGCAACTCAATATGCACTTTCAACTATCTCTGCTCCCCGGAAGTTAATAAACATAAGCAATATGCAATTCACATACTCTACAGAGTCAGTGTATACTATCTACTTGTTTTGCAATATGCAATTTATTCATTTATTTTAAAGTTTTATATTAAACTACTGCCCTGCTGAATTTGTAAAACAGTAAGTGCCAGAACCTAAAGTTTTGCGCAGAGGCCCGGTGCTACCCAGGGGCAGGGTTGTCGGATACCAAGGCCGTCTACACCTGATACCACCTCATGTCTCTTTAATCTGCCACCATTCACTCTCTGCCCTTTTATCTCACTCTCACATGCTCCTTTTCATCTCTGCTTTCTGACTTTGTCTGTTCTCCAACTGCCTCTTCCTCCTTCTTAACCCTTTTTTTCTCTCTCTTACTCTGGGTCAATCAATCAATCAATCACAGAATTTGTAGAGTGCACTACTTACCCGCGAGGGTCTCAAGGCGCTGGGGGAAAAAGAGGGGGGGGTGCCGCTACTGGTCGAACAGCCAGGTCTTGAGTAGCCTCCTGAAGGTCAGCAGGTCTTGGGTCTGTCGTAGGCTGAGTGGAAGGGTGTTCCAGGTCTTGGCGGCGAGGTGGGAGAAGGATCTACCGCCGGTGGTTGTTCTTCGGATGCGAGGGACTGGCGAGGGAGAGGTCGGCGGAGCGGAGCTGGCGGTTGTGGACGTAGAAGAAGAGTCGTCTGTTGAGGTAGGCTGGGCCGGTCTTGTGGAGTGCCTTGTGTGCGTGGATGAGGAGTTTGAAGGAGATTCTCCTGTCGACGGGGAGCCAGTGCAGGTTTCTCAGGTGGGGAGTGATGTGGCTGTGGCGTGGTACGTCGAGGATCAGGCGTGCAGAGGCGTTTTGTATGCGTTGCAGTCGCTTGATGAGCTTGGCCGGGGCTCCCGCGTAGAGGCGTTCCCATAGTCGAGTCTGCTGCTGACGAGGGCCTGGGTGACTGTTCTTCTTGTATCTGTCGGGATCCACCTGTAGATCTTGCGAAGCATGCGGAGGGTGCTGAAGCAGGAGGAGGAGACCGCGTTGACTTGTTTGGCCATGGAGAGCGTTGAGTCGAGGATGACTCCCAGGTTGGGTGTCGGGGCTGCCCCCAGTGTCGTTGGCCACCAGGAGTCGTCCCAGGCTGAGGGGTTGGAGCCGAGGATGAGGACCTCCGTCTTGTCAAAGTCTGATGAGGAAAAATGAGCCCCCGTCCCCCAAAATGAGTGTCGGTGGGCCACATCTACAACCACTGCCTTAAATTAAGCACTGGCTGGCTGTAACCTTTCAGTTACTTCAGATGAAGACACCCACTGCCATACCTCTTAACTTCCCCTCAATTGGTGGGTGTTACCCTCCTTAGACTCAAAGCAAACACAAGGAGATGATGGATGGAGCGCTGAAACTTTTCAGACACTCACCCCCAGTCACAGATCTGGGTTGAATCCATCTTTCTTTAGCTCACTTCCTTAGACTCACCTTCACCATCCAAAGAAACAAAAGGCTTCCATAGGTTTTAATGGGGTCAGGTGCCATAAAAAAACACTCCCTCAGATTAAAAAAAATGTCAACTATCATTTGGACCACCTTCCAAAGCACCTCGGTCTTACCCTCCTTGGAAACCAAAAAAGGTCAAGAGGTAGGTATGCCACAGCTGATGCTCTGTAATCACAGCCACTTGAGAGTTCACTAGGTTCGTTTAAAAAGGTGAGTCTGACTAGAAAATAAAAATCAATCAATCAGATGTATTGTAAAGCACAACTACTCACCCGTAAGGATCTCAAGGCTCTTGGGGGGGGGGTGAGCTGCTAGCTGGACAGGGCGCTGCGGTTCTGTGGAAGAGCCAGGTCTTGAGGTCCTTCCTGAAGTGAGGCAGTGACGGTGATTGCCTGAGGTGGAGAGGTAGTTTGCTCCAGGTCTTTGCTGCGAGGTAGGAGAAGGCTCTTCCTCCAGCTGTGAAAAAAAGGTTCTCTTTCTGTTCAGATTCTCAGGACGTAATTAAAATGCTTCGGTGACTAAGACATGTCGGCAGAGTTCACGAGATTTTAAACTAGAAAGCACATTCGAGCATTTGAGGAACATATATTTCTTGTTCTGGGATATTTCTCTGTGAATGGATTGATTGGAAAATTACATGTTTGTAAACTGACCATATTCTGCACCTTTTTACCTTATTCCTTTCTTCAGTGCTGTGTCTTTAATCTAACATGTAATACAGCGCTATAGCCTGACACGAAGGCTCAAAGGCCATGACATTAACACTGAGTTATAGGCCTGAAGTGCAATCGATGGCTCTTAAGAGGGCGAGAGGACAAATGCTACAGATCTTGGCCTGCAGATCATGTGTCCACGGCACATAAGCCCAGCCTTCAACCTCCAGAGGATGATAAAATTCATGCTATTAAATAAGGTAATGCTAGCATTTGATATTTACAGTGCTTTGAGACTCCACAAAATGCAGTAGAAAGTGTATTAAACAACGTGTTTTTATCATTGTTGGCAGAAGGGCCACAATGCTATTAATAAAACCCACTCATGGGGTTAAAATGCTTACAATTTAAAAAACAAAATGCAGAGTAGAAGAATGCTTACACCAGCTAGGTATATACTAAATATTAT